>OX387929.1:2362465-3562465 GCA_947578465.1 Thera obeliscata | reverse complement strand
TATGACGTCACAGCCGTGTAGGACAAAAATTTTTTAAAATTTTTATATTTTCAAAATTTTTATAAAATAACACGTATTTTTGGTTTAACTTATTCATCTTTCGAGATAATTAGTTTCTGTTTGGTGCAAAAATTGAGGTAACCGCTCCCGCGGCTCGCTCATAGCATAGATTTTCTTTTTCGATAGCGGAAATTTTGATTTTCACTGTTTTCGCGATCGAAAACTGACTATTGTCTGAGCTGAGAACCTTTTTCGATTTTTAGTGACAACTACTTAAGGTGAATATAGCCGTGTGACATATCATCAGACGCGGCTCGCGACGCCCTATACACAGAGCTAGCGCCCGTGTTCACCCGTCATACAAAAAACTTCGAAAAAGTCCGTTTTTCCACATTTTTGCACGATTTTCACGTGTTAATTTCGGTTTTTTCAGTCATTTTCAAAATTTTTGCTTGCGTCTGCACATAAACACGGCTGGTCCATCGTTGCCCCACGTCCCCGCACGCATCTGCAAAAGAAAACGGCTGAAAACCCACAAAAAATCGATATTAACTAATTTTCTTCATATTCGGTTTGATACAAAATCCACCTAAGGCCTGCATTACTCCATACATTTGAGAATTTTCAAATTTAATTTTATCGACTGATTGTCGCGTGCGAACGATCAAAAATTGTTTATAATAGTGTATTGACTGTATTAATTGTTACTAGGCACGGTCTGCATCCGAAAGTGGTTTTTCAAAATTTTTATATTTTCAAAATTTTTATAAAATAACACGTATTTTTGGTTTAACTTATTCATCTTTCGAGATAATTAGTTTCTGTTTGGTGCAAAAATTGAGGTAACCGCTCCCGCGGCTCGCTCATAGCATAGATTTTCTTTTTCGATAGCGGAAATTTTGATTTTCACTGTTTTCGCGATCGAAAACTGACTATTGTCTGAGCTGAGAACCTTTTTCGATTTTTAGTGACAACTACTTAAGGTGAATATAGCCGTGTGACATATCATCAGACGCGGCTCGCGACGCCCTATACATAGAGCTAGCGCCCGTGTTCACCCGTCATACAAAAAACTTCGAAAAAGTCCGTTTTTCCACATTTTTGCACGATTTTCACGTGTTAATTTCGGTTTTTTCAGTCATTTTCAAAATTTTTGCTTGCGTCTGCACATAAACACGGCTGGTCCATCGTTGCCCCACGTCCCCGCACGCATCTGCAAAAGAAAACGGCTGAAAACCCACAAAAAATCGATATTAACTAATTTTCTTCATATTCGGTTTGATACAAAATCCACCTAAGGCCTGCATTACTCCATACATTTGAGAATTTTCAAATTTAATTTTATCGACTGATTGTCGCGTGCGAACGATCAAAAATTGTTTATAATAGTGTATTGACTGTATTAATTGTTACTAGGCACGGTCTGCATCCGAAAGTGGTTTTTCAAAATTTTTATATTTTCAAAATTTTTATAAAATAACACGTATTTTTGGTTTAACTTATTCATCTTTCGAGATAATTAGTTTCTGTTTGGTGCAAAAATTGAGGTAACCGCTCCCGCGGCTCGCTCATAGCATAGATTTTCTTTTTCGATAGCGGAAATTTTGATTTTCACTGTTTTCGCGATCGAAAACTGACTATTGTCTGAGCTGAGAACCTTTTTCGATTTTTAGTGACAACTACTTAAGGTGAATATAGCCGTGTGACATATCATCAGACGCGGCTCGCGACGCCCTATACATAGAGCTAGCGCCCGTGTTCACCCGTCATACAAAAAACTTCGAAAAAGTCCGTTTTTCCACATTTTTGCACGATTTTCACGTGTTAATTTCGGTTTTTTCAGTCATTTTCAAAATTTTTGCTTGCGTCTGCACATAAACACGGCTGGTCCATCGTTGCCCCACGTCCCCGCACGCATCTGCAAAAGAAAACGGCTGAAAAACCACAAAAAATCGCCCGCCCACCCACCCAGATTATAGTCACTAAGGTTGGAAAAGTCGCTTTTTGGGGCCCCAGTGACCTTTAAACCGTCGTAACTTTTAAACTAAGCCACCGATTTGGACCTGGTTTTCGGCAACTGACTTTGAAACAGACAGGCTACAGTCTAGCCACATTTGACAGGCTACTTCGGTAGTACTTTAGCTTTTGACTTTTTAAATTGTAGTTTTGACCAAAATCTGCTGTTATTTTAGGAAAACTGATATTTAGCCACTGGTACTAGTTACCTGGGTCCTGACTCTGGTTGGTTGAAGTCATCCACTCCATCTGAAACAGGGAAATTAGAGATTAGGAATTTATAACTTTTACAAATTTTTATTTTAACAAATTTTTAGTCCTGATTTTCTGTGATATAGGTTAGGTTATCGTGATTTATTTAACTTTTTACACATTTTATATCTACATTTAGTCATTTTAAAACATAAATTAAGTACAATTTTACAACTTTTACAAACTTTTATTTACATTTTTTTTTTTTATTTGTTTTTTTTTTTTTTAATTTGTGTTTTACTGTGTTATTAGGTTTAGTTAGGTTTATAGAAATAATAGGTTTAAACAATTTTATATTTTCGATTCTAATTTGATTTTATTGTCCCTCGGACTGCCCTCACAATGTTTGGTTTTCGCACACCTGCAAAGGAGGCGAAGCGTTTGAAAGAAGCTTCGCCAATTATGCAGGAGTGCGAAAAGAACAAAAACGTCAGAAGAAGTATAGGAGAGTGGGAGTGTGCCACAGGGAAAGCAGACCCCATTACCCCGACCACCCCGAAGAAACCCGCGCCGGCGGTGAATCCCCAAAAACCAAAAAAGGTGCTCTCACAAGGTAGCAGAGCGGATGTGAGAGCGCCGATCGAGGTCGCGGGGAGCCCGCCGGAACAGCCTAGGTATAGCAGTCGACTGGCGGAAGCGAAGGCCTGGTTGATGAAAGCCAAAGCAAACCTTGGTCTCTCCAGGAACATCAAAACGGAGATTAAGGCCGAGGTTTTACTAGCAATAGAGAGGCTGTACCAGCTGGTGAAAGAAGCGGAAAGTGAGGAAGGTCGGGGAAGGGAAGAGGTACGTGCACCAGATATAGAAAGAGAGCCCGAAAAGGAAAAATACCTGGATAGAGAAAAAGAGATAGTTGAGAAAGCTTTAGTGAAGAAAATGGAGGAATACGCGAAACTGGTTAAAGAAAATAGTGAAAAGATGGAAAAGCTACAGGAGAAACTTGAAATGCAACAGGAGAGAATGGCAAACCAAACCTACGCGAGTGTGGCAGCGGCGCATCCAGTGAGGAGTAACCTGGAGCGGACCGCGCTGCACTCCGTAGTGGTCACTGCCAAGGACGATATGGAGACGGGGGATCAAGTTATGAAAAGGATAAGAGAGACTATAAACGCGAAAGAAGGAGGAATAGTCATAGAAAGGATCCGGAAAGCCAAGGACAGGAAGGTGATTGTAGGGTGCAGGACTGAGAGGGAAAGAGAAGAAGTGAAGGAAAGGCTAAAGAGGGCAGAGGAGTACTTGGTGGTTGTAGAGATGAAGAACAAAGATCCTCTCGTAATTTTAAAGAATGTCTTCACCTATAACACAGATGAGGACATCATAAAAGCCATCTGGACCCAAAATGGCAATATTCTGAAGGAACTAGTCAGGGAGGAAAATAAGACTGAAATAGCCTATAAAAGAAGCACTAGAAACCGCGAAACGCAACACGTCGTCATGAGGGTGTCCCCCGGGGTGTGGCAGCGCCTGGTCCACGCAGAAACGGTCGTCATAGACCTCCAGCGGGTACGAGTGGCAGACCAGTCGCCACTCGTACAGTGCTCGCTGTGTCTCGGCTACGGCCACGGACGACGGTTCTGTGTGGAGAACACTGTGAAGTGTAGCCACTGCGGGGGCCCCCACATGAAGACGGAGTGCGATGAGTGGCTCGCCGGTGCAACCCCTTCCTGTTGCAACTGCAAGCACGCCGGGGCTGAAAAGGCGGACCATAATGCGTTCAGCCCTGAGTGTGCGATCAGGAGGAAGTGGGATGCACTGGCGAGGTCGACAATAGCTTACCACTGCTAACTGCCAAAGAACATAAGCTGTCCAAATAAACGGCCTGGGTCATGATGACCATGGCCCAGGTCATTTATCCCTGAGAGGCAAAAATCCTGGTGGAAAATAGTGGCCACAAAACTGTACAGTAGACTCAAAATAAAGCTAGGCATCTACCTAAATCTCTTTTGTCGATAAGACTTGTTGGCTTTATATTTTAAAAAATATTAAACAACCAGCAGACGTTACGCAAGGAATTTACGTGAATAATGCTCTTAGCACTCTAAAATAGAGTCATTCTATAGTTCTAAATATGTTTCTTCTATATATGTAAACCGATTAGCAATTAAGCTAAAATAGTCAATCTCAATCTAGTCAATACAAGCATAAAAACTGTCAACACCATTACTCTAGTCCATTTAATTAGTTTAGATAACCGTATCACCTATTTGCATTTATTAATTGTCAGCAACATTAATTTATTTAGTCTGTTTTCTTTATAGCTAAACGTAGTTTGCATTAAAACTGTAAACAACACATACTAAATGTCTGTTTTCTCTCTAGTTCGTTAGTTCGTTTGTATATAATCATAAGCCGGTAAAAACAGTCTCAGACTTTGTCCGAGGGACCATTTGTGTAAAAAAAAAAAAAAAAAAAAAAAAAAAAAAAAAAAAAAAAAAACATATTAAGTACGTCACCTCTGATACCGTAGTGTTCTAGCTTAGGAATCAGTAATTTATGATTTATAGTATCGAAAGCAGAAAAAAGATCTAAAAACAAGCCTGCTACTTTCGTTTTATTATTAAGATTTGTAACAACATCGTTCACCAAATAGTCGATAGCATCTACCGTACCTACATTCACCTGGTAGCCAAACTGTCGTTCATATAGAGTTAATTTTTAAATGTGATACTAACCTATCTCTGATAAGTTTTTCAAAAACTTTAGAAACAATAGGTAGCAACGAGATAGGCCTATAATTTTTATATTGTTTGTCTTGAACATAAATACCCGACGACCATTAGTGCCATGAAATCTAAAATAATATTCAGAATGAATATTTAATAAATAAATCTTACTGACTTCGGAAGCCTTACATTCTTTCATACTTAACATAGGGTAAAATAAAATGATGATACGGCATCACTGTTGTGGTTCGCTGTATTTTGAATGTGTGTCACCTGTATATACAGTAAACTTGAACTAGTGTTGAAGATTTGTATTTGTGTGCGTTCATAACAACACAAATAATTTTTGTGTGGGTAACGATCGTTTGAATGTGTGTCGCTTTCGTTTCAGTGTGTGCTTTCCTCGTCCCCCTCAAAATATGGCAGAAAAATTTGTTAGGCTGAATAGATGCAAGGCAAGTCCTTAGGTTAAATTGTCTAAGCATGGAAGTGACAATAAATTTTACGTACTTATATGAAACATTGAACACAGCATAGAAGCTCAGATAGAAGTGACTGTGACGCCCAATCGAGGCGAGTTAAGCAGAAACAGACACGATTCACGATAATATATTTATTTTATTTCTTAAACATGGTATAAGTATATTAGGTATACTTATTTAGTTCAGCTATCTGTTTATCGTTTGTAACGGTCTGCAAATAGCTCAACTGTTTCTTATGTATTTTGTACATTTTGTAATTACTTGTAGTTTCTTCGTATAAATATAGTACTTAGGTATTTATTAATTGACAAAACAAATACATAGCCGACATATTATTATCTAACGCCTTTACATACCTAACGGTACCTCGTTAGGTATACCAACGTGGATTAGGTAAATTAAAACGTTCCAATAATAAAGTTAGGCCATAGACTTAAAAACTTCTTGCTTATTTGACTGGCCTCTCAGCTCAGTTGGTAGTAGCTCTGCTTTCTGATAATTTGTTGATTTCTGGTGTCTATAGGATACAACTGGGTTTGGTATGGTCTTTGACTAATTTAAGACGCCTTCGATTTTTCGAAAACTAAGAGGACAGGCATTTGTATCTAATATTATAAAGGTTTATAATTCTACTGCGTGGGTTCGATCCCCACCGAGAACAAATATTTGTGTGGTGAACACAGATGTTTGTTCTCTGTCTGGGTGTTATATTGTATTCTAAGTATGTATTTACAAAAAAAAATGTATGTTAGTATTATACCCGCTATCTGGTTCCAACAGTACAAGCTCTGCTTAGTTTGGGGCTAGATCGTGTTGTGTAGATTGTCTATAATCTTTATTTATTTATTGGACACGACACGGTGAGGTAGTCGATCTCATAGTAACCTTGCAACTTTCAATAGCTTCAATAGACCGAACGCTCTCGACCAAAGCACACTTCAGTTTCCAACTTTCAACTTTAATTGGATTAAAACCGTAGGGTAGCCCGGGGTTATAAAAGCTATGCCATTCACTACCAAATTACCAATACAAACATGGGTTGAATAATAAAAGAATTTATCAGAATGACGGCAGTAGACATGAGCGGCGCGGCGAAAAATTTCTTTACTTCATGTCTTATGCCGCCTTCCTACGGTGCGTGGTTCTGCAGATCATCACGCACAGCCGACGACGACGCACGGCAACGCACACAGAAAGGGCTCCTGTGCTACCGCGCACCTCGGCGCACGAGACCGTTCCCATGGTGTGTCGTGCGAGCTGGTACGGGCTGGTGCGCGATATCACACACCGGTGGGAAGAATTAGCTAGTAGCCGAGATCGAAGAATTTTACGGGGGGTGTAGGTACCTAAGCTGTAAGAATCGCCAAGCGATCAGCAGCATAAAAAACTAGTTTTGTATAAATTACCTTTACCAGAATTCGGTCGTAAATAAAAAGTTAAGTAAGTATCAGAACTTTCGTATTTTTCTAGTGATAGATTTTTAAGCTGCTAATCAGTAAAACTGCAAATGCCGGGTCCGTCCATCGGCGTCGCGTTTACTTGCCCGTAAGTGTTAGTTAAGTTTAAAAAAATATTTAAGGTATGTTTAACAACAAGTTAAGACAGCACATCATACTCGTAGAATCCAACATATTGATTACAAAAAGAAAGGGGAAATCACTGGAGAAATTCCCCAACATGTCCAGCGCATACACCAAACTTGCTTATAGTCAGAAGGCTGATCGCATATAAAACACAGAACAAAAAAAGGTGTGTTTGACGTTCGCATTTACCTAGTCGCAAAATATCTTTTAATTCGATTTTGATACACGCGACTATAAAACTCTCGTCACGACTTTTAAATCCAGACACTATCCTCTTATCTCATAGCCCCTCCCCTCTACGTAGGAATGGGACTGATAACCGAATTCTAAAAGTCATTCCGACAATTTCAGGCATCCTGCCGATCTACCACTCGAGCCTTATCTATTGTAGAGTTCCACGTGAGAACTTTGGCCTTTGACATAAGCTCTCGTTTTGCTTAACTGTCATATTCTGAAAATGAATGGACTTAGATAACATAGAACTCGTAGAACATATAAACCTGCAGCTTTTATACAGTTTTATTGGTTTTAACTAGTATGGTGGTATATGATTGATAACTAACTAAAAATATAGTGGGATCGCTTTATTTATACAAATTTCGACTCGATATCTATTTACACAAAGAAACCTACAATAAATACAAGTATTTACAAAATGTACAAAATACGCAAGACAAAGTTAGGCTATCTGCAGACTGTTTCAAACGATCTAGAGATAGCCCCACCGATCCAAATCAGTGCCAGGTGAAAGCGTCTCCAACACGCTGGCGGCATTGCCACGTTGAATTCAGAGTTTGAGTTTCGGAATTCTTTTCTAAGTTCACCCTTACACTACACCAGAAAATATACTCCTAAGATTATTGGAACCTACAAATTCAATTAAAATACAATACAAATAATTTATTTCAGTAAACTTAATCTATGTTACATTTCATGGGTTTGAGACTCTCTTTTAAGTATGGAAATACCTGTGTTAGAGAGTCTCGCTCTTCCGTAGTACATTATATTATGACTAAGTAGGTATACTAAGTTTGAACGGATCTTAAAAAATAAAGCGATATAAAAGTTAAGTTATTAGGCTGGCACTTATGTGCCTTAAGCGTCTTCGTATATAATAAACATACAATAGACTAGAAGTACAAGGAAAATATACCAGGAAGCCATAACTATATTACATACATCTGAGATTGAATAAGCGGAAATTTTGTAAAAGAATTTAGATAAAAGCCTCATAAAAGACTCACAAAAGAGAGATAAAAGCACAAACAATATTATATATCCTCAACATTTTATTATCTAGCATTAGCTTAAACTTTTGTCTGACTTGCTCGTAAGGCATTATTATTTTAGTTGATATATTAGAATTAACCACAAAGCTTATTTCATTAATGAAAATGATGAAGAAATACAGTCAACACAACTACAAAATCCCTCAGCAAAAAAAAGAATGGCTACTCTTTTATTTATTTTAGGGACACATCGTTCGTTGTTTTTCCATTCAAATGAATTTAGTGTTAAGTTTGCATGATTTCATGTAAGGGTCACTATTCTACTAATTTATTTTTTAAAGTACCGTTTTCAATTGTAAAAACATATTTTCTGCACGAACAAACCTGTGAACCACAGCTATAGCAGTAGTTGCATAAAACCTCTTTTCCAATTGAGCAATATCTTCAGAGTAAAGTGAATAATAAATGTAGACATGCATAAACTCGGTAAACTATGAAAATGTATTCGAAAGCAGTGCTTCGCTCCGCGCCGTATTCTTTCACTTGGCAAGATGCAGCATCTAATGGAAAATCCATTTATGGCAAACAGGAGCCGAAGCACTACCACCGCTACTCTAATAAGATCTCTCAAGTCTGCACATTTCTTGGAGAACCAAGACTGAAATACAGAGACAGAGCAAATAATTTGTCTCACGACTATAAGCTCCAGAGTTTGTTCTTTGCCATGGGCAAGTCTAAAGGCCTGCACACATTAAGGCGATGGCGATAGCGATCAGCTGAAACGCTGTCAAATATCACTGTCATATTTGATAGCGATTCAGACGGTCGCCGACGCCAGCGGCCTAGGTGTGTAGGCCTAGGCCATCGCACATCTAGGCGATGGCGATGTAAAACGAAATGTCAGTGAAACGCTGTCAAATTTGACAGCGATATTTGACAGAGTTTCACTGATCGCTACTGCCAGCAAACTAGGTGTGCGCAGGCCTTAAGTGTTCTATGTTGGCGATCAGTAAACGCTGTCAAATATTGCTGTCATATTTGACAGAATGCCACCGCAGAACGCTTAGATGTGCGCAAAACCTTTAGTGGTTGATTTGAAACCGATTTCAAAAGAGCCTAATTCCGTGTATTTCTCTGAATTCATAAGTAAGAGAGAATATTCAACGAATCATTGAAATGAAACAGTCTCTCTGCTTTAAGCCTTATGATCCGTAGTAGGTAATTCTTAGAAATTTAGAAATGTATTAGGAATCTAAATTTTTGAAGATAGTCAGATATAGGTTGCCATTTTATACTTATTCAGTATCTCTTTTTAAGAAGGTACTCGTAGGATGATTGAGAATTGAAACATAATGAACAAATAGATAAAACAAAACCATGCCTCAACGACATACATCAAGTGGAAATTAGACGTATATTAGTAAAACATGTTAAAGTTTTTTAGGTAAATATTACATTACTGGACTAACATCATAGTAAAAATAAAACCTCTGCATTAGAATAGGTATTACTAAAATCAAATTATCTGACTCGGGAAAAGCCGTCATGAAGAAATCTTTGCGGGTCTTGTACCCGCAAAGATTTCTTCATAACGACCATTAATCGAATTGAAAAGGAAAGCTGGGTTCGTAATTTTTCTGAATCAACATTTTCTGCGATTACAAAAGCATTTTTAGAAATCATCGGCTGAAAATTTGGCTTTGATATTTACGACGCAATTCGCGTCTGCCTGCGACAAGTCAAAGGAGCTTATTTTGTATTAATCACTGGAGCTAATCCGGAGTCCTTGCCAGACTGAGGTAGGACCCTCTTTTATATTAAAACTCTTTGCAGTCAGCATCCGAGTTAATAAGCATTCGAGCTGCCTTCATTAGGCCACGGCAGACGGGAGAGCCTATTGATTTAATTCTGCTCGTCTTATAAAGGTAAATTTGCCATAAATCGGTGCTTTGAAAAGAAGCCTCACTATGCATTCACTTTGTCCCGACTAGGCTGTCGGTCGACGACCGCAATCACTAGCTGCAATCTATTGAACTTTATTCATGGGAGTCATATTTCATTTGATATTTGCAGTGAGCTTGCATGAAGCCTTACTAGGCTTCATGCAAAAAAAAACGAGCGATATTACTATATCGCTCGTTTTTTTTTCTACTGCACTGCTACTTCTATGTTATCAAAAGCAAAAATGGTTTTTATGCGTACATTTATGCGTTAGATTTATTTGTATAAAACCATATTTCAAACAATCTTGACATCATGTATTGTTATAAATAAAATAAAACTTACAAATCTATGGAAAAGGCAGTTGGTTCCACGATTATATTTATAACCAATAATATATTTTCCATTGCGCTAGTCCCAAGCTATGGACGAGGCCGTACCTAATCAAAAGATTTTTCTTGGCACTCTGCCAGTTTTTCTCGAGCAGTAACATACGCCTACACTTTACTTTTAATTTCTCCAGGGAAGATAAGTTTGCACGAAATCTGCATAACTGGGACTTTGTAAGCCGATAGTGCTTAGTATGTTATATCTACTGCTATGAAGATATTTACGTCATAGGATCCATTTTTAAAACATTACCGGGAAGTCCGCTCGCTGTAAAACAAAAGGGATCTTATCTACAATTTTATTTAGGATAAAATTGGAATTAGAAAATGGAGTTTTCTAAAATTAATATTTTTATATGAAAAGAAGATGTAATCCGTTATTTTCGCAGTGTTGGTTCACTCTTCTGTGAATTATCCAATTCAATTAACCATAAACCCAGTTCGGGGAATGGAGAAAAAACAAGTGGCAAAGTATAAGCTTGCGGACTTTCTCTCTCAGGTGAATCAATATAGATGGGAAAAAAGTTCCATGATTCGATCTCATCTACCCACCATTCAGTCGGTTAAGACCTGCACACACCTAGGCCGCTGGCGTCGGCGATCAGTAAAACGCTGTCAAAGACAGCGATATTTGACAACGTTTCACTGGTCGCTACCGCCAGCGAACTAGGTGTGCGCAGGCCTTTATATAGGCACGCTTATCCTTGGTACCAAAAGTGCCAAACAATGGTTACGAAATGAAAGTACCAGGGGTGCAGAACAAACTAGGAGTACATCGGCTTGCGGGTAGTCACGTCTTGCTGATGTCACGTGGCTTCACGTCCATCGGCAAATTGTGCGGAAAACTAAACACTTTGCATTCACTAGGTTCCTCCTGTTCTATATGCTGCAACATTACTTTGATTATTCCACCAATTTTAATGTATCTTTCTCTGCCTAAATGTAAAAAAAAATATTTATGCCGTGAAGTTTATTTGTAAATGGAACGCGTTGAGACTTAGTAAGAGGTAATATTTTATTTATTCATTCTTTCTTCGCACACAGTCCCCTTGTAAATATCATGAGTCCATCCCATCCAAGGTTGTCTGCTATAAATCGCTGATTAGGGATAAGACCGCCCATTTTATGAGGCAAATAGTTTTAAGTTTTTTTTATGTACCTGTAATTTTATAATTTGTCATGAGCAATTAAGTATTTTCTATCTATCTATCTATCTATCTAGTATAGTAACCAAAAGATAAAATTTCTTTCTTTCCTTTTTTCTTTTTTTTCTAAATTTTCAAAAAATTTCTATATCTAGATCGTTGGTAACTGTCTGCAGATACCTCAACTGTTTCTTGCGTTTTTTGTTTATTTTACAAAATACGCAAGAAACAGTTAGTTAAGTACAATATTTGTCTAATTGTAAGTTTCTTTGTATTATTTTCAACTTCGGTTCATTATTATTTACATACAGAATTTTCATTAAAATCGAAAGGAAAAAGCGATATTTTCATCTGGAGCAATGAGCTGGTGAATGCATTTTATTTTCAATGGTATGATGCCTGAATTTCATTACGAGAATTATTTTATGAATAACTATTGAATTTTACTCTGTTCATGAATAAAGCATTTAATGGTAGGTAAGCTGTTTAATATTTGAGTTAATTAATGGAGGCTTTAGTTATTTATTTTAAAAATTGCCGTTCATTCTAGTGTAATTAAATTGAAACTTAAAAACTATTGAATTGGTATTATTATTTATATTGGTTTGGTTGGTATTAATGACATGTGTTATTATTATTTTGATTTTCATTTTTAATAAGCTAGCGGCCGCCTGCGACTTTGCTCACCCCGTACCCGTCACTTATTTTTGATAAAAAATATTCTTTGTCCTTCTTGTGGTTCTTAGCTACCTCCCAACCAATTTTCAGCAAAATCGGTGGAGCGGTTCTTGAGTTATAAATAGTGTAACTAACACGACTTTTTTTTATATATAAAGTTATTTATTTTTCATACTACGTAAACGCTAACATTTAGCGCAAATCCTCAATAAATCAGCAGACACCGCCCATACACTAATGAGGCTTCCGTCGACTCGGACCGTTAGGTACTCGGACCGCGGTCCCACTCGCCGGAGTAATTTAATTTTATTATTTTTCTTCCGGCGACTCGGACCACTTTTGAAATGATTGAAAAAATCTATTGTTCAAGGCAATGAAGTACAGTCAAAGGAAAAAGTAGGTGTACAAAGTAAACATAAAGAATAAAAATCTTTGATTGAAGACACAATTTATTTAAAAAAAAATAATTATTAAACAAAAGGGATGCTTAACCTTGAAATCAGCAGGTGAAACCGGCTGGGATTAGAGAGGGGTAGGAATTGCTACAAACTTACCTCATGGTTGAAGGCAATTCTGTCACTATCGCAACGCATTTTATGTGCGTATGTATGTATGTATGTATTTGTGTATGTTTGTCCGACGATAACTTTCGAACCGTTGATCCAATCTGCATGAAATTTGATACGTCGATAGCTTGTACTTGAGAAATTTACTGGTTAGTATGTTAGTAAAAGCGGATGTCGGGTTATTAAGATTTATGAGGTTTTTTAAGGGTGCATTAATAAAAAAAAATACCAAAAAAAAATAAGTTACATTTCATGTGAAAAAACTTTGTTTGGACCAAATCAGTTTTTGCTATAAAAAGAAAGGTTAAATTAAGACAAACAACGCTCTGATCTCTAAGAATTTCGGTGACATCAAGGTTCTTCTACTGGTCGGTCAATTCTTATTTTTTTTTCTTGAATTCAATTAAGGAGGTTCAGAGTTGTCATAAAATTATAAAAGCGACCTGTTCTGATGGTGGAGCCAAGGTCTGTCAACGGAACACTTCAATCAATTGGCCAAAGTTTAAACTTGTTTACCATAACTAGTTAGTGAGGGTTAGTCAGGGGCAAGGCCAAACAGTGAATCTGTACAGAAATACTTCCTCAAAGTAGATAAAGTACAATGCAGCGGTGGCACCGTTTTTCTGATTACCATCTGCCTATGTGCTTAGCTTTTCGAAATATTTGGATCGCATCACGAGATCTCAGTTCGGGGCGAAATTGGAAAAAAATAATATTTTTAATTGACATTACGCTACTACTTAACATTTAATATTAATGTCAGATCTGTTTCTGACGACGACTGTACAATTTACGTCACGTGGTTTGTGGTCCGAGTCGCCGGAAGAAAAATATTAAAATTAAATCACTCCGGTGAGTGGGACTGCGGTCCGAGTACCTAACGGTCCGAGACGACGGAAGCCTCCACTAATCTAGACTAACTTTGAATGCTAGGTTCGAATAAATCCTAGCAAACTCTCGGAGAAGACTCGCAGGAAATATATTGCTCTTGATTTTCCAATTACGTCCAAGTTGAGCCTCATATTTCCGTTTGGATGGATAAATTGGAATGCCTGTGCTCCTACCACCATCACTTACGAATCAGTTCGGGTTCTAGTCAGAATTAATATTGAATGTGACTTTGTATCAATAATTCTCAAGTCCAGTGAAACGAGGAATGGGGCAACTCAACAAAAACTCTCTTAGATTTTTATAATGTCCCAAAAGTTAAGAGCCGTGCGGGATTTGAACCCGCGACTTTCCCCTCGGTACGAGGCTGCGCTGACCGCTGCGCCATTGGATCCTAATCACACTCGACGAATAACTCTTAGGGACTGTTCGGTACTAACGCGACCGTGCGACCGACCGACCGCGATTTCTTTAAGTGTAGTAAACACTATAAAATCAAAAAAAAGTTAAAAACTCTCTTTTCTTGGGTTTGGGTTTGATAATTTGGGTTGTTAATGCCGTGGTAAGGCCTCTGACATGGATACCTTGCCACGGTAGTATGTGAAGATGGCTAGTTGGGACTTCAGTCGAGATGCTTGGAATTTCACCTGTTAACTATTTGCGGTATTACTACCCTCGAACGCAGATGCTCCAAATTCGAACTAATCCTTAGTTGAGTAGTTTCGAATACCGTGGTTGAGTGCCAAAGCCCATTTATGAGGTTGGGAAGCTAAGTTAATTTAAGTTCACTTCTTTGTGACTTTGTGTTTAATATAAAAATACTATAATCATACATAGTTGGGTACAATCGAGGCAGGGAAACAGGGCCCGGTGTTTGAATAAGTAATTCCAATGCGCTACGTCGATCAATACAAAAGCTTGACGTACTTTATAAAGTTATAAACTATTGCTAGCGTCGGTTACAGTCAATTAACGATGAGTGCATGAATGAATGATATTGAAACGTGTGTTGCTTTCGACATACCATTTTAAAAAGCAATGGAATGAATTTATTCTTCGAATTTACACGACAACGACGATCAAAGCGGCGACTCGGGCAATTTATATTTTCCGTGACGCTAGGTTTGCTGTTTGCTTGCTACATATTGAAAGCGCATCCATACGTCTGTGTGACTAGTGAATTTTCTATCAGAAAATTCTCACTTCCAATAGAACTGTGTAAAATTCTTGTTTATATCTTGTACTTTTTACACCCGCGGCTAAGCTGCAATGGCATGCATGCACAGGGCAATTTCATCTTCTTGTTATTATCATCATCATCAGTCTGCAGAATTTATATGGTCATCAGTGGACTTTTCAGAACTGGTGGCATCCTCCAATCACACTTTTAAATTAACGCGATCGTTAATGCGTAACTATATGGAAGAAACGGGTATTGCATTCTGCCCGCGACCACGGCTGTTGTAACACGGTCGAAACGTCGGGAAATAATAAAGGTAATCGCGATAAATACCCGTTTCTTCTATATCCTCCAATCATTTTTAGAAAGTGCGATTTTCAGTCTTCTCCATTCACCATTCACCGTCTTCCCGCGATCTAACGACTTGGGACTATCGATAGGTGTGCAACTGGGTGTTTATTTTTGTTTTGTAATTGTTTCAGGCTTGTCCCTGTCTCCGTTCGTGCGGCACTGGCAGGTGGCTGCGTACGAGCCAGTAGGGCTCCGCCGCCGCCGGTCGCTGCCGCCGGCCACCACCGCGCCCCCCCCGCCACCAGAGCACTCCCCGCAGCCGCTGCGGCTCACCTTCCACGCACATAATAGGTAGGTACACGACGTCTTTTTTTATACAAAAAGCTGGGGGGAACGAGGAAAAACCAGGAAAAAAACAAGTAGCTGATGAAATAACCTTATGGCCCACTGGGATGTCATTTGGTAACCATCGTCGATAGCAAAGCATCGCCTTGCAGGGCACGTCAGTCAGTTCAGTCGAGCGTTCTCAAATCAAGGACATATACCATGACACGGACAGATTCCTTACTTACTTTTAAAGCCACAGCCACATAGCACTTTAAAGCAACAGGCAAACTTGAATAATGGCAGTTTCATACCCAATTACACCGCGACCATTAGTTTCCAAACTTGATAAACACATAACTCACCGTCTCCTGTTTGCACTCTGTCTCAGCAAAGTACACAGCTAGGAAACAACGGCTGGCTCACTCAGACAAAGCTCTCTAAAGCTAGTTACAGATAATTCAGCCTAAGGGACATATGCAGAAGCAATATTCAGTGGAAAAACCACTGAAAGCTTCATCCTAATCTTTGCCTTTACTGTATTTTTAATAGAAGATCAAAACTCAAAGACTTATACAATCAAATTACTCTAAAACTTCTTAAAGCCACGCGAGAAAAACAGGCAAGAAAGATATGATAAAAAAATGCTATATTAAGACCAAAAACCAGTTAGTACATAAATAATCTATTGAAGAACGATGACACCTGAAGAAGTTAAAAAACTGTAGTAGTAGACATAAAAAAAAAAGATTTGTATTACGTACGTGATGTGGTGAACTAACTGATCGATGAATGAGCTATATATCGGCACATACGACGTATTCTAGCCGTCTTTATTAACAAGTCAAATACAATGTTTGATTCACTTCTAGGCAAGTTCAGTACGGGTTCTGGGAATCATCTTTTCAGTTGGGATATGTTTGTTTGTTCTAGCACAGAAGTTATACCCGTACTCATTCATGATATTATGTACTCACAATTTTTGTGCTTACTATTTACTTAAAACAAGCGCATGTTTGAAAGATAAACATTTTGTAATAACCTTCCACCTTTTCTAATAAAATACAGCCAAACCCTCAATATAGACTTTGGAATCACGCCCGAACTTATGATTGGATAGTAGGTTTAACTTTTAGTTGTAAAAGTGCTAGCCAGTTAAGTTGACAGGAAGCTCCAATCAGTTCAAAGGCCATGAATAGCGCGGGGATCGAACAGGACGGTTTAATTACGGAATGGAGTCCTTTGCAACCGCGTGCAACTGTTGTATAACTCACAAATGGATTAGCTTTACGTTGCCGGAGCTAGGGTTTACCTCCAGGGCTATTTAAATCCAATTTGTTAACACATGATTGTGATAAAACAACGTCAGCATTCATGAAGTAATTATTCTGAAAAACTAGATGGCAATCATAAAATACCTCGCAGCGAAGTTGAGACTAGGGATAGGTCTGCACCGCCTACTACACAAAAAAAAAATGTGTTGAAGTCGTAATAGAATATGTTTTCAGTTCTAAATTAATAATAATGTTCAAAAACATGAAGCGAGTTAGTAAGTACTTAGATTTTCCCATAAAAGACCGCATGCTAAAACTGGTTTAGTATCTTAATTAATTAAAATCAACGTAAGATGGCCACGGCAGCCATAGTTTTTAAACTTTATCAGTATTTTTACAAGCATAGGTTTTAATATTGACCTTGCCCTAGCCCTGAGCCCGCGCCTGTCCGAACGTTCGATCACCTCATTGTGTCCGGAAAACTGCATGTATATGAGCCAATTTCGTTTTATGGGGCTCTCTTTTTAATTGGGAAAAGGTGTGTCGATGCCTGGAAGTCATAAAACTAGTAAGTAATGAACAGAGCTGTTTAAAAGATGTGTACAGTCGACCGAGAAAGTCGTGACTTTACGGTGCTTTATGTCCCAAGTGTTAATGTCCAAAGTGCTTGTGCGCTTATTGCCCTGGCTGTGTACATAATGCATGTGCCGTGCAAGTTTTTGAGTGCCCGTAAAAGCGCATAATGATGGGCCATAAAATGAAGGAAAATTTCGCTCAAGTTGGATCGTTTCAGCTTATAACAAACGCTCGATTAAAAACCGTTGGATTTTGTGATTTAAAGTTTCTGCCGTTTGCTGTAAAAAGCAAACGTGATTTAAATTGCTTGAATTATATTAGGAGATACTTTCACCGATGGCTTTACTTGCGTTCCTAGTAAATTTTAAGAACAAGGCGCGATTAAAAATCTTCTTCTTCTTATTTAAGAGCAATGCTTTTGTTTGCGTAATGTTTGCATTTCCTCCAGATGTTTCTTTTGATGGCAACCTCTTTGACCTCCGTATACGACATGACGGCAATCTTCCCTTTTGTTTGAAATACTGGTAGCTAAAGAAACACCGCTGGATGGAAATCCACAGAAAATAGTTTGATTCAATGAAATCGAAGGAAAGCGCTGCTACCTGATTTATTTTACACTCCGCAAAACAAACTGAAACCTGCCAAATTAATTTGGCGACTGCAAAAGCCGAGGCTTGTATAAACTCGATCCAACTCCACCGACCATACACGTTGAATAAAATAAAAGTGATCAACTGCTAGTAGGACTCGCGCCTTGAGGGTTCTGCTCAGTCAATTAAAACATTATTTACTTAGAAGCTATCAAACTATTGATGCAAAGAAAAACCTGTAAGAGCTTTTTTACAGCCCAAAAAACATCAATGCATTTTGAGGTTTTTGACTCAATCACCCCATAGTGGATGCAACTCAGCATAAAATATATATAGTTTGAGGTCTGGATAGCATACATAGACAACTATACACAGATACAACTAGCTATGTTTTTCTATCAATAATTAATGTGAATGTGTTAATTAATGTATTGTGTATTTGTGTTTGTGAACTTATTAATCTTCAACCACCCCTAAACACCTACTACCTACTCTAGGAACCCATGTTTTTCAAAGGGCAATAATACTACCTACAAGTCATAATAATAAGATTATCTCTTGCCTGCTTTGTCACAGATCTATCCAACAATAGAGCGTATATTGTGTCTGGAATTGTCGCAGTTAGAATATAAAAAGGTTGCTTTGTTCTATTTTATTTTACTTCTTGTTGCCTTGGTAGTTTTTTTGTCAATGATTATATTCAGGTTTTTAAGTCCAACTGAGCACACAAATACTTTATTCTGCATTTATCATTTTCCTACCATTCTCAGTAATCTTTGTAGCATAGCGTATGTCGTATAGTCTACGCACCTCTATTTTGTAAACACCAGAAACTCGAATGACAGAAACTTTTTTTTGCACTTGGCTATTTTTTTTTTTTTTTTTTTTTGCCAATTTACAATTTGAAGGCACAGTACTCGAAAACACAAGGTTTTCTACGAGTTTTACTTGTATAGTATTTTGTCATCAATTATGGTTAAATTAGTCCCAAAATTAGTTGTAAAAAGCAGACCTCGATAACTTATTTGATAAATAGAGATTAAAGTCTAGTCAGACACTGGTATTATCATTAGATGCCTCTGCTAAACAGTCATTATTTTTTAGCTGGTAGTCAAAAAATAAGGGTGTATTGTATATCCTTTACGTTGTGTAACTTGATGTGTCGCTGTCTGTACATAGTTTAATGTTTGATTCTTACGTACGGAACCCTATAAAGTTCGTTTTATTCCAGTCAAACATTCTGCTAATTAATTCCAATTATGGAATTGAACAGATAAGGCATGGTGGTTTTATTTCTTTTGCACACGCAGCCTTATTTAAGGTAGCCTTTCATCCGTTTAACTGGTAGATAAGGGACGTTAGCTACTTATTTATTTAGACACTAGTGTAGTGTCACTGTCTTTGTTTATGTGGCTTGTTGTTCAATAAATGCTGATTTGAGTTTATGTTTACTTGTGAAATTGTAGTTGGTTTGGTGTGGGTCTTCTTAAGAGGGGGTCGTGCGAAAATTCAAGATTTGTTTTTAAAAATTCATAACTAAATAACTAAGTGACATTTTAAAAATCGCAAAAGGACTAATTGTAGACTATACATTTGAGATTAATTCGAATTTAAGTGTGTTAAAAAAATATACTATTTAACATGTAAAAAAAATTTTACATGACATTCTATTTAACGCTAATGAAAATCGTATGTCAGCGTTAAATAGAATGTCATGTTAAATAGTATATTTTTTTAACACACTTAAATTCGAATTAATCTCAAATGTATACAATTAGTCCTTTTGCGATTTTTAAAATGTCACTTACATGTCAATGAAAATCTGTCAAATATTCGTCGCTTGAGACGTGCTTAAATCTGAGTTGCGTTTCAGTATTCGGGGGTTTGTTATTTAGTTATGAATTTTTTAACAACAAATCTCTAATTTTCGCACGACCCGCTCTTAATGTGTGTTCGAAAGACACTATTTAATTGCAAGCCCATTCTAGATTGTTTTCTTATTGTTTTATTACTCTTTAGTACCTAACTTTAACCTTCTTTCTTACTAAATACCCGGTCTTACCAGTGGATTAGGCCGACTGTCTTCTTATGTCGTGTCACCAGATCTTTCAAGCAAGTCTAAAGGAAAGGATTGTATAAATAGGTGCTGGATGTATGTGATGGAGTAGGCACTCAACCTAAAATCCTGTCCCAAGACAATAAATAAATACATATTATGGACAATGCACACAACACTAACTAGCTAGCTAATCGAATATAACTTTATTGTACACTAAAGTGAAAGGTTACAAAAATCAATACAAGAATACTTACAAAAAACTAGAGGTAAAATGGGCTCTTATCGCTAAGAGCGATATCTTCCAGACAACGTATTGCAAGTACCTCCTCTTCCCCGTTTCCCTTCACATTTCCTTCAATGATAATAAATAATAAATAAAATAAATAAATATTGTGGACAATTCACACAACACTACCCAGCCCCAAACTAAGCAGAGCTTGTAATATGGGAACCAGATAGCTGATATAATACTTGAATATTTTTTTTTTTGTCAACACATACTTAGAATACTATACAACACCCAGACAGAGAACAAACATTTATGTTCACCACACAAATATTTGTTCTCGGTGGGGATCGAACCCACGACCTACGGCGCAGAAGGCAGAGCTACTACCAACTGAGCTAGAGGCCAGTCCAAATGATGTTCTTTAGGTAGCTGTCATGTCGCGTAGAAGATGTCCAAACATTTTTCCTCTTCGATTTTGTATTGTCTCAGTATAACTCTCTTCTCCTTTTCTTTACAAGTATCTACATATATATCGTATTATTTAACCATTAGTAGTCATGCCTGTAGCTTTAAAATCTTTCCGAATTGAAATCAACTCATCCGTTATGATTGAAGATGACAACTCTGCAGGAACTACTTATTTATTGATGTAGTTACGAAACAGGGTCACTCTACCATCAATTGATCAACTTTCGAGGATGCTGCCAATCCCGATTGTCAACTGTAATGATTGAATCTACTCGACGATTTCATTGTTATGCAGTTTGGAGTAGCATCCTGGTTACAAAAGCTAGGTAAGCACTGTACAAAACTGAGTATACATGAAAGTGGAATAAAAGTGTATTATTAACCAATGAGGTTAAGTATAATGTACACAGTTAGACAACAAATAATTCTTATTTTTATTGAATCACGTATCGCAAGCAAAAATCTGGTCATCAAGATAAATGTGCGTTTTGGACTCCACCATATTATTAAAAAAAAATAGTATAAAAATAAATAAATATTGTGGACAATCCACAAAACACTAACTGTCCCCAAACTAAGCAGAGCTTGTGCTATGGGAATCAGATAGCTAATATAATACTTCACTTATAACAACCAGAAAGAGCACAAATGTATATTCACCAAAACAAATATTATTTCTCGGTGGGGATCAAACCCAAGACCCATACACAGCGCAGAAGGCAGAGCTACTACTAACTGAGCTGAGAAGCCCGTAATAACATAAATTCCATAATAATAAGGCCAATATTAACTTATGTGCGAAACATCAACAATAAACTTCTAAGCAATTTAATACAAACAACTCCGGAATAAATTAGGTAGGTACCTACTTAAAGAGGTCGTGTTATGGCGACTCGAAGAGTCACGCTACAAGGAGAAATATTGAAATCCATTAGTTTAGTGACAGGGACTCGACTTTTAGCATATAAATGTGGGACGGGGTGGTGGATATTGAAACTTGCATTGCTACGACACACGTTTATTCATCGTGTGCTGGTGACCTGTATTATAGGTTTTAACCTATCTCAGGCACCAGTCTCTCGCAAAGCAAGTCTCGTCTCAATCAACTTTTATTCCAGCTCGCATTATGTAACTAATCTTGGTTTTTGTTTATCTACTTTGTTTTAGAAAAATAAACAATTTATTCAAAATGATTATAAGATTCCTATTTCTCTGCTTTTCACTTATATTCTAACGCTCTTTGCCTTCATAATGACATCCCTCCAGTTCATCCATTCACTTAATCGTCTTAGTCCGCTCCCTCACTCATCCATCTTAACGTCTCGTTGCACACATGAAGACGTTAAGATCACACATCCACATACACACACATACATATATCCCTCCGTAGATCGAGGCATATCCTCGGTGATCCCGATGACTTTATCAACGCCGCTATGGCAGAGGCGATCGAGGCAACCAGTTCGGACAGAAACACTGCCCCCCCCCCCCCCTTGGCATAAGCCCAAGCCGAGGTCGTACCATAGCGGTGCCCTTGAGTTTGTTGCCCCAACCTAACTTTACCAGTTGAGCGCCCTCTGCACTCACCATTGTCCGGTAGCGCTGTAAGAATCGTCAAAAGCAGCAATTAGTCCATTCGAAAAACAAAACACATGCATCACATCGTACATTCCATCTTACATTTTAGTACTTACCACATAAAATAGACAAATAGGCAATAAACATACATTTACTTAAACGTGTACATCAAAATATCATTGAAATTTCTTACCGTAGGCGTCGCTACAATGAGCACACATCACGTTTTTCTCGAAACGGGGGAAAATCAATTTCCATCGCATGACAAAAGAACCAACCAAATAAAATACAAACAGAGACTCCGAAACAACAAAACGGTAGCAATGTTTGTTTATTAGTTTTAGGCAGCAGCCTGTCATGTCAGACAAATGGATGAATCAAGCTATCTATATTCCATTCTGTCTATTTTGTGAAGAAAATCTTTGATATGTAGATAGGATAGAAATATGAAAAGTACATAATATACTCTGAATATTAATTTGATATGAAGGTTAGCAGATAACTATTTCAAATGTCAGTCATCTGCGAAGAAAATGAATTGCTTTGAAATAACCAAAAAAAATTTGCAGATCACTTGGTTATCTGTCGCCAGATATCTGCAAAGAATAAGCGAACTAGACTCACTTTTTAATAGTTTATTGTTTTAATAGGATACTCACACAAATCGGAATAAAATTGTGGTCGATGATAGCCAAAAGCATAGATTCGAACCAACAACAGTCCAAAGAATCTGTGTGACAGTTGTGGATTTGAATCCCACTTGGTCGATACGTTCCGGAATTTTATAACCCTTTTTAAATGTTCTATTTCGTCTAAAACCTTGTGATACGTTTTTTCAATTAGTTCTTGTCAATGACATTCTAGGATTACCAATATAAATGCTGAAAACAAACGCGGTAGCATTCAAATTCGAAACGGGAAGTAGAGACAAATTGAAACATTTCCAGTCCTGGCGTACAGCTAAGCATTGCACACTGAAAAGGCTCTTGTACATGATGGCTGATCGCTGCAGCTTTGACAAGCGAATAGACACACAAATATAAGAATCAGTACAATATTACGCGACGCTTCCACATTAGTCGCATACACCAACAAGTTAATTTAACAAAAATACTATCCACTTCTTCAACAGCACCTAAAGAGCTGTTGACACTGGTTTTCTTAAAGCCTTGTGCTCATCTATGTGTAGTGTATTGCTATTAAATGTCGCACTGTCAAAGTTCACGGCAGTGTGTGCAGATGTATACAAAACCCTATCCTGTATCTGATCGCTATTGCCATCGCAAATCCCTTATGTGTGCGCAAGGCGTAAATTGGTAACTTCATACTACAGCCACAATATAACGCTAGGCATCAGTTTTTTTGCGAAGGTATTTCCAGATTCAGCATCATCCCAGCCTGCAGAAGTCCACACCAGCCTGAAGAAGTCCACTGCTGGACATGGGCCTCACCTATACATTTCCAGAAAGAACGAGTCTGAGCTCTTTCCATTCACCGACTTAACACTTCCAGATTGCTTCCAGATTGGTCTCCTAATTTTTTTATCAATATTAGTTCAGCAGTTTGGCCAAGAAGTCAGTTTCTCAAGTTTTTTAAGCTTCACTTGTTTGGTAATGACGATAACTTTATAGTGGCGCGATAAGCCTCCAGCTTTTCGGGCAATACGTTAGAACGTATCGTACGTACGTCTGTGGTAGACCACAGCATGCCACATCGCCAGTCATGGCGTGGGCAAGCACGCAAATGCTATTTTAACTGGATTACCATCGAGCGTTGCGATCGCAGGCTCATCGCGAATACCGATGATCACATAATGTCGCTCCAGCATGGCATGGCACTGCGGTCAGAACGACAACTACGGGGATTCAGGCGTGCTAACCTAAAGCTATGTCGTCGAACGGACGATGCCGTCAATATACAGCCGTCATATTTCTTTGACAGTCATGAAGGCTGTCAAAATATCTCAGTTGGTAATAACTCTGCCTTGTGTGCTGGGGGCGTGGCGCGTGGGTGCGATCCGCCGAAGACAAATTTTTGTGGTCAACACAGATGTTTGTTCTCTGTTTGGGTGTAATATGTATAGTATTCTATGTATAAAATAGTTGGTTTACTTAGTTTGGGGCCAGATTGTGTTAAGTGGCAAGTCCTAAATATGTATGTATTTTATTTATTATACTATTTTATAGAGGAGTATAAAAACTAAGTATGTTATGTTTTTACTTTAATTTGGGAGCTCGTGCCGTAAGATATTCAATTCAAGAGCATTAGAAACGCCGCTGAAGAGAATTAGAGACCCATCCACATCTACGATCTTCACCATGTCTTCGGTATAATAGGTAATAATCAGAAAATCTTTATGAGATTTATGCAATTACTCATGTAGAATTACACGCCGATGACGGCCGGCATCTGACGGTCACCTAAAAGACCAAGGCTTTACTGTTAGCTGGCATTCAAAGCCACTCAAATTATATTAATCCAGCAAAATGGCAATAGAATAGATACGAGCACCTTACATTTGCATAGAATAGGTAGCAAACGACATTCATCAAACCTTATACTATGACGGTTAGGTAATAGGTATACCTACCTACTAAACTTTATACCACCACGCGGAATAGAAACAAAAGTTTATTTATTTTTGCAAGTTACAACAAAAAACATTTCAAGAAAAATTAATTATAAAAATTTGGTCAGATCAATACCTAACTGATGTTCTAAAAGTAGACTAAAACTTAGGCCCAGATTTTTGTATGACCAATGCCCAATCAAATGTAAAAACTGACTCTTAAAGCCTGCAAAATTAACACAATTACAACAAAGAAACCGAGACTTTTCGTAGGTAGATAAAAGCCACACAGAATTATTTTCCTGTAAGACTGGTATGTACATAAAGTAAAAACCAGTATAAAATTAGAAAGAAACAAAACCGGCGCGCAGCCACAAGTTCAAACCACAAAGCAAAAGCGGACACCAAAGATACTCAGGCTCACAAAAGACACAAAGAACGCAAACAAAATTACAAGTAGTGCAAGTCCCCGGCTCTGCGACTACATTTATATAATCTCACTTTTGTTGAGTTTCTCGACTTATTAACTCCTGCCACCTTAATTAAATACGGAGCTGAGAGCAACCATTTAACTTTGCTTCTAATCTGCCTGTCACGAATAAGCCCGTTCTTATTTGTTTACACGCCAATTTGCAGTAATGGACATTCACAAGACAGCAACAGGAAACTCAGGCCCAGAAACTTTCAAGAATTTTGTACTAAAATGGGGACCTACAATAAAATTTGTATAATCTGAATTGAGACCATTTGACAAAAATAGTCGAGTAACAATGTCGACAGCCCTAGCTGAAGTGGCAGTGGGCCGTAATAATATCATATTACCATTTTGCCCTGTATAAACCTACCTACGCAAATGCTAGTTAAGAAAAACCTACGTAAAGAACTTATTATTTAGATAGATCCTCATAATCATAAGAAGGAAGTCAGACAGGTGGACATACGCTTCCCCCATTATTTAATACCATTTGCTGATGGAACAACCAGACGCCCTGGCTTATGTTAAGTGGTAACCATCGCCTATAACAAAGCATTGTTTTGCAGGTACACAGTAGGAATTCCAGGAAGAGCTATTTTGAGCCTTCAATTTCCACCGACTTTCCGCATTTTTCACAATATTGTCAATCTATCGCGTGGGCACTCCTACGTTATTTGTTTGAGACTGGGACAGTTGAGTTGATTTGTTCAACTGCTACGACGTAGTACAGCTACGGCGTAGCAGTAGGGGTTGGTAGTTTTAAATGTATACCATGCAAATAAGCCTCTGTGGTTTTTGACGCTTTTAAGACAAATCGTGTACATATTAGTTATTTAAAATTGCTCAATATTAATAAAGGTAACTGACGGGAAGTAGTATAGTAGTATGTCTAGTAGTTATTTTTGTACCTCCGTACAAAACAAAACAAAGTTGTAAATCATATAATGTGGCCAAGGTTTTTTTATTAGTAACTCTTGAGTCGCGAAGATTGGAAAGAGGGAAGGGAGGCCTCTGCCCTGCAGTGGGACAAAAACGGCTGAATAATATCAACTCTTGGCTACAAATCTAGCTTAAATCTAATAAAGAAACCGTAGAAAACACTTCCTTCTATAAGCTTTGAATAATCCAGAAATATGAAGACGAAGCTCATCATAGAGTTTATCTGAACAATCGCTGGTTGGATCCAGGGTGAATCTCATTTCTATATTAAAATTTTAATTGTACACAGATCCCTGAGCTTTCGGGATTAAATGCTTCTGTGTTGTGTACCACAGAGCTTCTACTATACGTTCTTTCTTCACCAGAATTTATGAAAAATCTTTTGCTCATAGCGGTTTAATAAGTTAAAAACAAGCAATAGCTATGAAATGAGTTGATTCAATAAAGCTCACTACTATTGCTATCGCTGTTAGCCGTGCAGTCTTAAAGTTTTTTATTATTGATGACGTCAGTGAACATATATCAACAGTTGATAACTAGTAATAGTAGTCTGGAAGTTAGTGGATGGAAATGGCTCAAAATTGTTAAACTCGGAAATATGTGGCCCTCTCCACAGAATTCCGAGTTCAACAATTTTGAGCCCAGGGAGACAATATTGGGCTTTAGGGCACTGATTACATATTATGTTTTTAATGAGTATTCTGAACTCTTTAAAGCACAGTAAGATTTAAAAATCCTGCATTTTTTTTATCTAACTGCAATCTCTAAAAACATCGGAAATCGAATTCTATTCATGATTGAAACACTTGGTAGGGGAGGTTACAAGGTTCACCTACCTATGATGTGCACAGCGGTGGCACAACTCTCAGGAATATTCATACGTACCTATAACATACGTACTTATTTATAATAGTGACACTACCCTTTACATTCTGCTCACTCCATCAGCAAAAGTAGTATAGAACTTGATTACGCTCGGTCAAATACTTTTAATATAGTACATAATGTACTATGTAACCACACAGATTAAAATAAATAGGGCAGATATAAACAAAATGACTGACTTAATGAGTTCGTGATCGTAATTTTAATAACGTACATTTAAATTAAATACGCTCTTGACGCTAATGTAAGTTTAACAAATTCAGGAATGTGTTTCGAAATGTACGGTAAACGTGGGTATGTACTTACCCGGTAGCAAGTTCACCAACACATTAGCTATCATAACCAACAGTTAAGACTCCTACAACGTTTCGTTTTGTTTTATTTTATTACTAAATACAAACACACAACCTTACCTACACTCTAAAAATAACACACTCCTTTTAAGCATGGGAATAAATCAAATAGATCGTGACCTACGAGGCAATGCCTTGTCAAAGACGATGGTTACCACTTAAAATCAAAGCGGGCTAAATTATACAAGTAAAAAAAATATTAATAATTTGCGTGCAGATACTTTGGTGAAATATGTAAAACTGACTTAAAATACTTTACGAACTAACTCCTAAACATTTAAAATAAATAAACATTTCATAACATTATGTAAAAGTAAAAAGTTCGAATAGAAATAATATACAGTTCAAAAAGGTTAAACGTCCGTTAAATTACGTAAACAAGCAAAAAGCCTACACATACGCAATGCCTACACCTACATACAAACTGCTATGTATTCTATGGCTCCACCTCGTTCTAATCCCTTTGATGTAACCTGTGAAGCGTAATTTAAACACCTCTCTCCATGTTTGAATACTTTGAACTAACCGCAAGGATGGTTCCAATTTCAAGCTTCGATGCGGCTTTGCAAGGTACCTTTTATATTTGGGCCGCGAAAATAAATATATGTCTCAAGGGTTATGTAATCTTGCCCGAAAATGTGCGGGCAAGTAGTTTTACATTTGGTCAAGAAAAACTAAAAAACACCGGTAACGTTTTTCGTGTAAGTCTTCCCCACCCTCTCATTTCTTTTTAAACTTACCTACCCAAGAAAATATACAACTTATAATTTGTTTAGTTTGGTGTCATCATAATACAAATCGCAGAAACTCTAAAAATAAGATGTGTCTATACATATATCGTTCAGGAATTTCCAGTCACGCGCATATTTGATTGAATTCTATGTAATTCCACTTAGTTTATTTCGTACTAAAACAATGCATCTAATATTATGTACAACACGCTACTTAAGTATCTATTGCACTTCCACTGTGTTGTATTCATGCAAACAACTTTAAGCTTTGTCTACACTCTCTTTATAGCGCACAGTAAGATACATTTTGTAAACTTGACATGTAAAAAGCAATCATAAGAATAGGGCTGATTTTTGCAGATGCTGATTTGACGAATAATAAATGTCAGCCCTTATTTTTGACAAGCCTAAAAAAGAGATGAATATATTTTTATCTGACGGAAGAAAATATCTTTACATTGAAGAAATAACCCTTATAGTTAAATACTATACATAATCTGTCACCTCTTTATTATTAGGTCAAGTTTCTTAGAACTCCATTTCCATTATTATCAGTAGTTGTAAGCAACGTATACGCAAATAGTTAGTAAACGAGACTATTCAATTACAGCAATAAATGACTACATAACTACACCATTTACAAGAATTATAAATGATTAAACAAGGAATGTCTAGTTCCCGTAACATGGAGCCCGAGCTTTACTAAGAAGTATTTGTAGCTCTACGGCGCTGTAGCGGTCGCTACGGCGTAGCAAGCGCTACAATATTGTTGGCTATATCTTAGTGTCTGTGAAACATAAACTAGTGGGTCGCTCCGAACAGAATTAGCTAAATCTATACCTATTAATTGTGTAATAGTAGTAAAAAAAATTCTACAAAAAATAAAGCAAAATTAAACAAAAAGGATGCGAACAAATATTTGAACAAAAATAACTAGAGTGAGTGGTAGAACCAATATCTACAAAAATGGTTCTAAGTATGGGGACCCCCAAACTTTATGTATTTTATATATGTATACATCTACTTACCAAGTTTCATCAGTATAGCTCTTATATATAGTTTCGGAAAAGTGGCTGTGACATACAGACGGACAAACAGACATGAAGAATCTATAAGGGATAGGTTTTTGCCATTTGGCTACGGAACCCTAAAAAAGTAGATGTATAACTCATAATTCACAAGCAATTACTCGCATTCATATATCATATTTATTCTTAAAGGTACAACCTATATGTGTTTTATCACGACGCAGGTGAAACCGCGTTCACTTCCATAATAAATTACTTGGGTTGCCACCCAGCACAGCAGTGGGATTGCGTGTCATTAACTAAAGTTATATGACAGAGCTTTTAAAGTGAGTTGAAATGCTCGACAGAAGTTGCGCAAGCTGGCTTCAAAGCCTTCAAAGACACTATGATGTTCAGCTTGCTGATTTCAATTATTTTAATGGGCCTGCT
The DNA here is from genome assembly GCA_947578465.1 of Thera obeliscata. Classification (NCBI taxonomy): domain Eukaryota; kingdom Metazoa; phylum Arthropoda; class Insecta; order Lepidoptera; family Geometridae; genus Thera; species Thera obeliscata. The sequence goes on along the minus strand of OX387929.1, from coordinate 3,532,655 downwards.
AACAGGGCTAAATAATTTTACGCCATACAATTTGTTTTAGTAATTAATTTTGTAATTATAATTATTCGAGTGTCACTATCTATAATTATTTGAAAGCTTATAGATCTGTCTGTCTTATATAAGAGAGCACTGGTGGTCTAGTGGTAGTGGCCCCGCCTTTCGATCCGAAGGTCGTGGGTTCAAATCCACTCGTGTACCAATGAGTTTTTCTGTCGAAAAATGTATGTGCACTATACCAATACTCTCAAAACGGTGAAGGAAAACATCGTGAGGAAACCGGCGTGTTGTAGAACCTAAAAAAGTTCAAGCAACACGTGTCAAGGGTCACGCAAAAAGGGCCCACCAGCGGCCTACTTGCGGAAAAAACTGCCCGCACTTCAAGTGCGCATGATAAAACTTCTGTCGGTCTTATATATTCTTCTTTGCTAATTCATGTACAGTGGGATAAGGGTAAGAAGAAGAAGGAAGCTCATTCATGTACAGGGCAGTTTTTAAGATTAGGCATGAATTAGCAAAGATTTTTTGCATTCAGTATATTTATTGCCTTATTGCATGAAGATATTATTTAATTTGAAGAGGCTATTATCAGCATTTGCAGTTATTTTTTCTTATTTGGTTTGTTTAAAAAAATGATATTTTTTTTTGTAAAATGCTTTTTAGATGTAAAATTTTGAATTCAAACCAATGAATTAAGTTTTACACAATTAAATTAAGTGAAAGTTTTTTATAACATCTATCAAGCTACTAGATTTAAAGTCTTACTAAAGAGGTATCTTTTTGAGCGTGTTATAGTTTCTTCGATGTTTTGAGATTTTTTTTACGTAAGCCAAGCCATGGGAATAATACTAGTGCTAACGTAAACAATTTCGGAGGTAGGCTTTGACTGGCAAAACCTGTTTATGAGTTTTACAACTTTAAGTTGAAAGTTTAGTATCAATGTTTGTCTTTTTAATTAAAATTAATTTGTAATCACTATCTAAGAAAAACATAGATCTCGTAAAATACGTATTTTCATAAAGTTTTGTTTACAGTAATATTGAGTTTAGAATATAAAATTTAATTACTAGAAGCGTCACTTACGCAGCGTCTGTAGTAGGATAATAAATAAATACCACACACCGTTATCTAGCCCCAACTGCCCCAACTTAAGCAAAGCTTGTACTATGGAAACACAAAGACAATACAAGGATGAGGATTGAACAAATTTCCTACAACGCAGTACTAACAGATTTTTTTCTGGTATATTATGGACATACCAAGATACTGGAAAAACTCGAACAAATACAGACCCGTCAATGTTCTAGTCAATCCCACTTTGAGTCCAGTTTCATCAATCAAGGAACAAATAGATAAAGTTGTAACTAGTAGGAGTGACCATCTAACCGTATTATGGAACTAGCCGAAGAATGTCGCAGTCACACAGAAAGCGGGTTTTCATTTTGGAATTATCGGTGACTTTTTTGGGTCGTCTATTTTTTCTCACCCATTCCAATTCAGGCTTCGAACTGTACAGGGCGTCCCACGGATACAGGGTGATTATTTTTCTCGTGTAACGGGTTCGAATCCCGGTTCAACCATATTTTTATTTAATTACATCTGTATGCCTCAAGTTGATGGACGCAGGGAAGTGCATCGTCCTACTTTCCCTACATGTGGCATATCTGTGGGACGCCCTGTATACATATTATGTTCTGATTCAAGAATCAGTGTCACTCAGGTCAACGCACAAGTTAATACTTATACAAATATTAATATGTATTGGCTCTACTTATAAAAATATGTCAAAAGATAAACAGTGCCTAGACTATTGCCATCTCTTTCTACTGGGTAATGTCAAACAGTGACAGGGCTAACTTTAAGCAATTATTAAATGATAATTGTATATAATAAAGTAATTAAAAAACGTCTACGTATAAAAGACTATTGCGCCGCAGCCGTCAAACGTTTCCACAGCTTTACTGACCATTTCTGGTGACCTTTTCATGTAAGAAAAATAAATATATACCACTACATCGATGCACCCTGCTTGCATCGTAAACGTGGCCGATTACGGGCCTGACCGAAGGTATTAGACTCGGTCGAAACGAGAACATTCTGGATGATACAACTTGTTCCATTAACTGTTGGCTAGCTTGTGCAGAAGGCTATGTACATGATTGAAATAGTTCTATTAGAACTGAAAGATGCCTTGCGCACCCGTGTTGCGCGAAGAGTTTCACCAGCTTTTACCTTGTTTACTGCAGAGGCCAGCAAAAGAGGCATAACCGAGGCTCACATACGCAAGTCCTTCAATGTCTTGTTGTGACCAAGGCATGTACCTGTAGATATTTTCTCAAAGAATGCGAGCAAATTAAAACTAAGTTGTTCTACTTGAACTCATTTTGTCGAACACAATTACGACAAACAACGAACAACACTATTTTTTCTCGTGTTGAAGTTTTTTTTTTTTCAATGAACAGCATTTACAAGTTTGTTCGAAATTTAAATAAAACCTTTGATAAGTTACCTTCTTGGTTGCAATGTTTCGGAGTAAAAAAACGTTCCATTTTTAAATTTCACGACTGATAATGCGTTTACTATGTAATTTATGTAGCCGCTAAACACAAAAGTAATGGACTTTTAGGCAACTATTGCCGGCCGCTGCTCGTATGTATTTGGCCAGTAAAGAAATTTTGATTTATGTCGAAAATGGTTGTCAAAATAATGCTCTTTCCGAGAAAACAATAAAAGCATATTTATTTTTATAATATCCCAAAAGTTAAGAGCCGAGCGGGATTTGAACCCGCGACCTTTGATAAGTCGAGTGTGATTAGGATCCGATGGCGCAGTGGTCAGCGCAGCCCCGTACCGAGGGGAAGGTCGCGGGTTCAAATCCCGCTCGGCTCTTAACTTTTGGGACATTATAAAAATCTTTGTGATTTCCTTAAGTGTAGTAAACACTATAAAATTAATAAACTAGCATATTTATTTTTCTCAAAAATCTTTTACTTTATAAGTTTGAATAGGAGGTGAGTTTTGTTCCATGAAAATATATAAAATAGTGAAAGTTTTCTATTTCCATTCATTTTACCATACTACCATAAAACTCTATACTAAAAATAATAAACCTCTATGGTGTAAAATAATCTATACACACGTCAAGCGCACCACGCAGGTACTTTAACGCAGACATGTCAGTACACATACCATGCATGTTATGTACTATGTACTCCGCCCACACATATACCTCACGCCTACAGTATCATTGCTAATTAGACGTTATTTGCAGATGCATGACTCATGCTAATTAGTCGTGGAACGGTAATCCATTTGAAGCGCTAGATTAGCCTCCGATCCCAAGCGTTCTATATGACAATGCGATTTCACTGGTGGCTTTCTATGTTCCCTATACACTATTACAGTCGAAGTAAGCACCTTGCTAGATAATAAATGAAAATTATAATTTAAAAAATCTACCAGCGTCTTGGGGATGCTTCCGTCTGTCACAGGTTTGGATCAGTTGAGCTATCTCTAGATCATTTGTAACGGTCTGCAACTCAACTCAAACTGTTTCTTGTGTACTTTGTAAATATTTGTTCAATTATTAGTTTCTTTGTATAAATAAATTGTCAACTCCTGATATAAATTAAGATATATATCAGAATTTGAAAAGGAACTAAAAAATAGGTAAAAACAGCACTGCTATAGTGAAATTTCCTGGGATTCGTTCACCCTAGCCTGTGAAGTTATTTTCTCTATGAGTATGAATAAGTCGAAATGCCAAACTTGTTTGGAGAACACAGATATCTTTTCTTCTTTATATTTGTATTCTTAGTATGTTTTTACAAAAAAAATATTATTATTATTTGTATAAGTATTATATCAGTTATCTATCGAGATCTTCTTTATCGATTTTCTCGGGATTTTCATAACAAAACTTTAAAAAATCATTTCATAAATATTTTATATTTTATTTGTTGAACCTAATTCCTGAGTATTCTAAACCTAATAATAAATAACCCTTTATAGTGTTGCGCGGATTGGCCACAATATTTATTTATTTTATTTATTTATTTACTCCATAACAGGTACACATACTCAAGTACAGTCCACAATATATTTTGGACTCCTTAGAGATTAATTACTTACTGCTGGCATTAAAACAAATCAGCAGATACACTACTCTAATAAATTACTAACTGTTCACGTAAACAAATCAGCCGATACACTACTCTAACGATACTCAGATTAAAAGCTCTCGCATGCTTAGCTTTATCGTAATATGAGCTACAATGTCGTCAAACACTAACTCCGTCTGAAGCACATAGGATTAGCCTGCAGCTCCCATTAAGATGAAGGACGAGACGTGAGGCTTCCGAGACGTCGCCACTCACCAGCAATTACCTCGCTCAAGACCGCCAAGAGCCAGGGAGGGGAAATAGTTCGGGACTCGTTCGTGTCTTGGAACAGACTTGACCTACTAATTGAACTAACCCATAAGTTTCTAGTCTGGGTCGTGTAAAACCGGCGCTTAAATCCACCTTGTTTTACATATCTATTTATATATATTTATAAAAGAAAGTCGTGTTTGTTACTCTATTTATAACTCAAGAACGGTTCAACCGATTTGGTTGAATGGGTAGGTAGCTTAAGACCACGAGACGGACATAGAATACTTTTTAATTCCGAAAAAGTAACGGGAACGGGGCGAGCAAAACCGCGGGCGGTTGCTACTTTTTAAATAAACATAGTTTAGTCCAAAAAAAACTGATTTTTTAAAGCTTAGATGCTAATCTCAATCTTGGCTTGATCGTTACTGTTATATTAATAGAAGTACATTCTTAAGTTGTCTGGAAGTCTTAGCTCTCAGCGATAAGGTCGCCCAATGTTTTGCAAAAAAAAAAATATGTATATATATATGCATAAATCCTGTGGTTTTTTCTTTGTGGTAAACAATACAGAGCTATCTATCTCTCTATGTACCTACCATTCTTTTTATTTGACGTTTAAAGTGATCCTTGTGATTTTACCTTACCCTCTGATTTAATTTCTTCAGATCATTTTGACGTCCACTGCTTGGACCTCTCTTATATTAATTAAATATAGGAGTAGGTATAACAAAGATCCGGACGTTGTTATATTTTAAAGAATCGATTGTTGAATGATTTGAGGACTTAATAATTCAACAATGAATTTATTTCAATTAAATTATCTTTCCTGGAAACAGGGTCACCGTTGACCCAAAAAATATAATTTGACCTAGTTACCGTAAATAAACCGCTAGCAAAAAGCTTAAGTACCTGTTATTTATGGTTACTGAGTAATTTCAAAACAATGCAATGAACCACTCCATTTTCTTTCACGATTCAGATAACTTTTGCCACGAAACCCGAAGTAATAGTGCCTCGAATCCGAGTTGTTTTTTTTTAATTATCTGTACCCTTTTGTGAGCGGTTTTCAAACAGATAAAAAAAATCTGACTGTTGCGCAATTCGTTTCTATTAGTTTTTATTTCGTTTTTATTCAATCCTTTTGCCACACTGTTTAGAAAAAACCAGTGACATAATAAGAAGACGAAGAAGAATTATTTTCTAGATCATTATCATTTTCTTGTCCTTGTCCCACTTCATGTGGGGTAACAGGTTTTCGTTCTCCACTCTCCTCTATTAGCCGTCATTTCAGCAGGTCCTTTCTTACCCATGTCATCCTTCACACAATCGATCCATCTTTTCTTTGGCCTACCTCTACCACCACCCACACCTATCCACATTCATATCTAACACTCTTCTCGTTACATGACATTCTTCCCTTCGCACATGCCCGTACCATGCTACTATTGCTCTTCAACTTTTCAGTCACTGGCGCTTTTAAACTGCCCCTAATATCATACCATCTATATCAGATATATTTTCTAAATAGTAACCTGGAAATATATTAATTGTACGAGCATATTGCGTTGTTGAGTCAATCCAGTCTTTAGCACTTGGCAACACTAGCAGTAGCCTGTTAGCGAGAAATGAGTTATGGCTCCTCGAAATTGCTTCGCTAATAACTTGGTACAACCACGTCTGGTCTTATGAAATAAGGGTGGACCACTACAGGGTCGTAGTTCGGCCAAGAGACATTTTGACTAAATAATGCAAAATAAGCACATGACATGAACTAGGTAATATTCTCCGAAATCTAAGCTTTTATTAAAATCTGCGCATATCTAGGCGCTGGCGATGGCGATCATTGAAACGCTGTCATATTTGACAGTGTTGCACTGATCACCATCGCAAATAGCTTAGGTGTGGGCAAGTCTTTACCTATAACCTAAAGGCTGGTTTACACTTTGATTAGTGTGAGTGGAGGTGATTAGTGCGAGTACAGGTGTGTAGTGCGAGTAGTGTCCAATTCACTGCGAGTGTCTTCGGTCCACTTTACCAATTTTTACAACAAGAAGCGTCCGACGCTACACACTAAACGCTAAACACTCCTGTCCAGACGTGTTTAGTGGCAGGCACGCTGCGAGTGAGGGGGAAGGGAGGGCGCGCGGGATGGCTACTCGCAGTCTACTCGCAAAAAAATAGAACACGCTTCTATTCACTTTACTACACAGCCCACTAATCACTTGCACTAATCAGTCGCTGTCCACACCTAGTCATTAAGCACCTGCACTAATCACCTGCACTCGCACTAATCAAAGTGTAAACCAGCCTTAAGTATACAGATATTCAGTCTCACATGCCAGTATAATATCACCGGCCACACCCTTCAAACCGAAACACAGCAATGCTGCTTCACGGCAGAAATAGGCATGTTCCTTCATTACAAATGAAAGAGATCCAGAGTTACTATAGAATGTTAAGCGCAGGTAGTTAGCTAGCAGTAGCATCCCCGTATCAAGAGAAGGGTCGTGGGTTCAAATCCCAAAAGCAGAATTTCAAGTTATATACCGAGGTTCATAATTTAAAACTCTGCTTCAGGGACTTACTAACAACGACCCTGCACTCATCTCCAGCGAAATGAAAACAAGCAAAATTTCAACGGTTACAAGCAACTTTGTATTAAAACTTTAGTGTTTAGCTGTCACTTTGTTTCGACTTTACTTTCGTGAGGTCTCTGACCCAATTACTTTCATAATTGTTGAAAGCATCAATAGTTTCGTATGTATTTTTATTGTCCCAATGCTGGGCAAAGATCTCCATAAAGTAAAATATGCATCTTTAATTCATATAATTATATGAATGAAATATGCATATTTTATGAAAATAATATATGCATATTTCAATAATATACGAGTATAAATATGAATATAAATTATGAAAGAATTTAAGCGTCCCCTTAGACATGTAGTCTATGTATGGTATATCTATCTCGTAGGTATACCATACAGAACAAAATGTTTGCTTTTTAAAAAAAATTGAGCAACATAAAAATGAACGGGCATGATTGATTATTATGCCTCGTTTCCACGCGTGCGTTCAACTCGACATTCAACGTGCACATTCACATTCACGCGCGTGGAAACGGTACGCCCGAGCCCGTAAACGCGCCCGATGAACGTGAATGCCGCGAACCGGGCGAGTGTCGGTTTTTTGATGAATGTGCGGGCGCCCGGTGACTGTTTACACGCGCGCGGGCCAAATTGGTGTTGCCAATCATACAGATTTATCTGTATTTATACAGAATTTAGGGTAGTATTACAGATTACAGATTTTACCCTACTTTTATACAGATTTTTGGAATCTGATTTAGTCTATGTTAAGATGAACATCTTTAGACATAATAAAGGCTAAAAATATTAATTTAGATCCACTTTTGATAATACTATTCTTCTTCTTCTTAATGAATGGCATCTGCCCTTTTCGGATCAATTTTGCCAGTGTCGAGTAGTTTGAGAATGATGATAATATATTACATAGATAAAATACTTTTCCGTCAAATCGTCAGTCTTCTGTCATAGTCGGCCCTACATAATTGGCTTTGGAAGAAAGATGGCCGTTTATTCCAAAACCATCTGAAACATTTTCGATCAAATCAGAATATCACATAATACACTTTAATTCTAATTGCTAACACTTTGAGCTAAGACCTCAAATAATGTTAAAATACTCAAGTTGTGTTAAAATACCACCAAAATTACACAACAGAACTCAAAATAACACCAGAAAAACAATTAAAATCAAAAAGCTATGTTCCTTCCCGAAATGACAGAAAAAGAATCGATAATAGGTACTATTAGTATAATATAGTTACTAAGACTTCACTGTCAGTCCCTCTGACTGTCTGTCTGTCTATCTGTCCGTCTGTCACCAGATATTTTGCTTTGGCACGTGGCATAACTGGCGGGCAGTCAGTCAGTCTCTCTCGCGCTTTCGTGACGAGTGGACGTTGCTAAAAAAAGTCGCTACGATCGGAGATTACTGTTGAGGTTGCATCAGTTAGAATAAAACCTCTGTGACTGTTGCTAAGACAACGAGTCAATTATTGTTTAACAAATGTTTTCATGTTTAGTTAGGTTACAAAGTCGTAATCACAGAGTATCGTAATAATTACAACATGGTCGAAATTAAAAGTATTGTTTCGCTGAATAATGCACTACGCACTTGCCAAACATCAAACACCAACAAAACTATCAAAGAAAAAAAGAAGACGACGAAAAAAAGTACGGTGCGAGTTGCGAGAAAGCGATTCATTCATTCATATATTATACCTACAACCAATTTTCATATACACTGATTGTTTAACTAGTGGGCAGGGCAAAGGGCATACTTTTACATTTAGACGTATTTTGATGATCGGGGAATACTTCGTAATTATTTACATATTGACTGTCAAGGTAATTCATAATTAAAAATACCGTAGAAAATGACACGGTAGTGAAACATTACCGTATACCGTGTTTAAGCCAAAAATACCGTGCATCTACGGTAATTACCGTGTACCTGGTAACACTGGTTGCATGCCGCGCAGCTCGCCAGGCAGCTCGCCGGGCTGCACGGCAAGCATGTAAACAGCTTGAATGTTCGCTGGCCCGGGACGGGCTGCATGCCACGCAGCCCGCCAGGCAGCCTGCCAGGCAGCCTGCCGGGCTGCCCGGCACGCATGGAAACATAGCATTAAGTGTAGGATGTGACCAAAAAGCTTCACAATTCATAATTTAAATTTTCGCGTTCAATTATAAACAAAATTCCAATAAACATAAGCAAACCTGGTTAAATCCACGAGCTCCAATGGAATTAATCAGGTAATTAATTCGTTAATCAAGTTAGAAACTCGGTTGCCTAGCAAACAATGGACGCCAAATTACGTTCACAATCTATTATAATATCTCGGCGGTTGTAAAGGGATGATTTAACGAAGTTAAAAATACACGATAGGTGCTTGTGGCGGATGAGTGCACGTTGCTAAAATGCGAATGTTGCGATCTAAGTATCTTCGATTTTTTTAGGTTCTACGGCATGTCGGTTTCTTCACGATATTTTCCTTTACCGTTTGAGAGCACTAGCAAGTGTACATAAAGTTTTGGGCAGAAAAACTCACTTGGTAGGTACTCGACTGGATTTTAACACACAATAGTTTCAATGGTGGAGCCGCAACCACTACGCGCGAGGAAGTCTGTAGTAGAGATCAAGTCATGAGGCTGTTTCTGTTTATATTTTAGTCTGCTAAAAGCTTACAACAAGTTTCGTAAATTCCAACCCACATCCTAACTATTCATGTGCCTGTTTACCGTTATTATTATTACAAACATAACCGTGTTCCTAAGAACATTGTACCTACATAAGTGTCTAGTTTACTTAGCTCTTACTGTGTAGTGTACTATAACAGGGCTCGTCTGTAATAAAGTAAAGGCAAGGCCAAACCAACGCGTTCAGTGGCGTGCAGGTGGCGAATACGGCGCGTGGAAAAGTCGTACACACCGTCACGTTCGTTCAAGCAGCAAACTAAAACAACTGAAGCAACAATAAACAACTCAACAAATAACTGGCCTCTCAGCTTAGTTGGTTGTAGCTTTGCCTTCTGTATCGTAGGTTGTGGGTTCGATCCCCACTGAGAACAAACATTTGTGTGTTGAACACAGGTGTTTATTTTCTGTCTGGGTGTAATATTATATTCTAAGTATGTATTTACATAAAAATGCATATAAGTATTATATCAGCTATCTGGTTCCCATTGCCGAATTTGAGGATAGATAGTGATATGTGGATCGATTGTCCTAAAAAATAATAATAAGCAATAGTAATAGTTGCGTGCGCCGCGTTCAGACGCTTTACGAACAATGCGGCGGCAAATCAGAAAATGCATAGGTGTGAACACGTCACTACAAGTTCATACACAACAACTGATCGCCACCGCGGACGCGAGCTGAACGCGTTGGTTTGACCTTGCCTTGAAGCATGATTTAATTATGAAACCTACTTTGTCTCTCTTGCTTCTGCTTAGTTTACTTATAAACAAGTAACGATCGTTTCCGTATGTTTTAAAATAGTTCTATATATTAAAACATTCTCAGAAAATAAATCTGCTCAGAAACGATCGACAAATATCATAGAAGAGATGACGTCAAGCACTACCCGACTGTGACGTCCTCTCTCCTTCATGCCCTTCATGACATAAATAGAATATTTCCGATCTTCGACCCTCCGACCGATACAGGGTGTCCCACAAATATGCCACATGCAGGAAAAGTACCTTGAATATTTTAGACGAAACCTTTTACTGAAAGAAGGCATTATTTAAATTTACGTTTTACTAGTAAAATCATATTTTTATGGTACATTTCGTATTATTTTAATGTGAAGTTTTTGTGTCTATTTTAATTTTTACTCACTTATATTTTCAGCAAGAGATATAATTTGAGTTCGATGTGGGTGGATAATTTTAGTTTAGTTTAGTTTATTCCTAAAAATTTTAAGTAACATTACAGAGATATCCAATACGTCACTTAGAGCTATGTACACATAAAAATATATAAAACTTACTTTAAAATTAACAATTTAAAATTTACTTGAACGTAAATTTTAAATTGTTAATTTTAAAGTAACTTGCTCTGATAATCTAAATAATTCAACCACCAATAATGATGTAGTCCAAGTAATGGTGATCCATTCTCTCTGAATAAAACCAATGAAGCGTTACACGATGACTGCATGAGTGCAGGTAACTTAGTTTGCGGTCCCATCCCGCATTCGATACTGCTGAGATTTCACAATACAATGTCAGGGGATATTGTACCCTTAGCTAAAATAGAATCGTCTGAAGTGGATTGTAGGATAATGGTGCTTTGTGGGTTTACACTTCACAGGATAAAGTCATAGTTTCTAGGACACAAAGTTCTCTCAACACTAATGGCCTTACTTATAAAAATATGTCAAAAGATAAACAGTGCTTAAACTATTGCCATCTCTTACCACTGGGTAATGACAAACAGCGACAGGACTAACTTTAGGCAATGATTAAATTTAAATAGCGTTTATAAGTATGGCTGTAAATAATTAAGTGTAGGTATATTGAACCGATGAACCAAATTTGACAGAAAATTCAAAATGGCGAATTCTTGTTTTAAAATCAATTCATCAAAAAAACATGAAAACGTCAATTTTGGTATTTATTACTTTGTATAGCGATTATAGCAACTTCATATAAAAGCACACAAACACCTAAGTGCAAGCATAACTAATGAAACAATGGAACATGAAAGCCTCATCGCTTTTATCACCCAGCGTAAAAGTCTGTTTTTATTACCGAAAAATGAACACACGATCGTAAGTACTTTCAAAGTTTTCCTGTTCCACGCTACCTGCCAAGTTGTACCGCTAGGTAGCGTGGTGGGTAATTATGATTTAGCGGTATGGAGAGTTCAAGCTCGTATTAAAATGTAGAGGACCATAATGGCTAATAAATCAGAGGTGTTACTTTGATATAGTGTGACCTCGTGGTTCTGTAGCACGTTTTTAGTGCTAGTTTTCTTCAACTTGCTATAGGTACTTAAAGTTATTAGGAGAGTAGTTCTTACTTAAGTTTTTATAGTTCTGAACGATGTGTGTCTGAGCGCTCGTGGGTTATTTCCTTTAGTAAAAGCTATTGAAGTAATGAACGCTATCTACTTAATAAATAAGCAGTGATATACGCTGCTATAAAATTAATCTTTACTGCACTAAAGTACAATGTTGTATTCTTAAAAGTTTTCTACGACTTGGACATATTATGGACATACCTACTTACTTACCATAAGTGGGTACTTTATTCACAGATTACAGTGTGTTTTACACTGGGCAGTAAATAGTTAACTAGGCTAGAGTACAATAACAGTAAAAAACATGTTAAACTAAATAAATTTATTTTGAAGGTCGTCGCGACTTTATTCCATTGGAAAAAATGGAATAAAATCACGACTGTATTCCATTAATGTTACAAAATCAATTTTTATCTGCTGCAATTATTATTATTACTATTTATTAAAAAAAAAAAAAAGTAATATTAATATATTACTTTTTTTTTCGATCGGTCCCCAAGACGCTGCTGGAGGCATTGCCTCGTTGAATAACAATGCTAAAAAAAAAAAAAGTAATATTAATATATTACTTTTTTTTTTTTTCTTTTTTTTTTAGCATTGTTATTCAACGAGGCAATGCCTCCAGCAGCGTCTTGGGGAACGATCCGAGTGGCACTGATTTGGATCATGTTGAACTATCTCTAGATCGTTTGTAACGGTCTGTAGATAGCTCAACTGCTTCTTGTGTGTTTTGTACATCTAGTAAATATTTGTTTAATTGTAAACTTTGTGTAAAAAAATATTTTGATCCTTGTATAGTAATTCAGTAAATTAAAAAAAAAGATATCTGGCATCTGTCCATTTACAAATAGTTTTTACAACTTTAAGCAATCAAAGCAGACCTACAAGCAAAACTTTGCTTCGAGCGAGTGTTGCCATGAGAATATGGCCCAATAAAAAGTTGCTTAGTATACACTGCGCTCGCTGGTTGGTATTATTGTTGGGTGGTCAAGAATTGAGTGCGTACTTATTTTAAGTCGTAACATTCGTTTCGTTGCCAAGTCATGCAGCTTGCATTAAGGTTTTGTTTTTTTATAAAAAGTACATACAACTTGCCCTTTTAATATAAAATATAATTTGTAGTCAAATTGAATTTCTATATAATAGTTGTATGTTCTTATTCTTCTTCCTGCCACACTTTATGTGGGGTCGGCACACCATGTTCTCCTCTTCCATTCTCTTCTATCAGCCGTCATCTCTGTACTCACTTTCTTATCCATGTCATTTTTCACATTGTTCATCCATCTTTTCTTTGGATGCTATTATTATTAACTTCTTTATTTCCTTGTTACAGAGAGTTCAAATTGGTGCTTCGGCCTGATCCAAGCTCTGTGTTCTCGGAGGACGTCCAGTTCCACTCATCATCAGGGCAGATGGATTACAACACGGCACATGTCTACTCAGGGAAATTGGAAGGTAATATAATATTTGCAATTTTTAATTGCTAGTTTGCTCTGGCGTAACAAACGATGTAGTAATATGACGTCATCTCTCTTAATGTCATTTTAACGAACTTTATTTTTTGAGTCAAGTGTGTGCTTTTTTTTTATATTTGGCAGATACTTTTATAAGTATACTAGCGGCCGCCCGCGGCTTCGCTTGCCCGTTCCTTACTGTAGTAATTGGTAAACGGACGGTTATTAAGATCTAAGAATTTGGCTGCCATCACACCTGATGGAAAGTGAGGATGCAGCCTAAGATGTTGCATGGTTAGCCATAACCCACTCACTCTTGTCTTGAAAATTCCTGGTTCTAAGCTACCTCCCACCAATTTACAGCCAAATCGGTTCAGATTTTCTTGAGTTATAAATAGTGTAACTAACACGACTTTCTTTTATAGATTCGATTTAGTTTATTAGAGTTGGTACATTAAAGCGCGATTATTTTACTCGTAGGAGCATATTTTAACGAAGGCCGAAGATGGGGCCTCGCGTTTTTTTTTTACAACATTTTTTTTATGGAACTAACGGGTGCAAGCACTTGGGCCACTTGATGTTAAGTGGTAACAATCACCTTTAACAAAGCATTGCCTCGTAGGTCACGCACGTAAGGAACGTGCCCTAATACGGTTGGTACAGATATCAACTGTTGTCGTTTGCGTTTCAAATTAATATGAGTCGTAAAATTGATTGTGTTTTTGCATTAACTCTCCATCATAGCTTGCCTAATTTTAATAGTGCAAATTAATTACACAGAGATTAAAAGCTCGTTTATATTTTGCAGAATGATATATAATTCTGGGTAAACTTGGGCAGATAAATATTAAATAATGTGGTAGCCATTATTTACTCACGTCAGTGTATAGTGAAACACTGACTGAATAGAACTGAATTATATACGAAGTAAGCATCGAATACGTCCATTAGTTTTATAAATATAGAGTTGAATGGGAAATATATTTCCGATTAAAATCTATATCTATACAGGGTTATTCATAATTAGCTGCAAATACTCAGGAATTAGGTTCAACAAATAAAATAAAAAATATATATGTAATTTTTTTTTAATTTTGATTTAAGTTTTTGTATCAAAATTTTATTTTTATTAATTTTTTTACGGCTATTGCATAATGATTGCCATGGAGAACAGGACGATGATCCACCCAGGCGGTGACTGAACGCAGAGTGTCGCTCACGGCGCGCGGGCGCAGATCAAAGGTCAAAATAGGTCAGGCGCCAATGATTCCAAAGGATATTCTTTGTCGATTTTCTCGGGATTTTCATAACAAAACTTAAAAAAAATCATTTTATAAATATTTTTTATTTTATTTGTTGAACCTAATTCCTGAGTATTTGCAGCTAATTATGAATAACCCTGTATAATACAAACGAGAAGTCCATTCACTCACGCGTTTTTGTATGGATATTTAAAAAAAACATACAAAATGGCAGGAAAAGAAGCTTATAGATAGACCGATTTCAACGCTTCCAAATCTAGGTAAAGGTAATCTACCATCACCTAGACTATATAGACCTATTTAACTTTTTAGCTCTCAGGTAAAAGCAAGTTTATAATGAGCTGGCTAACCTTGGGCCGCTAAGTTTTTAGACTGCCCTAGGCCTTTCGGGACCGACATGTGTTTGTACAACGTGCCCTACTTGCTGAAACCTGAAAATACTCTGTGTGAAGTAATCTGAATACTCAGATGAAAATATAATTCAAAACAGTGATTGCCGCCAGCGTCTTGGGGATGCTTCCGTCTGATAATGATTTGGATCAGTTGAGCTATCTCTAGATCGTTTGTAACGGTCTGCAGGTAGCTCAACTGATTCTTGTGTATTTTGTAAATATTTGTTTAATGTAATACTTGTGATTGCCTTAACTCTAAATGTTAGTATAGTTGATCTATGACGAACAACTAAGCTGCCACAAGCAAGTTATAACTAAAGACCCAAAGATAAACGAAACTTGAAAACTCGTGCTAAAACTTTCCTAGAATAACCGGGAATTTTCTTGATTGCCATGCTTTAAACTCCAGAGGGGATTTTTCAAATAAACTTGTGCAAAAAGAGAGCATTGGTTAGTGTAATGTAAAGGCGTGTCTCTGAGTACCCTCTTTATCCATATTGATGTGATGTTTTCTAATTGCTTGATCGAAGAGTTCTGGTTGGTGATCAGTGAAACGTTGTCAAATATGACACTGATTGCCACCGTAGATCGCTTATGCTATGTTTCCACGCGTGCGTTCAACTCGACATTCAACGTGCACATTCACATTCACGCGCGTGGAAACGGTACGCCCGAGCCCGTAAATGCGCCTGTGAACGTGAATGCCGCGAACCGGGCGAGTGTCGGTTTTTTGATGAATGTGCGGGCGCCCGGTGACTGTTTACACGCGCGCGGGCCAAATTGGTGTTGCCAATTATACAAATTTATCTGTATTTATACAGAATTTAGGGTAGTATTACAGATTACAGATTTTACCCTACTTTTATACAGATTTTTGGAATCTGATTTAGTCTATGATAAGATGAACATCTTTAAACATAATAAAGGCAAAAAATATTCATTTAGATCCACTTTTGATAATACTATTAGTATAGTTAATATAGTTACTAAGACTTCACTGTCTGTCCGTCTGACTGTCTGTCTGTCTATCTGTCCGTCTGTCCCCAGATATTTTGCTTTGGCACGTGGCAACACTGGTGGGCAGTCAGTCTCTCTCGCGCTTTCGTGACGAGTGGACGTTGCTAAAAAAGTCGCTACGATCGGAGATTACTGTTGAGGTTGCATCAGTTAGATTTTTAGTTTTAAGTGATGACGTTCCTTTATCTGTCTCGTAGCTATCAGTGTCACTATCACTACCCATTTTTGTGTAGGTACGTTGTGTCGAACGAAATTAAAAGTATTGTTTCATTGAATAATGCACTGCGCACTTGCCAAACATCAAACACCAACAAAACTATCGAAGAAAAATGAGTACGGTGAGAGTTGCGAGAAAGCGATTCATTCATTCATTTATTATACAAGCAATTTTCATATACACTAATTGTTTAACTAGTGGGCAGGGCAAAGAGCATACTTTTACATTTAGACGTATTTTGATGATCGGGGAATACCTACTTCGTAATTATTTACATATTGACTGTCAAGGTAATTTATAATTAAAAATACCGTAGAAAATGACACGGTAGTGAAACATTACCGTATACCGTGTTTAAGCCAAAAATACCGTGCATCTACGGTAATTACCGTGTACCTGGTAACACTGGTTGCATGCCGCGCAGCTCGCCAGGCAGCTCGCCGGGCTGCACGGCACGCATGTAAACAGCTTGAATGTTCGCCGGCCCGGGACGGGCTGCATGCCACGCAGCTCGCCAGGCAGCCTGCCAGGCAGCCTGCCGGGCTGCACGGCACGCATGGAAACATAGTGTGCACAGCCGCATTGCAAAATCTCCGAAACTAAAGGTACATTGTTTTAACTTTTGTCACAGAAACCGTCTCTGTTTTTACATTACCCAAAAACTTCCTTAGTATAAACTAGGTATAGCGAATACAAAATAAAATAAAGAAAGAAGCCTCCTTTTACAATCTAAAATATTCTTGAAAAAGAATAATGCGCACTTATCTACATATTCATTTAAAAATCCCATTTCAAGAGAGAATGTGACAAATAAAACGATTGAAAACCCTCTGCTGTTGCAGACTTTTTATTTCAACATTACATTGTACCTCCGAGCTATAACAGCTTTGAAGCTCGCTTTGTAAGGTATGAACTAGGTATTATGTGCTGCTAGATTTTAGAGACACCGAATATGATGAATAGTCAAAATATTGTTTTAAAAATTTTAAAACCGGGGGTTGAATAACAAACAAACAACCCCACACATTATTTGGCTTAAAACTACGAATTGTACCTATATAATTTTTAATGCTGCGGTCTGTAATTATAATAAAAGCCTTGCAATCAGATACTTAAACATTAGTTGCACAAAAAGTTTAACATAATAATATTATTAACATCGACAACAGTATCTATTTGCCCAAGTTTGACAAAGGCCTCTTTTTGCGGCTGCTGACTATACCTACCTGTAATTGCACGGCAAATAGGAATATAGCTAAGTACTAAGTAGGTGCATTGCAGTAAGCTGCTTTACAACATGTTCTAGGAAAACAAAGCGTCTTTGCGCTGCGTCATAGTTGTTTCCACTCCGATTCCCAACCGTCCATTAATTGTACACGGAAATTAAATTATATTCTTTAAACGGTTTACGCCTTTGTGCCGTTTTATTTTAATTAAAAGTCTCGCTCAATTTTTGCTTTCTTGATAAGCCCGAATTAGCGTCAAGTGTCTATCATTTTCGGAAATGAGATTTGTTTTAGCTTGCCGTTTACTGGACTTTTAAACAAACGTGCCTCATAAATGATGGTTGTCATCGTCTTAAAGTTAGAAGTGGTATACATTCTATAGTACAGTCAGCTGTACCATACATAATGACAAGTACATTGCGTCGCCAGGCTGTAGCTATGTCACCCTCTGTGATCTCGCAAGCATCCGAAACAGGCAATTAAACATGAGCTCGACAAACTTCTACATCCTGCGTCTAACTTAATAAAGCGAAATTATATGCTACGACCCATCTGGAACGCGCGAGACAAAGTGAATTTTGAACAAATTAGTCAAAAGTTTTAATGAACTAGGACCGAGTTATTTCAAGTCTCTTCAAGTTTGTCTTGTCCTCATCCATCTGTTCGGTTCGATCAAAACCAAGTCAACGGTCGATCCAAAAATAAAAGTGAATGAAAATAACAGGTAAAAAGGACCTCGGAAAACAATTCCCTATAGAACCGAATCAAATTATCATAATTTGCTGTCCCAAATTTTTCCCTCATCCTTCGCCAAATTCTAACAGAGACCAAGCCCCAATGCGTTCTTTTAAATTACACACGACTTTTGTTCGAAATCACCTCGATTCGACTCGACCCGGCTGCGGTCTTTGATGTTGCTCGTCCGTTTCTTTTTATTTCAAACGCGTAGAAACTCATTTATCCTAATTGTGCCATCCATCACCCTACTGTAAAAAACAAAACCATACATTTGCAGAAGCGGTGTTTTGCTGTCAATGTTTTTCATCTGTTAGAAAATTAACAAAGGGGTGGAAAGGGGTGTAGACAGGGGGCAGTAATTACCCTTATTTATGAGCGGTTTCATCCCTCCCGTTGCGACTGCAAGTTGTGATTTTAATTCATTGAGTCCTGGGGCTCTTTGCACCTTGAATTAGTTTGCATAAAATATCGTTTGCCATTTATTTCTACGTTCCGGGTTTGTATTTTAAAGGCTTACTGGGTGCGAGAGCTCAGTTAGGTAATTGTTTAGGAGATGTTTTATTTATGCGTGGTCCATTACCAACAACCTTGGAAATAACTCAAGTCAGAAACAAAAGTTTACCTTCCTAAAAAAATATGTTGTTCAGTTTCTGGTGGAAGTTAGTCTTTATTCTCATTTTTATTATTAGATTATTTATTGTTCTTTAGCTTTTCAAATCACGTCTTTTTGTTCGCCACTTATCACATTCTGTCAAAATCGTCGCTTACCATGTGAGATTATGGCGAACATATGGTCTATGTTATAGAAAAAATTCTTAGTGCTGGGTCCATTGCATAGCTTGATGTTTATTAAACTGAATTCTTGAATAAACAAATTTGCTTAATATCTCGGAAATTCAATTCACATTGAGTACTTTGGTTTTCAGATGACGAGTCATCAATCGTGTATGGCGTCATTACATCCGACGGTCTCTTTGACGGAACCATCTGGACTCCGACAGAAGAATACTACGTAGAGCCTATTTCCCGGTACGACGTGGACCATCCCTCTATGCATAGCGTCATCTACCGGCGGTCAGACGTCCAACATCCACATGAAAACCCTGATGCCACACCCTGTGCTTCACACTTACTGCACATGAAGAGAACCCTGGGCCTCAACGCCGAACTTTTTAACTTCACCACTGACCAAACAACTCTCGAAAACCCGCCCCTCAAAATCAAAACAGAAGATCTCCGCGACGAAATCCACAGACGAAAGAAACGATGGCTCCCTGAAGACGAGATGCAAGACGACGAGCCAAAGAAAAACCCCGAACTGCCCCTAGACCTAAACGTCCCATACACGAGCAACGGTGACCACTTCGAGAAGCTAAGCACGCGAAAGCCGAAAACCAAAATTGACAAAAGCAACCTCATAACCAAGGTGCGACTCGATTCCGAGGACTCGAGACCAAAGCCAAAGACGCACGTCGAAGTAATAAAGACAAAAGCAGGTGTAGTTACAGTCAGTAAAGATATTGTTAAGAAAGAGCCTGTAGGGTACACGGTGCTGACTGCTAATGCTAGCGACGACGGCCGACATGTAAACAAGAGAGCAACGGTAGACCCAAGAAAAACCACATGTCTTGTTTACTTGCAAGCCGACCACATGTTTTATCAAAGGTACGGGTCGGAGGAAGCCTGTATCGAGGTCATGACACGTCACGTGCAGAAAGTCAACGCAATCTATAAAGTTACCGGTAATTTTTCGTTCTTTGAGAGTAATTATTTTCCTATATTCTGCCCACAACTATAATAAACCCCGATAATTGGTTTCAGACTTCAATCAAGACGGAAAGCCCGATAACATCACGTTTATGATCAAACGAATAAAGGTTCATACATTAGACGCGTTGAAGGATCCAGCTTATAGATTTCCCAACAACTATGGAGTTGAGAAGTATTTGGAGCTTTTCTCAGGTGAAATTTCTTTTAATAAAATTTTAAACACTAATAGAACTAACTTTAATAGAACATTAAAACACGGTTAATCGCCATTTACGCCAAGCCATAATAAAACCATAATCTTTTCAGAGGAAGATTACGACGGATTTTGTTTGGCGTACATGTTTACTTACCGAGACTTCGAGATGGGCACCTTAGGGCTGGCCTGGACCGGCGATCTCAAAAATGCTGGAGGAGTTTGTGAGAAGAATGGGGTAAGACATAATAACAAACCCTAAACCAGAGATATAACATTAAAAAAACAATAAGAAAACGTTATTATAAGGTCTCTATTATCTGTTACTACAGCTCGCTAGAAGCTAGAAAATAAAGAAGATTGAAGTTCGATACGACGAAATTACACGTAGCATAATCGTGAGCTGAATAACCACTGTGACTTGATTTTGATAGGAGTCTTTATATTCATACTAAAAGTATATTTGCAGCACTACCGAGGCAGCATGAAGTCCTTGAACACTGGAATCGTGACCCTCCTCAACTATGGCAAGCACGTGCCGCCCGCCGTCTCCCACGTGACGCTGGCTCATGAGATTGGACATAACTTTGGGTCGCCTGTGAGTAGTAACTCTAGGATTATCTCTCGTACGATTTGTAGCGTGTAACTTCAAAAAGTTCAAAGTCCAATAGTCATACGTAGCCGTGTGTACATTAATTGTATTCTAGTCATTCCATTTAAATCATCGAGATAATGGTTGTAATCTTTTCTGCAAAATAGTTAGGAAGAGATCTAGGACAATTAAATACATCGCCAGCTATAAATAGGTTCTTCGAGCCGGATATTAATTTTTCTTATTTTGACAGACTATTAACCTAGATACTGGTAACATCAACAAATTATTACCAGCCTTTTTTACGGCATATTTTACATGTTGACAAAAGGTATAATCAACCTAACAATTTCCAGCACGACCCAGAAGTATGCACCCCATTCGGAGAAGATGGGAACTACATAATGTTCGCTCGCGCAACCAGTGGAGACAGGAAGAACAACAACAAATTCTCTCCCTGTTCTCTGAGAGCCATCGACCCGGTGCTCAATAACAAGGCACGGTCGCCCAAAGGGTGCTTTACAGGTAAGAGTTTCATCAGCTATTCGACGTTTCATTTCTTGTCCATTTCCAAAATAGTTTTACCAAGACAATTTATCTTTACACATTTAACATGCTCTTAGATATGCCAGAAAGATAGTCTCAGCAACAGAGATAATATTGAAACATGCTGCACCCTTTGAATTTACAGATATTTTGATAGATTTCAATGGGTCAGTTTTCCCGCGCAGTCTTCACAAAGCCTAGAAACAAAACGTATTGCCATTCATGCACAATTATAATATTAATTTCGATATGTACCCAAAGAAAGCGATGAACCCTTTACGTTTTTCAAACAGGATTATAACGGAAAAATATTCTACGAGATCTGATCCAAACCCGTGTTTTCTTCCAGAGCCTCAGCCAGCTATCTGCGGCAACGGAGTGGTGGAACAGGGCGAGGAGTGTGACTGCGGCTGGGCGTCCGAATGCACGGACGTGTGTTGCCGGCCGCAAGCTGCGCGCCCGCACTACAAGCCGTGCACGCTCACCGAGCACAGCGTGTGCAGTCCTAGCCAGGTATACCACAAGTCCTGCTGAAATATCCTTAAATCATTTATTCATTTGAATCGCAGGAAAAACCTCGCGATCCTTTAAAGCTAAGTGAATCTAGTTACCAAAATAACCAGATGCACCTGTAAATTGGGTGCATCTGGTTATTTTCTTGCCGGTTCTTCAAGAACCTTCAGACCCATCTTTATGTGCAGTCCTTTTGAATCACAGGAATAACTTCCTTTAAAGCTAAGCGAATCTAGTTACCAACTCCACGCGACCAAAGCCAACTGAACAGAACAGGGAAGAAATTAGCCAAATGCACCTGCAAATTAGGTTAATCTGGCTATTTTCTTGCCTGTTCTTCAAGAAGCCCTTATACCCATCTTTAGGTGGATTCAACTCTTTGGATCAAGTCGATCAAACGCGCGATCGATGGACGACACCTTAAAGATCGTAGATGCACGAGCCTTACAAGATAGAACAGACAGGCAACAAATTAAGGAGGCCTTTACCCTGCAATGTGTGATAGCTAGCTGAGATGATGATGTTTTGAAGTGGTGCCGTTGGCCATGCAGCCATCGCGCTCGTTACCAAAATCTATAATACTCCCAATAACAAAACAACTTTTATCGTTCCAGGGTCCATGTTGTACAGCATCATGTGCGCTTAAGTTCGGAGACCGGTGTCGGTCTGATAACGGATGCCGAGACGCAGCGCATTGTGACGGCAAGCGAGCGGCCTGTCCCGCCAGCAAACACAAGGCAAATCGCACGCGGTGTGATAAGGAGCTTGTCTGTTATATGGGAGTGAGTATCTCTGCAGCAAATTGCTCTAGTAATATTACCACCACTAGTTCACAAGTCTCGCAGTTCCAAACCATATTTAGGTAGTTTGCTCGGCGCGTATTGACCATGAATTCCCTGAGGATTAGGCTGGTTAAGCTATCTTCTTCTTCGTCGTGTCGATGGTTTCCATGATATTTTTTCCCCTGTGTGTGTTTTGACCAGAAATGGGCCTCAATAATAGCATTTTTCGTGGCGTCAGTCAAAGCGTCTTTCAGCATGCAGGTGTTAGGGCACTCTGGGTCAGACAGCAAATGATTCATAGACTGAGGGGCTCCGTAGTTGCAGTCCGCGTAGTCGGAGTACCCCGATTTAACTAAATTATGCCTGCAGCGGCCCACCTGGCTCCGAGTCTGTTCAGAGCCTTCCAGGTTGACCATGGGAGTTGGTTACCCGAGTGAGGGCAAGCTTATTTCATCAAATCAGTTCTGTGAATAGAAACATTAGAAATAAGGTTGCCCTGTCGCTGGATAAACATCTGCATTGCTGAGCCATGTGTTTCCTTTATTTCCAGGAGTGTACAGGTTCTATCTGCTTGGCATATGGCCTGGAGTCATGTCAATGTGCGCCTCGCAAGGATGACCCGCGGTCTGCATGCGAGCTGTGCTGTCGCAAGCCCGGTGGTGCTTGCCAGTCGTCCTTCCATTGGAACAATTCGCCATTCGACGTGCCCGACATGTATGCTAAGCCTGGAACACCGTGCAATGACTACAATGGGTAAGTTTCCTTCCAGTGACAATCTGAATTCTTCTTGTCTAGCGGACTTGAGTCTAGTGTGTAGCCCAACACTGTGCCATTCAGACATCATTGAAAACGTGCTTTTTGAAAATAGGGGTAACTTTTCTGGAACGATTGTTTAGAATCTTTCGACACTTCGTGATTCAAAGACTCGTTTAGTTTTCAAAATCCCCGAACTTTGGGCTGTACCTACTTCATTTACTATATATTTCAACATGTTTCTGAGACGCGAATGCTATCCAACCTGGGCCTAACTTTCAACCCGTCTTCATGGGACCCGTATAAAATTGAGCTGTGAAAAAGTACCTAAGTATCTTCTTATGTATACAGTTAGCCCAAGTTTTAACTAGGTGGACAACTTACTCTGGTGGCATTTATGATCCGTTTATAAAAATGACTATGTTTGTATCTTCAGGTACTGCGACGTGTTCCAACGTTGTCGCGAAGTAGACCCATCAGGTCCTCTGGCAACCCTGCGGAAACTGCTTCTGTCTGACGAGAGCATAGCTGGGTTCAAGCGGTGGGTGTTGCGACATTGGTACGCAGTGCTGCTTATCCTGATATCTGTCATCGTCTTACTGGTCAGTACTTTCGATATTATTTTATTTCACTATTTTATCAAATAAAAGTTCTAGCTGTAGTTGCCTTTCTCAACTGTTTTACTTACTAAGAACAGGAGGCATCTGCTGTATCAAGTCTCGTTTATTATGAATCAGTTGTTTGCTATCGGTTGAATATACATTATTCCTTTTTTTATTTGATGATTGAAAAATCTGCTGTAGACAAAAATATCAGAAATTATTCTGCCTCACATTTTTATTTGTTTTTGATTATCTCCAGAAATGCTGCAGCATACTCGATGCTGTTGCAGATTACGACAAGTAAACTACTTTCAACCACGACCCTATAAAAACTAAGCGAAACCTGGAAGGTACCGGCAGTACGCTAGGGTGTGACGTGTGTTGTGACTCGCTATGAAGGAACTTATATGCTAGAAATCATACGAAATCGAATCTTCACTATTCAACCTATCAAACATCATACTAACCTTCTTAAACTTCTGTTATGAATTCAATCAACCATACTGTGTTTTATACAACTAGTTGATGGAGCAAGGATAAGGCCCACTGGATATTAAGTGGCATTGCCTATAACAAAGCATTGCCTCGTAGGTCACGCACGTCAGGAACGTGCCCTACGATGCACTGCTCTGCATCAATACATTAACTTGAGGCATACAGATGTTCAGCCTCACGTGCCAGCAGTTTTACCTTTTGATAGGCCATCATGAAATGTCGATAGTTAGTTGATTTCACTCCACTTATACATTAGGCACTCATCGCCATTGTGTATTCATTTATGAAATAAATACTACATCGTGTCTTCTTGTTTTACCCTCAAACAAGTTTTCAAAAAATAGAGTATTAATTATTCTGTGTTCAAATTACCAGGTGTTAAGCACACGTTTCTTCGGTCGCCACGCCAAGAAGCTAAAGTCCGTGACCATCATCCACTCGTCCACTACAGAAACCGTCCGTTTGCCTGATCAGGCCGATCAGGGTCTCATAGTTCACACTGCCATTAGGTAAGACTTCTTCTTCTTCTTCTTATAGTGTCACTGTGTGCCTCAAAGAGGCTCCTTTCGTGCACTTGACACATATTTTCAAACTATTTAGGTTCTACGACATGCCGGTTTCCTCACGATGTTTTCCTTCACCGTTTGAGAGCACTGGCATAGTGTACATAAATTTAGGTAAGACTAATGGCTTCACTATAAAAATATGTCAAAAGAAAAGGTGCTTAAACTATTGCCTGGAGAGAGAAGACAAGTCAAGGCAAGAGACGCGCTGGATAGAGGAGACTGTGGTAGAAGATGAAAGAGGCCTATACCCAGCAGTGGAGAGTGGCTGAGATGATGAACTAGAACTAAAAGCATGTAGTACTTTCCCGGATAAGCTCTTCACAAAGGATTCCACTAATACTACTACACTAGATACTAAACTAAACCCGTATTTTTCAGGTCCAAAGTCCCTCTGAAGAAGAAAGTGGCCTTGCGGACGCGGGCCTACAAAAACAAGAAGGAACACAAGAGCAAACAGGGTGACAAGGCGTCACCGTCTCATAATGCCAATAAAAAGAGGGTAAGGAATTAATTCACAGATTATCGTACTGTATTGTGTAAAAATGTTAGCTAATATCATATTGTTTTTTTCCAGAAGCCAAGTACTCAAGCCAAATTAGAAGAATCTCCAAAAGTCACAAAAGAGAGTACAGTAGTTATAACCAATCCGGACGGGAAGTCGCCAAAACACGTTCTTCTAGCCAAACACAAGGGCAAGATAAAGAAACGAAAAGTCAAGATGAAGAAAGAAACAATCGACTATAGTTCAATGCAGAAGCATCCTGCATCTCCCACGAAAGACACAGAGGCATTGTCAAAGGTGCAAAAATGGCTGCTTAGCACCCCTCAGCCTACGGTGCTTCCCAAATCGAAGTCTATCCCTCTCGGTCTCACAGAGCGAGCGCATCGACAAGTCCAAAAGGGCACACGAAAAACTAGACCGTCCAAGAGCGCTACTAATCTACTGTCAGGAGAAAAAGCCAGATTACAAGTCGTATTCAAACCTCCGTTCAGATTTAGTGTTAAAATATGTAAGAGCGACAAAACGAAAGTGGTGCTCGACAAATCGTCGAAACCTGATCTAGAAAGAAAAAGGCACGACACCCTGCCTCAACAGACATGCCCAGTTGAACCTACTAAGCCCAATCCATCCAACAAAACCAAGTACTCCAATTCAACGCGCATCACAGAAAATCCCAATGCCAGCATTCCTAAATTAGAAATGTCACAAAACCAGGAGACCGCCCAACACGGGTACGCCAACCTACTGCCACGAAGTGCGAGCGAATGCAAAATAACGAGAAAATTACCAGAGATTAAAATAAAGGGTGGTCATAAAAAGAGCAGCTCAGTTGGCCAAAGGAAAGAAACGACGGGTAGTCGACAGAACCTGATACCTCAAGAGGACGAAAGTGCTCATGTATACGAGAACGTTGTAATGTCGCAGGAAGCGTTCGTGCCAAAGAGCTGCAGCATGCCACGACGGCAGGCCAGCGTCGCCATCTGCCGCCAGAGTAGCTACGGCCACCTCCCCAGAGCACAGATCCGCCCTTACCGGCACAGCACAAACAACGTCAGCCGCTCCCGGAACAACAGCACTTCCGACATCGAGCACTTCTACAGCGTCATCGAATCTCTGCGCAGGAACAACGGCAACGCCGCGCCCTGCGCCACTAACACGAGCAGCTCTTCCGGCAGCAGTGGGCGGGAGACCGCGCTGGCCAACAGCGGCTCCGGCTCACGAGTGCAGAGCGCCAGCTCTCGCCAGAACAGTCTAGTCGATAAGCATTCCCGTTCGAGTCGGGTCGAACCTTTGAGTAAGTTGAAACGGCAGCTAAGCGAAGCGGGTCTTGGGGGGGACAGTGCGACCGGCTCGAAGGGGTTCCAACTGGTCGTAGGGAAGGACAAGCTGAAGCGTCAGATGAGTGATAACGAGCTGTGCAGGAGTAGAGTGCAACTCGCGATGCCGATGTCAGCGGGCGCGGAGCCGCGACAGCCCTTCTGCTGGAACAAGCGCGCCAGTCTCGACTTCGAAGCGGGCCAGGCGGGTCGCGTGCCTGGCTCGGCGCGCAATAAGAAGCAGACCTACACCTTCGGAGAACTCAAGCACGCCGTTCCCAACGCGACAGCCTCGAACGACTCTCCCGGTGACGTCCAACTTTCCCCCGAGGACTTTTTCAAAATCCTAGACAAGTAATTTCATCGGACTCTAACGAGGTGATAGTATTTTTTGAACATTGAACAAAATGTGTACATAATTTGTATGTTAGAAATCTAATTCGCAAGGTGTAACTATTGTCGGCTGGTGTAAATATTGTAATTTGCTTTTATTGTAATGAATTCAAACACTGAAACAGACCATTGCACAGCTACTCTATTAATTTAAAATTTAATTATTATTTTTTTACCTAATGTATTTTTTAAATAAACGAAAAATCAATATTCTAACTCTGGTGTTTTCTGTCGTTTTGGCCACCTCTCAGAGTTAAAGTAGGATGCACCAAAAACTAATGGTTGTAGGTACGACCAAGTACCTAAGTACCTACATAAAAGTTACGGTCAACTGCTTTTTGCGTTTTTCTTTTTCCTCACTGAAATGAATAGGGTGATAATAATAATAATTATAATAAGTACCAATATGTACCTTAAAAACATACTTTTTAAGATCAACGGCTGGCAATGGCCTAGTTTCACTGTACGATATCTTTTAAGGTGAATCTCTATTTTTTCTACAAGCTGTGTACAAAACAACTCTCTATGAAAATGTTCAGTATAAGTTAAAACTTTAGACAATTCAGTTCATGATTATGGTATTATGTTATGTTTTGGAGTTTTGGTTCTATTTTTTTTTTATGTCATCACTTGTTTTTATTTTAGTACATTGCGTCAATTAACTTGTCAATCGGTGTATTCACAGAACAAAAAAAAACATTTTTTTCTCTTCTGTGGGTGTATTATTTTAATATAAGATAAAATACGATTTTTAACAAATAACAACGTTATGTGTCATTTGCGTATAAATATAACTTTAAAGGGGTAAAGGTAATTGAAGTCATATTTTTTTTATAATTTGGATACATTACCCGAAATAGTTTTAATTAGAACATAACAAACATTCTATTTTTTAATATGAAACCATTATTATGTATCAATACTGACTTTATTTTTAGGTTGTGATTTATTAGGTTTGTCAAAAAATATTTTTGGAATACTAAGCTAATCTGTCTTCTAACTATTTAAATATTTGATTGTTTTATCAAAATAAATATTTTTAATAATAATCAAATTAATAAAATTTAATTTTTAAATAAAACGTGATTATTAAACTTGATCTTGTGGCTGTTGAATTATGATTTAATTCTGCAATATCTGGGATAGAACTCCAAAGTATTAGTAATTCCACTTTAGTATGACAATATTGTAGTGTTTACGGTATAAATATTAAATATTTAAATATTGTAATTGTTAATACGCTGTCTAGATGTTAGTGTACAAAAATAAGATATTTTTGTTAGATTTCTGCCTAATTTACTTGTTTTGTATATTTTCCTAAAGGTACCGTTTTCTTTTCCGAAATTCAGAACGGCTTGAAATCGAGATTCATATTATTTCTGTCTCAGATATTATACAGAATGTGTTCCAGTATTTATATTATGAATCGTAGTTACGAAGGCTTCGCGGCTGTGGTACAGCGATTATGAGCTTCGTCGTAGGGAGGTAAGGGTAACGTAAAAGCTATTATAGGAACTGATTTCTATGAGGATACTAAAAGTATTGAAAATGTTACAAATTTGTATTTTTTTTTTGTAATGGACATACTAACTAAAAAAAGCTTAGCATTTCATGTCGGAAAAGTTAAATTTAACAAGAAGCATATATTAACAAAAAACCTGTTTAAATTTAATCTATTTAAACTTTTCAAATAAATCTGTGTACAACGAATGCATCGCGAAAAACTAGAATCACTGAAAAAAGTGGATGCTGCTAATTATACCGACCGCGCCTGTGTCCGTGTGTCCCTAAGGACGTGGATGTGCGAAAAGGCTTCTAAATTTACCAATGTTTGAGAGCCCGAGGTGTTTCGAGTACCTAGATAACATTGGCGAATTTAAATCTCTACCGTGTCGCCTTACAGTTTGCACTAACCCTATTTTTTCAATGTTATCAAACATTGTAAGACCTTATTCAAAATCAGTAATAATTTCGGTTCCTGTACCCAACCAAACATGAATTACAGAATCAATAATTAGAATTATTGAATATAGTTCGCTCAATAGAATCATCTTTACTGAAAATTACCTACCTACGCGTCACAATTTCTATGATCTCACTGTACTTGTTCCAAGTGCCTTATGAACAAATTGTTGCATTCCTAAATATTACTACGAGTAACATTACATTCCACAGAAACACCGATTTGTCTAATAGATCATTCTACTGTTGTAAACCTATACTTAGTACATTTCATTATCAATGCATCCTTGTCTAAGTTAGCCTGTGATAGAATATTTCTAATAAGTACATAGTCATGTTGTATTCTGCTTAATTCGTATTGCTATGTTATCTATCTATGACGAATACAAATTTGTAATAAATTCATTTTCTAACATTATACTATGTTTTTCTGCATTTTTAAAATAATTAAAAATACTCGAACGATACAAGTGCGTATTATTTTACAAAAAAAAAAATGAAACTCCTTTGTTGCGTTGGCATATGAACTCCTTTATACAGGGTGTGGCGTAAAGAGTGGATAATCCTTTACTTACGGGTCGGGGGCATCACAACTGTTCAGAAAATAAAAACATGCACCCAGTAAAAGTCCCACGGTTTTCGAGTTAATAAACATTTTCGAAATTTTCATTATTTTGTACTTCTGTCCATACTTTTCGATGCCAAGATCACAAATCAAAGAGTTTTCTCCATCTGTTTTTTTTATAGCATTCTTAGATAACTGTTCTATCAAATGCTAACTGGCATTGGTATGTCAAAGGTACAGTTTTTTTTTTAGAATTTTTTTTAGAAATAAAAATGTGATTTGCCAATTGTTTCCAAAAGTTTGACCTCCTGTGGTTTAAAAAAAATGTATGATCACCCTGAGTGACCAACTAATAAATAACTTGCCTACTTCATTGAGATTCCGAAATGGTATAGCATTTGGCAGTTTTAACTTTCAATGCAAAGAATATTTGTGTTTAAATAGGGTAAGGGTCATTTTTTCAAATTACAAGCAAGATTTTACATAGCAATCGAATTTACTAAAAACAGAAAATAAAACAAATTAGATATTTAAAATACATTTATTACATTAAAATTTCTTACAACAAGTGCTCAAAATGGCTTCCACTTGCTCTTATGCAAGCCCTGCATCTTCTAATAAAAGAACGCTTTATCTTGCGCGCATGCCCAGATTCAGTGATGGTTTGGGCCACCCTTTGGATTCGTTCACGCAGCTGCTCATCTGAGGTAACAGACTCCTTGTACACCATCTCCTTAAGGCACCCCCAGTAAAAGAAGTCGAGTGGGTTGAGATCTGGGGACCGTGGTGGCCACAGAATGGTTCCCAAGCGCCCGATCCACCTTCGGTGAAACGTTTCGTCGAGGAACTGCCTCACATTACGGGCATAGTGCGCGGGGCATCCGTCGTGCTGCAGCCACATTCTTCTTCTGTCTTCTGTCTTCTTCTAATAAAAAATAAAAAATATTTGAGGAAAAAAACAATTTTAAGAAAACAACCGTTGGTCAATCTTTACAACAATATTATTTACATTGAAAGTTAAAACTGCCAAGTGCTATACTATTTCAGAATCTCAATGAAGTAGGCAAGTTATTTATTAGTTGGTCACTCAGGGTGACCATACATTTTTTTTAAACCACAGGAGGTCAAACTTTTGGAAAAAATTGGCAAATCACATTTTTATTTCTAAAAAAAATTCTAAAAAAAAAACTGTACCTTTGACATACCAATGCCAGTTAGCATTTGATAGAACAGTTATCTAAGAATGCCATAAAAAAAACAGATGGAGAAAATTCCTTGATTTGTGATCTTGGCATCGAAAAGTATGGACAGAAGTACAAAATAATGAAAATTTCGAAAATGTTTAATAACTCGAAAACCGTGGGAATTTTACTGGGTACATGTTTTTATTTTCTGAACAGTTGTGATGCCCCCGACCCGTAGGTAAAGGATTATCCACTCTTTACGCCACACGCTGTATAGGTACTGGCACCTTAGAGAAAATTTCGAAAAAAATGTTTTAGTTTTTCTTTTGTTTGGCGTTCTGTCAAACGTCAATCATGAACATGAATGAATGTCATCTAACTTTAGGTGGAGGGAATTTGTATTTAAATTATATAAAAAAATAAAATTTATGGGATGGCTCCGATACGTTACAGTCTTCATTATGAAGATTATTCTGAACATTTGATGTCAAGATTCGGAAAATTGCTACAAATGCAATCGTTAGTAGATATGACGCTGATGTGTACTTCCCATACTTTACGAGTTCATAAGGCAGTGCTTGCAGCAAGCAGTTCATACTTTCAGGTAAAAGTTTAGTTTCATTTAGCAGTCTTATAAACAAGTGCGTCTAAATAAAGAAGCTTCAGAATTAAAAGTAGAGCACCACAAGAGTGTATAACGTAGCTGTATAGTTTTCGATGGTCTATTCTGATTTTAGGAGGTGCTTGAAAAGCAAATGGGAGAGCCTTTGATAATACTAAAAATGCGCTTCAGCGTTCTGAAGTGTTTGGTTGAATTCATGTACTGTGGGAAAACTCAGTGTTTGGAGGAAAATTTGGATGAGTTGGTTTCCGCAG
Organism: Thera obeliscata; assembly: GCA_947578465.1. NCBI lineage: Eukaryota > Metazoa > Arthropoda > Insecta > Lepidoptera > Geometridae > Thera > Thera obeliscata. The sequence goes on along the minus strand of OX387929.1, from coordinate 3,500,756 downwards.
CGCAATTTCTAAAAATAAAAGGACTTTCAAAAGTTACTAAGGAAGGTCTTGGTATTGCTGATTCCGGTGAGTTGCTGAACTTCCAAATTATTAGAAAGCTTATGCAAATAATCTCAGTGATTTACGTCCTTCGGGAGTTATTCCGATTTAGAAATGAAATGCTTAGATTGAGTGCTTGTTCACGCATGCATGAATGTGTTAATCGAAGAAAAAATATTAATAAAGTTGGTAAGATATAAGATTTTCAGATCAGTGGTTAAATAACATTGTGTCATAGACTTTATCCTGCCCATCCGTAGCAAACCGTAGGGACGTAGCGCCGTAGAGGAAGTGTGTAGAGGCTTGCTACGTTGCGCTACGGCGTGTCTACGCCATTTTCAATACGTAGGTGATACGTAACTGTGTGTGCGTGATGAGAATATTCTGTCTGAGGGTCGAAAGGTTAGAGCCACGCCAGTGTCCAATTCAACTCCTTCGTGGTGACCGAACATCTGTCAACATTCATGAAGGAAGATCTGTGGCCTAAGGGAATCTTCTATCAACGTTTCTGGGGTCGGCTGTCGAGCTCTGTCCCACCCACCTCACAGCCACTACGTAGTAGTTAAATGAGTCATGTAATATGTATTTTAGTTTTTAAGGTATTTCTGATATGGGCCTTGTATTTTTAATATATATGCACTGTGTTGCAAGTAAATCAACACAGTACTTCCTTTTAATTTTGTTTTATTTTGTTTGATTTATTTTGTTGTTGTTATGTTTATTTTGTAGGTGTGTATTTCTTATGTTATGGCTTAGGTAGTTATTAATATGAATGTTTTCACTGTATTTTTCTTTTTGATGTGTTGCAAATAAATTCATTTTCATTTCAATTCATTTCATTCATTCATTTAATTGAATAATAATAATATGAAGACAATACTTCTGCTCTTAGGTGAACTGCCGGTCTTTACTCCACCGGTGGTAATAAACAGGCCACCGCAATCACTTATCGACATGCACTCGCAGGTAACACCGCTTCAGTTTTTTCGTGTTCATTAAAATACTCTATATTTTTGTAGCTTCTTACAAAAATCCTCTGCCTTCAGCGCTGTAAAATTGTGGGCTAAATTCCCACCGTGAACAAACATTTGTGTGACAAACATGGATATTTGTTCGAATTTTGAAGTGGCCTTACCTGCCCAAAATACTTGCAGGATGGGGAAAAATCACAGTTACCTCTGCCATCGAGCAGCAGTCAGCCTTTGGATGCGTTTGGACGTCCCAGTAAGGATACAGTCGTTCGCATACCGTTTGACATTGAAAACGGTAGTGGTGCCTCAAACGTCGACTTTCCAGATATGCCTCGCGCTATGAAACCCCGTCGTGGACGGCCTACGGTTAGGGTGAGTCTTCGTGAAACTAGGTCAAGGCATACATACATACACACACCCACCCATACATCATACATACATTAATACATAGTCATACATGCAATCATATAAAAACGTTCAAAACATAGATCCGAACTAATAAATAAATCAATAAATATTTGGAACATTCCACACAACACTATCTAGCCCCAAATTAAGCCGAGCTTGGGAACCAAATAGCTGATATAATACATACTTTTTTTTTTAATACATACTTAGAATACAATATAACACCCAGACAGTGAACAAACATCTGTGTTTACCACACAAATAGTTGTTCTCAGTGGGGATCGAACCCACGACCTACGGCACAGAAGGCAGAGCTACTACCAACTGAGCAGAGAGTCCAGTTATAAAAAACTTCAGAAGTTCTTCAATTGGGTGAATGGTTGGTTTCAGCGCTCCGGCGGCAGCTGGGAAGGTACTGGATCTCTGAGCCGCGCAGCTGAAAGGGCGCTTCTGAGGCGGGAACAGGACTCACGGAAGGCCATACACCAACTCAAACATCTACAAACGAGACACATGCAGGTCGGCAACCAAACTGACGACAACCTAAAATTTAAACTAATAATTGCAGAACGTTTGTAACCTAAAAAATGCATTACAGGATTACATGGACAGGGTGACACTATCCCAGGCGGTGAACAGCATCTGCGGCCCAGAAACACCATCGAATAGCTACATGAACATGGATAACGACCTTATGTATAACAAGGATCAAGGATCTTCTAACATGGACCCTAACATGTCATTTGGCAAAGAAACCCCCATGAAACATAGCATTCCTACGAGCTATCCGAACGCCAGCTCGTCCAATACGATGACTGATACCGGTGGCGACGGAATCAACAACGCTATGTCCCAATATGTGAATGCTCTCAAGAACGCTGGCCTACCCACAGACCTGCCAATACTCTTTGAATCCGGAGATGGCTCCTACATTAACGTGAACGAGCAAGTCTTGCTAGACATGGTACAAAGCAGTGAGATTCAATACGAAGTCATAGAACAACCCAACATTATTGAAAAGGTTGCCGATCCGAGCGAAATCAAAAGCATCGATGATCTGTCGAAATCTATCGAAAGGGGGGAAATGATGCAAAGCAGTAAAAGTTACTCGTTAAGCGCAGATTTTGATAAAGATTCTGATTACAATCGAACCGATGATGGTATGAACAGCTTGAACACCATCTTACCGGATAATCTAGGTGCTTATGTTGAACAACAAAACTATGTCGTCATGGATCCCCAGCTTCAAGATAACAACTTAGACAATGTCAGCTCCAATGACTTTTCGTGTATTGATGGAGATATGCAATTCTTTACCAAATCAATGAGTGACGACGTGAAGAAATACTATGAAGACCAGCAACTCGTTGAAGCAAGAGTGATGGAACAACTGTGCCCAACGAGCAATTCCTTGGACACTAATTTTAGCATGTCACTGCTCAATGCCAAAAGTTCTCAACTGAATGAAAATCTAAGCCAAACCTATGATACTTTAAACACTGACGACCTCCGGAGAACAGAAGAATGCTATGATTTTACTCTACCCCTTCCGCAAAGTAGCGTATTTAAAGAGGATTTGGACTGCTTGATAGCAACTCCGAGACGACATGATGACGATGATAGTAACTCCTTCGAAATGAATAGCCAATTGGCCAGAGAAAGAGCACTAGCTAAAGCCGATATCATAAAGGACCTTATGAGCATCGAGACTAAAATTAGTTTGGGGCAGCAAGATAAAGACTCTGATCAAAATAAAGATGGCAAAAGTGACCCCACGGATCATGATTTTGTAAATCCAATGGAAGATAATGCTAATGACACAAATGTATTTCAAAACAAACATGGCGACTTTACCGCTGGGCTAACACCGAACATGCAATGGATGGATATGGATGATTGCAGAAATCCTGGAAATGATACGAACAATGATCATTCTGAAAGGGACCATTCAGGATCCAAATATTCGATGATAGACCTGACGGATCCTGTTGGCGACAAACCCGAAACGTGGGATGTTGTTGTGGACAGTACCGAGTCTATGAACAAGGAGAATGAAGCACCAGAAACAAATATGCACACACAAAGTTTAGACCCAGATATTCCATACGCAGTAGGATTACTCCCAATGAAACCTGCTCAACAAACTGAGGATAGTGGCGTATTGAAAAGAAGAAGCCCAGTAGATTTAGACAGTGATGCAAAGTGCCTGAAACGGCGAGCTAAGAAGAAAAAAATATAATAATCCAACATTTCTACGAGTAAACTTATACCTGATTGTAAATAGTGGTTGTTGATGAAAAAATATGTTTAAATGAAAGTTACTTTTTATGTTTATGTGTTATCCAAATAAATAATGGTTTTAATTTGTGATTGTTTGATTTATAAGTTCTTCCTATCTTGTCACTGGTACCCAGTGTGGTGAAAGGATTTATAAGTTAACTTAACGTAATTGTAGGTAAAAACTATTTTAATTTTATCCATTTAATTTCAATGTAAACATTACAATATAAAAGTTTTACTTAATTAACGTTGTAAGGCATCTCTTTCCACGTTTTATGAGTAAAAATGTTATCAATTAATACATTTTAGAAAACTAAATAAATGCAGTTCATAGAGCTGTCTAGCTATTGAAACCCTAGGAATCAGCTGCCTTAGCGCGACAATGATTTACGTTTTCAACTCAGCACAAATAAGCCACAGGCTACAGCTGGTTGGCTACAACTGGTGGCTATCGTGAGCCACCCCCGCTGTCAGCGAATGGCTAGTGACAGAATGGCAGCCACCGGCCAAACTTATGTAAAAGCGTATGAACTGCTTGTATGAAATGGCAGTCTTCTTAGTCAGTGACTCATTTGCGCCGAGCCATCGTTTTTTACTCGACACAGTAAACGTTTGTGTTCGTGTGCCTTAATTTTGGGGCATATTATATGGCGTCTGAAGCAAATATTATAGGCTTATTACCAGTCTTGCTTTGCTTGCCATACCTACTACTCCAAAAATAAACACTGGACTACACGTTACACCACAAAAAAATAATTCTACCAAAATTGTACAAATTTTTGGTTTTCATCATTTATAAAAAAAAATCATTTGTATAAAAATAATATGTTTAAAATAAAAAAAGAACTTGAAATGGCTCGGATTGGTGGTAAACAGCATATATAAATAACACTTAATATCCTAAATACACACGAGATTCTTATCTTATTGTGATATGGACATAACAATTAATTACTTACAGCTTAAACTTACTTTAATTATTGTCAATGCAAGTTGACAGAAAATGTAATATTAAAGAGTCCGAGGTACTTACATTAAACAAGTGTTTTTTGTCTTTTAAATTAAAAAAAGTAGAGATTCTAAACTTATTGAAATAGAATAGCTCCCACTGAGAAAAAATAATTGGCCGGATATATAATCACAACCTAATACAATAAAGGAAAGCTAATCTATTTCCACTGGAGCTATCAATTGAATTGATTGAAGAATGGATCGCAATTGAACCATCCATTCAATTGCGATCCATTCTGCCTAAAATTACATTCTCACATCACAAGAGATTTATAAAAAAATGAATAACTATAGACAAAACGAGCGTTCCAACTGCAACACCACCACTGTTCGCAGAATCCCTAGCAGTGTAGCCATACGCTTCACTATGGTAGTCACCCATTTGGAAGGTGATCGCGGGAGAAGACATTCTTCCATCACCACCGTTTGAGTAAGCAAGCACACGCATGTGGTATGTCTTACCGGGTGCTAAATTTGTGACGTAAGCTTCCAGCTTATGTTCAACCTGGACTAGAGTGTCGTTGGCTGTGCTCATGTCTTGGTCTGTCTCCCAGACTCGTACCTGGAATGTTACAAGATGGTATCAAGTGGAATAACGCGCGTAACGTAATAGGGTTGGCGTCTCTATCATAGCTTTAAGACCTAAGTGCCACAGAAATTGTAGAATGGCTTGAAAATTGCCAAATAAGTGTTTCTATACTCGAGCGCATTATACTCTTTTCTCAATACAGGTTCCGTAGTTTTTTGGTAGTCGTAAAATAAAAAATGCCTTCTTGCGCAATAATTACTTTCAGAGCAAAATGTCAAGCGACTGAATGAAAATGTAAATGAATTTCAATCTTCCTTTCTTCTTTTTAAATTCCTCATATTTATTGATATCTATCTTCTCTATATTTATAAAAGAAAGTCGTGTTAGTTACACTATTTATAACTCAAGAACGGCGGAACCGATTTGGCAGAAAATTAGTGGGGAGGTAGCTTAGAACCGGGAGAAGGACATAGGATACTTTTTATCCCGAAAAAGCAACGGGAACGGGGTGTTACGGGAACGGGCGAGCAAAGCCGCGGGCGGCCACTAGTTTTTAATAAAACAGTAAAAATGTAAAATGGTCACGTCAAATTATAGAGAACTGTACTGAACTGCTTTGTTTAAGTGCTTACCTTGTAGCCAAGCAAAGGTTCTTCCTCATCTGTCGGCTGCACATAGCGCCACACGACGCGCACTGTGGTCGGGTTGTAGGCCCATAAGTTAACGGACGCAGGTGGCTTTTGTGGCGCTTTACGGAACGTACGTTCTAGGTACCGCTCGCTTTCTGGTCCTTCGCCCGCAGAATTGAATGCCATTACCTGTAACAAACGTTTGTACACGGCGTTAGTTAAGTTTAAAACGAAAATGTATGACAGTTCATCAAAAATAATAATTTTGCTAACTTACCTTCACGAAGTAATAGGTATCTGGCTCCAACCCCACGATCAGCGCCCAATTCCTCGTAGTCCGCGATAAATAGTAAATGGAATCTTCTTCCTTGTTAACCTGCTTCCAATACTTTAGCCTATGGCCGATCAGCTTGCCTCGCAGTCTCTCCCGCGATTGGTCAATCGGATTCCAAGTCACGTTCAAAGACGTAGAGTTGAAGGAACGAGCGTACACCAACTGAGGTGCCACTTGAGGCATGTCTTCTGCGGAGTACACGGTCACCGGTTCGCTCTCTGGCCCGGCACCGATATCATTGAAAGCCTGAACTTTTACATCGTAAGGCGTATAGAAGTAAGTCGGCGAAATGTGAACGACGAATTGGCCTATGTTTCCGAACTTCTTGAGCAGCAATGATTGATATTCGACTTCCGTTCCATTTCGTCTCCAGAATATTTTGTAATGGATACCCGGTCCGTTCTGTAAAGACTGCGGTAGGGGACTCCAGGTGATGGTGAGATCGCCGGTCTTGCCTCCTCCGCCACCGACCTTGAACGGAGCTTGGTAAGGTTTATCGGCCGGAGTAGAGAATTGAGGACTCGGCGCGGACGGCTCTCCCGCGCCCAACACGTTCACCGCTTGAACTCTGAACTCGTACACTGACCATGGCATAAGTGCGGTGTTTATAACAGAACGTTTGCGCCCGTTGTACCGATCGATCTCACCGACATTAGGCACGTTTTCAGTGAGCACAGTCCAGGTGGAGTTCCAGTGCGTCCGGCCGGTGATAATGTATCCCGTGATAGGGCGTCCATTCGAGTTACTGTCGGTCCATTCGAGGGTCACTTGTGAGCGTTGGATGTTCTGAACCTGCAAGCCTCCAGCCGGGCCGGGCGGGCCTTCGATGCGCAGTTGCGTGTGCGAAGATATGCGCCCGATAGCTGACTTCACTATGCATTCGTAGTCTCCAACATCGGAAAGACTCACGTTGATGATCGTCAGTTCACCGCCATCGATTTTGATTCTCTTGTCGGCGTAGAGGTCTGCCGCCTCTTTCATGCGTATACCGTTGTGATTCCACAGGTATGCCGTGTCCAAAACAGGATCGACCTCGGCGTTGCAATGCAGGAAGACAACCTGCTGGACTTGAGTGGTGAGTCGCGGAGGCAGCCTCTCGAGGAATCGCGGGGCGCGCAGCACTAGCAGGCGACCTCTGCTCTCGTCTGAACCGTATTGGTTCTTAGCGACGCACGTGTATATTCCTTCGTCGTCTCTCGATAGCTGGCGAACGATAAGGTTACCGGTCTCTGTAATGAATCGCTTCCCGCCAGCGCCTATCACTATGTTATCCTTTTTCCAAGTGAATGTAGGTTTGGGAGCTGCTTCTGGGTAACATCTAAGTGTTACATTCCCTCCTTCAGATCCATAAGTCTCAGATTCGAGTGGCCGCTTTTTGAATGATGGCTTTAGGGATAAGACACGAAGTTGTCCACTTGAGAAGCTGGACTTGAGCTGGTTTTTACCTTCACATTGGTACATGCCAGGGTCTCTGGCCGGGTCTAAGTACTTAATTATTAGAACATTGTCTTGGATGATGTATCTATCTCTATCCTCAGGTTCTAAAGTCTTCATAGACATCTTCTGTCCATTTTTCCACCATGTGTAGTTGACATCAGGAATGCCAAAGGCTTCGCAGTTCCAATGCAGTTCTCCTTTGTTATCCATGTGCTTGTCTGTCAGTGGAATAGTAAAGTTGGGTTCTGCTTGGACTTTTAAGAAGACGCTGTTGAAAATATGAGCTCGATCGTTGCGGACATCACAGATGTACTCTCCTTCATCCTCAACTCCAACATTAGTTAACGTCATAACTCTGTTGTAATGACTTAAACGTGCCTTCCTAGGTAGCTGGCCATTCTTCCTGGTCCAATTATAGGAAGGCACTGGGTAGCCAAATGACACACATTCCAGTCTCACCTCTTGTCCCACAGTGGGAGCTTCCGGAAAAAGTTTGGGGAAGTTATTAGGAAACTTTAGATGTTGGTAATCAGAGTTTGGGTATACAAATAGAGGGAAGAAGGGTCCATTTCTACCAGCATCAGAAACTCTACTCATCACATTGCAACTGTAGTTTCCTCTATCAATAGTTTCCAAGGCTGAGAAGTAAAGGCCACCATCATGAGACACAAAAACACGTTTATCCTCCTCTACAAGATTGGGGAAGTAGTTTCGGGCCCATAAGAAATTAACTGCAGGGTAGTAGGACGGTGGATCACAGTAAATGACTTTACCCCAATATTCCTTGCCATTCTCAATTGGTCTTTTCTGATTGAATTCCCTGATGAAGCCAAATGATAAGCGCACGGACTCTGAACGAATTGTTCCAAACTTGTTAGTTGCAGTGCAATGATACTTGACACTGTCTTTATCTGTGTCCGGGCTGAAGATCATTAGAGTGCCACCACTGAGGACGAACCTTGTGTCGACCAAGGGGTCTATTTCAGTGTATACAGGGCTATCTACTTGGTAATCCTCTCTGTACCAATGGTATACAGGAGCAGGATAGCCACCGGCTATGCAAATTAACTGCACGGGATGGTTCTTCAAAGGATCATAGACAGTATCAACAGGTTCCTTAATGAAGTATGGACCTCTTGGTATTCTTTCAGGGTCATAAGTGTCTAAGCCATAGGTGAATGACCTCTGCTCCTCGATAAGGTAGTGCAATCTCTGAGTTTGACCTTCACAGATGAAATGATAGTATTGAGTGCCCTCGACAGCTGCTAAACCCCATCTGCCTTGTTCATGAGAAAATCTATACACTAAGTAGTCAGATGGCAACAAATTGTAGTTTGTATAAGTAGATTGTCGGTCAGCAAAGAAGGCATTTTCCAACCCAGACAGCTGTGACCCATCTGCATCATTTACCCAATGACCAGGAGACTGCTGGTGAGCTCCTATGTACCATGAACCTTTTTGTGGGTCCAATTTCATGAGGCTAGTTATAATGAACCCATGTTCTTCAGGGTTGTTCACAGATGCCAAATCTGCTTCATAGGCTTGGCAGATCTTACGGGCTTCATTCCGTGGCCTGTCAGGTGACTTCGTAAAGCGATAGCAAGCTTCCCTGTAGCGAATCCAATTAGGCGGACACCTGTACCTCTCATCGTAATCTAAGCCTGCGTAGTAAGTAGCAGAGTTTTGAGGGTCTACTTCATTGTCATTCTCACCGTAATTGTCGGTGTTGTATACGCTGTCCTGGTAGAAAGAGCTCTGCGGTGAACTATTGAAATCGCTACCAACATTTACGGGGAAACTGCCGTACGGTATTTGCTGGTTTGGACGGTACTGCGTTCCATTTTGTGTGCTGCTCGGATATTGCTGCTGGGGGAAGCCTGGGTTGTAAGGGCCGGAGTTTTCTTGCACTTGCGCCCTCACACTCACCACCGCTAGCACCAGCAATGAATACCTCATCATGCGTTTGCGTCCTGAAACGAAATAAAATATGAAATGTTTGTCATCCACTATTACTATACTATTTCACAGCCATTTATTTAGTGCTATAGTACCTATAATATTACCTCAAATAAAGTTCATTGCGATCCTAATTCAAAATTCGTTTCTATTTTGAAATAATGATGACAAACACAAGAAGAAAGAACGCATCGCCTCGCCCTGTTTTACCACTTCTAGGGTTGCCACTGCCAGCATCAGTGTTGCCGTTTTTTATTTTGAGAAAATGCTAGAACTTGCTCCAAATAATGCTAAAAAATGCTATTTTTGTATTTAAAAATGCTAAAAAACATGCTAAAATCCTAATTTTGTTATTGACATTTCTGTGTACAATTTTTTGGTAGAACAGTAGCCTAACATTTGTTATTTTAGGCTCTAAAGTATCGTTACGCACCAAATGTTAGCAAAATCCATCCAAAAGCCAATCCTTAAACTCGCCTATCTTCTCCCATTCTTCGCGATAATGTTGCTCATATTTAGGAGGCATACTTTCACTTCACATTCACAAATCACATTGAATGAATTTATTCAAGAGTCAAGTGGGGTTCGGACGCGAAACGTTCGTTACGTAAAAACAATCAGAAACAAATTTCAGGGAAGTCCCTGATCCAGAGAGTTGCCATACCTCAATGAAAACCATAGATAAAAAATAATGTATCTGGTCGGTCTCTATTAAATAATCTTTTGACATTGACTTTTGATTTGAAATGCCAAAATATGCAATATGCTGAATGCAAAATTTATATGCTAAAAAGTCATGAAATATGCTAAATTTAGCACTAAAAATGCTAAAACGGCAACAGTGGCCAGCATTGGGAAGAGAAGAGGACATAGGCACAAATAAAACAACAGTTGTTTATTAATGTTCCTATGTATGGTGGTGAAACTTTCATAACGAAGCATTTTGTTGTCTGAACAAGTGCAATAAAAAGATTTTTGTGAAATATTAACGACCAACAAGTAAACAATAAAACTACTCAGTAGCTTTAATAGTGGAAAAATCGTAGATAGGTAGGGCTGTTGGAAACAAGGCTCATTGCTAGGATTTCTCATCGTATGAAATAAAAAAAACTTTTAGTTCCCCGCATTTTGGGGAAATCTTCACTTAGAGCATCACTAAACTATTTTTTTTAATTTCGTTCTGCTAATGGAGTGTTTTAGCCAAGCCTTATTTTATAATTTGAAACTCCTTGTTGGCAACTTCCTTGCCGGTCTGGCAGTGAAACAAAGAGTGAAAGCGAATGAAGTGACAAAAAATCTGATAAACGTATAGGACTTGGCGGAAGGACTTTGAAACCAAGCCAGTACAAAATTAAAAAAAAAAAAACAGACAGTGACATAGACAAAAGTCAGAATCTGAAATGCCAAGTAAATGTGCGCCACGCCATCTATTGATTGATTCAGTAAAAAAAAGAACTCAAGAGATTTTGGATTGAATTGGAATGGGGAATAAAAATTCTATGAAAATCATGAAAATGAAATTTTTGCTCTGGCATGCAATATTGCCTTCAAAGTGTAAAGGGCGCTCCACATGCTCGCGAGAATCTCGTGAGAACGCGAGAAACACCGCGAGAAACAGGCGAGAAGCAAGGCTCCACTCTCGCGTTCTCGCGCTTTTCTCGCGTTCTCGCGAGATTCTCGCGAGAATGTGGAGCGCCCCTAAAGTAACGTAAAGATAGCTTTAAAGCTTGCAGTGGGTTGCAACCATCAAAACGAAACATGAAGCCTAAATTTAGACAAGAACAGAAGTTCAATGTTGCGGCTCAAGATGCCTATCAAGTACCTATATTAAAGTTAAACTTAAGAAACCGACGCCATGGCCTAACTATTAAACCATTTTTTATGAAATTTAAATGGGACCAACAACGTGCGTGACCTACCAGGCAATACTTTGTTAGAGGCGATGGTTACCACTTAACATCAGGCGGGCCATTTGCTTGTTGCTTGTTGCCATAGCTAGTTGTAAAAGAAAACCAATCTGGAAGTAACCTATCTCCTCCTTATTGTTTTGAAGTCGGTTTTATATACCTAGCAACCAGTCATCAAAATAATTTAAAAAGATCCAACTTACAGTCTCCAACCTACAGAATCCTAAGCCGTAATAAAAAGAAAGAAGGAAGGAGGGGAGGTGGAAGAGTAATCACTATTTTAATAAACCATCTCAACTATTTCTTATTTTCCGAAGTAGGTAGGTAACTAACTATGTAGCTATGGGCAAATCAAATAAATGTTTAGCAATTGATCACATTTTTATTATTCTCAAGTTGTCAACAAGAAAATGATTCAATAGCTTTAATAATACTCATTAAATTACACTGCAATTAGAATTAAACAGATTTTTACAATTTTATTTCCATTCAGAATATTATGTATAGGTAGGTACTTAACACTAAAAGTGGTTAGTTATTAAACATAGGTACTACTACAAAAGTCATTCCGTTCCTAATTTTCGTTCCTTCCCCATTCAAGTTTTCTCCTAATTAATAATATTTCATCACAGTTCAAAAATGTACTTTTCTCCGTTTCTTATTTTCTCCAAAAAATAGAAATAGGGCGGAACTTGGTCGTAAAGGACAGGTTAATTTCGAATTTGATCAGACAGCTAAGAGACAAACATTTCAAAAATACTTCATTTGGATATCTAATTTTGATCAAAACTAATATCATAACATTGATGTCACTTATTTTTTTTTTTTGTAATATAATTCCAAAATAATATATTTTTTAATTTCTATTTTTACTATAACTAAGTGTTTGCGATATGTTAGAAATAGAGTCAATAAATTTCCTAATATATATACATGATTTTATAAATAAAAACAACTAAGTAATATACAGGTAAGTAAATAAATTGGTCAATAAAATAATGAACTCAATATTCTGATAATATTGATAACAAATAAAATAAAATTGTAAGTAAGTATAGGTACTTAATATGACGTTACTAGCATAATCTCAAAACAATTTAAGTTATCAAATAATAACAGTGATGCATCGATCGTGAAAAATGACTGCATAAAAATGTATGGAGGTGTTCTAACAAAAACACATTAAATTGCAAGCATAGGATTTGAGCCCACGACCTTTTTGTTTGTTTTTCCACTTTAGGCCAGGGTCTGATTGAAACTAATTAGGAGAGCATTCAATTTCAACACTATTGCACTCGCTTTGTTGACTATAAGTGCAATAGCCACGCCATAAGGCTTACCAACCCTGCCAAACATATCCCCCGTAATATTTATTAACATTGTTATTAACATTATAGTAAACTAACATTCAAATTCCACGCACGTATACTATTGCACACACATTTAAAGATTATGCCAATGCTTAACTATAAATAGTGGTAACTACATTCGTTATTTTGCTAATTTCCTACGTTTTCTATAATATTAACGTCTAGGTGGCCATAACGTTAACTAGGCGCACCATTAACCATCGTTAAATAGCACCCATTAAATATTATACAATAAAAGCGACATTAAGCGATACACAATGTAAATGTACCTTTATTTCAGTGGTCAATCTTTACTCAAGCATCTACGATTCAAACACACACAAGCATGCGCTTATAAAGGTAACCTACATTGACAAGCTATGTACAGTATTTACAAGCGATTTGTTCGAGCGGTAGGCATCGCACCAGCAACTAATCAATAATTTAATAAATAAATTCCTACTAACGCAGTGATTATGTAATGGCTGCCTTAAATTACACAGTCTCTTTTATATGAATATTCATTTTAAATTGTTCTTATTGAGATACATGTTAATACAATAATCAGTCGAGTCAGGTTTCAAGATCTCGATTATTGAGCCGTCGTCGTTTTTTTACACTCTTCGATTGCAAACATTTCCCGCATCAGGTCGACACGAATAAAATTCACCTTCTATTATTTTGTTACACTGTTTCCGATTCGTTCTCGCAATGTCAGCTAATAAGAACTGTTTCTATCTTGAGCAGTTGTCGCAGTTTATCGGTGACCCTGATTAGGGACACTTTGGAGGCCCTGACGTTGACTTTCTCGCCTGCGCCGAGCAGTTGGTTGCACTGGGCTCGTTCGAGGAACTCCTGCGTACGAATCTCTCGCAATAGCTCCTTGGGAGAGCCAGACCCGCAGTGGATTTGCTTCAGCAAGCTGTCTTTTGATTTTATCTGGAATTAAAAGGTTTGCTAGTTGTAGTTATTGAGGTACCTACCATATTTCGTTACTTATTCCGATCTTAAAATAAATAAAAAATGTGGACAATCCCCATTTTACCACATCCGAGGTTATGTTATGTGAACCAGATAGCTTTCCCTGCTGTTTTCCTTTTATTTTAGATTTTTCCGATCTTAAATTACTAAGAAATGATCGTAGTCATCCTACGTACACTGGGTAGTGCCTAGTTTGTCCAATCCGTTCGTTCATGGTGAGTCATTTTTATTACTAAAAGCTCTGCTTAGTTTGGGCCTGGGTAGTGTTGTGTGAATTGTCCACAATATTTATTTATTTATTTATTTATTTATTTATTACTATTGCTCACGGTTTTCTCGTCACAATCTTTGCTTACATATAACAATCCTTTTTCAGTAGCTGGTCAAACCGAGAAATGTTCAGTTTTCCTTGTTTCCAATTTTGTAATACCTACTCGTCAAAGTAACAACAGATTAAAATGAAAGCTATGCGCGGTACCTTCTTGTTAGTTGGAATGTTCATTTCTTAAGGAGTAAAGACATGGTCAATACATGCGGAACAGACTAAGCCGCTGGTTTCCTCACTATGTTTTCCTTCGCCGTTTGAGAGTACTAGCATTATGTACATGCATTTTCGAATAGAAAATCCATAGGTACACGACTAGCTTTTCGAAGCTCCCTCGACCGTAGGATCGAAGACGGGGTTACTACTACTAAACCATTAGTGCTCTGGTTCAAGGTACGGGTATTTTAGTAATATCCATGACTTCGCTCAGAATCGTCTTTCCAAGAAATGTATAAGTGCGGCCTATTTCCAGCATTGGACTTCTGCAGGCTACCTTTTATCAACCATTGACAAATGGTGTTCCCTGCCAGACAGTACGCGGTATTTACCTGGAGTAAGTTGGTAACATCCTGCAGCAAACACCACAAGCCATCAGCAGGCTGGCCGGGCGAGGTCCTCAGGCTGTAGAAGGGCGGCAGTGGGGCCTCTGTGCATTGTATCTCTATCGTGGTGTCGGGGGGCGGGAGCGGAGAGGCGGGCGGCGGGGAACAAAGCGGGTCGTAGCCTAGCTCGTCTTGGTCTGGAAACAAAATTCTCTTTTGAAACTCCCTATACATTGGAATATATATTATAGTCTATAGTTCGAAGAACCGACAACCGTTGGGGAATAAAGGTTCTCGAATGGCGACCACGAACCGGAAGACGAAACGTAGGGCACCCACCCACCAGATTGACTGACGACTTCGCCAACGATTGTTAAAATCACGGGAAGTCGAAGAATGGAAGGGGCTCAGAATCGTTCTTCTTTCTGGAAATGTGTAGGGGAGCATGTCCTGCAGTGGACTTCTTCAGGCTGATAATGATGATAATGAATGATACATTGGAAAGTACGATCATGAATTTTTTAAATATTTTCTAAACCATTATGATGACTCTAGATTAGTCATCTTGGAAACATCATTACTGATATTACTATTGTATACCAAGAAAACGCTTGTTTTGCTTTCAATCAGGGATTCGGAAATTACACTAGTGGTCCTACATATCAATTAGGTTTTTGTCGTCTGAACTTGCACGCTACAAAACAAGTGCCAGAGTGCCGGTACTATTTGTTCTTACCGATGATCATTGCTGGTGGTGGGAAGGTCCACGGCTCCACAGCCCTCCCCTGCACGTCCGCGATGTGCAACTGCAGCAGCCTCGCCGCTGAACCCTCCGTCAGCTCCTCGGGAGTCTGTCCCGCGTACGTGCCGAGCAGAGGGTCCGCGCCGTAAGACAGCAGCAGCCGCATCATTTCCACATGGCAGTTCTCGCTAGCTTCGTGTAGAGGTCTGGAAACAACAACAGACTGGGTAAAGAAACAAACAGGGAAGAAAACACACCCCCTAGACTCACCTAAACTTTAAGACGTTTTAATGTGATCTTTGAGATACCAAGGGAGGAAATCTAAGGAGGTTGGAAACAGCAAGAAGTTTAAAAAGTCGTTATCCGACTCGACAAAAGGATGGAAGACCTGGAAGGCCAGATACAAACTCCAACTGTCACGTGTAGGTAATGAGTATGTAACGTACCTGATTCCTCCTTGAGCGGCAGCAGAGACATTTGCGCCGTATTGGAGGAGTAGACGTGCTATCCTGACGTGACCCTTGGCCGAAGCAACATGCAGGGGAGTAAAGCCGGCGTTGTCTTTCGCCGATGGATCCACTTCCATTTTTTCTAAGCAGTACGCCACGCAATCCTTGAACGAAAGAAGAAAAATCATTATTATCAGGTTCCGGTTGATATAGAAATTATAAGAATTATATTTGCCTATAAAAAAACTTACCGTATATCCCAGTCTGGCAGCTCGATGGAGATGAGTTTCCCCGATGCTTTTATTGATGAACCAGCCTTTGATCTCTTTCTGGACGTCTATTACAGATTCAGGACTCGGCTTAGCAATCGGTCTTCGAACTTTTGCAACTTGGTCGCTAGTGCGACTAATCTTCTTCTTCTTTCGAATGTAGTCAAATCCAGAACTAAACTTGCGTCTGCCGAATAGACGCCTAAAGCGTTTTTTTACTTCGGTGCCTCCTTCGACTGACACAGGTGAGCTGTTTTCTTCTTTTGATTTTATCTTTTCCTCCGTGTTGTTGGATAAACTATTTTCATTTTTACTTTTATTGCTAGATATTTCTTTCATTCTTTTGTTGTTCATTGATATCATTATACTATTTCTCTTTTTTATACGCATAAGGCGGCCTTTAGCGTCATTGCGTTTAAGTAGTTTAGTACTCCTGAGTCCATCTCTAATCGAGCTAGATCTTCGTAGAATTTTTCCTTTGTCAATTTTCTTAGGTTTTGATTTAGGCTTATTTTCTTCTGGTTCTTTCTTAACAACAACATGGTCTTCCTCCTTTTCATCAGAGTAAAGATCGCCTCTGCAAGACGTAGGGGGTGCAGATGCTGGTCGTTCATCACCAAACACTTCTTTGATAGTAGCCCGCTGTCTGATAATCCTGCTTTCAGTTCTTGTTCTTGTTTTCAAAACAAGTGGCTTAAACTCTTCGGTAGCGCCCAGAAGACCATCTGTATTGTTTAGAAAATCATTTCTGTATGCAGCAACGGTTTCTTTCCTAAAAGCGCCTAAGTAGAACATGTCCTCTTCTAGTTTTTCTTTTTGAGCAATTAAATTTCCTTTGCTGTTATTTTTTAGGAGTCCTAAACTAGGGGTTGGTAAAAGTTCTGAAGAAGATTTTGCTATCATTTTCGGAGTTTTCTCTTCTCGTTCCTTTGTTTTACGCTTCGAATCTTCCTTCCTGCCACATTTTTTTATAAGAACGTCGACTATAGAACTTCCTTTCTTTTTAGCTTTTGTCGTCGACGTTATTGTAGATGTTGATGCTTCCGAATCGTAATGTAATCTGTTTGGAGCCGAGTAACTAGAATTAGAATCCAAGTCACTGTCAAGTGTAAGCTTGTCCGGCCGCCTTGCGTACAAATCATCAGTAGCAGCAGATGGGGCGGATGATGGAGCGGGTGATAGAGGAACTGGATCCAAATCTGGGAGAGATGTAGTGCCTCGAGTGAAGAATGCTCCCGTCCCGCGCATAAATGGTCCTGCAATTCGTCCGCGAGGTATTGCAATAAGTCTTGTGGGCATACGTAAAGATCGCTTGTATCTAAATAATTCTTCTTCCCAACCTGGATGAAAATCAGATCCATCACCGAAACCAGGTTTCCTTACCGGGGTTGAACTATTACTAGCACTGCTGATTTCTAATTTCTTGTTCGGCGAAGATTTTCCCGGTGTTTTCACAGTGGACGTAGATTTGTTTTCTTCGCCTTTAACGCTCTTACGTATTCTAAGTCTACTTGCAACGCAAAGGTCATCATCACTTTCAGAACTTGATTCGATTTCTTGTTTCTCATTTTTGTTGTTATCGATAGAAAAAGATTTGGTTTTAGATCGTGATAACTGTCTTGTCAATTTTTCTTTAACTGGCTTAATTTCTTCTTTTTCTTTAGTTGTAGAATCTAATGATTTTCTATTGTTTTTATTCATATCAACATCACAACACTCGAGTTTTACATACGCAGATTTTTCAGTAAAATCTTTCAATAGTTGATATTTAAGACGTTCGCTTTCTTCTTTTTCTTTAAGTATTTTACTATTTATTAAAGGTTCATCATCATCGGTCGATTCTTGCTCTTCTTTTATCACAGTTTTTATCACGGCTTTCTCCTTGTTTTCTTCTGTTTCTTTAGCGATCTTTACTTTACTTTGCTTCTTTTCCTTATTACTTCTAATTTCTTTCACAGCTTTTCCTTCTCTCAAGACTTTGTCCTTGCTTTCCTTTGTCTCTTTCTTAACAAGAGTTTGCGGCTTAGACTTGATTTTTTGCTTTATTTTTGTAGTTTTTTCAGGATCATGCTTTTTATTGTTGTCTGGTTTCTTTTCAATTACACCTTCTGGGTCATTTTTCTTGTTAACTTCGATTGTGTCATCCACCTTTCGTGTTTCGTTCTCTGTGACTGATGTTGAGGCTAGCACATCTTCATTTGTTACTTCATCAATTGGTTCTTGTTTGATAATAATATCAGATGAAATAGAAGAAACAGTCGGGAGTTCCGCTTCAGGTAACTGATTTTGTGCGATAGGCACTATGTCTTCAATTTTTTCTACCTGATCGACTTGATGTTCTTTTTCGTTGTCCAGACTATCTATTCGTCGTTTCAATGTTTTCTTTTTGTGTGTACCGGTCTTTAGCTGTTCCATGAAGTTATCACAAGCACTTGTCCAATCTGAATCTTCCGGTTCATAAGATTGTGAATCAAAGTTATCAGTATCCTCCACTTTAATCGGAACAATGGCATCCCTCTCAATTTCCTCAATATTCATTGGTTCAGATTTTACTTCAGGAATAATTATTTCTGAAGGTTTTTCTATTTTAATCACAGATTCTAATCTAAGATCTTCTCTTATGCGATTGAAAAGATGCTGCTTTTGAGACTTTGGAAGTAACTTGACTTGTTTGTCACCATGTAATGGAAAATCTTGCTTTATTTCCGATCTCACCGTACTGTCTTGTGATGGTGGCATTGATTTCAGCTCTGCTTTTGTTCTAATTCTTGATGCAACATCATTTTCCGGAGACTTTACTTTCACTTCAGGATTTTCAATGTGTTGATATTCTGAATCTTTTGGGATTGAGTCTATTGCTTTTGGCATTTGAATACGGTTGCCAAAACTCGGAGAAGCTGGGTCCGACAAATGGTTGTGGAAGGGCTTAAGAATACTTGCTTCGTCATTTTCTTTCGTTATATCTATAACTGGATCATCTATATCATCTATAACAATTATATCTGGTTTCACAGACCTTGCTGGGTCAACGAGCCCTGTTTGTTTCGTCTCCAAACTATTCCTTAGAATACTTAAAACACTTTGTTTTGCAGGAATTCTGCTGTGCGGATCTAAGTGATGTAGATGTACATCTTTATCTCTCATTTGGTTCGGGATTTTTTGAATTACGTGATGCCGGTTACTTAAAGAAAGAGATCTATCGGGATAATGCGGATGATATTTATTCGGTGCGTCCCGAGAATGTAATTCAGATGGGTATACGTTACTCGGGTGACGATGAAGTCCCTGCGGATGATTTTGACGATACATACTTGATGATGAAAAAAGCTTTGCCTTTTGTTCATTCTGAAAAGCCTCCAACTGTTTATGACTGGTATAACTGTAAACGGGTTGATTCATCAGCTCGTGTTGCTCTCGGTCTGATTGGTTCATAAGTTGTTCTATCCGACTGTCTGAAGACCACGTTTCGTATCGAACTATTTTCTCAGGAATGTTACTGACGATGGGACCAGGAGGTCGTTTTCTTTCTTCGATCAAGAAATTTCTGTCGTCACGAACTCTGTCAGGGTGACGTTGGTCAGTAGCTGACCTAGTGAGATCTATTTCAGGAACAAATGCTGGTCTAGCTACTGGAATGCTATATTTGCTACGTTCATGATAAACTGGATGAGGAGATTCTACAGAATACGCTTCAGATACCGGGCGCCGAGTATCAAAGGCTCCATTGTATCGAACAGGTTGATGACTCTGTTGTGGTGCTGAGCCATAACCTTGACTTGCACTTCTCTCTCCATATTGGTTGAAATTTGGTGCAAAATCAACTTTGTGCGAAGCTGCAAACCCAACAGCTGGCATGTGTAGGTGTCGACCGGTTATCGACGAAGGTCGAGGCTGCAAAGGTAATATTTTGCTCTCAGCGGAAGCAGAATCTACTGCATCATCTTGAGTGGTTGAGGAATCCGCCGAGTTTTTAACTGTCTTCACCGATAAATCTAGAGGTGACTCTCTTTTCTGCTTGCTCTGACTCGCCGACGCTGGGGGCTCACGTTTACTTTTAATTTCGTTGTAAAGAGAAGTTACAGAAACAGTCGGTTTCGCTTTTTGGTTTGGGTATCCTGGTTTAACGGTTGACCTAGCTGGTGACGTTAGGTGAACGGAAGGTGAAGCCGAGTAGTTATAATTAGGCTTTGGTGCAGCTGCCATACGATATGGGGTCCTCGCCTGCAACGTCGAATTTGGACCTGCAGGTGCTGGCACATTTGAAACGTATCTAGAAGAAGTCGACGGTGTTGGGTAGTGATACCCACTTCGAGCATCCGTAGTTCTACTTGGCGACGGATAATCTATTCTCGGAGGGATACGCACAGGTTCGGACGCCGGCGGCTGGGCATGCGACGGTGCCGCGCGCTCTGCTACTCTAGCAGAATATTCTGCGGTTAGAGCGTCAATGGCGGCTTGCTTATATTGTATCTGCTGCTGCATGATATCTACTCGATGGTTGGATAATATTTGAGGTGCAGTCGGCGAAGGTCGATAGCCAGAATAAGCCTGCTGCGGGTCGTATTTTCGCGTAGGAACCGATGGTTGCCTATCGTAATGTGTGTTAATCCGAGCGTACGGCGATGTCTCACGACGTTGCTGCAACGGTGGGTAAGCGTGCGATGACCTCGCGTCTGCTGATGAGAGCCTCTGTGTGGGTGGCGTTGATTGCGGGTGATGAATCGGCGGAACGCGATCGTTGTGTGGCGGAGGCGGCTGTGCCGGTGGCATTGCGTATCGCTGCGAGGGAGGACTGTGTGACGCGGTTTCTCGGAGCCTGGAAGCGGCGTTCTGAGGGATGGAACCCATGGAGCTGGAGATCCTTGCGTACGTATGAGGACTGTGACGCGCGGGTACCGACGGCTGAGGCGAAGCTATCGGCCCGTTAGACGTCCTACCGCCGTCAGCGACGCTCGCCTCGTAATGATACCTGCCGTACTGTTCCGGCGGTCTGGAAGATGAATAGGGGTCCGGTGGACGACTCGGCGCATATGGGTCCGGCGGTCTAGCGGTGGGCGTTTGCACGCGATGCGTTGGCGGACGGAACTGCCCCGCGACCTCCTGGTCATCGCGCGCAGGCGGCGGCGGGAGAAGTACCGGCGAGGGAGGTCGCCCAGGGGAGGGGCTGGGCGCGGCGGGGGCCGGTGCGGGTGAAGGCAGCGCGTGCGCCGGCTTGCGGATAATGTGGGAGGGCGGCGAGAGCGCACCGCCAGCCTCCTCGTCGTCGAGGTCGGGCAGCTCGCGCCGTTTCTCTGCCGCCTCGCGCATCACCGTGGCCTTGTGGATGATATGCGCCTCGGGCTCCATAGGGTCAGCCGGTGAGGCGGGTGGTGCGGCGGCAGCGGAGGGGGGGCGCGACGATGGTGCGGGGGCGCCGGACTGCGCAGGGGCGCTCTCTTCGGTGGGCGCGCCCGCCGGCCACGCGCCCTGCCCGGCTCCCTCTGCTGCAGCCGGCTTCGGCACACCCAAGAAGTACTGGCGCACTTTGCCTTCCAGTACATTGTTGAAGGTTACGTCCATGCTACGGGCTGCTGATCTTTAGTTATATTTACCTGCAACAAGAAAATATTTTACGTAAGATTCAAATAGAAGATGGAACTAAACCTAAATAGTTAAGTAATAGGTCCCCTACTTAATACCAAAGATCCACAACGTATGAGCCGGGTTCGTTGCCCTGAGGCATGTCCTTGAGCGTACTTTGCCCTCTAGCACGCAAAAAACATAAAAATTATTTATCATAATATTTATTACGTAATTTAAGTCCTTACCTTAGTACCTACTACTTAATACGTAACATTTTCTTTTCAAATTGCTTGCCTTCTAAAACGTAGGTCTAAACTTTAACTACCAATGTTCTTCACGTAAGAGTAGTAGGTTCAAGCACAACATACACTTGAACATTATAAGCATTCTTAGTACGAGTACCTATAACGAATGGGCGCGATCTATTGTTGTGTGTGACCTTCACTAATGCTCTATAATTTATATGGTCTCAATACCTATTATGTGGTCTCACAAAACCCTCAGCTCAATTCTTATCGATAGTCAGCTCAATAAAACATTATTATGTATAGGTAACACTATCGTTTTGTAAACCTCAATTATACCTACTTACACAAAAGTTGCCGCTCTGAGGTGCGGTGCACTCACTGGTTCAAAAGAACTAATTTTTTACATTCATACATACACACATAAAATCACGCCTCGTTCCCATGGCAGAGATCACGGATTTCCACTTGCTACGATCCTGACATATACCTCTTCCGCTTCATTCACTCATAACATTCTTCAAACACCAAATTACTAATTACACGACAATAAGAAGAACACATAAAATAAGAAGAATAAGAAGAAGGAGAAGACCCTCAATAAGAACTATTTATTAAACATTATTGAACAAACAATGATCGACGCTCTACCCGCAAAACAAAGAACTCAACAGAAGTTTCAAAACTTCGCTTTACTTACGGAAAACTTTCTCGGTGACCGTGTCACGAACGAATTGACGCACGATTTTAAACCGAAAACAATGGACTTTAATACGGTAAGTGCCTTTGGCATACTTTTGCAATTGAATAGAACAAATTACTTCACAAGATGTTCTTATTAATTCGAATTTACAATGTTGGTTTTATGAGTAAAAATAAATATTAGTTAACGGGTCGAACGGTCATAAAAGAGGTTAAGTCCGCGACAATTATTAAAAGGGTGGGTAAAGCGCTGGTGGCCTAGTGGTAGCGGCCCCGCCTTTCGATCCTAAAGTCGTGGGCTCAAATTCAGTCGTGTGCCAATGAGTTTTTCTGCCCAAAAATGTATGTACACTATGCCACAGTGCAAACTCAAACGGTGAAGGAAAACATCGTGAGGAAACCGGCATATCGTAGAACCTAAAAAGATCGAAAATATGTGCCAAGAACACGAAAGGAGCCTCTTTGAGGCGCACTTAAAATCCTTTCACCACACTTGGTTCGAAAAAATTTGTGACACGAGAAATAGAAGAAGAATTGGTCGTCTAATGCTTAGAACAGATTATGACTATGGATTTGAAAATCATTATTTGTAGGCTTACCCGACTCCATCACTATACTTTATCCACCAAACCTTAGCAAGATCTTAGATCTTTTGGTCACATCACGAGCTCTTTATTCGCATGTGAACACGAGACGTGTCCTCGCGACGGGGGCTGAGCTGCTACTGATAACAAGAGTTCCGCCCGGTTTCCGGACCGGGAAGCTGTTTCATAGCAACCCTCTATCGATTGCAGCAAGCCCTCGGCCGCTGACGAATGAGATGCGCTGAGCCCTTGCAAAATCTATTTATAAACGCAACAGCGCAAACTCCGCTGGAAGTACCTATGGAAACTCATCATTTCACAGGCTATAGATTGCTTTAGTTTGATTAACTTCGCACTGAGATTGTTAACATAATATCGGTTATTGTTTTATACCCGAAATTCTTTAATAGTAGTTAGGTAGTAATCATATTACACATATCATCGACTGACTTGTTGAACGCTCTTGTTTTGTTTTATTTTAATTGGGACAAATCATATAAAATTTATTGGAATTGGAATCGGTCCTAATCAGCAATTTCGAAATGTAGCGTGAAAAATCGATTTAGGTTTTGGTGCAAGCCATGAACACTACCTCCATACTGATAAATAAAATCAAAGTTAAATTGAATAGACATAGTTAGGTGTAATTGTAGTATAATTGAACATTGCCATTGGACCCCCTCAAAGAATCTTGAATTGCTTTTTTCATCAGTAAAAAACATTGGACCTGCCTGCTGTATAGCCCAGTTCTAATGAGAACCTCTCTGAAGTTACCACATTATTTGGCCTGGGCTCATAATTGGTAGTAGCTCTGCCTTCTTCGCCGTAGGCCGTGGGTTCGATCCCCACCGAGAACAAATATTTGTGTGGTGAACACAGATGTTTGTTCTCTGTCATGGGTGTTTTATTGTATTCTAAAAAATATACTTATGTACACATGTAGTATATCAGCTACCTATCTGTTTTTAATTTGGGGCTAGATAGTGTTGTGTGGATTGTCCACAATATTTGTTATTTATTATTAATTCTATGACGCATTGATTTGCTTATTCATAAGGCATGCAACTAGGTACCAAGTACCTACCTGCTACATATTATAGGTTTATAGTTCTTACATAACCTAGACATTGTTAGCTCAATGATAGTACCTAAAGTATAACTACTATTGTCCCAGCCTTGTATAATTATATTAGTCTATAAAAGGTCAATGTCACCTCTCTGACGTCTGAGATGGGTCAATGACATCGCAAAATTTATTGTGCTTCAGAATTGAATAAAGCGAAAAATTATACCTACCATTTCGAAACAAGCTGTTCAAATCTTCATTAATGCTAAACAAGTATAAATACAAAGTACTCATAGAAAGATACCATTACTTATTGCTGTATTGAAAAGACAACAGTCGATTTATCATTCAACATTTTACAATGATTTATTTTGTTCGTGTTTATTGAAATCTGTCGTCTTTTATCAATGAGGTCAAACAAGTACCTAATAAGTTTAAAAAACTTGAAAAAACGATTTTCATAACCTAACCACTGTACAAATTTTGACCAATCTAAAACAACTCGGTTTATATACGAAGGAGTTAGGCGGTAACAAACATTGAAAAATATACAGCCGAAATGAGAACTCCCGCCCTTTTTTTGTAAATCTGTTGTAAAGGCTAAGACACGCTATGGTGCAGAATACTTTTGCATATAAATTCTTCACGCGGGTATTATTTATATCATCTTGAAAAGGTTTGTAGAACGTGATTTCAAAATAACACGCTCACAGGATTGCGAACCAAGATTTCTCTAAGATTCCAATAAAGTCTTGCTCACGTCTAAATGTTCTGCGGTAACGATCAGTGAAACGCTGTCAAATATTGGTCATATTTGACAGCGTTTTACAGATCTCTACCGCAAACCGCTTAGATGTGCGCATGGCCGGACACCGTGCCCTAAGGGCACAACAACACGAGCGCATCCATCCGTTCCTAGATGCTATTACCGTGTCGCACTTACAAGTTTTCCGTTATGCCAAGCTCATAACCAGGTATTCACAGAATAATAGTACATTGTTACCTGAGTGTTGAAAGTCACGTTTTTTGAGTCCCGAGACGGGTTTGGCGCCAGAGCGTAGCGAGGGCGCCAATGGAGCTTGAGGGACTTAAAAGACTTTCACCCGAGGTAAACACTGTGCTTTTCATTACGAATACAAGGAAAGTAAAAATAAATACATGAAAGAAAAATTAGTGAAAATGAAGATTGAATTGCCGCCTTCCCGGTTTTTTTCTTTTTCTCTGGCGGGCCTTCGGCTTCGGCTCGCCAGCATTATTCAGCCATTATTTTCATTTTCATAATTTAAAAATTGTTTGCTCAAATCTATGTTATTTTAAATAAATAGTTGAAGCTTTAATTAATCAAGTAATTTAGAAGATATATTATTTATTTAATACTAGGTATCTTTATGTTATTTAAATTTAAATTTTACATTGCGCTCTAATTAGACTTTTAAACTTCTTACCGTTGTA
This sequence comes from Thera obeliscata, assembly GCA_947578465.1. NCBI lineage: Eukaryota > Metazoa > Arthropoda > Insecta > Lepidoptera > Geometridae > Thera > Thera obeliscata. The sequence continues at coordinate 3,474,987 of OX387929.1, read as the reverse complement.
ATGGGTTTACAACCTACTTGCTAAATAAAAAATTGGAATTTGGTTAAACAACCTCCTTGCAGTTAGAAAGACTTTAGAAAGTTGGAACATGGTTGAATAACATAGAACTTGTTTTTTTTTATAATTTGACAGCTGTCAGTAGAAAGCGATTCTCCCTAGGGCTGAAAGTATTACTTTCAATTAGGCCCCTCAGGCAACTTCAGACCTACTTTCAGAGTATGAGCAATGAAAAGAAATAAGGTTATGTGCACTCTATACATAATGTAAGATGGTCTCTCTAGCCTCAAAAATTTACCGTAAGAAAACTCTTAAAAGTTAAGCTCGCTTTGTACATTTCCTCTTTTTCTGTCTTTGCATTGTGTGCATGCATGCACATGCATAGTATTGTGTGCAATAAGGAATTAAGGATGGTAGAGGCAGCTTAAACTGACTTGTGCTAGACTAAAGATGTAAAGCGGAGTGTGATTATTTGCTGTCCGCTCGTAAGAGGAAAGACGTCCGCTACTGGACATAGGCGTCTCCAATAAGTTTCCAGGAATGTTCCGAAGGTCCTAAGGTCATCAAAAAGATGGTAGAGCTGGCTTAAATTTACTTGTGCTGGACTTTGGGTGTAGCGAGGAGTATGAACATGATGCTCATAAAAAAATTGGTTTTCCGATAGTGCCGACAGAAGTAAATTTATTTATTTATAACATTCGGAAAACAAAGACTTGATCAACCTTGTTTTTCATGTTTACATTTTTGTACAAAAATTGTGAAGTTCTGTAAAAGTGGGCACTTTGTCAGATTGTTCGCCGCCCGCTTATCAAGAGGCAAGACGTCCACTTTTAGACATCGCCTCATTATGTTTCATAAGCTCAATAAAAAGATGGTAGAGCTTGCTCAAACTTACTTGTCCTATCCAGCTTGATGTGAATGACTGGTCCCAGCCGCACTCATGTCTCTGGTTTTCCTAGTGAACTACCTGAAACAGAAGAAAAGGGTCGTCAACGATAGGTTTACAAGAACTTGAACTTAATTTTAATAGAAAGATCTTGTTACTGCTAAAGTAAAAATGCTGATCTGATTTTTGAATTGGTTTTGTTGTTATTCTTTGATGGTTTTGTTGTTAAAGACCTCAGAGAGGTGGTTCAGTCAGTCGGTCTGTGCTCGTGGCCCAAATTTGATAGTAAACAATTGTGCTTTTATTGAGCTTTCATAACATAACTTCAATATTAGAGAGTGTTTCACTCGCCACTTATCTAATGATTTCACAGTATTTTTGTCTACCAAACTTTTATCCTACCTGTAATAATATCGTCACAAAATATAGATACTTCATAGATAATAGATTCTACACTATAACGTCTACGATAACGTCACGAGATTTACGAGATATCGTGAGATAGGAAGTCGGAGCACTCGTGACGTCAAACTTAGACTATAATAAATCGAAGAAAACAATAAACGTCCACATCAAAGTGTCCATTGATTGTTCAAAATAGTCACACTAAAAAAAACATAACTAGTGATTATGTGCATGCTATAAAAATATTACAGCCGTATGGACATTGACCCATATCTAACATCCGCTGGCAGTCCATTTAGGTAGATTCATATCACGAATTGACTTTCAAAACCGATTTGTTGAATAAAAACGCAACGGCTATATTCGATGGTTGGATGACGCATTTCTCTATGTAGATTTATCTATAATGGTAAATACCTGTTAGGTATAGGAAGCTACCAAGGCAGGCACTGGTACGTCACAGTAAATAGGTACAATTATTTATTTGACTTGGTAATCTGGTTTAGGCTGGACTCTGCAGACTATGAATGGTTTTATAGGTATTTCCTTGTGCTGAGTTGCCTGTCTACCTATTTTTGTATTTTGCATAATTAAATGTCGACTGATTTTGCATCAGCTACTGCTTGTTTTCCTGCACAGTGTAAACTAATTACTAACGCAGGAAACAGTGGTACGGTTGTAGGCAATAAATATTGCACACAGGCTTTTCGGCTTGGAAGAGCGCTATCTCTTTCTGACGTACACTACGCTCTATGAAGCCGAAATTAGCCGATGTGCAATATTTGTTGCCTACTTACTATACTACAGTTACTGGTACTAAGGTACTGTCATGTATCATCTCATCTCAAAGAAACCGGAGCATATTAAAATGGATAAATTCGGAATTAGTTCGTCCTTCACTTTACAGACAATTACCTTAGCACGAGATAAACCTCAGTTTATTTCCCAATGCCTAACTATTTAAAGAACGAGCTTAACTTTAGTTTATTTAATTAACTCCAGTTAAGCTCGTTCTTAACTTTAATGGTTTTTTCGTAGGTACATTATTCATTTGTATTCATAGTCTGGACTAGACTAAACCAAGACAATTAAATAATAATCCATGATGATTAATTATTGCTAATTGCTACCTCTTTCACTTTTGCCTGACACTTTTTAGTCTCTTGTCACTGTTACTTTCATGTCAACAAACAGAGATGGCAACAGACTTATGAATATGATTAGTTACGGATGTTAAACTAGGCATAAAATGAAGCCTAAAAAAAAGTAGTTAAAGCACATTTTGTATTATAAACTTTAAAAAGTTGGATGAAACAAACAAGTCGACCGCATGACCGTACGCGTGTGTGTCTGACTGAGCCATTATTTACGTACACACTCGCACAGCTGTGCGGGGTCATTGCACTCGCGAGGCGCGCGAAACAAGGTGGATCGTACCTATTTCGTACAGTTTTTGTTTTAATTTTTCAGATCTTGAAGACAATAAGAACTTGCTTAGATTTTTTGTGTCCTAGAAACATTATTTGTGGCGTGCCTGCCACCATGCCATCATCAGAACATAATGATGGATACGTGCGAAATACAAAAAATGTGTCTTAGTTACCTACAAGTTGGTCACATAGGTCTAAATATAGGAATATCTCCGTGTACTTCCAACGAATAACGTCACGATCGACTATATAGCCAGCCACGTGTCGTTTGTCCTTGCCAAATAATATGTTTCAATCATTAATTTTATTTTGATCGTGAAATACAACACCTACCTAAACATTAATTTATTCAATGAACTCAATAAAAAACTTATTTATGGCTGCAATTGAAATTTTAACCCTTTCTACAACGAATTAACGGTTATCTTCGCTGGCGCGCTTTGGGTCAAAGCCACCTATCTTCGTCTCACCTATTTGGGTGAAAGCCTAAGCCTGAAAGGATAGGTGAATATCGCCAAATAATAAGGTAGGAACAAAGTTTCGTCAATGGCAGATGATTATTGGCATGTGGCGACAATCGGCAAACTAATTTTAGGGACGATTAATCTTTTCATGTTCTCCATAGTCACGTATAGCTATAATAGATCTTCCCCATCCCTTGTCAGACTAGCAAATAATGGCGAGGGGAGGAGTGAAATTATTTTATGTACCCTTCAACGCACCAACGCGTCGCTTTGGGGCTTTATTGTTTTTCAACTTAATTGAAGACGAAGAACACAAAAGGTTCCTTCTAACTCAGGTGATTACAATTTCCTTGGAAATATTCCTTTTAAAATTTAATTATTTTAAATTCAAAATGCACATTAAGTAAATTTGTAATAAATTATAAAACATTGTGGAAGAGATCATAGAGCTTTATTTTCTGCCTGACATCTTGAGAAGAAGGATATTTTAATTTAATCTAAAAGTGTTTTTTTGAGAGAATTATCTTCATATACAATAAGTAGTTAGAACTTGATGGAAAATAAATAAAATAGAGTATTGAGAACCCACACACACAAGAAAATTAATAATGGACAAAACCTGCAAAACAATGGATATTTATTGTTTTACATAATGAGGTAAACCAAACAGTTATAAACACATTACCTACCTACCTACATTATTGGGTAAAAAAATAGTCATCTCATTTTTGGTGTTCCTGGTATGAACGAGGAAAACTATAACTTCGCTAATATAATCGAAAACCTATTAATTTTCCGGGAAGGATGGCAGAAAACGTTTTGTATAAGTTTTTTAACCCTTTTGAATATTATGATAAAACGACATCATCATCATCACCTATTACATCTATTTACAGATAAAAAAAGTCGAACTGGAAAGTTACGTAGCTATAGTTATTTAGTTACTTGATGCTTTCAAATTGATATTTTAAAGTAGAATGCATTGGACATTTATAAATTTAACATCTCTTTCAACATGTATTTCATGCAATCAACAATTTGACTTTGATTTCTGATTAAATATAGATATTTAATTATTTACTACATAAGAACACAATATTAAATCAGAACAAAAAACAAGGACGAAAAAAGATACAAAGAGGCAAATTGATACTTTCAAAGTTTGTATGTTTCTGTGTGCTACACCACCAAAAGAGCCTTAAAATATCTAGATAGTGCGAGGAAACTATGCGTTTCAATTCTGTCAAGACCGTAAGCCAATATTCTCAAGATTCTGAGCTCTCTACATCAACAGACTTCCCGCGATCTTTACGTCAGGCTATCGGTTTAGGTTGATTGTTACTTGGTCCATAATAATAAGTGATGACAGGTGGAGTAAAGCCTTGACCGAAAGGTGGCCGAAGTCGGGCCGAAGAAATTTGGGGCGGCCGAAAGCGCGATGGGTCGATGACATCGTAAGGGTCGCAGGAAACACCTGGACAAGAGACGCACAGGACAGAGGAGGCTGACAGAAAATGAAGGAGGCCTACCCAGCAGTGGGTGATACCGGGCTGAAATGATGATGACGGTCCATAATCCTGTCATACCTACACAGCGATGCGTTATGGCCTACATAGCCGTTCTATTTAGCACCCGCCAGCGTCAGCGTCCTCTAAAATTAGGTCCGCATTGTTTATGACCGGCGATTGACTTGTTCCAGCAGATCGCTCGCTTCCTGTATTTGTTACACAGTGTGTCCGTTTGAGGGATCTTCCATTTCAGCGGTTTGTTACACTTTTTATTACAATTTGACAGATTCCTGCCCAACAGACCCTAACAAATTACACCATTAATGAATGATTTTTCATTACTAATTGATGTTTTGTTCGTTCGTCATGTTGATGGTCTTTTTTGCTATGGAAGTTTTGCCCAAAAATGGCAAACATTAATTGTGTTATCCATGACATTAGTTAGATTTTTCAGTGTGCACGTGTTAGGGCACTCTAAGCAAGACAGTTAGATGAGGCGTAGTCTGTCTGAGTCTGAGTACCTCCATTTGCGGCCCACCTGGCTCCAATGTAGGTGATGATGACTTCCAGGTTCATCATGGGAGTTAGTTACCCGCTGGGTTTTATATTACGTTTTGTATAAAAGCTTTAGAGACTATCATGATTAGTTTAACGTTTGCTCAAGCAAATATATTGAAGATCAATAGAAAAGAATCACCGCAGTCTAACACCCTGAAATTATTTAATGTTCTCCTCCGGATATTGTTTGTATCAGCGGATACAACAAACAATATCTAAGATTGCACGCGCTGTAAACTTGTAACATAAATCGTGGAAGATAAAGCGCTATATTTAGAACTAATCCTTCCTTGTAGTGTAGACAATCTAGTAGTTTAATTCTCAGTTTACAGGTCAAGACAGCTGTGCGACCGCAAACAGCACGAGATAAAATACCTACTGGTGGCTATTTTAAAACTAAATAACTAGAGCTCATCCATTTGGAATGTCGCCAACGTTCAACGATATTGAGTTCCAAATGGTCCTTTTGTTGTAGGGATACCTTTGTTGCAAACGAGATATATTTGGCTTTGGATATCCGTAAATGATACACGGTGCGCGTTTCACGATCCATATCTTGAGTTTTCTACTCAAATTTCAAGATGAGTTGTAAATATTTTTATGATGAACGATGACCTAAAAACTTAACCCTAATAAACGGTTGCATTGATCCCACGACCTAGAGTGTTCATTGCTCCAATTCCAAATCCAACTGTTAGAAGCTCGTAAAAACCTCAATTAGAAATGATCGGTATCGCATCGTAGACGAAAGTAGTATCGATAGTACCGTAACCGAGTGGATTCTGAGTATTGTGACACGCAACGCAACAGAGTTGTTTTCCTTCGGCGTTTGTGTGTCAGTGGGTCAATAGCTGGCCGCGGTTCGCAAACAACTCACGAACCTGTTCACTGTTAGTAAGTTCGTATGTGCTAGAGACCAACACAGTTTTTATACTGCTTGAAGGTCTTCGTCATGACTTAATAGCTGCCGTAGCTGGGTCCGATGCTTAAACCCACCCTCCAATAAACGCATACGCTCCGGCAATTTTTAACTAAGTCGATATGTAGGTATTGTAGGTTCGCGTTTGCCATAGCTACATCTAAGCACTCTGCGGTGACGATCAGTGAAACGCTGTCAAATATGACAGCTATATTTGACAGAGTTCCACAGTTACACCTTCTATATTAGGTTCAACTTCATTTATTTTGCCTACTTAATTTTCTAGGTTAAGGTCATTGCGACGAAAAAGAAATATTGTTTACTTCAATGACCCAGTTTATCTAATAAGAAATCAAAATCAAATATAATTTTATTCAATAGTAGGTATCTTCTCTTTGAAACGTTTACAGATAGATGAGTCTAGATGCCAGTTCCACGCGACCAAGCCTTATTACTTACAATTTGCTTAGAATATTATCTAAGAATAATTATACTGTCGTATACGACCACTTGGCCTTCACCCAAAGAGGGGTCTTTACATCAACCACACCGCAAACATTAAATATAGATTAGAATAGTTATGTACTTAAATGTAAAGAAATATACGGCTTTTTATTTTATTTATTTATTATTATACGAGCACTTTCGTTGACAAATGATTTGCTACAACATGCCTAAATATTCTATAATTCTTAAAACCTCGGCATTCAAGTATTCTAACTAACATTTCCTGCTCCGTATAGTTACGGAACCAGTTTATAATGATCTACTGATATTGTAGAATTTTTTACACAACTATAATAAAAAGGCCTCTAATGCAACAATTTACAGCGGACAAACTGCTACTAGGTACTTGAATGAGCGATTTATTCGCTGTATGACGTTTTCATGTTCAACTATCGTCATTAAACCGACTTTACAGACGACCGATTTTTTTAATATAGGTATTAAAGAAAACTTTGTTGGCCTTCTAATTGACAAGCACACCCACTTCGTAACTTGACTATCATTCCAATCAGTCCACAGTTCCACAGCCTCATAAAACACATGCCTTTTCTAGAGTACGCTTACACGTGTCTTTATTGGTGCTTTAAATTAAACTGTCATAGGTATATGGATAAGCCTCTACTAAAGAGAAGCATAAACATGTCGTTGATTTTTTTGTACCGTGTGCGAGTCAGAAGAATTTCTCGTAAATGGCAACAAAAAATGTGATTCATACGAGATCTGTCTTGGTAAAATCATTTCGAGCCCCTTGCATTTTTCTAAGAAGCTTTGCTTATCCCACAGATAAGATAATACAGCTTATAGTTATTTTAATACGTAGGCCTACGTATTTCAATGTAAATAAAACGTCGTAGTTAAATCTACTTGGATACCTATATAAATAAAATAAATATTATAGACAATCCACACAACACTAGCTAGCCCCAAACTAAGCAGAGCTTGTACTATGGGAACCAGATAGCTGATATAATACTTGAATACGTTTTTTTTTTGTAAATACATACTTAGAATACAATATAACACCCAGACAGAGAACAAACATTTATGTTCACCGCACAAATATTTGTTCTCGGTGGGGATCGAACCCACGACCTACGGCGCAGGAGGCAGAGCTACTACCAACTGAGCTAGAGGCCAGTGAGTAGTGGCAGATAACAATGGTATATCGGAGCATACCATTGTTATCTGCCACGGAGATAACATTTGTGACATTTTGCCCTGTTGTTATGTCATTGTAAATAAATCATCACAATAAACTTAATGAAGTTAGTGCAAAAACAATATTACATGCACTTTATGGAAGTTCCTATCTTTAATTATAACGAAACGACTGCTTTCAATAAACAGGTCGTGGTCGGTCGTGGCGAGATACTATACTTACCAAGCGTTATGTGATGTGTCATTCTCTCCCAACTAACAGAAGTCTAACAAAAGTGACAAGGAATAAGCAATCTATACTCGACCAGTAATGTAAATCTCTATTCTTTAATAATCGCTTGGCAAATACACCAACCGTGATCGAGTTTCTGCGGGCGCTAATACAGGTTCGCAACGCGGAAATGGAGGTGAAAGTGGGGTGAAAGCGGCGCGCGCACGTTTACCTAATCGCATCGACGGCGCTGTGCCGGCGCATGGCTCGCTCGAACGTTGCATCAGCGACCAACCAACGTTGTTCATGTGAAAGTCAATGTTACATTCGATAACTGAGCACAATATCCCATGATTAGGGGTCACAAAAATGTTAAAGCTAGTCTGCAGACTTGGCTTCATGCGGATGAACAATCGAATAATTCTCCTAAATAGAATGGAACTTTCGGGAGAGTTTTCGAATTAAACTAACATTTCATCAGGATTTGTAAAATATGATTGATATAATGGCACAAGCTCTCTAATACACGTTATATTATTGCTATTTTAAGCCAAATAACATGCAATAAAAAGAATATCATCATCACGGACCTTCGCTTGTATTCGTTTGATCAGCCTGCACTCGACATTCAAAATGAAAAGTTGCGATCTAAAATAACCCAGATGCATCATGTTATGTGCGCATAAATTATTGTACCTACATAAAATAAGCGAGAACAAGATGACTCTACATAATTTTGATGGTTTTTCTCGAGTTCGTTTTTAAGGTTTACAAGATGATACAAAACCGAAGAGTTATTGAATCGAAGAAAAAAAAATTGGAAATCTTCTACGACATGACAGCTACATAAAGAACATCATTGAAGGAAAGGTTGAAGAAAAACGGGGAAGAGGAAGGCCAAGAATAAGTTACATGAGCCAGATAAAAGAAAAAGTCGCTTTCATGTCGTATAAGGAAGTGAAGGAGACCGCATTCGAAAGACTTAATTGGAGAAAACTGCATGAAAACCCCGACAAGAGCTAAGCTCTTAAATTTAAGAAGAAGAATAATTATAATTCTTTATAACATTATTCTACGCTAACGTTTCCCACAGGTAGGTAATCTCTGAAGAATGTGTCCGAAATAGAGCGTGTAGAGAAAGTGGTAACGTTATCTCAACGGTAACAGTGATAGTTGGTATCTAAGTGGGTCGCTGTAGACACAAACTAGTTCAAACTGCTCTTATCTAAGTACCTAGTCGAACATATTATTTAGCTTATTTATTTGTTTACTTTCGTATCGAATTCGCTAATCTGGCGTGCATGACTCATTTACCATTAAGTGAGTTTATAAGAGCTTAGACCATCTACTCGCCGAAATGTAAGAACAAATATTTCAAAAACATTATTAGTTAATAATATAGGCCCACTTATCAGTCCTTGACATAATTTCTAAATATGTATTTATCATCGACTGAGTCCCACTTTACGCGAAGTAGCTAACTATGAACTAAACATACCTATGATAAATAATAGATTGGAATTACATTTTACTGTGAAGATTCAATTTCGATGTTGTTTATAATTCCGTGAAACCAACGGCAATTCTTATAAAAGACCAGGCTTAGGGGCAATACATTTTTAAAAAGTCTAAATTATATCAATAGAGGTCAATCTCAACTGTGAATAACAAGGGTCTTCCTTGGAGCGGCAGTGTCTGCCCGCGCGAGTAGGAAACGCTAAACGACTGCCCGCCTTGACCCACTTTTGCACCCATCATGAAGGCAAGGCAACATCGGTACTCCACAAGTGCAACGCAAACTGAATTATTGCCACTTTACAATGAGGATTGCAATATAATAAAACACGTCATGTGTGATACCCAGAACATAATCGACACGATGCATGATGCAACCAAACTAAGACGTGTGTGAAAAAGCCCTGGCATGGTGTGGCATTCCGTCGTTGTTTCGTATTTCGAACCCGAAAGTCTTGTTTTCATATTTTAACAAATATCTGTGTGGTGAGCGCAGACATTTGTTCTTTGTCTAGGTGTTATAATTGTATTCTAAGTAGGTATGTAATTTACAAAAATATTGGGGCTAGATAGGGTTGGGAAACCACTTAGGCTTTAGCAAGGAGAAGCAAACCTTGGTGTGAGAGAAACGAAATTGCTCGGGAGAGCGAGGGGAGATCTCTCGAACGCCTTGGACGAATCGGCATTGTATTGTTTAAGGTTGTTATTTTTTCGAGCATAACTTTCGAATCCTTAATTCGATTTACATTTTTGGTACAGATACCTCCTCCTACTATTCCTACTAAGGTTGGACTATTTACATTGAGCTATAGCAGCCAAAAGCTTGTTAAAAAAACAATAGGTATTCGAAAATTAGGAAGTCATTTTGAAAGAGGTTTGAACTTTGAGATGATTTAGGTACCTACCTACGTTAGATCGCGAGTTCGGGCGAACGACTAGCCTAAAACTTGTTTATTTTTCCAGAATGGTCACATTTCGAATGGGACGGATGACGTAATAAAATATTGATTGTAAATTACGAAAATAAAAACAAATCGAGTGCCAAGAATTTTGCGCGTGTAGGATGACGATGGGTGCGTAACTATACAACAATGATAAAGACGATGACGTCATTCACACTTACCTTTACTTATAAGCTAAAAAGCAAAACACAAGAGCAACGGATAGATGATAAACCTACGTAGGTAATCTACGACATACTGAGACAGAAGAACATAATTAATCTGTTCTAGATTGGCCTCGCAGAGTTTCAGAACCTAGCTTAATTAAAAAAATAATTTAGCACGAACAAAATGTCACTGAGTTCTAAAATTAGTGAACTTGATGCGAGATCGAGCAGCGCGGCAGTTTATGCGAAAAGATGGCGCCCGTATGTTCGCAATCTCGATACTCTCGATGTCTCGTTAGCTTATGCTCGACAGCCTTGCTCAACAATTCACAATGAACATTACACACGCAGCAAATAGATTCAGAAGGCCAAACCTAACGTGAGAATTCTTTGAATGTCCAACTGTACCTGCTTCAACTCTCCCATTCCGATTTAAAGGCGAACAAAAATGTCGAGATAAAATCACAAAGTTTTGTTCCGTTCCTAATTACTATAATGGCAATGGCACTATTGTTTTTGACGTCTTGGTCTTTAGCGTTGTCGTCTTCGTTTATTTCATTAGTCAATGCGATATTTCGTTGGGTTCTATTAGCTTCGTCATTAACCTTGAAAATATTTAATATCTATTCAAATGATCAATAAAGTAATTTGATGTCAGTGACTAGTTTATATCATTTCTTAACAGTACGATTTTGTATCGTCAGTAAACTTTGACTGTCTAAATTTAAATCAACATTTCGATCCGCTGTTGACCCAATTTTCGTACTCTCACTAGAAAAGATTATTTAACGATCACATCTACTACGCGCTCGTTCTTGCACCGTGCACAACACTTTTATGTTGAAATTGAACATAAATGTTAAATGCTAAAAGCATTTTCGAATATAATAATAATTATACATAGGTTGGTACTTACAATTGCCATTTAGCAGCAAAAATCCAAATTACAATCCGATAATTTCACAAACACAAAGCACAACCACCAGAAAGTGTGTCTGAAGCGTTCACTTCACTCTTCTTTAACATCCAACTGTATCCAATTTATGCACTGACACTGAACGGATCCTTCACTGTTATAATTCCACTAAACGTTACTTGAATAACAGCATAAATAAGATTACATAAAACCACACACACCGTATCTGGGTTCACACCCAGTTCCAAGTAGGTAGGTACCTGTAACAAGACAAAGCGTTGGTTAGTTATGTGAATTTTCAATGAAAATAACGGTAAACCAAGATGTGCTACTAAACTAGAAGAAAGATAAGACACGCGCCACTTACTCCAATTGTGCGAGTTTAAAATAAAGCACTAAATTAACTATGACGTAAAGAAGTAGCAGCGTTACGGCAATACGTGTTAACGAAACGGCGACCAACAGCTAACTGGCTGGCGCAGTGGGGGGATGGGGTGGGGAAATCGAGGGAGGGGGCAGACGAACGGAGGGGGAGGATAGAGCGAGGGAGGGAGAGCGTCTGGTTGACTGGTTGGTCGACCTATTGGCTCGACACACACACAACAACAGCAATGTCAGACAGAAGATCGTAGGCTGTTTTTGCTTAACACGACTCTACCAGCTCTACTTACGTGTTTTTTTTTAACTTGGGATTTTCTTAAGTCTGTTGTATGTTTATTGATAAAATTTGAAATTTTAATTATGATGGAAGATCATGGTAAACCAACCTTCAGAAACACTCAGGGCCATGCCTTGGACCGTAGTAGAGGTCATCGAGTAGTTGCTACAGCAAACAAATACTTACATACCAACAGATAGGTTCTTTTCTTAGTGTTCATATCCAATAAATGCTAATAGGTTATTTGACGTGTAAACGAAGCAAACACGTATTAACCACTGCAGAGTAGAGTAGTGACTGACAAGCGATACTAATTTACGAATGACATTGATAAGATTTGTAACCATCTAGCTCTATCGGAGCGAACCAAGAAGAATACAGATAAGAACTTGAAAAAAGTATGGGCAATAAAAATGCGAGTACCTACGGTCCGGGCGATAACAAAAACGAATGTGACTCAGACGTTCCGTTAAGGTGATATCAGACGGTTCATTTTTTGTTCATTTTCACCTTTCATTCGGTACATTTCACTCGAAATGAAATGTCTGAACAAAAAATGAAACACGAGTGCCGAATGAATTCATTAGTGAACCGATCCAACAGTGTTGGATATTGGCATCCGGTATCTTTCATTCCCACTTTAAATGAACGAGAAATGAACGGTCTGAACACTGAGAGAACGTTCATTCGGATTTCTTCTTGCAATCCATGGTCGCACCCACCACCGACGTACGACTTCATTCGATGACATATTTAAAAGAAAGAACAATGAATGTTCATCTCTGTATCATTTCGTCTAAGCCGTGTGAACATAGAATGAAAAAAAAATGAAGCATTCACTCGAGTGAACAATCATTCGAGTGAACCGTCTGATATCACCTTTACAGCGGGGTGGTATGGTGAATTGTAATTTATTATATCTCTGATGTGTATCACTGTATCTTTAAATTGCCAATCTTTGTTCTCGTTGTGCATTTTAAGGTGTAGTTTATCACATTTTTGACTACAAATTTTAATCGCGTGGAACTGGCAGACTAGTTTATTACATTATTCATTGTCAGTATGTTCATGATCATCTTTTGCAGCCCGACTTAACCCACTGCTGGGCAAAGGCTTCTCTTTGCTTTTGCCATTTGCTCGATCTTGGGCTTCCCTCAACTTCATCCATCTGCGGCCAACGATGATGATAATGTCGTCGCCCCATCGTGCTACTTGTGATACTGAACGTCAGACGCTTCTTTTTCCAGTCCTCGGTCACCTCTCTGTCAGTTTTTTGCACCATCTGTCATCACGTCTTTTCAGGTACCCTGTCGAACTCTATTTGAGCTCCATTTTTCGTATTCCAACGTCCTGGACCAAGTAATCGAATTACTCATATTCATACACTTATGCATAGATGTTTTTTTTTGTATTTGAGTATAGATATTTTGCGTATTTTAGTAGGTATTTACTAAACGAGTGACTTGCAATAACTCTTTAGGTAAGTACCTATGGCAAAACGGGTTGAGTAAGTTTAAAATAGAAACCAATAGGTGAGGTACCATGTTAATAGAAACTATTAGAACCTGCTTAGGTTATGTTAATTGCTGTAGGCAAATAAGGATACGCGTTACACTATACACTGCTCGCTCTTATATCCCTGTAGTAAGCGTCATTTTTCTTTATATTTATGTAACTGGAGCTGTATCCTTGTGTATTTGTTTTCTTTGGTCTACCGCTACTCAAATATCCATCCACATTCATACTCATCATTCTCCTTGTCATAGAATTTCCTCCCTCCCCATGACATTGCCGTAACGCTAGCAGCGTATAATATATTGCTCAACAATTTTTCTGTCATTGACGCTACTTGCAAACTTTCCCTGATATACTCATTCCGTATCATATACATTTTGGTCACCATCTCAAAATTCTTTACTATGCGTACCTTACTACCTTTAGGCTAGAATCTGAGATATAAAATCTACCGTGGAAAAAAAGTTTATCGAGCTAGAGTGGGATCCCTGTAGTCGGTTACTGGTGAAAAGTAAGGCATTTCTTTTAAAGCCTTTGTCGAAGGTTCCCCTTCGCGAAGAAACGATTTGGTTTTTTTGAGTTCGTTTATTTAGCCTTAGATTCAATATTTTGCCCTTCATAGAGAAGCCACACTTTAATCCCTAGTGTGATACCATCTACCATTCATATGTTAACTCAGACTGCTCGCACAAATTAGGTAAGTAGGTACACAAAATTTCAGTTAGAGTGAGACAGTGAAATTCAAAGATAATGATGATGCGATAGAGTTACCGACTGAACCGATCAATTGAATTGGTAATGGTAAACATTTGTCTCGGTTTATAAACACGATGTTTTATCTTGTGGCACACTGGCCGTAAGTGGAATCGAGCTCTCTCGCACCTCAACCGCTACGCATCACTGATAAATAAAAATAAATACGTACGAGTAATACCTACACACAATCGCCGAGGGGGTAACGCACTTGTTTGGTTCTCTGGCTTTCTCGCTCGCTCTGCATCGAGTTTTTTTTTATTGCTCCTACGCCAAGTCATTGCCTTACCAGTTTTTATTTTATTTATAATGGCGGCGATATTACTCGTAGCAGAACTGGCAACTGACGAACCTTTCACTACGAGCGATGGAATTCGCGAATTCGCGAGGCTATAGAAAACTCTGGGCGTGATTGACCAAGGTGACGGCTGCTGTGACAAATTTTGCTTTCTAATTTGAAACTGATTCAAATGGCAAGATTACATAGCACTTCTTCACATTTTAATACTTAGGAGCTATTTGAATCCAGTTGCAAAATTATATTCATATTCAATTGAGGTTATCTTTAAAAAATGGTTTGAGTTTCGAGATGCGATTCTTCTTGCAAAGAAATAATTTCATTATGAAATGGGAGATTTGTTATACTTGCAAAAAACTAAGTTGTAGTGAATGAAGACGAACACAAATGCATCTGTAATGCTTACATCTACGGACAACGAATTGCAGAAGCTCCAAGGTTGCTGCGAGGTTAAGCGAAACGTCTAATTTACCTGACCACGTCAGCAGCTTGAGTTGCTACCAACCGGTCTTATACCACGTATTACAAATAGCTAATGTGACTATGTTGCTGGGAGCCGCGAACGCAGTCGAGAGCACGTTCCTCCGTACGTGGTACGCTGCAGCGCTGTAACTCGTTCGAGAGAAAGTGACCGTTGTACGAATACTTTCGAAGTGATCGTCGAGTTTCGGTGAGGTTTCGGCACGCACACAGCTCTGTGAATTGAACAGCCTCCGCCCGGCCTGGGCCGTACCGTGGGATGTACCGTTATCCTTTTTGCGCAACGAGGTCGCGCATAAAGCTCGTCACATCGTCATGGCAACTAAATATCCTTGCACTTGCGAATTACTCAATAGGTTGTCTGGTAATTGTAATAGAAGCAATGTCTTAACGTAATACAGCTCTAACAACGTTTGTGACATCTACCGTGCAAAGGCATTCATACAAGACTTAGGTACTTAGACTATAACTATTTTTTCATCCCACCAGCTCTGAAAGTGTGTTTTTGCTGCTCAATATCTGACTGCAAAAGTCGTTTTTATCCGCTAGAGGATAAAGTAAATTTGAATTTAGAATATCGTGTTCACTAAGTTTGTAAATACACAACCTATTTACTTCTACCTCGATGGTGCCGATTTTATAATACAACCTTTTTTCATTTTGTTAAAAGCCCGCACTCGAAACCTTCTTGGTGTATTTGTGAATTCAAAACACAATTAAACCTATTTACTTCTACCTGCATGGTGCCGAATTTATCATACAACCTTTTTAAATTTGTTAAAAACTCATACTCGGAACCTTCTTGGTGTGTTACTTTTATTCGCGCCATGTTCTTTTTAGCATTCAGTCATTTCCTCGCTGATGTGGGATGAAAAGTTACGTATTGCACTCGAATGCAAAGATTTTTCACCTTGTGCTCTTTTGATTCCTTCGCGACGCTTAGGATTCTAACTTTTAAACCACTCGCTACGCTCGTGGTTAAATATTAGAATCCTGCGCTTGCTCAGTCATCAAAATTGAGCACGCGGTTAAAAAGCAACTTTGCACTCTTGTATAACAAATAACTATTATTCTATGCCTATGCAGAGATTTTGTTTAATACAATGAAACAAAATCACGTCATTAATGTACTGTCTTATCAATCTTATCATTATTATCACTCAACAAAGCCACGACCGGGCCTAAACTGAATAATGAACACCTACAGTTCAACTTTAATGTAAATAACCTCAATGAACTTTGCAAGTAATCGGACTCTGTTTTGAAACGGGAGTGCAATTATGTCACCGTTGATTACATCGACTTGCTGAACAGGCGTTTTGTTAATAATTAGACCGATTAACAAATACTTGCAACAACCATGTAATTTTCGTGAGAATATAATTTATCACTAGTTAGAGTTATTAGATATAAGAAAACAGGTCGAGATAAGTAGGTTCATAAATTATTCAAAATGTACAAAGGAGAGACCTTGACTCTGCCGGAGAGCGCAACGAGACGCCCAATGCCTTCGTGAAATATTAATCAAAGATTGATTTAGTTTGAGATAATGTAAAAAATATTATAATAAACTAGCCCAAGCCACTCTAAAATGATTTGCAAATTATTCAAACCAATATTCCCAAGGAGAGATATAACAAACCTTATGAATTTCGACAGAAGTTATTGAAAAAACATAGAAAATACTTTACAGATGTGTGTTAGAAGCGTCCTTGACAAATTGAAGAAGTCCGTTGGTATTTAGATGCCGTTATGTTATGATAGATCTGCATAGTAAAAACCTGCCAGGCAGCTAGAGCATGCATAAAAATTGCTGATATTATGCAGAGTTTTCTTAGAAATTGTGCCCGTTACGAAATTACGAAATATGATTTATCAATTATCATACACTGAAATTCGTCCTGGAATACAGATTCGACTTCATCTTTTGGTGATGTATTTAGTGACTATTTATACAGGGTGTCCCATAAGTCAACGTCCAGCCGAAAACGGGTGATGCGCCAAGTCATGACAGTTATCATAAATATTTTATCTCATGAAATAAAATTTGATTGGAAATCCGGTTTAGTTGAAAAAACATTTTTTATTTCCAAAACTAAGGAGTACTCTAGCAAGTATTATACCATTTTGGAATCCTGAATAAATGCGCCAATTTTCAAAGTTACTTGCCATGATAGTGAAGTACATTTTTTTTGCAGTACAGAGGGTTAAAGTTGGGTGATGTAATTATCTGAAATGAAATGTTGGCCAAAACTCCACGATTTCATTGAAAACTGAGGCAGATATGGCTTAATTTTGAATTGCAATTTACTGAAGGGCTATTCATGCTTACGTTGCAGAAAAAAGTTTCATGAAAAGTTAATATTTGTAGTCACAGGACTCAAAAGATCATCACAGGGTGTCAGTTTTTCTTGTTTTTTTTTAAATACTCATAACTCGAAAGTTATATGACAATTTTTTTTTTTTTTTGAAAGCTGTCATGACTTGGCCTATCGTCCGTTTTTGGCTGGACGTTGACTTATGGGACACCCTGTATATGCATATCTATAATACATCCTATCGTAACGAATAAGGCACAAAATACGTCAATCTGACGTAGACAATAACAATAAAATAAATTAGTAGGTAGGTAAGGTACCTATTTTTATTATTTAAATATCAAAGGTACTGAAAAGATTAAAATGATTTATCTTTTGTTCAACGTTCAACGACACTTTATCGGCAAACGCTACATTTTACTTATCATCTAACTAAATTATGTATAATCATGGTCATATTGTGTATTGGTTTCTCTTCTTATTATTGTGAGTTAATGACACCGGTACCACTTCACGTAATAGTCCCCATCAGATCAGGGGCGTCAAATTGTGGATAGTTGGATTTATTTGGTTGTCCGTTGACAAATAACTCCTGTGCATCCTATTGTACAAGTCTTCATTATTCTAATTTTAAAACTCTATACTCAAATTAAGACAGTTTGAAACAATAATATTCTATATTTAAGTATAAATTGAATTGGGGCATATATGTATCAATATTATTCTTGAACAATAGAAATATTCTTCAATTAGAATTGTTTTTTTTCGTGTGGTAGAGTTTTTTTTTGCTTTCTGTATCTGCAATCAGTTTCTTAGCCATAATCAGATGTGTTGATGCGGCGAGGGTGTGTTTCCACTCCAGCGAAGCAAACACCGTTTGAGTTTGAGAATTGGTCAGTTTCTCTGAGTCTAAATGGAGTATTTGCCATATTTTGGCTTTGCTTCTGGTAGAGCTAATTAATGAAATCAAACCCAACATTTATTTACATAAAAACACTTGCCTCTGCCTCCAATGTTGTTCTCTAACAGAACTGATTTCAGTTCCATAAGTCCTCCAAAGAGAAAGTTCTGATAACTTGAAACAGTTTTAATCCTACTTTACCGTTGTTCGTACCTTACCGGCCTTACAACTTTGTAGGGATGTTTGGTTTGTTAGCCGGACAAACGAACCGACTACGGACGAATCCTAAAAATAACTTCACTACACGGTAGATTCCCTCAGATCATTTAGTATTGTACCATACCAACTACCCGCTCAAGATTCTTTGAGAGCTAAGGAGATAGTCAGAGGTACGTCCAAAAATTACAACTTGCACAACGGCAAAAGAGCCTTGTTTGTGGAGATGTGTGATACGCTTGCAGTGTGGAGATTTTTTCTTCTTGGCCTTTTTTTTAATATCATAGCGTTGCGCTTCTATACAGTATTATTACATTGTGCTCGGAACAGAATGATTGCGCTTTAGCAGGTACGTATTTGCCGGTCTGACCTTGCCTCGTGGAGGCAGAAGTGGGTTAGTAGAACAGCGAATTTGCACTTATTATACCCGTATTAGGCCCAGTATTCGCTGGAGATAAAGATATTAAATGGCGACCAAAATAATCGTTTTATAATGCTATCACGTTTTCGCCATTCGTCATTCACGTGCCGTAGTAGATCATGCTGTAAAAAATCTAACATGAACTCGAATTTAATGAAGAACCAGAACAGAGTATCACTTCCTGGCTGCGCCACCAACTTCGTCAAATTTCTCTTGAACCGTCGTAGTATTTTTTTTTATAACATACCAAAACATACATTTCTAGTAAATTCTGACTGGACTATTAATAATCCTGGCGTAGCGTTGGACTAGTTAATCCGTGTTTTGTCACATTTGCTCGAGTTGACAATTGCATGTCAATGCAAGAGACAAAACACGGATTAACTAGTCCAACGCTACGCCAGGATTATTAATCTCGAGCTGAGTGTGTTGAGTGTTGACTAAATAAGTCTTAGGTAACGTTGAAACGTCACACACTCAGTAGCAGCACTGGTGAGCACTCACACAGACTCAAAACCAGAACCAGAGGCAGAGCCTGACATAGCTCATGGTAGGCCTAAAGGCCTGCGCATTTTCTAATCTAGGCGATGGCGCTAGAGATCAGTGAAACATAACAGACTTAAAAAAAAAAGCAGCCAAGTGCGAGTCGGACTCGCCCATGAAGGGTTCCGTAGCATCAAGTAACAAAATATAAAGGTTCTTGTAGTTCGTCGAAAGGTAAATTGCGGTTTACGATTTATGACGTATAAAAAAAACTACTGACTAGATCTCGTTCAAACCAAATATCGTTGAAAATTTGCATAGTAATGTACAACATATATTTTTTTTAGTTTTATCTTTCTCTTATTTTAGAAGTTAGAGGGGGGGGGACCAACTCTTTTCCACTTTGGAAGTGTCTCTCACGCAAAACTATTAAGTTTAGAAAAAAACTATATTAGAAACCTCAACATCATTTTTAAAGACCTATTCATAGATACCCCACACGTATGGGTTCGATGAAAAAAAAATTTTTGAGTTTCAGTTTCAAGTATGGGGACCCCCAAAATTTATAGTTTTTTTTCTATTTTTGTGTTAAAATCTTAATGCGGTTCACATAATACATCTACTCACCAAGTTTCATTAGTCTAGCTCTCACGGTTTCAGAGAAAAATGGCTGTGACATACGGACGGACAGACAGACAGGCAGACATGACGAATCTATAAGGGTTCCGTTTTTGCCATTTGGCTACGGAACCCTAAAAAATGAGGAGGTCGCAATGTGCTGTATTTTTACTCCGTGACCCTGACTTCAGCCTTCAGACGTTTACGGAATAGATATGCTGCTCCGTGTGATTTTTCTGTGAGATATGTTTTCGAAATGATATCATGCACGTACGTTTAGATGTAAGTACTCATGCAGTTTTAAACTGCTTGGCATTACACAATTTCAGAATAGAATAAATATTCTGCGTTTTTATTATATTTTTTAATTGATATTTGATATTTTATCAAGGATAAATCCTGTCATGGTATCAAATGTAGCAAAGTCTCTAGAGAGACGTATAAATTTATGCATTGAAGTCAATGGAAACCATTTTGAGCAACGTATTTGCTAGGTAAAATTAAGATATTAAAAGTAAATCGTGAAAATTTGCTATTTCCATTAGTTTTTAGTAACACCATCCGCAAAGATTGATCTCTAACAGCAACAGAATCTATAGGTTCAATAATACAGGCTGTATTTTTTTAATAATTCGTGTCCTATTCCGTCGAAAGTAAAAGATTTTCGAAAACAATAAAAATGCAGTTATTGTTTTCTTATAAATCGAGGGCATGACTCCTTTCACGAGTTTCCTCTAACTCTCGTGGTTTCGGATTTGGCCATCACTGCCCTTCTCAAAAATTAAACACCCTGTATTCTTATTACAAATAGGCGGTGACGTTGACGCCGCCAGGCGGAACGAAAC
This sequence comes from Thera obeliscata, assembly GCA_947578465.1. Taxonomy (NCBI): domain Eukaryota; kingdom Metazoa; phylum Arthropoda; class Insecta; order Lepidoptera; family Geometridae; genus Thera; species Thera obeliscata. The sequence continues at coordinate 3,453,899 of OX387929.1, read as the reverse complement.
GGTTTGCACATAGAATAGAAGAGGATATTGCGGCTATACAGCATAGGCGCACCCGTTTCTAACGCCGCGGTTTGAACGTAACTCTACAATTAGGAATTCAGTACTAGGCATGCTACTGTTTTACTACAACGTCCCGTAAATAGGGGCACGAGGTATGAGTTACCACTGACGATGTTTTATCTGACCATCTACGGGCCTACCACAAGCTCTGTCTGGATCTTTCTCTGTCTCTGGTTTGGAGTCTGTGTGAGCGCTCACTCACCAGTGTACTGTACTGAGTTCGTGACGTTTGGAAGTAGGACTTTAGTCAACACTCACACAGACTCAAAACCAGAGCCAGAGACAGAGCCAGACAGAGCTTGTGGTAGGCCTACAGATGCAAAGGCCTCGTTTACTTGTTCTACTGTTATAAGCTTAAAACTTTTCCCAGCAGTTAGACGACATAGGCTAGGGAAAATAAATAAATATTATCAGAAGAACTATATAGGTACATATGGAAAGAGTACTTGCGATTGATGATGCGATGCGATATGGACAAAGACGTAGACATTTATTTATTTACTTTAAGCATACTTAAACCAGTAAAAACGAGTATTTATACTTAAAGAAGAAAGATACGAATAAAATAATAAATACACGATATCTATGCCGAATGATCACACAGTCATCAGGGGGCTAATTCTCGGGCCGATCTCGATCATTTTGCAATTTTATTTTATTGCTTCTTTTCACAACCCCGTACTTTTTCTACGTTTTCCGTATATCGTAGCTGTTGAGGCTTTTATGATGAGGTTGTTGATGAATTACTCAAGGAAATCTGGCATTCTCTCTTCGAAAAGAAGCAATAAAATAAAATTGCAAAATGATCGAGATCGGCCCGAGAATTAGCCCCCTGCTTTATTGTACGTATACTCCTAATTGATCGATCGATTTATTTTAAAAGAGACTGTTAGTATACAATGAATAGGCATGAGTAATAATAAGAGTTATGTTATTTACTCAAGTGCTACTATATTTTAAATTAAAGAGAGATCATACAAAAGTGCATTGTATGGTTTATTGCGTATAATTTTTTGCAATAAAACATTTTGTTTTGTGCTTCATTCTTCATTGGCAATAATGAAAGGTCACTGCCCACTTTATGATACCCTGATCACCATGAAGGCTGAAGGTCCCGTATTTCCGCACTACTGGCATCCCGCACGACTTCGTTCGCGGTACTTTATTACAGGTTTTATTAAACTTCGCTCATTCTCTTCCGATTTGGTCGTGGGCTTTAATAAGGCAATAAATAAAATCCAGTTCAATCAATGAGTTTTTCTTTCTAGATAATATGTATGTGTACTATACCAGTACTCTCAAACGGTGAATGAAACTCAAAAAGTTAAATATATAAATATTTTATACAATCCACACAACACTATCTAGCCCCAATTTAGAATACAATATGACACACAGACAGAGAAAAAATATCTGCGTTCACCATACAAGTATGTGTTTTCGGTAGGGATCAAACCTACGAACTATGGCGCATAAGGCAGAGCTACTACCAACTGAGCTGACAGGCCAGTCGATATAACAGTACTTAGACCTATATTTTCCAAGTTCTGCTGTATCACCACCTAACTTTGCGAAGTAAGAATAATGGATTAGGCATTAATTTGGTTTTAGTAATTTTCATACTGTTAACCCTACTGCACCTCTTTAGGGTGGAGTTTCGGGAATTCCTTTCTTTGTGCACCTCCCACCCCCCCTTACGACAGAATAGAAATGAGTTTACTCCCCCCGCACTACAACAGGAAGCTATATTCAAAAACTTAATCTTTATAAAATACTCTATAATGTTATGTTAGTTTGTGTACGCTTCATAACCTCAAAAAGTTCTGCACCGATCAAGCTGAAATGTTAGTATGATATGCATATAAACCGCATCAAGGATTGTTTTTTGCAATCACAGCGATGCGTGGTAGGGTACAGCTAGTATTTTATACTTCGAGGACTTCTAGTTCTAACTAATTATGCCATCTATACTCAATAACTCAATCTGTGTTGATTGTCAGTGAGTCAGTAGGAGTTTTATTAAATAAGGCTATTTTAAATGGTTAAGGTCGTTACTTCGAAAACCAGTGACCTTTGTTTTAGTAATTATTTGCGTAGGAGCTTCAACTTCTTGTTTGCAGAAGTAAGCAATTTACCTTATACACGTAACATAGAATAAATAATAAAACCTGTGCCAGGGATAAGATCACACCTACTTTATGGCTAGTATGTGTCAAGATTTCAAGCTAAAATACAGCGAAACATATTTTTTTTTCTAAAATTTGAGAATTTGTTTTGTCTATGCCTAACCTATCGACTACCAACGATAGAATTTGAACCTCTGACATAAACCATTTCTTTTTTGTATACAAAACATAGATAACACAAGTAAAGTAGGCCCCTTCGACTATTATTATTACCAACAGCGCAGGTAGTTGACCTTCCTGTGGGGTATAGTGGGGTTGAGCGGGGTGCATTTAGTTTTTACAGTGCAACAAAAAACATATTGAATCTTGAAACCTTTGTCCGTGTGTAGGTGACTTTAATATAAATTTAAAAGTATACATTTGGTATTCTTTTGATAAATCAGTTTGTATAGGACATCTACTGGGATTTTTTGTCGCAGGTAGGTAGATAGTTAAGGGACTATCGAAACTCTTTGAGCGTATTGGACTGGCCTCTCAGCTCAGTTGGTATAGTAGTTCTGCCTTCTGCGCCGTAGGTCGTGGGTTCGATCCCCACTGAGAACAACTATTTGTGTGGTGAACAGATGTGTGTTCTCTGTCTGGGTGTTAAATTGTAAATTAAAAAAAAAGTATGCAAGTAAGTAATATATCAGCTATTATGGTTTCCACATTACAAGCTCTGCTAAGTTTTGGGGCTAGATAGTGCTGTGTGGATTAATTGCCCCACGATTTCCAATGACTTTTGGGTACTAAGGGGGAAGGAACCAAAGGTTTAATTATTTAATGCGTGTATCAGAAACTCCTCATTAATAATTTTCCTCTTTTGAGTAGGTATCAGTAGGTTAGGTACCTAAACTATGGTCAAACTAATCAGGAAAAACTCAACTCGAGGTATCTATAGAAATGAGGCAAAATAACATAGTTTCCTACCTATTAGGTTTACGAAGTATTTATAGAAATGTAAGTGCTATCTATAGATAGCACCTCAAATTTGCTATGCTGAAAAGAACTATAGTTCTTTTCAGCACAGCAACTACCTTACTATTCTGTAAATACCTAGGTACCATAATGCCTACTCGTATATCTGTCTACAAAATGATTCATAATATTTTTTGTTGGTCTACAGAACTACTAATGCCTGTCAATGTGGGTCCCCATCACAGATGTCACACAAGGCCACGATCTTTGTCTGGGTAATATTTTTTTTGGACCTTGACTAAAAAAAAATATTGGAAGTTTTTGTTTTGTTATATATTTCAGGCTACGGCTTTCTGGTACGTTCTACCTCTACCTTCATACAATTTCTTTATGATGTAAAGTATTATTTTTATGATGTAGGAAAGAGTATGAGCTGGTTCCTATCTAGGTAACCTAGCCTACGGTCACATCAATCAACTGAATTCGTTTTTGAGGGGCGTCAAATGTAACAACCAAGACGCCAACGATCAATCTTAATCCAACAATATTCACTACATGTTACACTCCCCTAACCCTTCCTTCGCACATACCTACCTACATACATTTTAGATACCTACCTAGGTACTTCATACTTTCATAGCTAAGCTTGTTCCATCTTAGGCTGCATCCTTACTTTCCATAAGGTGTAATGGCAGCCAAATACTTAGCTATCACCAATAAAAAAAAACAAAGGGGAGAATTGCGAAAATTGGACCACCCGCCATAAATGTCTATTGGGAATAATCGAGGGCATCGATTCTCGTTCGTGCGTTACAAAGTAGTCGTCCTGAGTTGGGTGCTTTCAATAATAATAACTCGACGATTACAAGCGAGTCAATGACCTTCGAAAAATCTGACCTGCGCCGCGCGCCGCAAGGTTGCGAGCACGCCATCGTTCTACGCGACGAATTCTCTACTCGATTCTTATTTCGAATTTTATTTATTTATAACAAATAATAAATACAGGGCATATCGAAAAACGCTTGAAATAACTTACAAAACAAGTTTATTATTCTTGTAACACTTGCATACCATTGCGAAACTCTTATCGGACATTCACACATTTTATCTCATGATTTGATTAGTACCTACCTGTACCAACTTAGCTACTATAGGTAGGTACTAATAATATGTATTTTCCGCCTGTTTATGTGACCTCTGTTGGCGGAATCAGCGCTACAGGACAGGACGGACTCAAGGTGCTCAACATAAATGTTAAAGGAGGAACAAAAACCTGTCTTGTTCGAAAATACCAATATTAATAAGATCAGTTAATGTCAACAAACCGAAGGTGAGCTTTCAGTAGCTTTATGTTTTCGTAGTTAATTACCTGCTCAGAATAAAAAAAAATATGTTTAGATGAAGGTAGAACGAAGGGTACCTTTAAGAAGCTTATTATAAATGGCCGTATTCTATAAAGTTAATAAAAAGCCTTCGCCTAGATCCACATAGTTGTGATTTCATTTGTGAGTAGGTATCTTGTACTGAGTTGTACTCACGTGGTGTGCTGTTTGTTTAGTTAACAGCAAGCCCAAGCTAGCGTGACATAAATCCAATTTACCCGTGTAAGCACGTGAACGAAAAATCTGTGGACTGCGACTCATGACAAAAAGTATATCACTTGAAGTAGAGTAATACCCACCTATTAGTTCATGTCTTGTCCTTATAGCTGATTTGATTCTTTGTCAAACTTCGTGCCTCGTTACGCACAGAAAACATGGTCTCCTGCTAATTTTATACAATGACAAGTGATTATTGGACAAATAAAATACGTACACTAAAGAGTGATCGAATCGTACAATGAGGTCGTTGGAGGTGAACACTCCTCCAAGGAAAACCGTTGACCCCCTCGACCACATCCGCGTCTACGTAGAGGCGCGGTGGGTGGGTATAAACATTTTTGTGCTAAGATATTTAATTTACCGGGCATCGTACTGTCCACGGTCAAAAGACCCTCGTTAATCACCATCGTTATAAAACGAGTCATATCGATTCGAAACGATTACTATTTAAAGGGACTTCCATTAACATTGAACTATAGGTATTTTACTAGATGAAGACTACACTAAGATGAGTCCACACTCAGCTATTTTAATATTCCTTGTCTTGTGTAAAAAAGTAAACAGGCCTTTGCATCTATTGTAGATGATTTATATAGCGTCAGGGGCAACTGGTGATTACTCATGCCCCTACTTACGGGACGCTATAGTGCCTGGGACAGGATTTTAGATGGGATAGGCTTGCCCAGCACCTATACCATCCTGACAGCTTAGTCGGCCTAATCCACAGGAAAGACATGGTCAATACGTGCGGAGCTGACTAAGCCACGGGTTTCCTCACGATGTTTTCCTTCACCGTTTGAGAGCACTAGCATTGTGTACTTAAATTTTTCGACAGAAAAACTCATTGGTACACGACTGGGTAAGGCTGTGGTATTTCCCGAAGAATTCATAGAAAATAACTCGACGTCTATTTTACTGGTAGCACGGTTATTGCGAAATACCTGTACCTACAGAAACTTTTATGAATGGTCAATGGAGTCTCAATTTCCCCCTAAACATATTGAAGTGCGATAACTTATAATAACCTCGAGATACCGTTGTTAGCACCAGCTATAATTACCCGGAAGAATATCGCGTTTTATTCCAGCTGTATCCAACGGATAGTGGAGGTGGTTAATTTCCAATCGTTGCTCCTAGTAATAGACATGATGCTCGCCTACCATCACTGACTAATGTGGAGGACTGATAGCTCTATCTATCATCCTAGAAGTTGTGTAGATAGAGATAGAAAACGATACGAACGATATTTTAACGAACTTGATATCGATGTTATCTGTGTTGCGCAAATGCCTCGAGAACCTTGAACCTTGTTTAACAGCATCATCATAAAATATAATTGGTTTATCATCATGCCAAACACAGGCGACATACTTATAGTCTTGCGTACATCTAAATGTTCTGCGGTGGCAAGTGGCAACAGTGTACCGCTGTCAAATATGACAGCCATATTTCATACATTAACAGCATTTCAACACGCATTGTGCGCAAGGATCTAAATTGTCTAAGTGCGCAAGGCTTATTTAGAAAAATGCAGTTTGGACTAACAGCTAGCGCCAAAGCGCCTAAATGTAAAGTACAATTACAAAATACACATTACATTACAATAAATAAATGTTACTCTAACCATCTCTAACTAAACCATACAATACAATTGTCACATTTCCGAGTTCAATGATTTTCAACATAAAAAAAAATACCTGCTAAACAAAATGTCTAGCTTCCGATCTCGCATTCGCTTCCCTGTCTAGACAGATCAGGCTCAGAATGTAATATCCATTATCCTATAGATATTAAGCAAAAAGCCCGCCAAAAGGAATTATTGGAGGATCCCGTGCATTTTCGCAATCCATTTGGCTCTGATAAATGCAATTTATAAAGCTTACACAAAGCCACGTAGCATAGATTATTTATGTTTGTTATGTTATTATGACTCCTCTGCCGCGGTGCGGTCTTGTAACGTCAGTCAGAATCATGAGAAGGCTTATCATCATTTTCTTGTCCTTATACCTCTTCATGTGTGTCGGCACAACAGGTTTTCGTTCTCCACTATCCTCTATTAGCCGTCAATTCAGCAGTCTCTCCTTTCGTATCCAAGTCATCCTACACACAATCCATCCATCTTTTCTTTGGCCTATCTCTACTTCTATACCCATCCACATTAGTATCTAGCACACTTCTCGTTTTTTAGCACATTTCCCTTAGCACATTTCCCTTCGCATGACATGCCCGAATGCCCGTACCATGCTAACCTATTGCTCCTCATCTTTTCAGTCACTGGAACCACTTTCAAACTGCCCCTAATATACATTCCTTATCTTATCCATTCTCGTCACACATCCATCTCAACTTCGCATTTCCGCTGCATGCACTCTTCTTTCATCAGTCCCTTTGGTAGCCTAACACTCAGACCCATACAAAACGACAGGTCTTATAACCATTTTGTAAATCTTCCTCTTTCGTTTGTATCATGAGAAGACTACAAGATTTTTAATTTTGCTACGAGTTTGCGAAACAGGGAAATGGACTCGGAGTAAATGATTTAAAGGGAACTGAGGATAAAACTATTAAAATGATGACAAACCTCAACGGTGAAAATAACAGTATCATGTTTACAGGTTTATTCCGAAACTGGACTAACTGTGTAGCTTACTAGCTAAGCTGTGACGCTTTTTGTTAAGGATCGCGTGAAAATTAATAATTTGTAACAAAATCGTAAAATATTTAGCGAGTGAGGCGTGCGTGAGGTGAGGACAGCAACGTGAAGTAACTTTCGACTATTTTCGGCAGTTACGAAATGCTTTGCGAAAGCGATTGTTGCGCCACCGCAGAACAAACCGCATAGATTTTGAGATCTTTGAATTTTATAGCACTGTCATCGTAGCTTTTGATGATAAACCCTGATAAACCCTGTACTACGTCATTGTTATTAATGAAGACGTTGCAAAAACCCTGGTTTAGTTGGACACATTCAGCTTTGTGAGGTTTCTTGTTTGTAAGATCAAAACCTACCATCAATCTACTTGACCTTACTATGCGATAATATATTTTTGAGCAACACCGTCGACACATCATTTCGTATAGCAGCAGCATGAGGATTATAGTTCCCATTTTCTGGTCAACAATAACTCAGATAAATTGAATGGGGTATGATAGCGGGTAGCCACGTGCACGTTAACAAGGACAAGTCAATCTGAGCACATCTGAGGTGGAATTGGGCCACAGTTTAACATCACAGTTAGTACATTCTAGCCACACTGATAAAGCATTATCTACCTAGTGTAGATAATTAAGGACTACACGAGTGCCCGACTAACCGAAGTACTCTAGCTACCTCTCTTTCAGAGTATCGCATTCAGACCGCATTCGATCTTTTTGTCTCACAGAATGTAACCTAACAAGAAGGCTCAGCAGGTAGGCAAGTAGGCTGCAAACTAGATAGAGATGCCGGTATGCTACATGACTCGGCCGTAGCCTGAACAACAGTTGGTAAGGTAGTCAAGGAACTGGTTCGCGCGGGGCTGTGAGCCCAGACGAAGGGCGTCATTGACCTGCACCCTCCCCCCGCAGTTCCCTCTGTGTCGCGACACCCGCGCGAACCGTAAACTTCATTATCCTATCCTATTGCAATGCGAATCAAATTTGGCAAAGCGGAGGGTTTTGATAGGTCACCTGCCGCCTTAACGCCAATTTTGGTGAAATATTCCGAACATAGACAATTTTTAATCGGTTGCATTGCAAGCCTTGGAAAAAGATTTGAAGCTGATTATTCGAAATTAGGAATTTTCTATGCTTGATTGCTTGGTGAACTTCATTGAACTTGGCTATAAGGTCCCAATCCCAACGGATTAGAACTCACGCGATGAACATAGCAAATATAATCGCTAAACACCTTGTCAGTAACAAGAAATACCATGCTAATAACTAAAATCAATAGATTTTTAGTTTAGGCTTTGATGGAAGTCAATGCACCTATAAAAAAGTTTTTGTTTTAAAAAGAGCGACGCGTGCTCCGCTCTCACGATCAATGTAGTCGAAATAATTGTACTCATACATTATTTAATGTAGTAAGTATTTAATACATTAAACCTGAATTTTTAATCTCCGTTAATAGGTACTTCTACCAATAACCAATAATTATTATTACAATCCAATAAAAAAAAGCTCCATCGCACATCGAGATATAAGTACTACGTACTAGAGAAGCTACGTCAAATAACTGAATTGTCCTATTCTTCGTAATTTGTTCTCGGCAAAAAGGTCTTAAGCGCCATGTAAATCACAGCACTTGCGCGTTTTCGAGAGAGAGCGACTGAGGCGACTGAGTGATTTGCGGCGCGATCGCCGCAGTTGAACGGGACAAAGTAGGAATTTACGGTGTCTTCTCTAGTACGTAGTACTTATATCTCGATGCCATCGCATTAAATAGCAACGCGATATCAAAAAAGTTAGACAATGGCAACAAAAAGTTTACGAAAGAACGAAAGGTCGGACAAGTTGGGTAAAATAAAACAAGTGAACATTTGAACGCCCGGAGAGTATTGGGTCAAGTTCATTATTCCTGCTTGAATAGAGAATAGACACAATGAATTTTGTAGAAACGAAGGGGATTTTTTTACACATGTCATGTTGACCTGACTGACATGTGGAATCGTTTTTGAGTTCAAAATGTAACCCCGTTCAATTTACCAGTCCAATAAGCTCATTTTGTTAATTTTTGACACCACAATTATGATGACTCTGCCTTTGTTTTGTCAGTTTATAAAAATACTAGTGACCGCCCGCGGCTTCGCTCGCCCGTTCCCGTAACACCCCGTTCCCGTTGCTTTTTCGGGATAAAAAGTAGGTCTCCTTTGTCCTTCTCCCGGTTCTAAGCTACCTCCCCACTAATTTTCTGGCAAATCGGTTCCGCCGTTCTTGATTTATAAATAGTGTAACTAACACGACTTTCTTTTATAAATATAGACTAGTGGCGGCCCACGGCTTGGCTCGCCCGTTCCCGTAACACCCCGTTCCCGTTGCTTTTTCGGGATAAAAAGTATCCTATGTCCTTCTCCCGGTTCTAAGCTACCTCCCCACTAATTTTCTGCCAAATCGGTTCCGCCGTTCTTGAGTTATAAATAGTGTAATTAACACGACTTTCTATTATAAATATAGATAGATATGGGAATGCTTATCAAAATAGAGTCGTATTGAATGTGACACACCTTGCGAGAATAGCAGGTGTGGTTTGTGATAAATATAAAGTAAGCGGCCCAGCTTAGGTCAATCTCCTCTATCATACTATCTACTTGTACTTCAGCCGTAGTTCCTTACTTACTATTAATTATTCTTTGCATTGACGTAGATTGTAATGTATAGGTATGATTATCAGATAGAAAAAAACTTGCAAAATATTCTAACGAGACACAAGGTCATTGGCATCTTATCTGTAGATCATATAAGTAGATAGGTGGTAGGTACTCTTTGCGTGTTTGCATTCGAGGCGTTGTATTCATCTGCTTCCGCAATAAAACAACTAGGTGATTTACCTAGATTTGTATTATTTCGTCATTTGCTAAAATAGCTGGCTAATAACTAAACACAACTTCGTTTCAAGAGAATCGCAACGACCATGAATTTTAATTTAAGTGGGTAGGTATATTTTAAAGTAGTCCAAATATTTTTGTAGAGACCGCGTAAGATTACTTTGCGTGTGACAAATGGCGAAAAATGTAAAAAACAGGGGCTCAATTCTAGACCAGTGACTTTTTTGCCACGGTACCTAGATAAATATCACAAGAACTGTCAGTTTCTTTTGTGAATTTGACAGTTCTTGTGATAAATATCTACCGTGACAAAAAAGTCACTGGTCTAGAATTGAGCCCCTGGCTTGACATAATCTCCCAATCACAAAATGGACTTGCATTAAAAGCAATGCATGTTCGATTCACCCCTTCATTTCTGTGATCGGAAGATATATTTCCAGTCCATTTTGTAATGCATCACGCGCAGAGTTATTTTCTGCAGACTCTTCTAGAGCATTGTTGTGACTTGTTCGTCAGGCAGACAACACTTCTAAAATTCAATTATATAGATCATTATCTTCGTAAGTTTCTTGCAGTTTGTACAAAACTATGCAATAAATGTATAACATACAGCTGTGGCTGAAGCACATAAGAGTGTACGGTCTCAACTTATAAAAAAAATCTGATAAAGTCCGGTCTAACGTTATGAAAGGGTCGAACCAACAAAGTCAACTTGTACGATAATGGCCTTACTTATAAAAATCTGTCAAAAGATAAACAGTGCTTAAACTATTGCCGTCTCTTACCGACAAACAGTGACAGGGGTAACTTTAAACTAGGTTTAAAATAGCGTTTATAAAGAGAAAGGAAATAGGTTATTTTTCCGTAAAGCTTTGTAGGTAGTAAGTAATTTTTTGCTGTAAAACCTTTTTCGTGCGAGTTTTTTTCTGTAGAATCTATTGTCCTAAATGGACAAAGATGAGAACGTAACAGCTGAGAGACCAAGCAAAATAATCAGTCTTCTTGTCGTGTCATTTGTGCTTTCGACCCAGTGTGGTGAAAGTATTTAAAGTGCGCCTCAAACCTTTTTTCGTGTAAAGAATAATTATTTCAGAAAAACGACAAACAATGTTTAACTAGCAGTAGGTATGTAAAAGTCGTGTTAGTTACACTATTTATAACTCAAGAACGGCTGAACCGTTTTGGCTGAAAATTGGTGGGGAGGTAGCTTAGAACCAGGGGACGAACAAAGGATACTTTTTATCCCGAAAAAGCAACGGGAACAGAGCGAGCCAAGCCGCCGGTGGCCGCTAGTATTATAGTATATCTCTCTATAGTAGTACAATATAGCATGTAGTTGGTGACCTTGGTGCTTCTACGGATTTCCATTCTGATTTTAGCAGGTAAAATGTTATTTATTTTCTATTTTTGCCATAAGTATTGTTGAAAAATAAACTTACTTTTCAATGTTTTCGTCCTAATTGGAATTTAAACTTCGATTGGGGAAACCTGAAACAAAGAGGAAATCAGTTAAGTTCAAACATTTAAAATAGCTATTTACAGGACAAATTAACATTTAAAAGATAAAAGCGTGTTTATTTAAGTTCTCAAACGAGCCAAACAAGTCTGACTTTCAGTTTATTTGTAATTTAACGGTATTTCTGGGCAAATATCATTAAATCTTTTGACCCCTTTCAAAGGGCTCTGCCTGACCCTTAATGTCTATCTATTAACCCCTAGTTCAATAGCACGCGTCATGAAAGAATAAAAAAAATACTGATGTAGTTCGGTAACAAAAACAATACAAGTTTGAACCTACAGCTACAAGTAGGTACCTACAGTTTGTGTCATAGTTCATAGTACATGACACAAACCTTGAGTGAACGGTTATCAATCATCCCTTTAGGAGGATTTCCATTGAGTTATTTTACGGATTTGAAACCGGCTTTCTAAATAAGATTGTCGGTTTTAAAACTACATTAACGTAGAAGATTTTCCGTGAATGTATTTTATTTTATTTCTAACAAATGCATTTTGTAACAGTTAAGAATATAGAGACACCCTGAAAAGCCTATCTGTAAGTCTAAAAACAGTTATGACTTTATTGCATCGAAGCTAGAAAGTTCAAAGAAGCTTAATAAATATATCTGAGAGTTTGAGCCTTTCATAATCATTCTTTCCCCAAAAGCCTGAAATCAAATGATCCATAAACGAGATGAAAACCGCAAATGAGCGAGAATGACGTCAAATCATCATTGCATAGGCATAGTATTATCTTATCTGTGGCATAGGTATTCGCCCGTGCCAATTCGTTTGATTGAGCGTCGCTCGGTGCGGCCGCCAACCACAAAATGGCGGCAGGTGAAAGTGCCTGTGGCGGTGGACGATGGCCGCTCGGTCTTACCAACCTGTTTATGTTGTAGGTTAATTGGGTGTTATAACTGTTATGCCTATGAGAAAACCTCATTTCATGATTGTTAATAAGAACTGCACAGTCGTCGTTAGGTAAGAAACAAGTAGCTTGATCTAAGCTAATAAAACTTCAAAATATACCTACTAATACAAATTTACTATTTTCTGTTAAATTCTTTTATGCTTTCGTAGAGCTCCATCTCTTTCTGACGCACACTACGCCGAAATTAGCCGATGTGCCATATTTGTTACCTTCTTAGGTTTTAGAAGATAAGCAACGACAACAAGTTAAAAACAATAAAACCGAGCATACCCATTAACATACCTTACTTATGATCTATTTCAATAAAATTCTAAACAGTCTACTGAGAGGAAACATCAAATTCTTGACCGTGATAGAAATGAGGGCGAGCAATGCATGCTGTGTCGAGAGTCGAGCGAGACCTACCTAGCGTTTCGTAATGCCCGATCCGGAAGTAACCGAGTCAGTATAGCATGCATTGCAAGACTGTCTGCTTGCAATCACGCACAGTTTAATGCCAAAAACTCTTCCGCATTGAGCGAATGGTTGAGCACGCATCTGTACAGTTGTCTGAAATACGGTTGGACGTAGGTCCATGGTTGGACCACTGTTAAACACGGAATACTTGAAATTACTCGCGCTCTGAAATTGAATCTCAGAAAAATATAACCGAAGAAAAATGTTCAACACGAATATCATCATCATCATTATCAGCCTGAAGAAGTCCACTGCGGGACATAGGCCTCCCCTACACATTTCCAGGAAGAACGATTCTGAGCTATTTCCATCGATCTTAACAATGTCGTCGGTCCATCTGGTGGGTGGGCGCCCTACGTTTCGTCTTCTGGTTCGTGGTCGCCATTCGAGAACCTTTATTCCCCAACGGTTGTCGGTTCTTCGAGCTATATGACCTGCCCGTTGCCACTTCAACCAAAATGCGTTTGCGTTTATGAGCAACACGAATATACTACTGTGTAACTAAACAGGGAAAGAGTAGGGAGTGTGCATAGCTAAACGAAAATCAAGAGTTAATAATGCAATCGATCGTTTGAGCCACGAGTATTAGGTTGCTAACCTAAACGCGGTGTACACTCAAGAATACGTTAACCCCAGTCGTTATTGCTTTTCCTACCTACTTGATTATACATTTAGATAAGTGTATGATCGCCTGGACGTGCCGATTAATTGACTTTAAATGACCTTGAAATTGCTACGCTGCCGCTGTAGGGTAATCTTTTGTTATTCCAATTAATATGTGGATAGGATACCTATAACTAAGTATTTTTTAATAAGTAGTCAGTATTCAGTATTCAGTATTCAGTATATTTAGCAGCCTTATTATGTATGTAAATATAACAGTGTCAGATCTTAGAACTAGTTTTTGAATCAATACATAATTTACCCTGTAAGGGTGTGCAATACTGGAGAAGCGGGCCGATATTATTATAATCACGCAGATTTGTAAGCAGGTTTAGTATAAAATGTTATAAGGGTTATTTATTATTATAGTTATTCTTTTCGTTCGTCGTCTATTGTGAAAAGCATAATTTGAATGATCTTTTCATCTAAAATAACTTTTTATGCTCTCTTTCCTCACATTGCTTCAGTTCAGAGTTTAAACAATGTCCAATACCCTTTAAATTACCTAATTCATTGAATCTTCTGTTAGAATGTTTTTGTGTGTGTTGTGTTGTTTGTGTTTTTATGTCCCTTTTCGTCCGTCCCCGATACTGTAAACAGCACTAAATAATTCACTTATTTCGACCGAGGCATCGAAATGACGATGCTATGCGCCAAAGAGCTCCGCCAAAGAGCAACCGGCTAGCAAACTTTGAACTAAGACTGTGGGTTGCTCGCCATATCCGCATGCTCTCCTTTGTGGTCATCATCATCATCATCATCAGCCTGAAGAAGTCTACTGCTGGACATAGGCCTCCCCTACACATATCCGGGAAGAACGATTCTGAGCTCATCCACGATCGGGACCGACGACAATGTCGTCGGTCCCTCTGGTATCTGGAGGTGGTTTTTTTGTGGTATTCTATCTCAATAACCCAGCGTGGATAGTGCTAGCACAGCTAGAAAATGTGATCGCATCACTCACCACCATACAATATTTTCTCGATGCCACCATAGGTTATATTATATATAAATATATAATTATATTTTTTTTAGATAAACCTACAGCTTGTTCCAAAGTGCAAAAGTCAAATATCGCAACCCAAGCCTCAAGTTTATTTGATAAAACCAAACTGTCAGTAGTCGCGAAGTTGACTATGAATCACGGAGGCGTAGCAATCTTCGCCAATTACCAGCCAACCTTGCAGGCCTGAGGATGTGACGTCACCGCGATATCTGTTCCCTTTGAAATATTGCGGAGTCTTACCCCCGAATACTGAAACGCAACTCAGATTTAAGCACGTCTCAAGCGACGAATATTTGACAGATTTTCATTGAAAATAATAATATTACAGTTTTCAATGAAAATCTGTCAAATATTCGTCGCTTGAGACGTGCTTAAATCTGAGTTGCGTTTCAGTATTCGGGGGTTAGCGTCTAATGTTGTTATTAATACTATTCTAAGTAAAGAAGGTAGAAACTATTAATCTATATCTATACTAATATTATAAGGAGGAAAAATGTGTATGTTTGTAATGAATAACGTCAAAAACTACTGTTTATAGCTTCAGGGTGAATGTAGCTTTCCAATGGTGAAATAATTTTTGAAATCGGCACAGTAGTTTTTGAGTTTTTTCATTACAAACATACAAAAATACAAATCTTTCTTCTTTATAATATTAGTATAGCCGTGTAGATAAAGTGCCTATCCAACTGATAGAGTCAGTGTGAAGCTCGTTCGTGGGAAGGATAAACAGCAATGAGCTTCAGTTCGTAGGAAGTAATGTCCAGTAGTGGTCTTCTTCTTCATCATCATCATCATTATCAGCCTGAAGAAGTCCACTGCTGGACATAGGCCTCCCCTACTCGTTTCCAGGAAGAACGATTCTGAGCCCTTTCCATCCATCGACTTCCCGCGATCTTAACAATGTCGTCGGTCCATCTGGTGGGTGGGCGCCCAACGCCCGCCGTGGTCTTCTTCTTATGTTTTAGAATTTAAAGGATACCTTATGTTATAAGGTAATCTATAATTCAAAGGTTCAAATCCGGTCGTGCACCTATGGATTTTTCTCTTCGAATTTATGTGCGCAATGCTAGTGCGGAAAACTTCTTATACAGTGAAGGTAAACATCGTGAGGAAACCCGCGGCTTAGTCAGCTCCGCACGTATTGACCATGTCATTCCGTAATAAAAAAACAGTTGTCCCAGACGTTGTAGAAATCATCTACAATAGATACAAAGGGCTTATTTTATATTGAAACTCGCCTGGAGGGTCCACAGTTTTGCCTAATCAATTCATTTTGACAAACTGTGCCCTTACTAGCTGTCAACTTGTTTAATGGTACAAAAACCGATTGAACAGTATGTAGCAGAGATACCTATACTTACAAAATAATATAAAAACTTGTGAGATGTGTATGTAATCAATTAATGCCGCTTAATAATCCCGGTGCTGATTTGACCTTTATTGAGTTACCTAAGGTACAAACGTGGCGAAAAATTTTTCCTAATACCTAGGTTTGTCTGTTTTAAAAACATTATTTATCTCTTTTATACTCAGCTCTATGATTATTTTTAATGAATCTCTTCTCAACCAATGCTGTGCTCATACGAAATAGCGATCGATCAAAGCTATAAAATAAAACTTCGATAACCCTTCGACCTGTCATCGCTTAGGGTAAGTGCGGGCACCGAGACAAAGTCGAGGTCGTTAACCCCGGGCTATCAGCTGACGACATCGCATCGGCCCAACCACAGTGTATTCGGTCGTTCACAGCCTTTTCGTCACGGACACGATTGTAGGGCCTTCCTTCGTCAATGTAAAATTGTAAATAATTTGATTCCTTCTTATCTACCTACCTACCTACAAAATCGATAAAGACATTTTTTTTGTAAATGTCTTTATCGATTATCGTCACATGTGACAGCAGGTAAGTATATAGTGGGTACTTGGGTACACTAGGTATTATATTTTTTTTGTAATTATTCTCATCATTTCCCCATTACATTGTCAGACTCCTTAGGTTAGACAGGCTCTTCCTGAAATAAATTAAAGTATCCTTTGTTACGCAGGGATAATGTAGCTTTTTAATGATGAAATGAAAGAGATTTTGAATTCGGTCCAGTAGTTTTTGAGTTTATTCGTTACATACAAACAAACCATTCCACTTCATAATTTTTAGTGTATACCTACCTACCTAGATTTAAATTGTATTAATCTTTCTATCACCTATTTTTCTTTCGTTTTGTTGTCTTGTCGATTGGGTGGATTTTACCAGGTCAGAGTAGCGCTCGTAGCGCATTCCGTCAGATAAAACATTTTCGTCTTTGTTTTTGATAAGTATAGAGTAGGTAATGACGAAATATTTCGTGTTTTGTAGTTGGTCTGCTTAAATTATAATTAACTCACTTAAAAATACCCAGATTATCTATTAGCGAAGCTTAAATTAGATTAATCGGAGTTCAAAATGCAAGTGTAGCGTGAATCACAAAGGTTTCCGGCCACGCGTTGTATTTTGGGTGTTTGACCTGCTTGTGAAAGTGAATTCTTCGAATACGTCAGTGATATGCGATTAATAAAGCAAACTGGGGCTCAATTCTTACTCAGTTACTTTTTTGTCACGGTAGATATATATCACAAGAACTGTCAAATTCACTAGAGAAACTGACAGTTCTTGTGATATATATCTACCGTGACAAAAAAGTCACTGGTCTAGAATTGAGGCCCTGCTGCTCTACGAAGCGGCTACCATCATAAAACTGGTATGGTGCGTCGAAGAACAGCCTAGAACAGGGTACCTATACCTACTATAGAATCTACAGGACTCTATTCATTCCACTTTTAGGAGGTTAGAAGTGAAGTTTAGTGAATACCTACATCACACGAGTGTGAATGAGATGTAACGTCATATTAACAATAGTGTACGAGTGAGAGGTAATGATTAACATTTTAAGACAGGTTTCTTTAGTCGCGCGGGTTATACGTTATGTATTATATTTTCGCCGTCATACATCACACGTAGGTATAAAATCCGGTCACTGCTTCTTATAAAACCAAGACTTTAGATATCCTCACAAAGTGGCATCGATATAAATCACGTCTATCTTATTCCATTTATCTTGTCTGAACTATTTGTTTATTTTATCATCGAGGTGGCCTATTTTGCTTGAATTTAGCGTCCTTCGCACGCACTGTCACTGAATAATCTGCTATTGCGTCTATATCAGAGTGAGAGTACCCAACTACCTACCTAGTAGGTAGGTACCTAGGTGGTGGTAGATAGCGCGCAAAATATCATGACCTAGGTACTTTGTTGGCATCACTGCCCTGACGCTCGTGCTTGGCAGTAGTTTTACTGTCAAGAAAATGTCTAGGTCTAACTTATATAATTTGACTGGACGATAGAGATTTGATGGAGATAGAGATTAAGAAAAAGCTCCAACCCGAAAGATCAGCGATGCATGTATTTTCGTATGTAAACATTTTTTTACAAAAGTTCGTAGGGTAAAAGTAGAGCAGGCGTAAGTCAAACTTTACAAAAAATTAAACATCTATCTATACTAATGTGTTCGTGGTGGTATTGGTATTGGCCATTATTGTTGTGCTTAAATTATGCATGTATGTACTAGGTACTTTAAAGCTTAAGGTTTATTAATATCATATCACGCGATCATATTCCAATAATTATTAAGTGAAATTCCGGAGGAATGCCAGCACAAAGCTACATAATATTCATCTTCACTTTCTAAGTAAGGTAATAAGAGGAGCACAAAAACACGCCTTATGGCTTTATCGCTTCGTGAAACACGTTTCCAAACTTTTTATGGCCAACGACGAACAAATGTTTAACAGATTGGACGAATCCATGTTGAGCGCTATAAGTGTCTGGTGACCCAACGCTCGTCAGTGATGTTGAAATTTTCTCAAGTGGATTCGTATTTGTACCTAGTGCACGAATTTAAAAACCAGTCCCCACGAGCCTTGAAGAACTTGGACACTTGCCACGCCCATTGGAAGCAACTGGAGATTTTTTGTCCAAATTTCAGGTTGAGTTGATTACTTGACTCATTGTATTGACTATAATTATTTTGTTTAAGGAATTTCGGTTGTGGGAAACAGTGTTCATTTTGGGTGGTAAATACACAAAAATATTAACCAGGTATCAGGTCAGTTCCAGATATCGAACAAAGGCCAGATGTTAACTACCCGATGATTGAGGAATAATAAAGCGACGACGCTATTTCCGCATACGTAACAGCCTTTATCAAGATAATGGCATTGAAACATGTTAAATAAAGATTTCCTTATTATAAATTGAGTTGGCTCTACGTAACTTAGCACGAGGCAGGTTTAAGTTTCTCTTTTTGGGATATCTATAGCGTGTGTATTCTAAATAATAATACCTGTTGGTGGATAGTCTAACAAGAAACTCGACCAGCAGGCATCGACCGCGACGACTCGTCTAACGGTAAGTCTTTCGAGGCACGCTCTCCGGCTCTGCAGTAGCAGGCAGCTTGAACTATACCTACCTAAGCACTAAAGATTTCTATTTAAAAAACTAAATTTCCATTACATTTGAGGCACTGCGATCCGGTTTCTGTAGGCACACGTATGCGATCGCTCTCGCAGAAGTCTCAGCATTTACCTCGCGAGAATACGCCTCAGAAGGACGATGCCAACTCAGGCACGACGGCAGCGTAGCGCGACCAGCCCCACTTCACTGTCACCGATCCAAGCACTCAAACTAAAGTCACTTCAGCCAGAACCGTGGCTTTTTGTGGAAATTTCAAGAGTTTTTAAGCGCATTCGAAGGGAATAGACGAATAAAATGACGGTTGAATATCGCGACGGGCAAACGATACAGCCTGCCCCAGGCAAAGCTCGAGGTAGACTGAAGAAGGGAGGAGTGAGGGAGGGAGGTGCGTACTCGACTCGATCCCCGGACGAGTGGAAGGGGAACGAGGTCTCGTTCGCTCTCGCGGTTATCGCAATCACGTCCGATTGAAGACACGAGGATGGCCGAGGTGCTCCGTGTCATACTGACTTTAGTGCCAAGTGCCAAGTGAGCACCGGCTGCGCTGGCCACTGGTGATATCCCAACCTCGATTCCCGCTATCACCAATGATGGCAGGGCAGATGGTTGCATAGGCCCTGCACTTGATGCATATGGTTGTCATCACATTCACAAGTGATCGCGAGAAATGCACTGCACGTGTGTGCGTGCACCAAACCTTCTACATTAGGCTTTTCAATATTATCCTACTTTTTTTGCATAAGGTAGGGGTACTTGATTTTGTGCTTGATGTTTGGATATAGAATTTTGGCATAAAATTTTCAATTTGTCAAACATGGAAAACTAATATACCTATGTGAATCTTTTAACCAGAACTACCAAAGCTTTTAACAAATTGAATAAAAATAAAAAGGCAAAAAAGAGTATTAAAAATGCATTTTGTTTGATTTTGAGAAATGTTAGCACTTTTTGGGTTACGACAATTATGTTTTTTAGCTACGAGATCTAAGCTCGAATTATTTGATAAATTGAGACGGAACGTGGTCAGAAACACAACGAAATATTTGTTAATTTACTGGTTGTAAAGTAAACTAAGGATTTTGGTGTTGGTGGTTTGGATTTGAACGTAAAGTATACTTAAATCAAGTAAGTAATTATTATAGAGATTATCGAAAAAACAATAGTAGGTAAGCTAATATAACCTATCCACATCGAAGACAAAGTTTCTTAGGTATTTCATCTAACATAGCATCGTAAATAACGTTGAAAAACCGATCCGTTATGTAGCAATTTGCACGCAACAAAAACTTGAACATCGAGGAAATTTCTCTCTGCGCGGTGAGTTTTTGCGCTGCTGGTACCTACGGTTGAATCGCGTTCCGCGGTATTGCCGCTCGTCGGAAAACCTGTCATTATTTAACAGTACGCACGTGGAAAGAGATGCTGATATACTCGCATACCTCTGTCACTGTTGCTCAGTGGTGGTAAAGTAATGTGTGGAGTTGCAGTGGATCAACTTTCTTCGCTAGAGTTCCCGCACAACTTTCCGAAGTCATTGTTCTTTGCACGTGGGAACGTCGTTTTTGTTTTGTTACGTTTCCATGGGATTTTATGGTCTTTCCGAATGACTTCACTGTTGTTTTGTTCAGCATTGATTGTTCTTATGATTTGCTATACCTAGTTCCTACTTATTTATATTCCGTGGTTGTGTTCCACTTTACCTTGGTAGTTTATTGCACTAGAGACGGGTTCGTATCTCATAGCAACGCTATCAGTTAGGCAAAAATTCCTCGTTTAATGCGTCTTGAACGTCTAAACTAAAACAAAGACGTCATATTTTTATCTGACGGATCAGAGTATAGTCTGATCTAAGTTGGTCGAATCCGCCCTAAGGTTACTTGGCACCTAGGTAACTAAGGCCGGTTGTAAATTGAGGATTTCACTAATAAGTAGGTAACCGAAAATTTCAAGAGCCTCGCTAGCCTTCAGATAAATATAGTTATTCAATAAACGAAGGTTATTGAACGATTGTAGAACTTTTTTAATGGTAAATTTATTTGACAGAGTACGATTTTAGAACCTACTAGGCCCAGTTTCACGGATTATTGATCGACCAATGAAATACACTCGTGAGCAAAAAAATCGACTCAGGACGCACGCTCGCGGTTAAAAAGCTCTAGCAAAAATCTGAAGCTTGCATTCTATTTCTGATTTTAACACTTCAAAGCTGTTAGTTTTAGCTTCAAAAGCAAGTAATAATTTCACAAGCAAGTAAGACAACAGTCACAATATATCATTAGTCTAATCTAATCTAATTAGCCATCCGTGATTCCAAGCCTGAGTTAAGGTGAATGTGTAATTAATAATGATATAATTTAAATATTTAAATAAATAAATATAGTAGACAACCCACACAACACTATCTAGCCCCAAACTAAGTAGAGCTTGTACTATGGGAACCAAATAGTTGATATAATACTTATAGGTACTTATGTATATTTTTTTTTTATCAGCAGTTTTAATTAAATAAGCCTACATTATGTATTTGAACAGATTTTTTTAGACAATGCCTACAGCATCAATCGCGGCCGGCTTGTGCTGATAGCCTGAGTAGGTAGGTATTCCGTGAAAGGTCAAGGCCTCGGCAGCTTGCATTGTGTCTAGGTAAGTAAGTAGGTATCTTAGTTGTACAATTTATATTTAATGGATTTAGTGAGGAAAAATAATTACTTATGTATTTTTTCATCCTACATGTTTTTTTTTATACAACAAACTGATGGGACAAGCATATGGCACACCTGATGTTCAGTAGTAACCATCGCCTATAACAAAGCTTTGCCTCGTAGGTCACGCACGTCAGGAACTTGCCCTACGATGCACTTCCTTGCGTCCATCAACTTAGGCATACATATGTTCAGCCTCACGTGCCAGTAATTTCACCCTGGCACACACACCCTTCAAACCAAACACAACGCTGTTTGAACATGCAAGTTGTCCACCTCTTCCTCATTGGTAACCATCATCTAGGGAGGCCTATGTCCAGCAGTGTATTTCTGCAGGCTGATAATGATGAATGAAATGATCTAGGGATGATGGTTGTTAGGACAAAGACTTGCTTTTGGTCGAGTCAAGACAATGGATTTTCTACTGTTAAAAACACATCGGTGGCCTTCATCGGAAAACTCCGTAGTCACGATAATTCCCCTGACTTCCCTGGCCTTCACAAAGAAAAACAAACAGCGTAGAGTGCAGTCGACTCACGCGCAACGCTAACCTAGTTCCAGCCGGTCGGTAGTCGGTACCTTGTATCGACTTTCACAACATGTTGCATCACATCATCGCGAACACTCCATCTACCGCGGAGATGCGAGCGGTGCGGTGATACTGATGGAAAATGGATTGAAGAATGAATGGAAAACATTATATTCTGTTCATTCTTCAATCCATTTGAGGCTCGTGTAGAGATTTCCTTTTGTAGCAATATCGTAGCTCACATGTGCAATCCTCATACAGTCACTGCTCTAAGTTAAAGTACGAACATTCACAACATTTGCATTTAAATGAGGAGAAACCCAAAGTCAAGAAAAAGGTCAAGAAAAGAAAGAAACCAAAAAAAAACACAGTCAACCCCCTGAAAGGTGTGAAAGTGAAAATGTGAAAAATTTTTCGAGGGTAAATTTTAACGGACAAGAAAAAGGATAAAATATGCATTTAGCATTGGCGCCGTTATCAGGGCTGCATTTGCCGACAAGGTCAAGTAAAATCTACACTTGTATCCATCATAATTTACTTATACAGGATATGAAACTAGCGAGTAGAGAGACTCAGTTGTACATATTTTCCAAATAAAATGTTTCCAAAAGTAGCAGTTATGGTACTGCATCAAAGGAAGCCACGAGATGATCATAAACATTGTCATTCCAGCTACGCTTGACTTGTCGACGCTGACATGGCTTTGACCCGTTCAGCGACGCATTTAGGTCAAGAGAAATCGATTTACCCTCCAAGTGGCCAGACGATGAATTATGGAGACCGATTAGGGGGAAGCTCAGCTTATTGCTAATTCATGACCAATGCCGAAGGTGCATTCGGAAATAAAGTAAGCACATCTATTCTACTAACGACTTCGAATGCCCGAGACTAACCATAATCGTGCAACGGGAAATTTTACGAACGCCTTTATTAGTCCATTTTTCACCTTCATCAACATTCAACACGCCTTAATTTTAAACAATATGGAGCTTTATAACACTTTCACGTAATGGCAGGCTGTCGAAAACAGAAGGTGATGTTAGGATGTGTGGACTGTGGATCCATCATGGAGCAAACGTATGAAGATTTATTCGACTGGTGTAAAAGGATTTTTATTGGTGCATCAGAGAAAGTTAATACATACTATATTTTAAAGTTATAAAATCAAAATTATGATCTCCAACTCCTACTATGATGTTTTGTGACGTTAAATAAATATTTCTATTTCTATTTCTACTATAAAAACTCCGTGACTATTTTGTACGATGCACAAATTATAGGTAATCAAAACTAGTTTAGTCACAAGGATCACTTTGAAACGTCTTATAGACTAGGTGAATCAGGTTTATAAGATCTTTGATAAGGTAATCTTCTAGGCTTGGTCTGGAAGGTCTGGACACTAGAACTGGCACCTAGACTC
This sequence comes from Thera obeliscata, assembly GCA_947578465.1. Lineage (NCBI taxonomy): Eukaryota > Metazoa > Arthropoda > Insecta > Lepidoptera > Geometridae > Thera > Thera obeliscata. Next base: position 3,429,913 of record OX387929.1, on the reverse strand, counting down.
ACCTAGCTTTAAGACGTTGCAGGGTGATTCTTGTGATACTACTGAATAAATAGGTACACTTTTGACTTAATGTAGCTGAAATTGGTAATTTATACGGATCATACAATCTTGTCAGCTGATCTCCATATTTAGCGTTAACTTCCGCGCTAAATAAAGGACAGATGCTTCTTATTTCCATGAGTTTCTTCAAACTATCCTCATAAAGAGGAAGTAAGTAATAAAAACAAATAAGACAGAAGGTCGCGATTCGAATTGCCGCAAGGTCAGTTCGGCGAGGTCAAATAAACGTTACCTAGCAACATCGAGATTAGTGCTTCGGTGATTCGGTGCCACCCGTCTTGGGGCGATGAGTTGGAAGAACTAAGACATTAGAAAGAAAGAAGAAAGAAAGAAAATATGTTTATTGACCATAAAAAAGATACAAATAATAAGTGATAATGATAACGCAAAGTTTCACATGGTCAATTAGGTCCCTGGCTCAGTATTTGTACATTAGTAAGGTATTTATAGTAGTAGGCAACAAATATTCCACATCGGCAAATTTCGGCTTAGTATGCGTCAGAGAGAGATAGCGCTCTACAAAGCCGAAAAGCCGATGTGCAATATTTGTTGCCAACAACCGTACCTACATAATTTTATAGATAAGTATAATGTTTTGAAAGGATCAATATGGATAAATAAGGTACAAATTAATTTGGATGAGTACAAAGACTTGTGTGTTTTGCAATAAACCTATGTACGGTTGTAGGCAATAAATCGGTTTTTCTGCTTTGCAGAGTGCTATCTCTTTCTGACGCACACTACGCCCTAAAAAGCCGAAATTAGCCGATGTGCAATATTTGTTGCCTACTACTATAATGGATATTCAAAGTCACTAACTAAAGTTACCATTTTCGACGCAGAATATATATTTATAAAAGAAAGTCGTGTTAGTTACACTATTTATAACTCAAAAACGGCTGAACCGATTTGGCTGAAAATTGGTTGGGAGGTAGCTTAGAACCAGGAGAAGGACATAGGATACTTTTTATCCCGAAAAAGTAACGGGACCGGGAAAGGGGCGAGCGAAGCCGCGGGCGGTCGCTAGTATAACATAATAGTGTTATACGATTAGTTCTTGCTGTCTTCCTTTCAGCTCATTGTCAGATCACATACATCAATGTGATCAATGCTATAAACCAGCCTATCCTCGAAAAAAAAACGTAATTTTCAGCCTTTCAGCAAACCTTTATCTGTAATGATTGGTCAAAGATAGAGTAGATATTAACTTCACCTCTATCTATCAATCATTTCCGGCAAATTAACTGGGTGGTTTATAAACAAATTCCGACCGTGTGTTATCTGAATAAAAACTCTGCGATACTTAATCTATTTTTTTTTTATAAACTAACACAATTCCGACAAGGCCAGCCGACTTACGGCCTGCGCACACCTAGTTCACTGATCGCTACCTCCAGCGAACTAGGTGTGCACAGGCCTTTACGGCTCGAAGACACCTAATTCGCTGGCGGTAGCGATCAGTGAAACGCTGTCAAATATTGCTGTCAGATTTGAGATTTGACAGCGATATTTGAAAGCGTTTCACTGTTCGCTACCGCCAGCGAACTAGGTGTGCGCAGGCCATTAGAGTAGAGCAATGATTTTAACGACTCAGTACTGGTGTTCTCTTTCTCTTATCACAAGCCTGTGGTATGATAGAAATAGGTTTAAATTCAGAACAAGGGTAAATATCAAAGATAGTAAGGTCAAAGCATAAAGTTACTTTGGTTAGATGTGTTTGTTTCTATGGAAACCTACACCATTTCTCTTCGATCTCAGAGCCAAAACCAGAACCAGAACATGGCGATTGGGGTACTCCCATCAAAAGCATGCTTTATCTACTTATTTACCACGTTTCATTTCACGTGCTTGGTTCATCTCTGTTGTGAACAGCGTGAATGAAACCAGCACGTGTCGATAAGTTTCCTTTAGGCGTGCTTGTCGGACTTCAAACAAAAGTGTTGAAAACTTTGGTGTTGAAACGTTTTTTTCCGTAAACAGAGTACCTTAACACCCACTCGTACACCTTGACCTTGTTGCGAACTCCGTGTTTGTCAATCTTCCAAGTACAATTTGGTTCTCGAATGTACCTATCCTCTGAAAGAAGGCTTTCGAATTTTCGGTGGATTTAGATGGAGAAGAAAACTGCTAAAGTGTGGCAGTAGTGTAGAGGTACCCTGAGTTTTTTTTATACACCTGATGGGAAACTGCTACCGTAGCTGCGACCCTTTAAAACTTTGAAAACGCTCTTTTTGAAGAACGTCATAATAGTATATGTGATGATTCTTCTGTAAAAGTTCCCGAATTAAAAAAAACCCTAAGCCTAAGTATTAGTTGAATTTTGTTATTTTTACATAAGGAACTGAACTGAACTCTGAATCTGAACAAACCTTTTGTTGTAGACAGACTCTCAAGATATTCCTGAATGTTATGTGGGTCATGTCCCCACCCCTCACATTCCGCGCTGAAGCCGTAATGCCTCCCACTTTACTGTGGTGCAACCAGCACAGCATCGTCCTTCACACTGACCTAGAAAAATACGCTGTTGATTTGGTAGACCGTACCTTTTATCGAATGTTTCAATTTTCTGCAAGGTACAAATCGACTCTACATCTCTACAACCTTTATTTCGCTTCGATCGAAAACAACTTTCTACCGGACAAAACAATCTTTTACGTAACGTCATAGCTTGCATATCTTCCATCTTGCCCACCATTAAATTATCCCACTCAGGCATTGTGTTTTCGTGAAGATATGCCAGATAAAATCTGTAAGTACATAATCAAATCAATTTTAAATGAAACTTAAATAGATAGTTCCGCTGTCCTCATTACTCTATCATTGTAAGCTGAGTGAGATAGCACCACATCTTCTCTTTCTTATGTTTTAAGGCCAAGAATAGACATACTGCAATATGCGGTCGCCGATCGTAGTTACCGCGCTGAGCAGTCTTTAGATTGCCAATAATTCGGATAATCGGGATTGCGTCTCCATGAGTTGGACCTGCGAAATGCCGAAAGCAAAGAAATAATATTAATGTCACCGACAGAATTAAAACACCGGGACGCTTGAACATATTATTATATTATTTTCTGCTGTTTGAGATAACTTACATCAGTTACGTTTCACAAGCTCAGATTGATACATCCTGTAGCCACCTTATGCTGCCCCCTTAGCACCAAGTTTGGTGAAGTTCACCGAGCATAGACGCCGACAGCTCCTAATTCCAACCTCTAAGCCTAAACTTAGCTTAAAAAGTTTCAAAGTGATCCTTGTGAGACATTTTGAATTTGATATGTCTTGCTTGGTGAATTGAACTTGTCCAAACATGTCGGTCGGGCTGCTTGGTCGATACCGTACAGTCAGTAGTGGTATGCTATGCAGTCAGCCAACGGTTTGCAGTCCACGTAGTCCCGGCCTAACATTAGCACGCAGGTCGTGGCTCGAGGTACGAGGTACTAGCCGCGGGTTGCGCAAGCGCCGCCGGTCGAGCGCGCGAGGCCACTTCGGCCTCATTTTCGTCAGGCCTGCAAATGTCAGGATCAAGGGCGGATCGTGATACAAGAATGAATTCCATTATATCCTCACGCTAATATTCAGGGTTGGATAGACGTTATGATATAAATGAAAACTATTTTCAGAATTTTCAAGGTTAATTCAAGAAAATAATACAATTAATTAAAAAATCCCCGACGTTATTGTTTTAAATAAGTATAGTTTGCGTTTGACCGCAATCTCATCTGCTGTCGACGGTTTAGCACGCTTACCTAGAAGATACCTGTTCACTCTACTCCTACCAAGTAGGATGTTATTAAGAGTCCAGGGTAGGCAACGCAACGAGAGCACCCATGGTGTTGTTGGTGTCTATGGGCGTTGGTGACCGCTTACCATCAGGAGGGCCGTAAGTTCGTTTATCTATGATTTACATAAAAAAAATGGTGGTATGATGTTTATCCAGATTCCAGGCTAGATAATGCGAATAAATATCTCTTTTTATTCATTCGCTAAATAGGTTTTAGGACGTAGGTAAACGTACAAGTTCTTAGAAAGCACTCTGTATACCTACCTACTTTGGACTAAGACTCATGTTGCCTGTTTTAGAAATTAAACTTACCTAACTTAAAAGTAGCATGATAAAATATAGGTATTAAAAAAAACATCTTTAAAACAATTTGATTTAATTTAGCAAAAACCAAAAACAATTCCAAACATAAAAATAAAACCAAAACAAACACTTTTGAGTTTTAATGTTAAAGTGACTATTTTACATGTTAACTTTGTTTCATGTAGATTTCAATTTTTCATGTCTTCCCGCTCGTTCCCATTGGGGACTAACGGGAATAACCCAGTTATATACAAAGGTCACGAATCAGTTCTCCAAGTGTTATCTAAATCCGTTAAAACAAGCGTAAGGTAACTTGTAAAAAATAACATATTTACTAGTTAATAAGTTACCACTTAACATCAGGTGGGCCATTATGGTTGTTCCATCGGCAAGTTGTATAAAAAGTAGACGGACAAACACTCGATATTTTAATATTCGCAGATATTAAAATACTAGGAAAGCTACTACCTTTTCAAAACACAACTCTATTTGTTAGTAATTAATAAGTACACAGGATCTGGCAACGGGTTCTAAAAATCTCTGACATTGAGCCGAAAGAAAGTCAAAAAATAATCGAAAGATATATAAACTGGCAGTGTTTTGAGACATTTTGATGAGCACGGGGCCTCTACCTTACCTAAAAGCTATCTATCTATTTATTTCAGGTTACATTAAAATACAAAGGCCCTATAAATAAATATAGGCTCAAAAAACATAAATAAAAATAATCTCATTCGTATGAATAACCCAAAAACATCGTATTACAAGCTATTTCTTTTCAAAATAGATGCAACGATAGAGCTTTGGTAATTTTCAACCCGCGGGATTTAAACCCATTCTCTAAGACTCAGCGATATATTCTCCGATTTCGCTATAGTTCGAGATGAGGCTTCGAAATTTCAAACTACCCGCAGGCATAAAATTAATACTCATTGACGAAATAATTTATAGGTGCGGTCCCACCGCGGTACACGCGGCGCAGTTTAGCTGCGTTATTAATTTGTTTGACAACGTTTTCACTGGAGTACACGAAGACTAACGTGGTCTAATGTCTAACGTGGCACGGCGCACGGAGAGGCTACGCACGCGCCACTGTAATCCACGGACGAACTGCGCTACGAGAAGCGAGCTGTGTGTTATCGTGGCTCCTATTCGTGTATTCCAGTGGAAACCATGGACAAATTTGTCTATAATGGAAACGTAGACTCACTTCGACAGCGCCGAGCTATGTAATCGCTTATTCGAGCAAGCCACGCGTGTGTAAATAACTTCAATACGTAGGCTCTCCGTGGGTTGCAGTGGAAAGAATCACATACATTTTCTAACAAAGCAAAGTTCAATACACGTGCGTAGCCTCTTCGTGCGCAGCAGTGGGCCCGCGCCTTAATCAGGCTGTATTCCCAAACCGATTATAGAGTAGCTTCATTTTATAGACAGGCCATAAATTCTTTATAAATAAGATTGATTGGATACAGATTTAAATTGAACACATCTTAGTTTTATTTCTCCAACTTTCAATAACAATAAACTCAGAATCTAATCTACTTGAGCTAAGCATTACGAAAATAGTATTACGTAAATATAACATCAGCGTATGCTTACGTAAGAATGTAATTATTCACATAAAATAACGATAGAATGCACTCCGGTTGTTATAGCTTGTACTAAATAACTAAAACTTAATGGGTAATAAACAAAACTAACATTATATTAGCTCCAATTACCCAGATTTTATAGGTAGTAAGTCAATTTTCATAATTGTAAAAGCTTGCAAAATCCATAAAAATGGCAAAATCATGTATCTTACTGGATATATTATAGATCCTTATATAAATAAACTAAACCTTTAAAATAATGAATATTCTTCGGACAGTATTTTTCAGGTATTTACAAATCAACAATCGGCCATTGGCAAAAAAATTTAATGAATGAATTACCGTTTCATTGCGACAGTTATTTTGCTTGGATTTCTAATATGTATATGCGTAAAACCATCTTTACTTCGTATTCTAATTATCTGAGGACTAGGGAGACATTTCTCATCAGTTTAAACTGCCTAAGCATGGAACTGCCTAACTCCGCATTTCATCAAAAACATTTAAGGTGTTTCCAACTTGTCAATTATACAAATCACACATGTTTTGTTACAGGTAGCTTTTCCCGTAAAAAAATGCACATTATTCGCAATATTTCGCAAAAACTCCATTCGATTTGCTTCAAATGTTTCAAAATGTTTCGACTTTTGTGCGAGTCAGATCCATACAAGAAACAGTGTTTCGCAACATTGTTACGATAGTCGAAACGCACATTAATAGCAATAGCTGTAAAATAACATGCAAACTCTTTGGTAAAGTACTGGCGCTTGAGGATATCTTCATAGACTCATAGACTGCTTTTTCGCGGTCCTTTTTGCCGCGCACGAGTAAGTTGTCAAATGAACTGCCTTCTGCAGTTTTCCCTCGTAGCTTCGACATGGGGTCCTTCAAAAGGCGGGTCTATCAGCGCATCAGCACCACCTCAGGTGTTGCAGTTGTCTATGGCGACGGTGACTACTTTCCATCAGATGGCCCATCTGCCAGCTATGACGTAAAAAGAAGATAAAATAGACCATGTTAAAACTGAATTCGATAATGATGAGTCCGTTTGTTATCCTTGGCTGATTCCGCCGACCGTCTTCTAGCGGCTGCGTACACCGCCAGTTTGGACGGCGAGGGTAGGCTGGAGTCCCGAGGCCGCACTAGGGACTCTCGGGACTCAGCAGCGGGAAGAGACGCCGAGGTGGGTACTGAAGGGAGCTTCCGGACCGTGTCGTAAGGCAGCGGCGAACTGCGGGACGCAGTTGATGCTATGGAGCCCGACCCGTCAGAATCCTGGAAAAAGGGATTGATTAGAGAAATGTAGCAGTCTCAACTCTTTATGTTTACATCGAATTTTGAAGTGACATGTTAGTACAGCAGTAGCCAACAAATATTGCACTTCGGCTTCATAGAGCGTAGTGTGCGTCAGAAAGAGATAGCGCTCTACGAAATCAGAAAAGCTGATGTGCAATACTTATTGCCTGCAACCGTACTAGAAATTGTTTCATCAGAGATTACTCCAGCGAAATTCGATGTGGAATGCTTGTAAAATAGTACCTAAAAGTGCTACTGACAAAAACCATCTTAACACTTTTGAAAAATGTGAATTTAAGAGTTTTTTTTTCATTCCAAATGAACATCCTGAACTGATGTTATGGAGTTATGCATAGGTATGGGATGGTAAAACGTGTGTCATCAATTTGTTCCATCGTTGCTGTGTGTGTGCATCTTTTTCAAGCAAAAAAGTTTTTCTAAAATGTATTAGATCATTGTGATATTTAAATCAAAAAAATCCTGATGAAATCTGTCGAATTGGAGTTATAAGTTTCAACATACCTTCCTAGCATCCCTATGCTCCAGCCTGTCATACCGCGTGGTTCGGGCGGAAGGTTTCCTCGGCGGGCGAGGCAGCGCCGACGGCGGGGGCGGTAGACTTGAGGACCTGGTCTGCTGTGAGGCCCTTCCCTGCCGCTCGAGGAGTAAGGCCTCTTCGCCGCGACCGCTGGTGCCCCGGGCACCCACTGTGCTTAGCCCGGGGAAGCAGCATAGACCACGCTGTGAAGGGTTATTTTTATTAGAAGTAACACAAGACTAGCATGTTATAGGTAGCGGCACATAATTTTAGCGCTGACCGTTATTGCAAAGAAGTCAAAGATAAGATACCTGAGGGGGCCTAGCGGTATGAAGGGCGGGCGTGCGTAGCGCTGATTGGTTCTCCAGTCGCAATCCGCTCTCTGAACCAATAAGATACTCTGCACACATCCAGTGTGCGCGACATGCGCACACTACGACGCATGCGCAGCTATCCCCTACGCGTATCGCTCAGCGCTATAAAGTTATGTGCCGCTAGTTATACTAGCGTTTGCGTAAGCAAAAGCGTTTTTGCTGCTCTGTGAGCGTTTGAGTGGCGGCCATATTTAATGTCAACTGTTACCTTTTCTTATCCAGTCTTTGAATAAGCAGAAATACATTATTTTTATATTGTATCTGTAGTTTATGTTTGTGCTTCTAAACTGATTGGTAAAGTTGTAGTATAACTATTGAATAATGACTCTAGCTAGGCTTTACGGCAATGGTCCGTAAACAAAACTGATATCATGATATATCACAATAAACTTTATTGTCCGGTAGCGCTGCAAGAATCGTCAGACGATCCACCAGCATTTTATCAATTCGAAAAAATAATTCACAATTATAATTTCTATACAAGCAAAGAAATATAATATAATTAGTGTTAAAAGTAAAGGCCGGTTAACTTAAGGTTATGCATATTAAACACTTCAAAAAGGTAACACGTCACAACAACGGTTATGTTCATTTAGTAGAAACGCAAGTTAGGACTTACCTTATTCAGGAATTCAATTGAAAATTGGGACTGCTCCAACACAAATGCTCACTTATTTTTTTTCGATTATCACTTAGCCAAATAACTTTTTTCTTTTAAAATTTCCAAGAAATTTATAAAAATAAAAACCTCACGACTTTAATCTTCAGATTGATATTTTAATCCACATTTGAAAATTTTAAGTTGTTTTTTCAATTCAATTGATTGTTTAGTTTCTATCGATATAAAGTTATTATTTTTAGTTGGTTATGTATTACTGCTACACTCCAAACATAAGATAAAACTATAAACACTGCATTTTAGCGCTTACAAGCTAAATGTTAGATGCAGCCATTAAAACAACAACAAACAAAACATCGTGTTTATTCTAAAACATGCTTTTCTAAAATAACACATACATTGAAAATTCTTATCAAAAATAATATGTAAATATACATTTTTCTTAAAATTATTTTAAAGCCTCGGAATGACAGGAATATCAAACAAACAAAGGCGTTTTTTTAAGTTCTATACAATTCTCAAAACAGTAGGCTATTTAATTTGTTAAACAGTTGAAATAAGTAAAAACAATACAGTTTGAATTTGAATACAGTGATAAAATATAGTTTTGGTTACTGTTTATAACAAAGGTTACACGTAATCTAGACAATAAATAAAAAATAACTTAAATAATACTATAGTAAAATTAGTCCACATTGAAAACAATTTTCGAAAAGAGCCGCATAATTTTTTTTTATTCTAACTTTGGTTTAATTTTGTGACCAATACATAATTTATAAAATAAATTGATTATATAACTTATTATTTAGTTTTAGCTTTATATTATTTATTCATAATACCTTATTTACAAGACTAGGTGATTACTAGTAGTGGAGATATCAATATACAGTGGAAAATGTCTTGGAGATTCTTTTATCAATCTATTTATTTAATTGGCACCAACTTTTTCTACATTACAATGTTATAAAATGCTCTCAAGGCACAACACGTCATCATTTAATAAACACATCATCTTATTTAGTCTTTATTCATTACATTCAACCTGTTCATACTTTTCAACCTTTTAGAAATTCCAATAAGAACATAACAAAATTAAAACTAATTGAAATTAGTATATTTTCGGTTTCAGTATTCAAATCGTCACAAAAAGTCACTACAAAACTATTGTAAAACATTATAGCACACAAAAACAAAGCTGTGTTGTATAAGTAGTTTGCACATTTGCAGTATAGGAATGTTATATGGATAAAACATTTTCAAAGGAATGTTAGTAATGCGTGGAACATTATATTCACCTTAGCTTCGGCTATAATAATAATTCTTATAAGTCATGGTCAAGGTTAAGCCATGGGCACAGTAATTCTGTAGTCGCGTGTAGAAAGTCATATGAATTGGTTCCTAAAGTCTGTGCTAATACAAACTAGGGTAACAGTGAGACTACGATTTTTTCCAGGCTCACTAGCGAATATTATATCGAATGAACACTTGTCAAAAAAAAATGAAAACTCTTTTTACTACCAGTAGTAATAGCCGACTGTACTATCAATATTACTTTGAAGCGTAGTGTGTGCTGTCTTTGAAACTTATGCTTTTGTATTATTGGCTACGTCTCACTAAGTTGGGTAATGGCACCACACTAGAACTTCACTGCTGTTATTGTTCTATAAAAGGATCATACAAAAAACCGTAGGAACCGAGCCGTAGTTTGTTGCCTGTTCTTCTAGTTCTAGTTGTTTGATCGCGTGAAACTAGCATCTAGACTCACCTAACTTTAAGACGTTTCAAAGTGATCCTTGTGATACTGAATAAATACATATTTGATTGATTGATTGATCTAATCTGACTATCTGACCAACTCAAATTGAAAGGTTCAAGTCAAAGGCACAGAACAAAGTAGAACGGCTATGGCCGGAAAAGAGTCGCCAAAATACATGAGCATATGCCCGTTTCTCCATACAAATTCAACAGTTTTTTCGGGAGTCGTAAATTGAAAAATGCAGCAGCGCAAAAATTACTTTCCGAACAAGTTAAGCGACAATATAAAACATAGAAATACTTTCTTAACATCTTCCTTTCATTTTCTTAGAATCCTCAAATTTAGTGAAATTTTAAATGTAAAAGTGGCGATATCGTCTCCCATACAAACGGCGCATGATCGCATTTCTATTGTATTCAGTGGTCAAAGGGTTAGGGTGTGGTATTGTCATAGTAGTCGGAGTAGTAGTTGTCATGCGGACGCGGATCGGATGCGTGTGCGAGGTAACTCACGGCGGGAACGGGCGGTCGCTCCAGCCGAGACTCCAGGACTGCTAGTTGCTCGTCCAGTCGGAGAGACGTGCTGTCGAAGCCGCAACCTTAGACAAACGAAACAATTAATGTCTTCTATTTCTACTTATACCTTAGCTGAAACCTGTTGAGTGAACACAACATAATGTAGCTCTGATAGGATGGGTGGGTGCGCGAAACTCTAACCTAGTAGTTAGCCAATTTTCATATACGTACTCCCTTTTGTTTCAAACCTTTCACCTTGTACCTATACCCTGTTTGTATTTAAGGTTCTAGTTTGTTTTTTTCTGTGTTTGTGTTCATTCAATAAACTTTTTTCATTTCATATACTATTTTTTTGTAAATACATACTGAGAATACAATATAACACCTAGACAGAGAACAAACACCTACGTTCACGATATAAATGTTTGACGGTGGGATCAAACCCACGGCCTACGGTGAAGAAGGCAAAGCTACTACCAACTGATCTGAGAGGCTAGTCATACTACATCTAAGCTATTTATAGACATGTTACAATGAATAATAAATATTCTGGACAATCCCCTAGTTTCTGTGCCATCTGTTTTTGTTACACATCTAGATAGCAATCATAATTCTAGTACTTTGGCCTCCCGCGATACAGGCTTGTCCTAGTGCGGGGACCGTATTTAATTTGTACGTAGGTTCTTTTGGTAAATAAATAATTTTGTATTTTGTACTTTTTTTTGTACTTAATCCACTCAACACTATCTAGCCCCAAACTAAGCAAAGCTTGTACTATGGGAACCAGATAGTTGTATATAGCTGTAATACATACTTGGAATACAATATAACACCCAGACCGAATTGAATTGAATCATAACATAATATACTAACCGCTAGCGTTATCATTGTGCGGCGAGTAGTTTCTCCTCGCGAGATGTCGATACCGAGCCACGCTGCCGCCGCCAACTCCTTCCGCGCTCGAAAACGAAGCGCCTGACGATAGGCCCACTGGAACATTATAACATACATTAAATAAATAAAAAAGCTTCTTTTCTTTCTTTATTTCTAACTAGCAGCTGCCCGCGGCTTCACTCGCCCCGTTCCCGTTCCCGTTACTGTTTCGGGATAAAAAGTATCCTATGTCCTTCTCCCGGTTCTAAGCTACCTCCCCACAAATTTTCAGCAAAATCGGTTAAGCCGTTCTTGAGTTATAAATAGTGTAACTAACACGACTTTCTTTTATATAGATAGATTATAATAAGCTTAATTTTTGTTTGAGGTGTGACAGATGTAAAAACCCTTCTTTGGGTGAAGGGCGAGTGATGCCTCTGGTGTTTCAAGCGTCCATAGACTACGGTAACCGCTTTCCATCAGGTGGGCTGTATGCTTGTTTGCTAACTTAGTTGTATAAAAAAGGCTTTTTCCATGCGTCTCTATTGCTCCTCAGATTCATACAGTATTTACATAAAATCACATTCACTCGCATAACATTCTTCATACAGTGACAGAAAAATTAAGGAGCAACAGGCTGGCGTGGTACGGGCATGTCATGATGAGGGATGAAAGTCATGTGACTAGGAGAGTGATGAGTATGGATAATGAGCAGAGGTAGACCAAATAATGAACTGTTTGAAAGATAAAACTGATAAGAGAGGAGTGAATGTAGAGATGACGGCTGACAGAGGGGAATGGAGGAGGAAGACATGTCGTGCCGACTCCACGTAAAGTGGGATAAGGGCAGGAAAAAGAACATTCTTCATAATGCTTTTGGTTTACATTATAACAACTATTGATTAACAATCAACAAAAATCAATTGCACTGACTCTTTAGTATGGGTATGAATGACAGATGGTGTGTTCTTCCGAAAATGGTCGAACTGTTATAGTTATTTGAAGGCAATAGTGATTCCTACCAAGTTCTTCCCGACTTGAGTTGTTGCGTAGTGACGCTCCGCTATCGTACGCAGCACTGGTGTGCTTCTGCAATACTTTCACCATCGCGTCACGCTCCGCTACTTTAGATTCTAGCTCTTTCACTCTGAAACACATAAATTCAATATTTGATTGATTGAGCCTTTGATTATTGTTTTATAATCATCAGAAGGGCAAGTCCCACTTCTACGAAATGTTGTATTCATTTCGCCTATTTGTCTCTCTCCATTGTATGGAGAAAAGATGAGACAGCAAGAATACGTTACGTAGAAACGATCGAAACGAGTTGCCTCATCAATTTTCCATACAAAAGAGAGAGACACGTGCTCACACGAACGACTTGACCTTCTGATGATGAAAGCTCGTTCGCTGCTGGAGAGCCATTCCGATACCGAATAATTTAAACCTTTCACAATTCCGTCAGCCGATTGACGGAATTCATCATCGGTCGTTTCTACCGGGAGAAAGACTGCTAAGTTACAATTCTTGGCCACTATTCCTTTCATTCCCCAGTTTATATCTCGACGGTTGCATTCATCAGTCAGCCAGCAAAAAAAGTTCCCTATTTCTAGTACGAATGATTTCGAGTCTTCTCCATCCATTCAAACATCGTCAGTCCATCGGCTTCTATAATTTGTTTTCCAGCTCTTATGTGTCAGTTTCATTATTCTTTGGAGAATCATTAATTCATTAGTTATCCAAAAGCCAAGAAAAAAGACAATCAGAATAGCGCCTAAAAATGTTTGCCCATTTTAGTTGTAGTTACCTGCTCTCAAGATCAGCAACTTTCTTCTGTGCAACATGCAGTTCGTCCATATGTCGTATTTTCTCGCTGCGCGCCTCTGCCATGAGCCGTTCGGATTCGGATGAAGTCTTCTCTAGGGCGGCGATCTTAGCATCCCTGAAGTATACACTATTTTAAAACTCAAAGCTGCGAGGTACGAACCAATACTGGTTTATTGCTTGTCTTTAAATCTATAACTAACTAGCTGTAGCCTGCCACGCTTCGCTGTGGCACATATGTGACTGATGCAAAAGATAGATAAAAACAATCCTTGATGCGGATTATTATCAAGCTAAAATTTCAGATCGGTGCAGGATTTTTTGAGTTCTCAAATTGATACAGAATTATACAGGTGTATAATCCGTCTGGATTTATACAATCACAGTGTTATAAAAGATACCAACTTTAAGTGACGAACACAAGCGATACTTACTCAAACACTCAGTAAAAACGGTAGAAACCATACCGAAATTTTCCTGCCTATTCTTGTAGGTAGTCGTAGAACTGACGCCTACATTCACCTACCTGTAAGTGCGCCTTGTGATTCAACTAAATAATTAGCCTTGCTCTGTGACAGGCAGACACTCACTTAGGTATGGATGCGGCGGAGACAGCCGCCTGTCTAAGCGCCGCTTCCTCCAAGTACCGCTGCTCCCACTTGGCGCATTCGCCCTCCAACGCTAGCAGTCTCTCGTCTCGCTCTCGCAGCGCGCGCCGTCGCTCTGCCTCGCTCGCACCGCCCTCGCCGGGGCCCACACCGGCGCCGCCGCATTTACATTCACGTTTTCTGACCAAATAAAATATTGTCCTTACTTTTGAAACATGGTTTTTATCACCATTTTTATGAACAAGGGGATATTTATTGTGATTAAATTTTGTGAGTTTTGACTACCGTGATGATGACGCTTGTTCATAAAAATAGTATTATCCTTACAAATATTATAAATGCGAAAGTAACTCTGTCTGTCTGTCGCGCTTATCCGCCTTATGTGAATGTTTTTTAAGTTTGCGACAAGAGACAAAATATTAGAGTTGTTCTGATGTAACATTTACAGAGTCATTACAAAATGTGAAACTGAAGTTTATACAATGAGCGGTGTAGGTGGAGAAATATGCCTAAGCGTGATTACGGGCAGACGACTGTGCCAAACGCATGCGAACACTTATTTTTCCGTTAAAAATAAAAAATGCTACGCATACCCAATTCCACGCGGACGAAGTCGCGGGCACAGCTAGTTATAAACACTTTACACTTTACAGTTTCTAACATCAGCTTGCCTGCTGCTGTCTTGAGATTTGAGGCATAATTTACTGTGAATTTACCTGAGCGCATGTAATTCGTTTTCAAGTTGCGCGCGTAGTTTTCGTTCGGTATGCTCCCTCCGATCAGAAGCTTGCTGGATCGATGCTAAAGCACGCTGCAGTCCAGCCACGCGTTCTACGTAGCCGCTCGCGTGACGACACTGAAATAAACAGTTGATTATCAACCTAAAGAAATCCACTGTTGGGCAAAGGCCTATAATTTCCAGAAATAACGATTCTAAGCCATATTTCTATTCACAGACTTCCCGCGATCTTTCAATATCGTCGATCCGTCGGCGTTATATGTAAACACAACTCAACAGGTCACATTAAGTTAAAACGATTCTTCAAAATCATCTAAAATATACGGAATAAATAGGTAAAGCATCAAATGCCACTTTAGATTCAGACAGGGAGCTCTCTTTGAGGCACACTTGGAACTCGTTCACCACACTGCACTGGTTCGAAAGAATTAGTGACACATCATGAATTAGTGTCAGTAGTATCAGTGGACGTCCTATGGCATAAAAGAAGTGTGTCAATGGACGTCTTGCTAAAACTAAACTGACTCTCTGCTCTCTCTGCTAGGCTAAAACCGACGAGCCTGCGAGCTAAAGGTATAAACCGCCAATGGAGCACCTACAAAACCGCGGTTTTATAGATGCTCCATTAGTCCATAAATCTTACCTTTAGCTCGCAGGCTCGTCGGTTTTAGCTCGCCAATGGATCACCCACTTAAGAGGCCGGCGGAGGGCGAATTTTCATACAAACGTAATACCAAAATGATTACTAGTTTAGGCAGATTTTCACTATATTATTGTAATAACGGTATTCATATAGTATTTATCTAGGTTCCTGAACAGTTTTTATTTTAAATTATTTACCCCAAATGAAATAAACACCAGTAATTTTTAAACTTTCGCGATCATAAGACATATTTATAAAATAAGGTAATATACGCGATAAATACCCGTGTAAAGTATAAATATGAAATAAACACCAATCGCATTTTACACATTTTTTTCATTGCAAAATGTGATTGGCGTTAATTTCATTTGAGGTAAGTAATTTCAAATAAAAACTGTTTAGGAACCTAAATAAATACAATACAAATACAATTATTACAATAATATAGTGAAAATCTGCTTAAATTAGTAATCATTTTGGTATTACGTTTGTATGAAAATTCGCCCTCCGCCGGCCCCTTAATATCTAAAATCTCGATGTTGTATACCTCTTCTTCCAAGCGCACCACATTAGTCTGTGCGTTGGTGAGCGCGGTGTCCAGTATGTCGATATGCGTGCGTTGTTCCTGCAGCGTGGCTCGCTGCGCCGCCATCTCTATCTCTTGCCGCTCTTTAGCGCACGCCAACTCTTTATCTGTCGACAACATTTTTAGTTCAAAAAGTTAGGCATGAATGTAGATGGATAGGTAGAGGTAGGCTTTAGAAAAGATGGATGGATTGTATGACCGATGATATATGTCCAAGGAGTGATTACTCAGATGACGAATGATAGAGGAGAATGGAAGAAAAAGACATGCCGACCCCCCCTAGTGGGATAAGGGCAGGAAGAAGAGAAATTCAAATTAAAAAAAAAAATTATTCAGTAGTATCACAAGGACCACTTTTAAACGTCCTAAAGCTAGGTGAGTGTAGATGCCAGTTCCACGCGACCAAGCCTAGAAGAACAGGCTATAAACTACAGATTGGTTGCTACCATTTTTTTGGACGACCCTTTTATTTCATACTTCATGTTAGGATTATGCATCAAAACCATAATTTGCATTGATTTGGTAACCAAATTATTCGCAAACTTACTCTGTGTGATGAGTTGTGCGATAAGCATCTCTCTGTTCTGTAATTCCTTACGCAATGCTTCAGCGCTGTTCTCGCCGTCTGTTCTCACACCTTGCGACAACAACTCCACCTGAAATACGACTTTATTATAATAACCATAGCGTTCATATTTCATACATTATGAAGAGCAAGAAAGTGCACTCAAAATCACATTTCATAAATGTTTACAATTAGATGCTTTTTTAGTAAAAAAAGTCAGTGCTCAGTAAATATTTATCATGACAAAAACATGCAATAACAAATAACTTGAGAATGTAGTAGTAGAATTAGTTGAAAACATACTCGGCAATTATAAAATGCAGCCTAGTTCTCTATAGGCGTTGCAATGGTGATTTGATTCAATAATTATTTGTATCACAAGAATCACTTTGAAACACTTTAAAGCTATGCAAGTCCTGGTGGTCCTGGTTCCAGCCTACAAGACCAAGCAACAAACTATGGCTTTGTGCCTACCGTTTTTTGTAATGACCTTTTTGCAAAATAGGAAAAGCAGCGAAATTCCAGTGTGGTGCCAGTCTTCCTTTCTATGACTATGAGCTCGTACAGCCTTGTACGAACCCTCTACTTCTCTCGAACTCTTAGTCTTGCAGTATCCTCCACTAGATCTACAGTTAGGTACATGGATGAGCACTAACAAATACCTGATGCTTGAGTGCGCGGTTCAGCTCGTGAAGGCGGCGACAGTCCGCTTGAAGGCGAACCCGCGCCGCTCTCTCGAGTCGTTCGCGACGCTCGCATGAACCCACCAGCTCCTCGTGAGCTGAACGGACCTTTTCTACTTCCTCTTCCAGCTGAAACGCGTTCCAGTTTACATATTTCAAGATACAAATAGGGCAGGGGTGGCCAACTTGATTAGACATAAAATCTACTGTTTACTAACGAAACCTTGTGCGATCTACCATCTTACATAATTCGACGTTTCGACGGAACAGCGATTGAAAAATGATACAAAGTGCTGTAGTAGTTAGTAATTACGCTGCGATCGACCGGTTGGCCACTGCTGAAATAGGGGGTTAGGGAGGTTTTTGCCCTGCAGTGGGACGATGCAGGTTAAAAATAATAATAAAATACAAATACTTTCTCAGTTCAGTTGGTAGTAGGTCTGCCTTCTGCGCCGTAGGACGTGGGTTAGATCCCCACCGAGAACTAATATTTGTGTGGTTAACACAGATGTTTGTTCTCTGTCTGGGTATTATATTGTATTCTAAGTATGTATTAACCAAAAAACTATGTGTAAGTAGTATATCAACTATCTGGTTCCCATAGTACAAGTTCTGCTTAGTTCGGGACTAGATAATGTGTGGATTGTCCACATTATTTATTTTACATATACAGCAGCTGCGCAATTGTGTACTTGCAGATACTTGTAAGAAGTAATTCTCATTAAAATGGTTTACCTAAAGTTCTTTAACTTTGCTATAGGCCTCAAACTGAGCTGTAAGAGTGGTCATACCTTGGAAGTTTTAGCGATGCGTTCGCATGCGTCCGCAAGTTGCCGCTTCAGCTGATGGTTCTCAGCGGCGAGCGCGTCCAGTACTGCTGTAAAGGCATCGTCCGGTTCTTCCAACGAGCCCTCGCCGCCCGAGCACCAGCCACTGGACTCTGAGCCGCCGGGCACGGCGCGGACACCCACACTGATGCAGAAAGTAGGGGTCAAGATACGTCGGTTACGCAATTGTAAAGAAGTCGTTTCATTTTAACCAATCACGCTGGGGACTGACTTGAGAAACAATACTGCGTTTTAGAAACCTAATTTTTATCTGTAATAGTTGAGCAGCTGTCGATGATATGATTATTATGTTTGTAATTTTTTTTCAAGAAGTTCAGGTTAGGCGTTTAGGTTTGCTCTCTACCCAACCCCGACTATGATTGAGGAGCATCGTAAAAAAGTGGTTCCGCATATTGAGTCGCGACCAAGCTGCGGACGAGTTAAGTTCTATCCCCTCACATCCGTATGGCGTGTCAGAGACGGGGCCAGGCCGTGGCGGGGCCGTCGATTGAATTTGAACCCTATAACTGTGCAAATTGATTGGAATTCTCGTATTTGGCTCCGATAGTTGAACGAAAAAGAAAATTTACTGACGATAGTTGAACGTGACAACGTCATACAGCTGTCCACGCGGACGCATCGCTCACTCAAGTAGGAGAGAGACAGATGTCGAACGCTGCCGAACGCGGAGGCCGATTTAAGGCTTTTACTTCAAGCCATAAATGGATCGCCTCAGAGCGATGTAACGCCGCATGACGTCATGTTTTCGTTCGTGCGTGCAGCCGGCTCCATCGAATTATAAGACGTTGTCACGTCAATAAATTTAACTCATTGTGTGGACAGATAGGATCAAATTCAATCGACGGCTCCGCCAGGGATATGTGGGGCCTTTAAGCTCACAAGACTGCGAGTTCAAGATTAAGAAAATATCTAGAAGCAACAAAAACAAAAAGCTAGACTTACCTAGTCAAATCAGGCTGCGACCTTGACAAATTGAGCTTCTCCTTGCTCAGCTTAGCTTTGGACTTGCCCTTGGCCTTCCTGTCGTCGCGCGGCGGCGCGGGCCCGGGCGAGGGAGGCGCGGCGCCGCGGGGCGGGGGAGGGGACGCCGCCGCCTCCGCCGCCAGGTGCTTCAGCACTGACGACTGGTTCAGGAAGTCGTCGGGAATCTCGTTGAGTTCCTGAATAAGGATCAAGCTCAGCCACCCATCGAATGCACAATATACCCCACCGAGAGGCTGCGTCACTTCTTGTTCTCCCCCCAATTAAATTGAAATTTAAACCAAACTCAGCACAGCAAAAGTGCGTTGTTTGTGCGTACAGTAGGATACAGCTCAAGTTACCTACCTAAAAACAAAAAAAAATGACGCTTACCGCAAGGACATAAGAGCTAGCAGTGTATAGTCTGATGCGTATCCTTGTGTACGTAGTAGTTAGTGTCGCAACATTGCAATGTAACTATAATTCTACAAATTCAAATTCAAATTTAAATTTAAATACCTTTACTTTCATACTTCTTAAGAATAATATTAGTTTATAAGTTGTTCTCTTTACTCGTATAAGTTATAACTTTTCTGTACGCGCATGTGTTACGTTACAATCAAGGTCAAAAATGTAATATTTTAGTTTTTAGTTATTTTGTGGTTGTAATGTGTTTTGTGCGTTAATAAATAAATAAATAAATAATATACTCTCGAAAGCTTATCCATTTCTTTTTTTGATAAACAACTAAGTAAGCAAACAAGCTTACGGCCCACCTGATAGAAAGCGGTTACCGTAGCTTGGACGCTTGCAACACCAGAGGCATCCAATTGCGCATTGCTAACTCTTTAAATATTTTAAAAAGCCCTTTCCATCCAGCCGCCAACTTTCTAATAATTGATGTTTGCGCTTATAAAGAACTGGTGGCCTGATGCTATCGGCCCCTTACGATCCTAAGATCGTGGGTTTAAATCCAGTCGTGCAACAATGAGATTTTCTGCCTAAGAAGGTATGTGCACTATGCCACTCTCAAACGGTGAAGGGAAACATCGTAAGGAAACCGGCAAGTTCGAAAATTTTGTATCAAACGTCACTCAAAAAGGGCCCGCCGCCAGTGGCTTACTTGCGGAAACCAGTCCGCTCACCAAGTACCAAGTATTTGCGCTTCTGTAAAAAAAAACAATGTAATATATGAAGAAGCTTACCTGAACGCCATGATCAGGAGGACTGGTGTAGATCCTCTGGCCTCCAATATCTATATAATTCGCGTTCGCTGTCAGAGCCTGTTCCTTGTGGACTTTAGGCAGCGGGATACCACTCTTCTTGCCATCTGGCTTCTTCAGGGTATGGTATGGAGACGATTGTGTTGCGGGATGTTTGACCTCGCTGCTTGTTCGTTCGTGTTCTCTGTAGATTGGATAGGGGTTATATCTCACCCTATGCAAACTTTTGAATTACAATACCTACAGAAAAACAGTAGGAAAAAGGTTGGAACCAGGCCGTAGTTTGTTGCCTGTTCTTCTAGACTTGGTCCCGTGGAAATAGCACCTAGACTTGCCTAGCTTTAAGAAGTCACTGACATTGATTCTTTCGAACCAAGTGTGGTGAAAGGATTTTAAAGGCGCCTCAAAGAGGCTCCTTTCCTGCACTTGACACATATTTTCGAACCATCTTAAGATGTAATAGACAATGTTTGACTGTTGTGCTTAACCCTGCATTGTCATTTGTGAGAAATGATCATGCTGGGGACGAATAATAATCCTGCTACTAAAAATGTTTTTTTTTCCTAACATTATATTGTCCAACAGCTGGGCAAATGTCTCTCTGAAGATTTTCTACTCCCCTCTATCCATTTATATTGAAAGCATAATTTTTCTTGGGATCATACATTTTTGTAGGTTCCTACTTATGCTAAATGAAACCGAATCCATACCGTATTGGAGTAGGTCTTGGTGGCCAGCTATCATCCTGGTTGTGGATGATAAGAGTGTTGTAGGAAGATGACGAAACATCCAAGGAGCTCCGATTGCTGTTCCCACCACCAATAGAGTCCTTCAGTGAGTTACGATTACTGCCTGTTACATTTTCCTGATGGAACCAAATATTATTATTAAATAACCTGTTAGACGGTGTTAGAAGATTTAGAATTTCAAATTAAAAGTTTTATCAATGTGAAATAAAAACTGTGGATGTAACTTTTGAAACTATTATAGTTTATAACACTATTACCCGGTGGTACGAATGAGCGAACCACCAAAGAGTGGGGCATCCACTATGAGTCCTGAACCCGGAACCAATAGTAGTCTCGAAACCAATAAAAGAGTGTGAAAGAGGGTAGATCGATTTATCTGCCAATAATATTTCTTTTACTCGTGGACTTCAGTTCAACCGTGATCATGGTGCCTGAAACTCTGCCGAAATATCGGAAGTCAACTCAACAAAATTTAATCATGGTAAATATCCCGTTGTTTCATAAAAATAAAAACTGTGCACTCTGAGAAACATGTAAATTGATTTATTTCGGCATCCAACAGAATAACAAACCTTTAATGAATTCCTGTTGTTATTGTTATTCGGACTTTGGTTCTCCTGGCCCTGGGGTTCAACTCTGGCTGTATGCCTGACCACAAAGCGCTCTACCCGAGACAGGTTTTCATTGGAAGTGGACACGTCTGTCTCACTGCCAGATAGACTTTGCGGGAAACCACTGGACACTGATAAAAAATATGTAGAATTATAAATAAACTAGCGATCCGCCCTAGCTTCGCATGTGTTGCTAGCAGAAATAATATGCACATAGTCATAGCGTGATATTATATATAGCCTTACTCGAAATATGGACTATCCAACACAAAAATACTTTTTCAATTCGAACCAGCAGTTCCCGAGATTAGCGCGTTCAACCAAACAAACAATCAAACTCTTCAGCTTTATAATATTAGTATAGATTTAGGTGGACATTCCAAGCACTATCTTAGATCCAAGTACTTAGTTGGGTCTAGATTCTAGACCCAAAGTACTTGGAAGGAAGCTAAAAGATAAATAAAGGCATAATTGTTTTAAACATTCTTTATTACAAATGACATTCTAATGATTTTCTTTGAAATATGGGCCACAAGCACAGGCCAATGGGGAATCTTCTGTGAGGTCATTAGGCCTTCAGACATTAAGAATAACACCTCCGTGCAGGAAGTCAGTGCAGATCTTATTCCCCAAACTCAATTCGAATTAAAATTAAGAATAACAATAGAACCTGCATTTCAGCAGTTTACTCTATCAGTCAGAAAAGATTGTTGTATTTTGCAATCAAGTAAAGATTGGCTTAAAGCTTTCGAGCATAATATATCTTGGTCAATTATATTTTTCTATGCTTGAAGGTTGAAAGTCTATCACTGTTGATAGAATATATTTTTTTACAAAACTACTGTTTTAGAACAGTGATTAAATAAGTTTTTTTATAGAACAAGCATGCCCACCTGATGTAAAGTGGTAACCATTGCCTAATACAAGGCATTGCCTGGTAGGTCATGCACATCAAGAGCATGCCCTACAATTCACCTCCCTATGTCCATCAACTTGAGACATACAGATGTTCAGCCTCAAAAGCAGTTCAATCCTAGTTCCTGTTATATGTAGGTACAAATGTTCCACATTTTATGAACCTTTGAGTGATAGAAACCATAGTCAATAATATTAAAACTAGTAGCTATGGAATATATGTAACTTTAAGAATGATAGACAAACCGTAGATTAAAACATATTTATAGTGATTTGTGAAAATAAGCACTATTGACATACAATCTATGACTCATAGCATTGGAATGTTGCACAATTTGATTGAATATGTACTCAATGCACTTACCAGCTGGTTTCTGCGTTCGTTGAATGTTATTCGAGAATGATAGGAATCGGCCAGTCGGTCGCATAGACCCCATTTTAGAACAAAATGTGGATACGCGGTTCTCAATTCGAAACCATTTTCATTTCTCATCCGAACTTTATACACAAATGCACTGGTAACCTACTACTGCTTTGCATGTATCACGATCTGAAAATGAATTTTAGTAGGATTCTTGTTTACCGTCACTGATGATATGCATAGAAATAGATTACACTAAAACCACAAGGAAGATTCTGTAGGGATGGAAGCAACAAGTTTATCCATTCTGTTTTACATTACACCAGGATAATTCATATACCGTGGTAGCATTTCCCGTACTTATGCCATATATCACTAATTACCTACATAATCACAATATCGGTGAAGCTGCTGTAGGGCTAGGACATTTTAATGAATTGAAACGAAGGACAACCACAAAACTAAGGCCGATCTTATTTTCACGAAAAAAGAAGAAGCAGATTTCTATGGTGTATGTGTGCGTATACGTATGTATATCTACATTTGTGTGCGTAAATCTTATATTTAAACTGTCAAAACTGACATCTCAAACTGTCAAATATCAAGAGGTCAATGTCATGCTTGCTTCTGCTTGCTACTGTTCTATATTTCTTGCTAGGCTATTTCGAGATACGAGTTATTATTTACGAAATAAAATCCACCGGAATATTAAATAAGACAGAAATGCGATGGCTGCAACAGCATCGGTAATTAATCATCTGTGTTATTATTATCATCTGAAGAGTATTTACCATTTCCTACAGCACAGACGACTCCAATACCTCCAGCAGAGTTGGGAACCAACCGCTCATAGTCAACTCCTACGCATAGTTACAACTGGGCAGTCATCAATAATGAGAAGAACATTTAATTCTTCAGGGCTGGACACCTCTGCCGCATGCCAGACCACCTCGTGGGCTTTCATCTTCAGTGGGCTGAAGATGTGTGTCAAACTTAGCGCTAGAAGGTGGTAGACCCGACTTTAGTGGGTGTGTGATGTGTGTTTATAACCCTGCCAAAAGTGTGATAGGTCAGATTGTGAATGAAGAAACTTGCTATATGTGTGTGATGGAGTAACTACCTACTAAAGATAATCTACAATGTTGTATAAATGTTTTTATAGCGTTAAAGATTTCATTTAAATTATTTTATATTTTCTTTAAGAATTATTATTCTGAATTGATTATTGTTATTATTCTCACACTGATTTATTTTAATTTAACTTATATTTTCTACTTTTTGTTTGAATTTTGTATATTGGTCGCCGATGAAGTATGTGAGCCACTTTTTTACATACCCTATGATCTTATAATTGTACCATACTTCTTGCAAATAAATATATTTCATTTCATTTTATTTGTACCAACTGTCGAACTACTCAGTAGTTACTAAACTACAGATGCAGAGTTATTGGTGAAAGAGACTCATTTCCTGTAGGTTTCATTTGCTCAAACTAGATATAATGTAACTATGCTACTCGGGGATAATTCAGCATTAAAGAGGCGAAAGAAATTTATCAGTCCAGTAGTTTTTGAGTTTATTTGTTACAAAATACAAATCTGTATAATAATGATGATGACAATGTTACCTACCTAAGTACCTATAAGTACATACCTACCTATTTGCTGAGAAATCCCATTATCACACAGAACGCCTACCTATACATACATATGATTAAGTATTATGATTACACGCTCCTCTGAATCCACCATCAGGTAAGCTCGTTGGCAGAGAGCACTGGTGGTCTAGTGGTAGCGGACCCGCCTTCCGATCCTTAGTCGTGGGTTCAAATCCAGTCGTGTACCAATGAGTTTTTCTGTAGAAAAATGTATGTGCACTATGCCAGTAAAACATCGTGAGGAAACCGGGGTGTTGTAGAACCTACAAAAGTTCGAGCAACTCGTTCGTGTCAAGCGCCACGCAATAAGGGCCCACTAGAGGCCTTGCGGAAACCAGCCCGCACATCAAGTGTGGATGATGAATTTGCCGCAGCTCGTTGGCATCAGTGCCTTGTCTACCTTATTCATAATAGGTAGGTACCTAAATAAGGTAGGCCTAATGATGATGATGATGATGAAAAGGTACCTCTATGTAGGTAGACAAGTCTATCTACCTATTTGCTGAGAAGTCCCATTTTACACACAGAACTCCTACCTACCTAAGAGCTGGTAATCATTTTAAACATAGGTATTCAGCTTCTGAATCCACCATCAGGTAAGCTCGTTTGCATCAGTGCCCACCTTACTCATAATACCTAACTAAATGCAGTAGATCTACAAAATCATGTAGGTAAATAAAACAAACATTCCACAGGATGGATGTTAGCAATGGCCTACTACGCGGGCAAAGCCTGCCGCGGGCGACCGCTAGTTCATAAAATCTACAGTCACGAAAAACGCCTTGGGATGCTTGCTACTAACTATTATCTATTCTGTGAACCGTCACAGAATAGATAATAGTTAGTAGCAAGCACCCCGTGTCATAGTAACTACTAGCGTATCTGTAATTCGGAAATATCTTAGATTCACGAAATCTAACATCATCATCACCCTATCCCGAACCTTATCCCATACTAACTATCCTTTATTCCATGTCGTGAGAAACACCGCTTTTTTTTTTACATTCTAGTTGCATTCGGTAAAAGCCAAGGCAGGAGAAGATTTGACTTCCTTAAAAAAAATGTTTGCTAAATGTTTGCTAGTGTGTATCATCAACTTATTATTAAAAAATGATGAAAGCTTTAATTAAAAATCGATGTTATAAGAATGCAGTAAGATTTAACTTAAATAAGCTTACAGATTAAGAATAAAGAAAGAAGATGAAGAAAGATAGTGGAATATTACAGAAAACTTTAACCCAGAAAGCTCAAATTAAAATTAAAAAAAAGTTTTGATAAACATGCCGTGGTGAATATTGCGTAAATATAAGAGCGCCGCAAAACTAAATTACAAAACGAAATGAATTTTTATTTAATTTGTTTTGTACATCTTCTTCTTTTTTACAATTTTGCTGTCCGTCATTTCGACAGGCAGGCATTAAACTTTCAATGAAAATGACCTTCTTCTTGAGTCGAATGAAGCTAGGGTATGTAGAACTAGCTATAAGCCCTTACCCTCATTTACCCGCAGATTATTTGTCTTATTAACATGACAGACAGATGTCAGATGACACTAATGTCACGAACACATGTCATTTATATATACGAAGAAGAAACGAAGCGAAAATTCAAAAATAATCAGATTTTCTGATTTTATTCTGTAGAGGAAGCAAGAGGAAGCTTCAAAGATTGTAAATAAAATGTTAGGTCGTGCTTTTATTCGCCTTCACAGAGTCGTCGTTGGTCCGATATCATGTCAGATCTTAAAATTGAAAACTACATCGCATCCAGCGAAACATACCATTCTCTCAATTTCACGTAAGTTACCCTAGCTCCGACATTCTTTTATTTGTAAAATATCTTTAGTGTTATTATATTGAGTGGAATTTATTGTCGTAATAGGTTCATCAGTTGCCTGTCCTACAAATGTCTTCACACCACGATTGTACTCCCAGAAGCCGAACACCGAAGAAATGCAGGTAGTGGACTATGATTATGTCAAGAAGGTCGCAAAAAACATGAATATAATGATCATTGATGTGAGAGAGCCTGACGAAATAAAGGAACATGGAAAGATTCCAAATAGTGTAAACATACCATGTAAGTGTCTTGTTTGAGCTGTAGAAATGAAAATGATGTAGCTTGGTACATCATTTCTATTGGGTTTTCTGTGGTACCTAGGTAGGTACCACAGAAAACCCAATAGAAATAATTAGTACTTAAACCTACCATTTTTAATTTATAGTTAATGAAAATAATTTGTTTTTTTCAGTAGGCACTGTAGCCATATCACTAAGTGCATCTGAGAAAGAATTCAAGCAAACATTCAATAGAGACAAACCAGGTGAAAATACTGAAATCATATTCTACTGTATGATTGGAAAGAGATCAGGCATGGCCCAAAAACATGCTCTAAATTTGGGGTACAAAAAGTAAGACTAATATCCTATAGTATAAATAATAGTGTATTATAAAATTCTATTCTATTCAGACTTTTTAGGACTAATCCCATAGACAGACATTTCATCAAAATCTGTTCCGCTCTTTGGCAATGAAGTTGGTTTCTCAAGTTTCTTAAACTTCACAGAATGTTGACAGAATACTTAATCAGTGCTTAAATTTAATTTTCAGCGCAAAGAATTACTTGGGCAGTTGGACTGACTGGGCGACTAAGTCTCAATGAAATAAATGCATATTGAAGCACATTTTTTAGGAAATATAATGTTATCTACTCATGGACATATTGATAAGACAAATTATAAAAACCATTTTCTGTGATAACTGTTACCACAACCAAAGTTACAAAATATTAAGAAGGAAGTTTCATTTTTTTGCCGTGTGAATAACGTTAACACAAATTCTAGTATTTTTATAGAAATAAAATTATTTATTCGGAATCAAACTTTTTTTTATTAAACTTTTCAACACTATAACCTTTACCTTAAAATTACAAATAATTTAGTCATACAATTTTTAATAAAAACAAAGACTAAAATTTAAGATTACTTCTGCCTGCTTGGCCAATCATTCCAGCTTCCAAGGTATGTTTTGGATCTGTAATTAATTAATATCCAATATTATTGGGACGCACAAAATATTAAGGCAGATGGTAGACCATCTACAGATGTCAGATAATAATGGCAATGCTTTGTTATAGGCGATGGTTACCGCTTAATATCAGGTGGGCCATATGCTTGTTCCATCAGCTAGTAGTATAAAATAATAATAATAATAATAGGTAACAGAAACTTACTTTGAATATCCAAGTTTTAAAGCTTTATCCAAAGCTTCTGATGATCTCCGGCCTGATTGGCAGTAGAATATCAACTCGTCTGCTGCTGAGGGCTTGCTTCTTTGATATTGTTTCTTGAAATCAGCATCGGACATTGATACTAGGGCATTTTGCACATGGCCTACTGAAAACAAATGCTTTATTAGGTGGGTAGCGAACCGGAACACGAAACCTAGGGCGCCGACCCAAAAGATGGACGACATTGTTAAGATCGCGGGAAATCAGTGGATGAAAAGAGCTCAGAATCGTTCTTCCTGGAAATGTGTAGGGGAGGCCTATGTCCAGCAGTGGACTTCTTCAGGCTGACAATGATTCATCATCATCAGCATTAGATGAGTAGAAAAGGGGGAAAATATGTAAAGGTTTTTTTGACAAAATAGGTATTTACATGGAATATTAATGCTAGAAGGTATTTTCCCAGTAGAAGTAACTTCATCTGGATTACGGACATCAATTATTACTTTTTCAGGTTGATGGATAACTTTCAACATATCGTCGTAACTGATGACTCTCTTTGGATCCACCATTTTTTTAAAGTCTTGCCTTTCTGTTGCAAAAGTTCTCTTGTTTATGGGACTGGTAACTTCTGAAATGGTTTTAATTAATTTATAAACTTCACTAGTAAGGTTCCAAGTTTTGAAGAAAATTTAATGCAGGTAGGTGTTAACCACAATAGATGTTGTGCGGTTAAGTGGACTGTAATATAATTAGGCGAATTTATACAATGGAATCGACACGAGAAAGAGAGTCACAAGTTAATAGCACCGATGGTGGTAACTGAGGTCCTGCCGACTTACCTCTAGGCCCCGGATAGGACGTGCGATGCACTTCTGCCACCGCACCAGCAAGGTTCTGGTGGTTTCAGAGTCTCTGGCCAGGTCGTCTTCCTCCTCCGTCAGGTGCTTGCAAGGGCGGCCGGTGCAATCCAGGATTTTGCAGGGGGCTTCAAGGAACACTAGGGTAAAAACTTGTGACGTGCGCGAATAAAAATCACTCGCGACTGGAGTAATTGCCAATTGGGCAATATTCGATACGAAAGAAGAATTAAATGAATTTGTGAACTTTGTGAAGTGTTAACGATACGAGAATACGAAAACGACTACTAATTTAAATTTACCGTTAATTTTACTAACGTCATAATTGCGGAAATGCGTTGACCAATCATAGGGTCCCATAGCTATTACTTGCAGTTTTTTAAACATTTTGACATTTCGACATGTTGGACAAACGTGACACTGACAAGAGTGCATACGAATAGGCTAATGATGGCGAAATAATGTTGTCAAAACTGAACATTCCGACCACCAAAATACACAGTATTTTAACCAAGTTATTATAAGACCAATGACAACGACAAGATCATGGAGCTTACAACAAATTAATAATAAAATGTGCTAAAACACTAAGCCAATTTAACGCTAAACTGATATTATGACGTCAATAAAATTCAAAACAAAACGAAACGATAACAAAATTATATAAAACAACAAAAAATGCAAATAAAACCGACAGGCGTAACGACAAAAAGCGCCTGCAGGCATAAGGGAGGCTAGATAAACCTCTAACGCAAGCTCGAAAGCGAGCTCCAAATAAGTTGCTTCCGCACGAAAGCTGCGAAAGGACGTACATGTACCCATTGGGACGTCCTAACTTTTCGGCGGGCGAAAGAAATGCCGAGCGGATCGACAGCGATGGAGTTGACTGAAGGAAACGAGAGAAGCTTCAGTCGACTCATGCGAGAACAAGGTGCTTCCCTCATTTGACGAGAGGAAACAAACCGAAAATGTACTCGAAAGCATTTAATTAACGATGAAATCACTGAGCGGGTTGACCGTTTGGGCGAATCAATCCAGAAAACCATTAGGCATGCCGTGTCGGTCATCGACAGTGATATAGCCAGTGGTTTCAACGTTGAAAAATGACTGAAGGTTAAAACTGATAGGTCGTTTGGGTCCACATTCAAGAGGGACAGCAGAGCCTCGCTTGGTGCCAGCAGCGTGCTGAATTCGTACGTCAGAAGCTTTTGAACAACAACACGAGCAAGGTGAGCTTCTGTTGATTTACCACCATCCTCAGCGAAGCCCGACGAATAGGGGCTGCCTGGGGGGTGCACAACGAATTCCACCTGCTCAGCCTGTGTAGCTAAAAACGTCAAACCCTTCAACAGGCCGCCGGTCACAACGAAGGTCCTGCCTCGATCGGACACCAACCGAAAGTAACGACCCCTCCGAATTGTTAACCGCCTAAAGTAGGCCAAATAGGCCTCCAATGTGAGCTCCGAAACGAGCTCCAAGTGCACTGTCATCGTGGCAGTGCATACGAAAACGCAAACGTACCGATTGTACGTACGATTACCTTGGCTATATCCCAACGAAATGTCAAATGGGCCGGCAAAGTCAACTGAAGCAAGCGACAAGGACTTCAGCTGATTTGTTCGAAAAACCGGAAGTTCCAGCATTCGACGAGGGATGCCTAGCCGAAGGTTCACCCGTAAACAACGCATGCGAGACAGAATCACGGACCGAATTGCCCGCTTTGGTGGCAAAATCCCAAACTCGCGAGTGGGCAGATTCTGTAACAGTTGCAGTCCCGGGTGCCAAAATTTACGAGAGTAGTCATGGACTATTAGCGAGGTGAGTCGACGGGTTCAGACAGAACCCGTCGACGGGAACTATCCAACAGAATCGACACCATGTTAGACCCGACCACCATGATTCAAGCAGGTCCAAGTACGCAGGCGGCAACCAACGAAAACCATCATCTGCTGGACCGTGAGTCACAGACATGTAATGCCAACGATCAGGAGGTATGTTGTCCAGGTTCTCCGTCACTCGATTAGCGACAGAGCTACTCCAGCGTGACGGACAAGATTTGATCCAGGTCATGGCAACACTGGATTCAAACAAAACGAAATTGTTGGTGACAAACTGGATTCCATCCGACGTGACAGCAACAGGCGAAATGAACTCCGACAAAAAACCCGCTGTCATCAAGCGCACTCCGACGAACGATCTTTTTCCAGCGGCGCAACCGTAGATGGCGGCGCAGTACCCACGTCCAGACGCTTCACAGAAACCGTGAAACCGAGGGACCATAGAAGCCGGAACGAAGCCACGAGGCAACGGTCGGATCAGGCAATTGATCCCACTCTCTTTAACCTTAGGAGTAGGCAGCGACAAGTCCTTCAAAGTCCTACCGTCCGCATTCGGTGCACAAGACGCGGGAACTGATCGAAGCGGCGGCGGCGCGGTACCCAAACTAAGACGCAAATTCCCAGGATTGGAAATATCAATCACCTGACCGACATCTGACGACAGTGGAGTGACCTCTTGCATGAGACCACTATTGAGATGGCCAGTCACGAACCCATCTTGAACCCTCTTAACGTAGGGGTACCCATGGGTTTTTCTTGCTAGGTTAAACGATAGCGTAAAAGCATTATCCCTAGACGACGACAAGAAAGTTTTATTCTGAGGCTCAGCACCAGTCAGGCGTACCTCTAGCTTGTCCTGAGGAGTTCGACGACAAGAAGACATGCGATTTGCACATGTCCACTCCTCTATGGCCAAAGCTAGAGGTTTGGGCGGACCGACAATGTCCGACTCACGACACCTGATGACCGGATTACCTACCGTCAGGTTCGAAACGAAAACGCAGTTTTTCTGATGGCTATCAGAATTGCAACGACAACGAAAAGATTCAACGCCAACTATGCATTCACCCATCCGTGATCCCCCGACAAAAGTGGGAATGACAGTGGGTTTCAATGCCGAAACAAGAATGTTAGCGCTGACTAAACTATCAACTGGTCCTGGCTCTAATAATTCAGGATCAGCAAGGTCTAAATAATTAACGTGATGCTCCGATGAGAAATCAATCTCTGAGCAAATCTTAGGCAAAATAGAAACCTCCAAAGGTGATTCAGGTAACGAATTTCCACTAGTTGGGACAATAACATTCACCGACTGGGCACAGGAATTTACTTCTACTCCTAACCGCTGCGCACAAGTTTCCTCAACAACATTAACCTGTACAACCTTCTCCCGATCAAAATGTTTATGCAAAGTTTCATATGCTAACAAGTAACTTGCATCCGAAATTGGGTAGTTTTTTATCAGGTCATAGGCCAAACCTTGCACACTAGTCAGAAGATAGTGAAGTTTTTCCACATCAGGCAAATCCTCTGTGTGTATGAGCGTGTCATACAGCTCAATGAACCAACCCCAGTCCTCCAACTTACCATTGAATGACAAAGTCAGTTTATGTTTCCCAACTTTAGGTAGTTTAGCTATGCTACTAGGTTTAACTTGTTTTACATCAGTTTTGAATAACCGGCTTTTAATACTGCGTACCTTGGTGTCGAAATCAACTGTACATAAAAACTCCGTACTTCGATCAGCTGTAGGAGTTTTAAACAACAACCTTTGTTGAGCAGCGTGAAACTCCGAAATAATTGGAGCGATGTCTCGTTCGCAAACTCCGACTAAATCAGAGGCATCCAACAATTCGATCCTCATCATAGCGTAGTCACGTGCGACTCTGTCTGCGTCACCCAGCATCACTTCCTCACAACCGGCATGATTATCCGTAGGCATTTGTGAAGGAAAACAGTCAAAATTTTAACGTAAAACAAAGTTATACAGTTGGGAAAAGTTCCACAACAAATGTAAACAAAACATCCAATTTACTATTTTTACGTACGAAAATATGCATAGACAAAGTTCTACCAAGTACGCGATTTTACCTAGGAGGAACACTATTACTACTATCCGTTATTTACACGTAAAGAACGAACGAAATGAATGGTTTGAACGAGATTTGATAATGTGTCAAGACAAACGACAAAACGTCAAAGTCACGAGTTGACTTTGGCACGACAACGAAAAATTGACTGACAGTTACCAAACCTCCAAATCAAAACCAACGACAATACAAAAAAAAAACAAAATTTAACTGATTTGACTATGACTCTTAGCAAAATAGAAATACCCTACGCTTTTATTTAATTTCCGAAACGACAACGACAAAATGAAATTACACTAAAAACGATACGAACAAAGTATTCTAGAATGCTCAAGGTCACTAAAATCAAGTTATATGTGCCTCGAATGATGAAAATGTACCGTACGTCACAACAAACGAATCGACAAACTAAAAAATGTGTCGCAGGTAACTTTTAACAACGATTCGGGCTATCGAACACACAACACAAATATCCGTAGTTATCTCTAACAATAAATACGGTTCAATCGATCAACAAATCCAGTTAATTAATAAAGATTTACGGCTCAACGGACCAAAATGTCCGTAGGCAACTTTAACACGAATATAATCGGCCTCAAATGGCCCAAATGTTCAAGCAGTTAAATTACGTTATCAGACTAGCAGGACCAAAATGTCCAAGGCAGCTATATCACGAATATCCGGCGAGACGGACCAAAATGTACGACTCAACGGACCAAAATGGCCATAGGTAACTTTACCACGAATATCCGGCTAGAAGGACCAAAATGTGCGGTTAAGTGGACTGTAATATAATTAGGCGAATTTATACAATGGAATCGACACGAGAAAGAGAGTCACAAGTTAATAGCACCGATAGTGGTAACTGAGGTCCTGCCGACTTACCTCTAGGCCCCGGATAGGACGTGCGATGCACTTCTGCCACCGCACCAGCAAGGTTCTGGTGGTTTCAGAGTCTCTGGCCAGGTCGTCTTCCTCCTCCGTCAGGTGCTTGCAAGGGCGGCCGGTGCAATCCAGGATTTTGCAGGGGGCTTCAAGGAACACTAGGGTAAAAACTTGTGACGTGCGCGAATAAAAATCACTCGCGACTGGAGTAATTGCCGATTGGGCAATATTCGATACGAAAGAAGAATTAAATGAATTTGTGAACTTTGTGAAGTGTTAACGATACGAGAATACGAAAACGACTACTAATTTAAATTTACCGTTAATTTTACTAACGTCATAATTGCGGAAATGCGTTGACCAATCATAGGGTCCCTTATCTATTACTTGCAGTTCTTTAAACATTTTGACATTTCGACATGTTGGACAAACGTGACACTGACAAGAGTGCATACGAATAGGCTAATGATGGCGAAATAATGTTGTCAAAACTGAACAGATGTCAATAAGCGAATGTAATATTAAGTGAGAACCAAGGATTTTATATACTATCTGGATAACGCACGAAGATTAAAAATCAATATTTCATTCATACAAACTTATGCTGTAATTACTATTCTATAAAGTTTATTTTTTTCTGTCTCAACTCAGAATAGAAAAACGAACTACATGAGAGACTCAAAAATAGTAGTTTGTCCTTGTCTAGCAAGTTGCCATTGCAAAACAAAAAGTATTTGGTAGATTTAGAAGATTTCTCTCATTTCAATAAATTTAATTAAAAATAGGTCATTTGAATTCTTCTAACTTAATATTTTTTTATTTTGCGTGTTTGATATTTTTTACGATAATATTGCAAGTAGGTACAAGTTGTAAATGCTATTTATAAGAAGTCATATTAATAATATTTCGTCAGCTGCAAGCGGCAATACTGGCTATAACTAAAAATGGCAATGTGACGTGGTTTGTTGATCTAAAATTATTGGTGTGGTTTTTGTGATTTTTAGCTAAAGGAATTGATATTATTCGTCAAAATGGTTCATTTTTGCTGCGTAAATGGTTGCAAAAAGGAATGGTATCCCGGTTGCGGCTTAACATTTCACAGGTGAGCTATTTTAAATGTTTTTATGTAAGTGGTGTTATAGGGTGTCCATGAATATCAGAGGGCCTAGGAACAAAGATTGTAATAAGTAGGTACAATTATTATGGTTTAATTTTTGTAGAGGTATTGCATACTATTACACAAGCATGACGACTATGTTAATGAGTCACGAAAAAATTGAAACCGAATACAGTACCTTCAATCTTTAAAATGGAAAGTCATACTTTTATAGGTGGTCATAAAAGTTATAATTACAAGAAGTAATATAAGTTAGAAGTAATATAAAAGTTATAATTACTTAATTGTGTTGTATCAAAGATAATATATTTTGTTTATTTACAGATCAGACCTACAGCAGTGATTTATAAATTGAGCAGTATACTGCTCAATGTTTTAATGTTATAACATTAAAAAGCCCCAGAAAAGAAAGAAGTGCCACAAAGTATCAGAAGCCATGCTCGTCAAGACCACCTGAGAAAAAAGCTAGGAGGGAAGAATCCGAAAAATCAACCCAATCGAACTTAAATACTAATACGCCAATACACAAATACAAAAACACATACATACGCACATAAAATGCCAAATTGCCCAAGTTGTTTATAAGATCTTCGTTCGCTTCGCTCACTCGATCAATTATAATACAAGTTGGAATATAAAAGATTGTACCTTAACATTTACTTGTTTTATTTTTTAGAAAACATAATTATTATGCCTAGTAAGTACCTAGTTTTTATACTTAATTGCGTATCTGGGCTCGTGTGAAAATCAATAAAGCTATTTTTCTCAGAAATAAGAATATTCCCAGAAATAAGCCCTAGCTAGCTCGATTATTCACCCCCGTAAACCGCCATACTGCAAATTTCATCGAAATCATTACAGCCGTTTTAAGAACGTGAATACAAATCAGTTTGTACAAATAAATAAACAAATATTGCTAGTTTAGGATAGGTAGTAATTTATTCTAATAAACAAGATACACCTACAGTGCTTTAAGAATCAGGTTAAAAAAAAAATATCAAAAGAAATATTCATGAAGTGCCTATGTTGTTACCTATAATAATAGAGGGAAGGGAGGCCTTCGCCCTGTACGGGGAAACAAAAGTCAGTAATTAACAAATCAGTACATTTTATTTCAAGCAGTTTCTTTCGATTTTATTAAAAGTACAGATGTGCGGACATCCTACTTAGAAAGAGATGCGTTACTACTTTGGTACTCTCACCGGGCTCGTTTTTAGGAAACACTGCGTTATCCAGTTTACGAAGTATGTAGATTCATGGTGAGAACTAAGTTTTCGGATCCTTGAGCAGAGCTATAAATAGATTTTAATAAAGTTCACACACACATAGAAAACAAATCTTGAATTGATAACCCCAAGAATCAAAAATATAAATACTGTTATGTTTATTCCTCAAAATATGTGATATTGCTAAAGCATCATTGGCAAAATGAGGCAAAACTCTTGATGTAGCACCGATTGCACGAAATGTAATCATCATAATTACAAGTACTGAAAGACAAAATTACACAAACTATTTAGGACTCACAATAAAGAACGCTACGCTAAGACGAGACGGGACTATACGAATCAAAATAAGTACATATAATGTGTTCTGTGGTAGTTTAACCCTAGACAGCTAACGTTCGTCAAAATGACGAGCATCTAATAAATATCTCCGTCTCCCTTTCTCATCGTTTTACCTACACACTCGCGGTTTCGTGCCAACTTAGTGTCCGCTAGACTGCGTCGCGTGGTGGTTGCGTTTAGCCGGTAAGTACTTTTGTTTTTGAGATACCTACTGCATACTCGTCATTTTGACGAATGGTTAGCTTATGCGTAACTTTTAGCTTACGTGCTTTGAGTTGATTTTTGCTTTGTTTTTTTTTAGTTATTTCGTTGATAGTGTAATAAAACTCTCACTGTTGTCCAATCAGACTATATTGTTCACTTCCTTCTACGTTACAATCTCTCTGGTACCTACTTTACAAATTACCAACTCTAAGCCACGTGGTTTTACAAAGTAGCTTGCATTGCATGCGACCAACTCTTCCGAGCGCTCGTTCCAGAATGGCGATCGAGCAGTCGAGCCCGACCGCCATCTTTATCGCCGGAAGCGTTGCCAGTATGCAGTGCAGACACTTTGAATCAATCACCATTAATAATACTTTTACATAAACTAAACAAACAAACTAGTTTCTAAAACAGTTATCATGATTAATGACAATTAAAATCATTATTTATTTGCAAACAAATTATTCAGATCCACAGACATATTTTAAATCAATCGATTCAACTGACTAACCATACATAATTGCCAACGGCATTTTCTATGAAGTTGACAGACTATTTTACAAACAAATATGACAAGTGTCATCAAATATCATAATAGTAATTTCTATTAAACCATTAAAATTAGAACCATTATTGAAATTCATCACATTCGGCCATCCGATATTGTGCTTACTCTGGAAGCACATGCTAAGTGCACAATATAATATGATAACTTAATAAACAAAGCTTGAATTTAAAACAAATAATGAGAAAAGATGACCATTCAAATACAATCTAAAAAAAATCTAATGTCTATCAAATTCGGCCATCCGACAGTGTGCTTACTCTGGAAGCACATGCTGAGAGCATAATGATAACATGATAACTATGTATATGTATGAATAAACAAAACTTGAAACTTGAATGACTACCAAAATTCAAACAACTAATAAGAACAAATTAAGACAAATCCAAAATTACAATATAAAACTTGTAAACAAAATGAAATTATTAAGTAGAAGATACGAAGACACCCAAATAAATCTTAGTCATTTCTTAGAATAAACAGATATTAAAAATATAATTCTATCTAAAAATAACTAAAGTTAAATATCCCGTTTACCATATTCAAAGCCTGTATGCAAAAAAAATTAACTAAATGAAATTTCTCGTAAGATAATAATAACAGTTTTGTATCAGAAAAGTCTTCGCATCCCAGCCATAAACAATCCATTCGGGTAAAATATTATTTAAATTAAATATTCCAATAACATAAATTATACTCAGATTGTGATAGGAAGACATCTACATGGTTAAAAATACAGTCAAACAGTTAATTGTTTTAAAAGTCAAATAGTAATTTGGCCTCCCTACTACAATATTCACGTTGACCGGATTGAGAGGGTCCAGAAAAAGTTTCTGAATATAAGTATACTGCAAAGCTCCATCATTTTCATTTAATGTTATTAGAAAATCGTCGCAAATATCATGATCTATTGTATCTTTTCAAAATTATCCAATCGCATATCGACTCTCCTTGCTTACTTTATCTTATTAATCTAAATATAAAGCCTACACCTCGGCAACCCTTTCAGAACACTTTCGCCCTACAAGTCCATTCAAACAACACTTCTTATTATAACCCCGTTGTCAGAATGTGTCGCCTATTTAACGATTTATTGATTAAATACAGTGATAAAATTGATATCTTTAACAATAATCAAAATAAATTCAAGAATGCAGCTTTGGCCACTCTTTCATTAGAGTGTGCCGAAAACTCTTATTAGTTAGTTAATTAATTCTGCACTCTCTTCGAGTCTTAACTCGAAGTGACTTACTGTAATAAAATAATTGTATGAGTACACCTAAGTTCCAAGTAAATGTTAACTTTAATCACCTACTACTAGTTAAGCCTGGTTACACGCTATCTACATAACTTTCCTGTTCAATGCATTCTGTGTACGCATGTTTTGGGGTACTGTCTAGCTCATAATTTAATAGTATTTATGCCTGTAAATTATCGATTGTACTCTGTTTTGTGTACCTAATAAACAAATAAAATAAAATATAAAACAAAATGAAATTGGTAATAAACTACATAATTCTTCTCCTTAATACGGAACTCAGCCTGTTACTGCGGCACCTTCAGAGGCGCGTCATGGCTCAAGCTGCTGATGTGGTGCCTTCCATGGCGCATCACGACTCAGACCACTGATGCGGCGCCTTCCGTGGCGCATCACGACTCAGGCCGCTGGTGCGGCGCCTTCTATGGCGCATCCCGACTCAGGCCGCTGGTGCGGCGCCTCCCGTGACGCATCACTGCTCATGCTGCTGATGCGGTGCGTCACGGCTGTGTCCTGTGGCACCTTCTGCGGTGCATCGCTACTAACTTTGCCTGGAGTTTTAAGGATCTGAAACTCGTCATAAAATTTACAGATCTGCAAGCACACTGTGAATAAATCTATTATCATTCATCTGCTTTATATCTAGTTGAAATGAATAGGTTTTCCAATTGTGAAATAATTAAAAAGTAACAATATATTCCAAAAATATAAAACACTAAATGTACACTATCCACGGCATTTGGAAGAGTTCTCTGTACTTAGTCTTGCGCTTTAAATACTACAAAAGATACGTTTAACTTAGCTCAGTAAATGCATGAAAACGCCATCATAAATTCTGACAGCGAAGAACTTATTTACTTGAATTCCTCCATGCCATGCCCTGCCATGGTACTGCAGGCACGAACATGATTGTACTGTCATATTCTCATTGTTTTTGCTGAAATGTAAACATCTTATCGACAGAGACTGTTTCGGTGCGTAACCAATCTAATGGTTCAGGTTTATGACGTATTAACTTAATTTGGAATCTTGGTTCAATTTTTATTTTTTTATTGAAAACTGATTCAGTTGTACAGCTGAACTGTAAAATTGTAATTGAACTCCTATAACTGCAATTCATCTTTAGTTAATCTTAAGTTAATATTTTATAAATGTTTTATAAATCGCTTATCTTTAATTTATAATTAGTTCACATTTATTGTATCTTTAATTTATATTTAATTCATCTTAAATTCATCTTAAATTCATCTTAAATTCATCTTAAATTCATCTTACATTCATCTTAAATTCATCTTAAATTCATCTTAAATTCATCTTAAATTCATCTTAAATTCATCTTAAATTCATCTTAAATTCATCTTAAATTCATCTTAAATTCATCTTAAATTCATCTTAAATTCATCTTAAATTCATCTTAAATTCATCTTAAATTCATCTTAAATTCATCTTAAATTCATCTTAAATTCATCTTAAAATCATCTGTAATTCATCTTTAATTCATCATTAATTCATTTGTAATTCATAATTAATTCATCGTTTTTTCATCTTTTATTATAATATCCTCACTCGACACTGGCAATACTGAACGAATTTATATACTTGGAATCCAAAACATTAATTTTAAACTCAAATAACTTTAACTCTAATCCAGCTTAACTTTTACTCATATCCAAAAACTTATATAATCTTAACCCGAAATCTTTACTTTTAATCCAAATCCAAAAAATGATCTTCAGCTTTCAAACATTTTTTCTTTTTAACTTTTTGATCAATTTGAACTTTTTGAACATTTTGAACATTTTGAACATTTTAAACATTTTGAACATTTTGAACATTTTGAACATTTTGAACATTTTGAACATTTTGAACATTGACCAAACAGATCTCGCATGGTTCCAAACATAATTTCAACTTCTAAGGCGTACATAGTCAAACTGAACTCGCTTGGTTTCAAAATCAATTTCAACTTCTAAGGCGTACATAGTCAAACTGAACTCGCTTGGTTTCAAAATCAATTTCAACTTCTAAGGCGTACATAGTCAAACTGAACTCGCTTGGTTTCAAAATCAATTTCAACTTCTAAGGCGTACATAGTCAACTGAACTCACTTGGTTTCAAAATCAATTTCATCTTCTAAGGCGTACCTACATAGCCAAACTGTGCTCACTTGGTTTCAAAACCAATTTCATCTTTTAAGGCGTACCTACATAGCCAAACTGAACTCACTTGGTTCCAAAATCAATTTCATCTTCTTAGGTGAAAATAGCCAAACTGTACTCACTTGGTTCCAAAATTAATCTTTACTTCTATGGCGTACATAGCCAAACACAGATCCCAAAACACTTTCTTTAGTCGAGCAGTAATTACGTTCAATGGCCTGGTTAACGTCCCCAAACTAGATCTGTTTGCTCAAAACCACCAAGAATTGCTATTAACATTTTGTCAAAATGCTGTTTCGAGGAGACTCCCCAGGTTCCATATGCTTTTTTTTTTTTGTTCGAGTACCCTCTTTAAATTTTCTCAAGAAAAATTTAAATATTTTATCAAAGATCCATTAATTCAATTAAGTTTTTAATTACACATTATCCATCATGCAATAAACGTCATCAGAACAATAAAATTGGGCGTGTACTTACCACTTCGGATATGTAATAAAACTCTCACTGTTGTCCAATCAGACTATATTGTTCACTTCCTTCTACGTTACAATCTCTCTGGTACCTACTTTACAAATTACCAACTCTAAGCCACGTGGTTTTACAAAGTAGCTTGCATTGCATGCGACCAACTCTTCCGAGCGCTCGTTCCAGAATGGCGATCGAGCAGTCGAGCCCGACCGCCATCTTTATCGCCGGAAGCGTTGCCAGTATGCAGTGCAGACACTTTGAATCAATCACCATTAATAATACTTTTACATAAACTAAACAAACAAACTAGTTTCTAAAACAGTTATCATGATTAATGACAATTAAAATCATTATTTATTTACAAACAAATTATTCAGATCCACAGACATATTTTAAATCAATCGATTCAACTGACTAACCATACATAATTGCCAACGGCATTTTCTATGAAGTTGACAGACTATTTTACAAACAAATATGACAAGTGTCATCAAATATCATAATAGTAATTTCTATTAAACCATTAAAATTAGAACCATTATTGAAATTCATCACAATAGTGAATAATGGCTGCAAGATTGATCACAGATGACGACATAGTTCGGGCGTTAGATGATGAAGATTATGTCAACACAAATGATGTTTCTTCTGATAGTGAAAATGAGGATGGTTTGTTGCCTGATGACGTTGAAAGGGAGCTATATGAAACAACTGCATGAAAAACTCGTTGAACCTTGGCTAAAACGTCGACTGGAAATACCAACAATGCCTCGTAGAATGAAAGACAAGATAAGAGACGTCTTGGGTTTGAACCATGAGGATCCCGCTGAAGGTCAAGGTCAAAATCTTGAGCAATCTGGTTCAGCAAGTAGTGCAATACTTGAAAATGCCTCAACAAGGAAAAGGAAAAGCTGCAGTTTGTGTTCCTATAAGAAAAGGCGCATGACCAAGAATCACTGCAATAGTTGCAGAGTTCCCATTCGTGGCGAACATACGGTTGACTTTTGCCCAACTTGTGCCAAAAAAATCTAAGTAATTTGATACTCACCGATAATTTTAATCTTTTTTCTTAATTATACTATAAGTAAAAGTAGAAATTTCTAAACAATAGTTCCTAATTTAGTCGTTGTAAGAAGTTGTGCCTTATCGATCTCAATGAAACATGTGCCATTTAAGATTTGTGATTTAGTACTTGAAAATTAAATAAATATTCATTTTTGTTATAATTATCTTTAATTTATATCCCATATTTTCAATAAATACAATAAACCTAATTAAAATAACATACTTTTTCAAATAAAAAACACGTTTGAAAAATGGTCGTCAAAAAGTCGAATGGTTAGCTTATCATAGAAGTCCAGGGGCTCAATTCTAGACCAGTGACTTTTTTGTCACGGTAGTTAAATATCACAAGAACTGTCAGTTTCTTTAGTGAATTTGACAGTTCTTGTGATATATATCTACCGTGACAAAAAAGTCACTGGTCTAGAATCGACGCCTAGGAACGTTAGCTATCTAGGGTTAAAGGACAAAATAAAATATAGGCCTAATTTCACCAATCACACATAATGACTATAGAACGCTCTATTAATTACTAC
This sequence comes from Thera obeliscata, assembly GCA_947578465.1. Classification (NCBI taxonomy): domain Eukaryota; kingdom Metazoa; phylum Arthropoda; class Insecta; order Lepidoptera; family Geometridae; genus Thera; species Thera obeliscata. Next base: position 3,387,395 of record OX387929.1, on the reverse strand, counting down.
ACCCCATTTATGTAGTTACAATTATTATTTTTCCAAAAAACACAGTATTAAAAATGGGCGACTATCGCAAGCAGGCTTGGAGGAATTAAAAATTTCGAATTCCTCCAAGCTAGCAGGACTCCTTGGGTTGACAGGACTAAACTTAAAAAGTTAGGGGAGAAGTTTCGACAGGGGATTATCAGTCAGTAGCATCTAATCATTACATACACGCACCGGCTGTTTGTTCTTTTTCAAGTTTCACGTTGCACTGTTGGTGGTTGATTGATTGATTGATTGACTTGACTTGACTATGACGTGACGTGCGTGCGTGACGTTCGGAGATGGGTGCGTGGGACGTCAAGCAATATTCCTATAAGCAGACTAATTTAAAAGCAACAAACATAAAATGACAAAGCACTGTTCATTTAGTGATTTTCAAATATTGTTATTTGATGAAATTGAACCTTATTTTATCACTGCAAGCATGCTGGGTGCTTATTCTATTGTTCGGGTTAATACTTAGTCTGCTCTTGCCTGCTCTTGCTAATGAAAATTGGAAAGAGTTAGAAGTTTTGAGTCGAGAAAAGCAGATAAGTGATAAAGCATGTTACAAAAAAAAGCGTAAGTATAACGTTTGTTGTATGTTTAGCTACGCGTGTGCCCGTGTGCCAGTGTTTAGTTGACATTAATCGGTAATGACAACTTAAAAATTGACACTGTGTCAGTCATGCACAGTGTTGCCAGTTTGGTGATTTTGTCGCTAGATTTAGTGATTTTTAGGGGCTACATGGTGAAATTTTGGAAAAGAAATCACTAGAAAAATATCTGGTGATTTTTAATGATATTTTTAAAATCTGGGGTAATTAGAGAAAACAAAATGTCAACCCTATTTGCCTGCCCTTGAAGACGGGAATCCCCACGCCAGAGTGTAGACCACCCACCTACTCGTAATGAAATAAATAGTGCTATCCTTTTTTTCTAAATATTGGTCATGCTCGGGGAATTCCCATTCCATACCAAGACACGTATGCATTGTTTTGTTTGTGTAAGTGTAGTCAGTTGTTCTCTTCGGTAACGAATGTATCAGAATTATTAATTTATTATAAAGTTATATTGAAGTTCTAATTTGTGAAATACCTATTTTACCATGGATGTGCCGGTGAAAAAAAAGACTGTTTATCCTCAAAAATATCGAAAAGAATGGGAAACCCAAGAAGAATTTAAAATGTGGTTACGGCCTGTGTCAAATGATCCCACTAAAGCTTTTTGTAAGTTTTGTCATGCTGAAGTTTATGCCAGAATTGGTGACATTATGAAACACAAAGAAACGAAGAAACATAAGGAAAAATCTGACTTGGTGACTAAAAACAAACAACTTGAATTTCTCCCCGCTTCCAAAGATAATACAAGCTCACTGAAAATAGAAGGAGCTTTGGCTTTATTTATTGCTGAACACACGTCCATACAGCAAATTGACCACTTAACTGAGGCTTTAAAAAATGTATTTCCGATTCAAAGAGTGTTATGGATATAAAAATGCACAGGTCAAAGTGTAGAAGTATTTAATGTCGATTTCTTACCTAACGTTTTGATTTACTTATCATAAGTAAAATTGTTTTTTAAATTCTTAAGTTGCTTTTTAAGTTGTCACTAAGATTTATAATTATTATTTTTACGATTAAAATTATGTTTCTTAACAAATAACTTGTAATTTTATTTAATACTTAACCCTTGATAAAAATAATTCTTTAGTGAATTTTGAAGATTTTTTTATGAAGAAAATCTAGAGAAATCTAGAGATTTTTTTTTATTTAGCTGAAGATTTTTTTTTCTGTGAGCTGGCAACACTGGTCATGCATGAGATAGTGGCGTGCACACTGCAGAATTCATTGGTATGGTTATTGGTAAGAACTCGATTGAAAAAATCGATTACTACTGCTTTTGTTGTGCAACCTCTAGCAACAACATGACGCGGCTGACGGGTGACAGACAAAGGTGGACTTGACATTGATTTGATTGACGGAAGTTATTAAATCCCCAAAGCCATGTCGATCATAAATAAATGAATAGTATTTAGATTTGTCTCTGTAAAAAATATGGTCTTAACCTATTTGTTTTCATGCTAGCTTGATTATGGTAGATAGGTACTATGTATTCCCTACTCTACCTACAAAATAATTATTGCAAAGTTTTATGAACAAGAAGATCCTAAAGTCACCAATTTGCAAGAAATTTAGTAAATGAAACTTTTCTTCTTTCTGCTCATAAACTACCTTTTTAAATGAGTAAAACTATCATGGTAGGTACAAAATTATTCATTTATTAAAACAATTCGTTGCCAGGCAAGTTAATGATAATTAATTGGTGTAGCATTGTTAGAGAAGTAGCTATACATTAGGCAACTAATTAAGACAACAGGAATGTCAACATCAAATAATAAAAATGTTGGTTTATTACCTATTAGGTATAATGTAGCAATAAACTTCAGTCTTAAATATTTGAGAAATTGTGATATTCGAATTTTCAACTCTATCACAACAGTTTTTATTGCGGAAAATCTCTAAAAAATAATTGAAGTACATAGTTGGTGTTCAAGTGTTCTTACCTTCTATAATAGGTACCTTAATTAGTACTTACATTAAAAATAATAAAAAGTAGATGTGATGGATAATTACCTAGGTAATTGTAATGTACCTTTGAGAGTATTAATTTGTCATGTTTATTAGTAAAACTATTGTGAATACCTACAGTTAAAAATATGGTCCAAGTTATGTCTACAAGCTACAAATGTGTTCCAGTAAGTTTTTTAAAAAATTACAGAGGCTGACTTACCTACTTAATTATCATGATTTTTCATTGAGCAGACTAGCATGACTTCTGGTAGCTCAGCCGAATAGTTTACCGAGTCAAAACATTAAGTACCTATAATATACACAAAATACCTAATATCTACAGACGATTTGGAATCATGAATCGTCTGGCCACAATAAAAAAATCTTTACAATTATGTAAGTACCCAATTAATAATTGCCATGACATGCTTCTTTTAAAAATACAGACTTAAGTTGAATATACTACTGCATTTATTTATTTGTGATCTGCACGCACTTTATACCTTATTTGCAACTTTTTCAAAATATTTCTTCTTTTCGTCAGGATTCGGTATAATCTGAAACATACAATTCAGTAAAAATTCCATCATCCTTACTTATGAACTTCACTGCGGGCGTACTGTGTAACAGTTTGATGAGTATGTAGCTGAAAAATTATGGGTACTACAATATGAGACCTAACATTTGTCTAGGGATATTCCGTTTGAAATAAATTTTCTGATTTTTCGAGATTTTGTTCCTACTTTAATTTTTATTAATAAATATTATCAAACAGTTGTATTTTATTATTATTAACAAACAACACAAAATAAGGATTCTTGACATACCCAATTTAAAGAAATTACTTTGTTTGTAAAAATCAACAAAATGTTGAATATCCCTAGACAATGTTGATGAGTGTCTGTTCAAGTATATAGACGCAGGGCAGTGTATCTTAGGAGTCCTTAGATGCACTGCCTGCCCTAAGTTAGGACACTTACTCGATGGGGATCAAATCCAGGTCCTCCAACGCTGAAGGCAGAGATACTACCAACTAAGCTGTCAGGGCTGCCTAGATAGCGTTGCGTGATGTCTGCCTTTGTATAAGTGTTTATTTATTGAATTATGAGTATTTATTAAGTAGACAGTTAAATATTAACTTACTGTATCTTGACCGGGCTTCCAACCAGCAGGACATACTTCTCCATGTTTGTCTGTGTACTGGAAAGCTTGCACGAGTCTTAAAGTTTCATCGACTGACCGACCGACGGGTAAATCATTCATAGTGATCTGTCTCAAAATTCCTCTATCATCAATAATAAATAAACCTCGCAGTGTGTGCCCCAAATCTTCAAGGTAAACTCCATAGTCTTTTGCTATGGAATGAGTTAAATCACTCAAAAGGGGAATATTGATTTTTCCGAGACCTCCCTCTTTGCGCGGTGTGTTGATCCAAGCAAGGTGAGTAAAATGAGAGTCTACAGAACATGCCACAACTTCAGTGTTAATTTTCTTGAATTCATCTAGCCTTTCTGAAAATGCTAGGATTTCCGTGGGACACACAAATGTGCTGAAACAAAAAAAAAGAATTATGCGTTGATAATAATTTATGGTGCTGACATTTTCCTATAAACATAATAATAATATATAATTTCATGATATTATAGTCGCAACAGATGAGGGTTATGCGTGTTCCCCGTATCAGGAAGGTCGTAGGTTCAAATACCACTCGGCTCATAATTTTTGAGACAATATATTTAGATTTTGTGCTGGTGAACACTATAAATCAATAAAGCGATGGTTCTAGATATATTTAGTTCTAGGTTATTTATTTACTAGCTGAGCCCGTGACTTCATCCGCGTGGAATAATGCTTTTGCAGATAATAACGTGCCGTAACCACGCCGAGCTCCCCCCCCCCTAAGTTACTTATTTTGTAATGACTCCGTAAATGTTTAAACAAACTTTAATCCACTATTCCCTATTGTTGTTTTAAACCTTAGGGGTGTTATAAATAGTCCTGGCGTAGCGTTGGACTAGTTAATCCGTGTTTTGTCACATTTGTTCGAGTTGACAATTGCATGTCAATGCGAAGAGACAAAATTATTAATAAGACTTCATCAAAAATAAATTAATCAATCGGTTTAGAAAGTGTAGGCGTGCCTATTGTGTTATGTTGGGTTCTGTCTGGTACGCTTAAAGACACTACATTGTATCTACGAGATTAAGTATCTAGGTACTTACCTACTTTTTATTACGTAGGCACCTATTTTAATTAAGTTGGTAACCTAGTTTTCACTATCTTTGTAATCAACAAGAGGCTTGGAGATAAATGGTCGAAAATTATAAAATGATTAAATAATGGTAAGTAGGTAGCAAATAATAAAAAATAAAATTAACTCACAAATCCAATGGGTAAAAAAAGAAAACCAAATATTTTCCCTTGAAGCTTGATAAAGTCAGTTGCGTGATTTCTCCATCTACAACAGCGGTAGCCTCCCACTCAGGTGCCGGCTTTGATACTGTTAAAAAGTAGGTAGGTTTGATATAACGACTTTATAAGGTATTTTTGGGGAATAGATTGCGAGTAGGTATTTACTTTAAATTTAATAAATAATAATGGTTACTTACTCATAGCTTTAGTAAATTGAAGCTTGTGTTCAATTTTTTTTGCTCCACCAGGAAACACATTACCACTACCGAATGAATAACATGAATCGCTTTCGAATAACGATGGTGTACAATAACTGGTTAAACTTAATAAAAACAAAGATTTCAATAAGTATCCCATTTTGGTGCACTAGCGTGTCTTTGCGTACGTAAACAGTAATTAATCGTTCGTGAACTTCCAACCTTCACAACGAAGCTACCAAACAAAAAAAAAGTAGGCACAACACAACGGTAACCACTGTGTAGCAACACAAATTTATATGAGTGTGTGTTTATGCGATGAAGGGGCGGGGCGCGACGGGCGCGTGCGTGTACGAAAACTACGAAATGTCATCCTGACAGGACCACGTAAGCAAAGTGCACAAATAATTTTTAATTTTTATCAATACTTAATCTTGTATAAATTTTTAGGCTCCAGAATATTTTTCCCATACAATACAAATACAAACCAATTTAAAAATAATTTGAATTTGAACTCGAATCAAAATGCCGAAATCGATATCGAGTTGTACGAATGATTCTGCTTATCGCATCGATAGTGACCAAGACAAGGATGAAATTACATACATCACTAGTTACGCTTCGTTCGTTCGTTTCGTTCGTTTCTTTTGGTCGCGTTTGCGATCTATTTCGTGTTTTTGAGTTTTCTCTAAACTTTAGCACAAAAATGATTTTAGTTCAACAAAATACATTTTTATTGTGATTTTCTGTGATCAAACTCCATCGCAATCCTTTGCGGTAAGTTTTTTATTGCTTAGTTTGGAAAACTACTTGTCGTTCACTATGGCGGTCCGTACTTTTCTTCGGTGTTGAGTGTTGTTATTCGCTAAGTTTTCTCATGTCGTCGTAACCAAGGTTGGATAGGAATTTTTTGTTTACTATTTTTTATACATGCTGTAGATGGACGTACCAGATGACAGCGTTTTGGATGTAGACCTGTTACCTGACGATGGGTCTGAGGAGGAGGGCGAAGCACCACAGTCGTCAGGTTAGTAAAGCTTATTCTCAGCTTTTTATGTCCAATATTAATTAATTTGTCAAGTTTAAGCGCGTCAATATTTACAGGGCAAATCAAAGGGTAGTCCTAACTATTTATAGTAGTGGTACTGATATTCAAATACGTTTTAGACTTCTATCCGGGTCCAGGGTCCACTCCAACGTCGTGTGCATCCTCGCCGCGCGGGGAAGAGCCTGCCTCTCCACATGGGGGGGCATCACAGCCAGCTTTCTTCCACCATCAAAGCTACACTCGCCCATTCTTTACTGCAGGTCGAAGAGGACCTGGGAGACCCAGAAAAGAAGGCCCAAAGCTTACAAGGGAAGGGAAAATTGTCAGAAGGTAAATTAAAAAACTGTGTTTCATCTAAGTAGGTACTGCAAAATCTGGATATTAATAATATTTTAAGTTTAAAGTCAGTAATTTTTTGATCAGTTTCCGTGCCATGTAACTTTTATTAACTTTGACATGTGATTTGGTGTTGATTATCTTTTTTTATTATTTCCCAATTCACCTTATATTTTTTTTACTAATGTATGATGTTGATGACTGACTTATTCTACTTGTACTTATAATTTAGTTAAGTGTTAATTGTATTAAAAACCTACTATTACATTGCAGTGCCCAACAGAGTGTATGTACTGATCTAAACTACTTTAAAAATGTATGCTATTTATTTTATGTACATGTAAATAATTAATAAATGATTTGAATAAACTAAAATATATATGCAGGTGTGTAATTTTATGTAGTTTTTTGCAAATACACAATTATGTACCTCTGGAATATTATTATTATTGATATTTAAAACTATTCTGTGATTTTCCTGTAGGTATAGAGGAGGTGCGGGTTCTGTGAGAGGAGCAAAGAGACACCGAGGAAGCCGTGATGATGCCCTTGAAGAAATGATGGAAGAGGATGATTTCACTATGCCACCTGTGCCTGAAGAACCACCTTATATGCCTGAAAAATGGTGTGTTTGAGCAAAAATCTAAAATTATGAAAAATATGCTTATTTGTGCTGTGAAGCACCATTGCTGTGTTTTGGTTTGAAGCGTGTGGGTGCCGGTAATTACTGGCATGTCTGTATGCCTCAAGTTGATGGGTGCAGAGTAGTGCATCGTAGGGCATGTTCCTGACGTGCGTTAACTATGAGGCCATGCCTTGTTATAGGCCATGATTGCCACTTAGCATCAGGCAGGTCATACGCTTGTTCCATCTGCTAATTGTATAAAAAAAAGTTTGAGAAGTGTTAGAAAATCCATGCAATGGCTTTTCAATTTATAGGGCTGGAAAAGTGTGCGCACTCTGCAACCTGGGTGAGCGCAGTCAGCTAGGACAGGGTGAGATGCGTCAGATTCCCTGCTCCATTGAGGGTGAGGGTAACACCACCCCCGTGGCTAACTCTGGTGGAGCCACACCGACTAGCGTGACTACCCCGAGCAGTGCTCCAACAACACCGGTCACGCCTGGCTTGGTATCACCACCCCCTGAGCTGGTGGATCCTAACCAACATCCCCTAGCTTTGCCATTGAGTAGGAGGCAAAAGGCTTTTAATAAGTGCAAGTAAGTAAATATCAGTCTCCCAAAAAAGCTCTAAACATTTCATTCAATTTGTTCGCTCTTTTATTGACGTCGTTATTTGTTAAAAAAACATTGTGATTCTTTCTTGATTGTACTATATATACTGACGTAAGTATTAAATCCCTAACTTTATTTTTAATCTCCTCAGAACACCTCTATACAACATGGAACACACAGATGAACTTTCAATAATTGGTCACGTAGAAATGCTAGAGCTACCAGTTGTAGCATTCTCTCGAATGTTCTACATACATCGCAACTGCCTTGAGTTCACGTCGCCGTTTCAAGAGCAGATGGTGGCAACCTCGTCTGAGGAAGAGAGGTTGGAGATTGAAGAAGCTAGGGTGAAGGGTATACTGACGGCGGCGTTGGGACGGAAATGTGCCTTTTGTACTAGACATGGTGCTAGTATTTCTTGTAAGGTAAGCCCCACTTTATTTCTCTACAAAACAGTTTTAGGAACAAAAGCAATACCATGATTGATGGTTAACCAAACTTACTGAATCTCATAAATCTCTATATATAAAAAAAGTCGTGTTAGTTACGCTCTTTATAACTCAAGAACGGCTTGTCCTGTAAGCTGATGAGCTTGCTACCTCCCCACCAATTGTCAGCTACATTTACAGGAGATGCATATATGATACTTTTTATCCCGAAAATGTAACGGAAACGGGGCGAGTGAAGCTGCGGGCGGCCGCTAGTTTCAAATATATTTCATGTAGTTTATGTATATTCAATATAAATACTGACTACACATTTAATTGTACAAACCCCTAAAAATCAAATGCCATGATCTAATACCCACCTACGATCATATTTGGGTGCCAGGTATTGCTGATTGAGCAAATATTTCATCAAACAACCCGCGGGAATTGCCTACACCTCTTGTAATATAATGTAATATAGAAAATAAGTCCTGTAGAGTTCATAAATATTATAGAAGTGTCCTGTGTAGTTTAACCTTTGAGATATTTTGTTTCAGATGAGCTGCAATAAATTCTTCCATTTCCCGTGTGTTCTTGCATCTGGAGGGTTCATAGACTTCCAATCTAAATCTTCATTTTGTAAAGATCACCTCTATCAAATACCATTAGTTTGTGAGTATATTCTCTTTCTATAATGAAGATATTGCAATACAACTGTTGAGTGTTTTGATTTTTTCACTGTATGAATTTCAGAAAAAGCGTTTCTGTCCTTCAGAGGGTTCACTATGCTTTCGGTTCTAAGTATAGCAGTTTTAAAGCTATGACTACGGTATTTGTTGTCAAAAAACTTCGTCATAGCTCTTATAGTAGCAGGCAATAAATATTGCACACCCGCTAATTTCGGCTTCATAGAGCGTAGAGTGCGTCAGAAAGAGATAGCGCTCTACGAAAGCAGAAAAGCCGATGTGCAATATTTATTGCCTACAACCGTACAAGCTTACTTATTAATACATAGTTTTGTCTGAACTATTGCCGTCAATGTGCATAACATTTCAGTGTCTAATGGCAAGGGCAGTTATGTCTCACTGTGGGTTTTTGTCAAACTAATTTGGTGCATATTGTCATCAGGTACGGCAGATATAGATTGTAGGACCTGCAGAACTATCGGAGACATCGCCAACTTGATGACCTGTGTGACGTGTGGTGCCCACGCCCACGGGACTTGCGTCGGTCTCGCTCAGTTACCAGGTATGTTACTCCTTTATACCTAACTGTTAACCGGTTTTGGGTTTAGGACATTCGTAATTAGATCAAGCAACAGATCACATCTCTAGTGGTGAAGAAGAAGAAGGAAGATGGAGTCGTCACGCGTAGTTATATTGTTTGCCGGGTATTAAAGTAAAACAGTTTTGTTCTCCTTTCATCTATTCTCTCTACATGCTCAAACCATCTTAGCATACCTTTCTCTACTCTCGTCACTACGTCTTCTTTCACACCGCATTTCTCTCTTATCACACTGTTCTTCGTCTTCTTCACTCTATCACTCAACTTTCAATCAGACATACTACGCAACTCCTTTACAGACTCATTTAAATTGACGATTAATACAAGTTATACTTTGGATGGCCCAACCAATCATTCCTCACTTCGGTTTCCTTGCTCACGTTGTTTTCCTTCACTATTTTAGAGTACTGTAGTGCACACAAGTATTTGGTTAAAAAAGTTATAGCGTACAACCGGATTCCAACCCACGCCCTTACCACTACTAGACTACCAGTGCTCTCACTAAAGTACCAGCCTATAACAGTCGTGAGTCCTAATTATCTTCTCTTGCCAGGTGTCCGGTCTGGTTGGTCATGTCACTCGTGTCGCGTCTGCCAGGTGTGCCGAGGGGAAGCGGGCGGCGGCACGGGTGTATCTCCGGGGGAGCCCCGCGCTGTCGCGTGCGAGCATTGCGATAAACTGTACCATGCCACCTGTCTGCGCCCTGTCATGGCCACCGTGCCCAAGTATGGCTGGAAGTGTAAGGTATGTCTGTCTTTGAATTTATTATTTTTGATTTGTAAAAGGATCATATAAAAAAACGGTAGGAACCGAGCCGTAGTTTGTTGCCTGTTCTTCTAGGCTTGGTCGCGTGGAACTGGCACCTGGACTCACCTAGCTTTAAGACGTTTCAAAGTGATTCTTGTAATTGAACTGAGTAAAGAAAATTTAGATTTAGATTTTTGATTCTTTATTTAGATGTAGGTGAATTTCAAATTGACAATGTCATATTCAAATGTACCTCAAGTAACGACGGAGGGGTGGCTTACTTGGTACCTAGAGCCTAACGAGTCGCGGCGGGTTGCAAATATTATCGAACGTATCTTATTTTTACAAAGCTAGAAAGCTGTACCCCTTATCTGAGTTTAAATCAATCAGTTTGAACAATTCGTTTCGCCGACGTGTCTCTCTCTTTTGTATGGAAAATTTTGAGACAACAACTCGTTGCTATCGTGTCTACGTAACGTATTGTTGTCTCATCTTTTCTCAATACAAAAACTAATTGTTCAAACTGATCGAGTCAAACTGCGACTTGCCCTTCTACTCGCAAGGCTTTAGGCGCTAAGCAAGCCACCCATCAGTGCGTTCGTAGCCTGAATTTCTGCACCTAAAGTAATTGCTTATGTGTATAATGTTGTTACAGTGTTGCCGCGTGTGTTCTGATTGCGGCGCGCGCTCGCCCGGCGCTGGGCCGTCATCCCGCTGGCACGCGCACTTCACGGTCTGTGACTCGTGCTACCAACAACGCAACAAGGGCTCTTGCTGCCCGCTGTGCCGCCGCGCATACCGCGCCGCCGCCTATCGCGATATGATCCGCTGTACGCTCTGCAAACGGTATGTATACTAGGCATTGAAAGTTGATTAAAAGTTTGGGGTTTTACCTACTTTTAAAAAAAGATGTTATTCTCAATTCAGCTTTATTTTTAGGGTTCCGTAGCCAAATTTCAAAAAAGGAACCCTTATGGATGCGTTCTGTCTGTCCGTCCGTAAATCATAGACACTTTTGAAACTTGGTACGGTTGTAGGCAATAAATATTGCACATCGGCTTTTCAGCTTTGTAAAGCGCTATCTTTTTCTGACGCACACCACGACCTATGAAGCTGAAATTAGCCGATGTGCAATATTTGTACTACTGCTACTATACTACACTGTAAAGGCATTAAAAGTTGATGAATAGTTTGGGTTTTAAACCTACTTGTAAAACGCCCAAAATTATTTCGCGTAAAAGGGCCTTACCGAGACAATGTTGTTTTCAGCTTTCGACGTGTTTTATTAAATCCTATTCTGTAATACATTTAGATGTGTTAGGGTATGCTTTGCGTCTCTAGTATGCAAGAAATCGCAAATCATACTACTTGTTAGAGTTTGCAGACGTAGAAAGTCGAGCGTGATGAATATGAATGTGAGTAGAGGTTAGACCAAAGAAAATATGGATGAACTGTGTGAAAGATGATATTGATAAGAGAGAATAAATGCAGAAGACGGCTGACAGAGGAGAATGGAAGAAAAGACAGTTTGTGCCGACCCCACATAAAGTTCTATAAAGGCAGGAAAAAGAAGACCTAGTACTCCGTAGGATTCAGCCTCTTTCAGCCTGCAAAATATGATAAAATAGTACATTGTTACCTGAGTGTTGAAAGTCACGTTCTTTGAGTCCCGAGACGGGTTTGGCGCCAGAGCGTAGCGAGGGCGCCAATGGAGCTTGAGGGACTTAAAAGACTTTCACCCGAGGTAAACACTGTGCTTTTCATTACGAATACAAGGAAAGTAAAAATAAAAACATGAAAGAAAAATTAGTGAAAATGAAGATTGAATTGCCGCCTTCCCGGTTTTTTTTTTCATTTTCTCTGGCGGGCCTTCGGCTTCGGCTCGCCAGCATTATTCAGCCATTATTTTCATTTTCATAATTTAAAAAATGGTAAATTGTTTGCTCAAATCTATGTTATTTTAAATAAATAGTTGAAGCTATATATTAATCAAGTAATTTAGAAGATATATTATTTATTTAATACTATCTTTATGTTATTTAACCTACTTGCTGAATAAAAAGTTGGAATTAACAAACTCCTTGCAGTTAGAGAGACTTTAGAAAGTTGGAACATGGTTGAATAAAATAGAACTTGTTTTTTTTTATAATTTGACAGCTGTCAGTAGAAAGCGATTCTCCCTAGGGCTGAAAGTTTTACTTTCAATTAGGCCCCTCAGGCAACTTCAGACCTACTTTCAGAGTATGAGCAATGAAAAATAATATAATATCGAATTGCTTTCCACCATAGATACGTGCACGGTATGTGTGATCCCGACGCAGAGCCGCTGCAGTACAGGCAGAAGAAAGACCAGAATCCAAGCTACGAGTACTGCTGTCCCATTTGCAAGACACAGATGCCGCTGATGTCTTCCAAGTCTGGATGTAAGTCTAACCAGTATAATACACAAAGATTTTTATAATGTCCCAAAGGTTAAGAGTCGAGCGGGATTCGAACCCGCGACCTTCCCCTTGGTATGGGGCGCGCTGACCATTGCGCCATCGGATCCTAATCACACTCGACGAATAACTCGTAGGGACTGTTCGGCACTAACGCGACCGTGGTTCACGCGTGCGACGTGGTGGGTTGGTGGAATACACTTTCAGAGGAGGTTTTTGTGGCTATTTTTAGCTGCAGCTGTAATGCTTTCGTGTACGCTAATAGTTTGTAAAGAGCAATGCCATGAGACTGCCATGCAAATGCAGCTAGAAATAGCCGAAACATCTAATTAGCTTATGAGCGTCAATAACAATATCCCCTTTTTCACCGACTTCCAATCAAAAAGGAGGAGGTTCTCAATTCGATTGTTTTTTTTTTAATATTTGTCACCGCATAACTACGTAATTTGTGAGCCGATTTGAAAAAATATTTTTTTATCTGAAAGGTACTGCTTCCAGATTGGTCCCATTTTAATTTGATTAAAATCGGTGTTGCCATTTTTGTTTAAATATTTTTTTTAATGTTTAACTGCATGCCTCCGTCATTTATGAACCGATTTAGAAAATATTTTTTTTTTTTGGAAGGTTATTCTTACGTCCAGATTGTCCCAAACAAAAATTAAAATCGGTTTAGCCGTTTGGCAATGAAGTCGGTTTCTCTAGTTTTTTAAACTTATTATTATTATTTACTAAGCTACCTACCTTACATATTTTGCTCACATTATGTAGATTCGAATCGGTTAATGAAATAGTATAAGATAATATTGTAACTGTGAGTCTAAGAATAAATAAATTAACATAAACATCCTCTACCAACTTCAAACTGGTTTCCTACGTTCATTCCTACATTTCATAGTGCTATTTCAAGTCATGGTCATATTAGCCATTATGTAATTGGACAATAGTACCATATCACATCACACAAATAAATATTGATAATGTAAATAAAATTGAAGAAATTCCACTATGGTCAAAGCTTGAAGCTGGTTCATACTGGCATAATTTAATGTTGCTTTGGTTTTCTCTAAAATAACAGTTTACAAATTGCAATCTTACTTCTTGAAATCTCTTGTTGAATTATTCGTTTAGTTGACTGTTGTTGTTTCGCGTGAAAGGGCCTTACCGGAACAGTGTTGTTTTTTCCAGCTTTCGACGACGATACCATGGCATCTACATCACAAGACTCTTCATTTGGGGATGAGAACTCACAATCTGAACAGGATCCATTGGCTATAGAACCTAAGGTAAACTTCTTCTATTGAAATAGTCTATCAATCAGTCATGCATAAAATTAGCTAATTGTATTCCTTAGGGTAAAAAAAAACATTGTCAATCTCAGCTCATTGGTCGAGATGAAGGGCAAATGTTTGACGGCTTTTTTTAATTTTCATCTTGTACAATAAAATGGAATAGAAAATTCTTAATTGAACACCTTACAACTAAAAATAGAAAAAAAATTTAACTAGGAAGACATGTTGTGCCGACCCGACATGAAGTGGGATAAGGGCAGGAAGAAGAAGAAGAAGAATTAACAATAATGTTATTGCTATAAGTATTGCTTTTAGGACCGTCTTCTGATTAAACTCAAAGGTACTGTGTTATTTTATACTGATATGATCAGTAGAACCAAAGGTTTTTCAAAATCCAGTCATTTTCTAAGTAATTTCACAAAATATGTATTTCAGCCTGCAGACGTAGGCCTAGGCAAAGGCAAGCCATTCACGGTATCCTCAAAAGTGGCCAAAAAGAAAATCGGCGGCTTCAAACTAAACAGCGGGTTCCCTCCAGCCGGCAAGATAGGTTTCAAGAAGCGCCAGAGATCTGCGCTAGAATTCGGCAGGAAACGCGGGTCTAAGCCGAAAATGAGAGGCGTGTTTGGAGTGCCCGGATTGGGGCTGCAAAGGCCTCAGGCACCTGATAATAAAACACCTGAAGACGATCCAGGTATGATTATATTTACATCAAAACAAAATATCCAGTTACGAGGTTTTTGCTATCCTAGGAGCTTTTAAGCGTTTGAATTTATTTCCGAAGTCTTCTTTGTGTCATCACTAGTTCTTTCGAGCAAGTGCAAAGGAATTTAAGTGCGCCTCACTGAGGCTTCAATCATGCCCTTTACTTTCCGAAGAGTTTATTTTTTTTTCCAAGTCTATAGTTTGATATTTTTGACTAATCCATTAATGTTTTTCAGGCGTGGAAAACAAATTAGTCCTGTGCTCGAGTAAAGACAAGTTCGTTTTGACACAAGATCTTTGCGTGATGTGTGGAGCGATTGGAACTGACTCTGAGGGTTGCCTTATCGCATGCGCGCAATGCGGACAGACTTATCATCCTTATTGCGTTAACATAAAGGTGAGTTTCCTGTCATACTTTATTAATTATATCAATGTTTGGTTGTAGGCTTAACTCGAACGCTCTAGGCAACGATTTGTCTACGAAAGAGTAAACCGTAACTATTCCTGTCACTTTTCCCTTCAAACCAAAGTAAGGGACGAAGATGGTAGAAAGATAAATTGTCTAGAATGCTCATGCTAAGCTTGTTGGCATGGAATAACCCCTCTGTAACCCTCATAAATGGCGTAAGTGCATCGGCCAGTGTCCAGCATTGGATATATTTAGGCTGATTGCATCATCGATTGAAAGACGACATCAATGTCTACTTGCCTTGAATTGCAGCAAGAATAATAATTAATCTACTATTTACCAACACTCTTTTAAATCACAGGTGTCCCAAGTAATAGTGACACTCGGCTGGCGTTGCCTCGACTGCACAGTTTGCGAGGGCTGCGGCAACCGCGGCGACGATATGCTTCTACTACTCTGCGACGATTGCGATACTGCATGGCACACTTACTGTGCCAAGCCGATTTTAGCCGAAGTGCCGAGAGGGGCGTGGCGCTGCGAGCGATGCCGACGTTGCCTCGTGTGTGGCACTAGGGACACGCCGCATTGGTGCGATAACTACACCGGTGAGTATACTGTACCGTGCGGTTACTGTGCAGCCGGTTTTGTTCTCTAAACTTACAAATTTAGCCTCTAAACTTACAAAGATGATTTAATATTCATGTAAATTCAGAATATTTTTCTCTCTCTCACTCCTTCCCTCCTGATTGATATGAAAAAAACTCGCAGCTCATCTGTATTTAACTTTTCCGCACGTGTTTGTTCCAGAATGCGCTCCATGCGCTTCGCTAGTGATGTGCTGCGTTTGCTCAGAACCTTACTCTGACGGCGAACTGATAATCCAGTGCGAAACGTGCAATCGATGGCTGCATGCTACGTGTGATGCTATACGTAACGAGAATGACGCTGAGATCTGCTGTCGGGCTGGGTAAGATTCACGTTACAGAGCATGGTGTGATTTCATTATGAAATTTCTAGATGTGGTATGTGCCGGTTTTTGGCGCAGCCGGTAGGATTAATCATGAAACCTAGAGAATATGACTGAGTTGTTAAATGTGTGTTGTTAAGTGTCATTTTGGCCCATCTATGCTTCACATAACACCAGTCCTGGCTTAGTAGTGATGAAAAAAATGAACATCCACCTATTTTATCAACATTCGCATATTTTATAAAGGGCCGTGGCCACGTGGCGTGCCTTGCCCGAACAATCGACGTGATATACTGGGATGAAAGAATATTATAATACCCGATAGCCAATACAATACCCATATACACCTTTTTTGCTAATACAAGTACATACCTACAAAATGTACAAATACTTAATCTGTATCATATCCAATAGGTACAAATGCATTCTCTGCCGTGGTCGCGAGATTCCTGCTCCGCACATAACCCGTGCCATCGAGCCCGCGCCGGCGTCCACGCCCCCCGCGCGCCCGACGCCGCGCCCCACGCCCCTCTCGCTCGGCCTCGCCGGCGAGTACTACGTCGATGACGTATGCCTGTCGCATCGTGGCGCCAATCACATGAAACTACTGGAAGCGGAATTGGGCATCACGCATACGAGGAGAAAGCGCCGGTTCAAGAATGATCAGAATGAGAAGGATGCGGGTAAGTTTGGTTTATCAAAAAAATATTACGACTCGTTCGCACTGTAACCGTCTTCCGTGGTTTAGAAAGGTTACCGATAAAGCCAGAGGGACGTCGAAGAACAGTTTCAACGGTTAAAAACAAAAGTCTACCTCAAGATTTTGTAGTAGACGACTTGTTCCCGATACAATATTTTTACAAATCGTCAATGACGGATACCGTATAAATGAGCACTAACTTTCGATGTACATTATTGGATTATCTGTTTCCTTTGATATTTTTTTTGTATTCTTTGATAGAATGTTCGTAGCAAAGTAGTTCTCTAATCCTCATAAGCAAAAATGTAATCGAGCGAATTCAGATGTCTTAGCTTTGCTAAGTTGACTAGTTTCAAGTTGAATGATGTTCTGATCCAGTGGCTAACTTCAGAGCAGTTTAGACTGATTACAGTCGTGATATTCACGTTTATGAAGCTCGAATACATTTTGCTGTATGTAGAACGTGAACGTGTAATTTTCGTATGTTTTCCAATTGCTTACGTTTTCGGTGTCTGCTTTTGAATTTTATAACTTACTATGCCTCTGTCCAACTAAAACATTTTTGCATGGCTTTCTTTCTTTTCATGAAGCTCAATTAGTAGATAAATTATTATCTAATATGAGTTTTTGTGTGTTGGACGCTGGCATTGTGGAATAGAAATAATGGCATCTATTGAAACAGTGGTGCATCAGAATCCTGATGCAGAGATGGGTGATGACTCGAAGCCTGATAGCACCGCTGAAGTCAAGGAAGAACCTGGTAAGAATACCTCTATTTAATAATAAAACTCTCGTAACATTTTTTCCAAAATTACTGAGCCAAAACACGAAGACGTCCCCCCACCTAAATGACAGATGACGATCGCGGAAAAGAGGTGCATAAGGAAGTCTAAGGCCAGTATTCAGAAACAGTGCTTGAGCTTGAGTCGAATCTCAAGCACTCTCAAGCGTAGAATTTTTGACAGTTCTCTATTAAAAAATTCCAAAAATCTATGCTTGAGGCTCGATTCAGACTCAAGCACTGTTTTTGTTCTGGAAATATATGGAGGATGCCTATATCCAGCACTAAAGTTCTTCAGGCTGATGGTAATAATCATAGTTTTCTGAGTTAGAGACTTGAATTTTGAGCAGTGTGGTTGTTCTAAAAATGTACTGTTGAATTTGTACATTCCTAAAAAGTTATGTGCCTACTTTTGATACCGAATATCATATCCATATACTATTGCTTTTTGCTGAAGCAACACTGTCCGCGAAAATTAGTCCAAAGTCCAAACCCAAAAACTGATAACTTTTGGGCTAATAAGTTTTTGCCTGTGTATATTTTTTTACGTTTCATTAAGAAACATCGTAATATTTAGCACATCCTTGAATTTTTTACCATTATTTATTGTGTTCAGGTTTGCAGCAAAATTACAAAGAGGGTATACTATGGAACGCAGCGAATGACGGACCGCCCCCAGAAGGCTTTACTCTTTACACAACTGAAACCGGCCTGACTGTACTTAGAAGAAAGAGACAACGAAATCTGAATAAGCTGGGAATAGGGGGGTTCGTGGTGCGACAGAGACAGGCGACTATCAAAGCGCAGGCGGACGAGGATAAAGAGGGAGATGGTACACAGGCTTCGGGAGGTAAGATATAGTGCAATATTGGCTACATCTCACAAGTTGGAGTGCCACCATACTGGAACTTCACTGCTATTTTTTTTTTTCATTTATTATTATAAAAACGCTAAGAACCAAGTCCGAGGCCCGTATTCAGAAACAGTGCTTGAGTCTAAGTCGAGCCTCAAGAACTTTCAAGCTTGGTTTTTTTTCAGGTATCCATTGAAAAGAGTCAAAATTTATGCTTGATGCTTTATGTTGGTTGCCTACTCTTCTAGGCTAGTTCGTGTGGTACTGGCACCTAGTTTTCAGACGTTTCAAAGTGATCTTTGTGATAAAACTGAATAAACGAATTTTGACTTTGAGTGTGACCCATCATGGAATGGTTTACAAGGAATTCGCTGTTTAAAACAGTCTCTCGAAATTCTAGGGTATCGATTGGATGACGAAAGGCGTACATCCATTCAGCATCTATACAAATTTTTGAGGCTGGATATAACGTGTTTTATAGCTGTTAGACCACATACCCAACGTGGAGATACGACGCCGAACGAAAGTTGTAGACGTATACGGATCACTAGTCTGAAGTGGAGATGGGCAGGACACGTGGCCAGAAGGAATGATCGAAGATGGACAACGGCGATAACAGAATGGTGGCCAAGAGACACCCAGCGACCACGAGGCAGACCAGCTGCCCGTTGGTCGGATGACATTGTCAGAGTAGTTGGGCAGCAATGGCGGAGACTGGCACAGGACCGAAGAGAGTGGCGTATTAGGGAGGAGGCCTATACCCAGTAGGTGCATACAGGCTGTATAGATAGATAGCTCTTAGGGGGTAATTACGTGCAGGACATAAACCTCGCTGGGGCATAACTATGAGTAGTACAAAATTAAATGTAAAATGTTTTCAAACAGAATCGCCAAGTAACAAGCGTAAGCCGCGTCGGAAGCCACGTTCCAAGCTGATGGAGCAGTTTCCGCCGTACATGCAAGAAGCTTTCTTTGGCAAAGATCTGCTGGATCCGACCAAACCAGCTGTCAGTTCTACAGGTAATGCAAATTAATTTTAAGGAATTACTAATGAGCCTATCATGGTTGAATTATGTTGACACAGAGTTTGATGATATAACTAGCGGCACGTAACTCTAGCGCTGAGCGATACGCGGAGGGGATAGCTGCGCATGCGTCGTAGTGTATGGATGTGTGCACAGTGTCTTATTGGTTCAGAGTGCGACTGGAGAGTCAATCAGCGCTACGCACGCTCTTCATACCGCTAGCCCCCCTCAGGTACCTTATTTTTAACTTCTGCGCAATAACGGTCAACGCTAAAGTTATGTGCCGATACCTATATCATAATTCAGTAGTAAGTACCACCACACAACAATACAATGTTGTGTTGACTGAAATGGCTCGGACTCACCTATAGTTTTTTCGTATGATGTGTTAATTATTTTTTATTACACTATCACCAAAAATAAGAGTTGGCAATATGGTCTCTCATTCTAAAAAATAGATCAAATGTCTTTTTTTTTCATCTCACGCCACATAACTCTCTTTCGATCCCCTTACAGGGTAAATTATGTATTGGTTCAAAAAACTAGTCCTAAGATCTGTCAATTTTATATGACTGAATACTCGCAAAACCCTCGCCCACATTCGAGATTTGAAGGATTTTTTACATTGCTTAATAATATCGTGAGCCAACTTTTTCAAACAGCATACTTTACAGTCAAGATATAAGGAGATTTCAACCGCTTATTTACAGTCTTGAGCCTACTTTTCAAATGACCATCTAATATCCCCAGGAGCCTCATCAGAGAGTCCCGGAGGCACTTTACGCCCCGCCACGCCGGAAGGCTACCGTGAACTGCGCGACTTCAAGATAGACCTGGATTGCTCTGACAGCGAGGGCGAAGACGTGTTGGCG
The DNA here is from genome assembly GCA_947578465.1 of Thera obeliscata. Lineage (NCBI taxonomy): Eukaryota > Metazoa > Arthropoda > Insecta > Lepidoptera > Geometridae > Thera > Thera obeliscata. The sequence continues at coordinate 3,367,080 of OX387929.1, read as the reverse complement.
GCACTTACCATTTTCAACGAAAACGATCATACCATCAGCATATCGCTCAACCAGGTAACAACCAAACAAACCGGTAAATATTTGTTTTATTGCTTAGGTCACACGTCATTCATGGGCCGATTTAAATTTGTTTTTTTATCTTTAAAGTAGTAGGTATAGCTTATTTCCAGATTAGTCCCATAGAATAGTATCAAGTGGATTATAGCTAAGCGTGCTCCACCTTAGGCTGCATGTTCACTTTCCATCAGGTGTGATGGCAGTCAAACGTTTAGCTATCAAAAATTAAAAAAAAAAAGTTTTTTTCATTGTACTTGATGTATTTATTTTGTCCCAATAAAACAGGAAGAAACAGATCTCCTGAACTCTCTCCAGCCTAAAGGGCAGAAAGACGAGACTACAGACGGCGTCAAAATAAAGACAGAAGCAGACGACGGTCAGCTGAAACACACTGAAGATTCTACGGCGTTGAAGAACGCGTTACTGGGCCCGCAGACTGAGGCAGAGACCGCGACCAATGCGCCTGAAGCGCAGATCGTGCCTAAGACTGAAAACATTAGCGGTAAGTTATATAACAATGCGGCTGACTGGATTCAAGATTCAAGATTCAAGATTCAATAAGCGTTTATTCAATACGATACAAGAATCACTTTGAAACGTCTTAAAGCTAGGTGAGTCTAGGTGCCAGTTCCACGCGACCAAGCGTAGAAGAACAGGCAACAAACTACGTCTCGGTTCCTACCGTTTTTTTATATGATCCTTTTACAAATCAAAAATAGTCTAAAATAATAGCAGTGAAGTTCCAGTGTGGTGCCACTTCACTTAGTCAGACGTATGCAATGTAATTATACAAAAGCAAAAGTTTCAAAGACAGCACACGCTACGCTTCAAAGTTAACGAATACGGATCAAGGCAGGTCTGAAGTTTGGCAAATATTTCGTCAGTCACAATAGTCCTCCTCATCGATTTCGATGGCGGCGACCCTGGCTAAAATTAATATGTATCTTGTAAAACCTAAATCAAATATTAACTAACTAAATTAATTTTCTAGCGTGAGCCTTAATATGGCTCGCTAGGCCAAACTGATTCTTAAATCCCGATCACATGAAGAGCAATACAGTCACATTTACGCACAAAACAGCTCACTCTGGACACGCCAAGTTACGCCGGCCGTATTTAGCCTATAGTGTCTCATGAGCGCGGGACGAGTTAGACGCCTATGAGAATGACTGGCAAATCAAAACCCGCTGGTCTTAGTCTGAAGTAGAAATGAGGAAAGGGCTTTGTCCAAAAATAGATAAGTTATCTTTAGTGGTAAAAAATATGGGTGAGTGTCGGATACTAGTCAGTTGAATATAAAGGTCTAAACAAGATGGATCAACTGTGCGAAAGGCGAATGATAGAGTGAAGAAGATACGTTTGAGAAAGGAGTGAGTGAGCTGAGAACATATTTTGCAAACTCCACTTAAAAAGTAAACAGGCCTTTGCGCATTGATTGTAGATGATGCCCCTACTTGCGGGACGCTATAGTGCTATGATTAAACTCCACTTAGACATGCGGAAAATAAGTTTTAAAGATATTTTGTTGTAAAATTGTTTTATTTCCCCAGAAACTGGTGGTTCGTCGCAAGCGTCAACCATCTCGCCTAAAGACGATCTCTCCTTACTCAACATAAACATAGACAACATGGTCCGCGACTCGCTACCCGACATGGATAGTAATGACGTCGATGAAATATTCAAAGGCGTTCTTACTGATGATTCTCAGGTAATGTTTTAGAGTTTCTAGCAGTGCCTTTCTTTCATTTTGACCGCTAGTAACTATGTAATGCAAATAAATGAATATTCTATTCTAAATACAGTCTGCTACACATCAGACTACTCACTCACACACACAAAATAGACAGTTTTTTTTTTTTTTTTTTTTTTTTTGTGGACAATTCACACAACACTACCCAGCCCCAAACTAAGCAGAGCTTGTAATATGGGAACCGGATAGCTGATATAATACTTGAATACATTTTTTTTTGTAAATACATACTTAGAATACAATATAACACCCAGACAGAGAACAAACATTTATGTTACCCACACAAATATTTGTTCTCGGTGGGGATCGAACCCACGACCTACGGCGCAGAAGGCAGAGCTACTACCAACTGAGCTAGAGGCCAGTCAAAGTCAAAGTTATTCAGACAATATTCAAATCCTTCTTACTGATGGATCTCCGGTAATGTTTTAGAGTTTTTAACAGTGATGCAAACGTGCCTTGCTTTGATTTTGACTGCTAGTATGTATATCATGCAAATAAATGAATATTCTATTCTAAATACAGTTGGCTACGTATTAAGCTACTCAAACAAAGTTATAATACACAATGGTTGGATTCGACGCGTTGAAGGAGGAGTGTTTGTGAGTCGAACATATTGGCACGGTTCGCAGTGTTCAATTAAATCTAAACAGGGTAGTCTGATGCGTAACCGTATGTATCAAGCGTAATTCTTAAAAATTGAATTTCTCATGTTTTTTTTTTTAATATAGTGTGATGTTTTTTTTTGCAGGAATCCCAGGAATCGTCAGTGTCATACGTGAATTCGATGACAGGCACTCCTTACTCGCAGCAAAGACGGCAGCTACAAAGCCCTATGGACTCCTATGCGTCACCTTATCACAACGATTTTGGAAGCAAGTCAGTATTCCTTTCTTCATTTAATCAAATCTCTCTTGATTAATTTTAGTAGTAGTAGAGCTCTTTGTGAAGGGCTCGTTCGCGGAAGTACCATGCCTCCTGAACGTTGATAGATGCCGCTACGGTACGAACTACTACTACTATGATTTGAACGTTAAAAGTATTCTTGTTGTTGTTGTTTTTGCCTTTTGTTTGGGTGTATAGTGGCGGAATGAAAATGTTCGTCGATTTTCAACTTGATTTGTTCAACGTATCACGATTACATACTACCTTTTGAAACTGAATAGACAGAATACACCGATAAGTTAACGTCACAAATTATGTCAGAATGTGTTCATGATCAAGGCACTGGTGCAAACGAAAACCGACTCTTTTTGAAACTGAATAGACAGAATACACCGGTAAGTTGACGTCACAAATTATGTCAGAATGTGTTCATGATCAAGGCACTGGTGCAAACGAAAACCGACTCTTTTTGAAACTGAATAGACAGAATACACCGGTAAGTTGACGTCACAAATTATGTCAGAATGTGTTCATGATCAAGGCACTGGTGCAAACGAAAACCGACTCTAAGGTGACGAATATTTTCATACCGCGACTGTAGAATAAAGTAATATTGTATTGCATGTTCCCTGTTTTGTTATAGCGGCAGTAGCGCTTTGAGTCCCCCGTTCGGGGCGGATGGCGGCGCGGGAGGGGGCGGCGGCGGGCAGTGGGGGGAGCAACCCTCGGCCCCGCCCCCTTCATACAACCAACGTAGCGCTAACAAGATGTACGCCGATGAAAGTGAGTATTTGATTACTGTACCCGAAGTCGGAGTTTTGCTACCACATTTCGTTACCAAATGTTGTTTTCGTTTCGCCTATTTGTCTCTCTCTATTGTATGGAGAAAATATGAGACGGCAAAAATACGTTACGTAGTTAGAGTTGTTGTCTCATCTTTCTCCATACAATAGACAGAGACAAATAGGCAAAACGAAAACAACATTTGGTAACGGAATGTCGTAAATGCACTGGGACTTTGGGTACAGGGAGGGATTCGTAATAAAACCAATAAACCCTTGAACTAGGCAGCTATGTTCACAGACCACAGGCTTTGACATGATTTAAAAATGCAATACGTAACGCAAATTTTCCTCCCCATTACATCATGTTTGGTTGATAATATCCTTCACAAATAACCCTGGAAGAGGCCTTTGTCCAAAGACAACCTACGTACCGCCACCGGTGTCTTAGGACAAACTTCCTTAGTTGTATTTAGTAAGTAAGATAGTATAAGTTAAGCAATACTGTTTTAAAGGTCGATGAAACAAAGGCTTACTTTATTTTATCCTTCACAAATCCAACAGGTCTAGGCTCAGCGGCGACAATATCCGCCGTCCTCTACGCAAACACGAACCATCCCGAATGGAAGACCGAATTCCCGAACTGGGTGGATCGTTGCAAGCAGATACTCAAGAAATGGCGCGCGCTTCCTTCCGAACAGAAGGCCCCTTATCTACAAAGAGCGAGAGATAACCGCAGCGCTATCAGAATGAAGAAAGCCCAGCAGGTATGTCTGTTTGTGCTCAGACGTGGTGTGTGCTAACCCGACTCACTTACCACCCGTGTTTATTGTGTGCCATTCAATGCTGGTTTTATATGGGACCCAGTCAACAATATCATTTTTTACCATAATATGTATGCAGTACAAGGGATTTTTCTAGAACTATTCATTGCTTTAGATTTCCGAGTAGTTAATGTTATGTAAACTTGTGGGACAGCGAGATTCTAGATACAATAGATGTTCTGTTTCTGAGTAGTTTTAAAGTGACTGTGTTTTCAGAGAGGAAAGAATTAATAACACATTTTAACATTGGTCCTGTATCAAACCAGTTTCAGTATAAACGATATATCTAGGCAACCTTGGAGCTAACATTATAGCAGGGCGGCCTTGTAATATCGTCCAAACTGTACCTTTGAGTGCCTTCCTCAATACAATATCACGAAGTGGAAATGTATTACCCACTTATCGTGGACTTCAGTTGCTATAATGATGTGTTACAAATGTATCGCTATAACTATGGGATATTTCACAAACTCCAAAAAATGGGATGACAATTTGTTGGCAAACAATCTCAGAACAACGTTTATGAGCCTTCAGCAAAGGAGAGTTTTCGGCTAAACACTGTTAGCTAGTAAGATGTGTGATAAATGCTGTAGATTCTATTGCTTGTATCGACCAGCACATGTAAATAAAAGTAGGTTCACAAGCACAGTAATCTTGCTGTTGAATATGCTTCTACAGTTGTGCCCGTTTGTGTAAGCGAAAGGATCTACAGTATTTTTTGTCGCTACGGGTTCAGATTTTTCTCTTCATGATGGGATTTTCGCTTGATCAAATTGAGCTTGGTCCAAGTGGGTGGTTCTCCTAATGTCTCCCTGGGCTTACGACGCCATCCCTAACAAAAGTAGACCGCACCATTACTACCCAGAATGATGCACCGTCCAAACTTCCAAGTGCAATCTAGCTCGGGTTCGCATAGTCGGGACTGGATGCCAGCGATGAGAGAGATACTAAGTATTGAGGCGCGACAGAGTACGGGCGGCGAGAGCGAGCCGGGCAGCGGAGCGAGTACCCCCACCACGCCGACGGGCGCAGTCGCCGCGCCGGCAGTGGCAGTCGTGCCCGCGCCGCCACCGGGGACGGTCGCGCCGGCGCCGACGCCCGCTCCGGCCCCGACCATAGTCGGCGCTCCCGGGGGCGCTCCGGTGCGCGCGCCCAACGTGACGGTGACGGCGGGCGGGCTCCTGGAGGCGGACGCGCACATCCGCGTGCTCACTCCCTCCGAGATCATGCGGACCCTGCCGCGCCTCGCGCACCACCCCCCCACCACCACCACCCCGCGCGCCCCCGCACCACCCGCCACCCCGCAGCCGGGGCCCGAACCCACACCACCGCCCTCCCATACGGTACCGCGATTTAAGACTCGACTCGCATACACACTGTCGCACCACCTACATCACTCACACAAAACACATAATATTTTATGCAGTGCGTGTTAATGTTTATATTTTCAAATACTTGATACATTTTTTGAGATACTTTTAGGGCGCTTGTACACGCTAAGAAAATTTGCCGTTCCTGCGGCAGACAAGACAAATTCTTCGTGTAGACGACAAGAATTTTGTCTGTTCCACACACGAAACAACAACAACGTTCGCCGCGTCGTGTCTTGCGCAGATAAGATTTTTTTCGTGCACCGCTGCGAGCAGTGTACACAGTTATTTTCTAGTTACGACACGAATTCTTGGGTAGACCCGGCGTTTTTTCTTAGCGTGTACAAGCGCCCCAGTTCAGACTTTGAGATATTATTATTTACTTCACAACTACACAAAGCGACATAACAATACAACATGACTCCCAATACAGTGACACATCCATGATTTCAAATAGACTTATTCCATGCAAAGTGTGTATGCGAGCTGCATTTCTTCAGATTGTTGGGTGATCGCGCGGCACTTCGTGGTCCTTTGCACGTCAGTTCAATTTCAATTCCAACATCACCCAACAAAGTTTTTGGCTGTTCGATGGCATTGTAAGCTGGTGTGTTTTTGTTTCCATTTTATTTGAGCTGGCTTTTATTGAGGACGCGCGTATGATCCCCGAACACGCCTCCCGGACTCGCGTCCTGTTTCCGTAACGTTGTTTTTTTTATTTTCGCTTTGCCTTGGTAGTGTTGGCTTTAACATTGGAGGCGGAGGTCTCCAGTGGCTGGTTATGGAGTGCTAACAGTTCTAACACTAAATGTAGTTCACGGTTGATTTGCGTATTATGCTACTGTATAAGCTTGTAAGTTAGATGTAAGTTACTGATTAGGTATAAGGTACACGTTTACTAAACTTCTATGACGTCTTATTATGAATAAATACATAACTGTTCTTTTTTTATTTATTTTGTGTAGTAATTAACTTTTTCTTTCAGTGGATTAACAACTGTAACAAATTTGAGAGCATATTTTATTATTCATTGAGTTTATATTATTAACTGGTGTTTGTCCGCGACTTCATCCGCGTGAGGTCTTTATTTTTCTATACTAGGTCCAACTTTTATCCATCTCCAGAAAGCAGGCTCTCCCTGTGTCAAGTTCAACCAATATTGCTTAATTCCTGAAAACGAACAGACAAGACACAGTCTCCGAAAATATGTTATTCATATTATTATATTATTCAGCCAATCATATTGGTTAGGTGCATCAGGCGAGCGTGAATAGAACTGCTGGAAGGGAAAGACCTCAGCACATGTATCTCGATCAGATCGCAGAAGTTTTAGAGAAAGACAAGGTCAAGAGTACCCTAAACCGACATGCATGTATGAATAATGTTATGAGAGTGAATGAAGCGAAAGAGGATTGTAGCAAATGGAAATTCGTGATCTTTGCTCTGCCTACCCCCACGGGAATTATTAGGGAGGAGGCCTATAACCAGCAGTGGGTGCATACAGGCTAAATAAATAAATAGCTGTATGAAATGAAATCACATATTTTATGTTACCGGTGTGGGGTTGTATATTATTTATATAGTTCTTTTGAAACCGTTGTAGAAATGTTAGTTAATCTGTCGTCTGTAGCAGCATGTCGTCAAAGTGATGGCAAATAACTGAGAGGGAACATAACCGTCGATATTGTTTCGAAAATTGAATGGTAACGTTTTTAATTTACATATTATATTCATTGAAGTTGTAGATTGTAGTTAGGACTACGCCACACTGACTTCAAATAGAAAAACAATCAGCGTCCAATTCCTTGGGTCTCAAATAAGATATTACCCACTATATCTATGTATCGACGTTTACTAGCGAGTATTATGTATGTATGATAGATTATAATAAAATCTTTATATGTTAAAATTATTCCCTATTTTCTTTGGTCACGCCATCTCGCATGATCGGCTGAACCAATTTGGCTGAAAATTGGTGGTAAAACCAGAAGACGGACATCCCTTAAAAGTAACGGGAACGGGCCAAATAAAAAACCCATCTATTTTCCTTACCAATAATGTTTACAATACCTAAAAATATACTCTTAATGATCACTGTTATATTTACAAATCAAATCAAAAGTTCTTCGTCTTCATTCAGTGTGGCTAGGAACTCCTCTTCGGTTAAAGGCCTCATCCAATAAAATGTATGATAGATTAGTGAAAACCCTATGGTAGTATTCGAAACAACTTAATGTATATTAATTTATGTATCTCAGTTTAGAAAACACCTAAAAAAATAACTTATTAAAACAAGCATGCCTTGTCACGGTTTTAAACTTTTTGATATTATATTTTAATTCAGTTAACTTTCATTTATAACTTGGTTGTTGTATTCTTTATTTATTTATTTAATTATATTGATTTAAACTACATAAATGATAAGTAATCAATCTATTCTTAAATACTGTTGTAAAGATGTTTTCTTATTTATGTTGTATTATAGCATCAAATAAATGCCTGCGTAGTTCAAGCATGTAAATAAAATACTAAAGGATGCATTTTGTCATTACAAAGAAGAACTAAGCTAGAAATATATTGTAGCATCGCTTATCAAAAAAGTTATTTTAAATTAAAAGAGTACTTACATCAATATCAACCCCCAAAGAAGTAAAATAAAACGAAACGTTGGAAATAAAACCAACTTCTACTTACCATTATACTACTACTAAAGAGAGAGTTGGATAAAGTATCAAAAGTACGACCGATTATCAATAAAAACTAAAAAAGTATGTAGAAGTCTATAAAAACAAATCTTTCTTCTTTGAGTGACAAAACATCCTCTGCCGCTTCACTCGACTCAAACTTATATTCAGTATCGATATAGGAACAAGAGCGGACATGCGGCCAGCAGAGGTCCGCTCGCGAGGCAGAGCAGGAGCGGCAATGGAAGCATTTGCAGCAGCAGCGGCAGCAGCAAACGCAGCAGCAGCAGCAAATTATACACGATCAGAGGATGCAAGGTAGATGTCATATAAATTGAATAGAGTAGGTTCATTATCAAATTCCCATAATTATATTAGTTATAAGATAAGACTTGAAAAAGAGGATAGATCTAAAAACTCATGGTCATGGTTTTTGCCATTAGTAATTCCTTAGTCAGTGATTCGTTTTTGAATCTGATCAGTGTGATCTGTGTTAATATTGGTGCCTTCAAATTCGATTTAGTTCTCTGATTAGAATAGAACGGTTTAATAGCGCTGGTCCAAAAAGTCGGGATATGCACACAGCAAAAAGTGGTGATAATACTTCCCCGGACGAGCCGTATACAAAAGGTTCTAAAACTACTTCGCGCTTTTCGTTGATTGAGTTCAGCGCTATTAAACCGTGCCTTTATGTACCCATTGAACATCATAGTTTAGGATCATCTGCTGACTGAATATGATCAATTGAACACTCAAGTATCCCTAGTCGTTCATACATTTGCTATTCTTCAATTGACATGGGGTGTTCATAATCAGCCAGCAATCACTTCATCCACAGTACCCCTTGCATCACAAACTAACCTCGCGTTCCGCCTTCAAGCAGCGATGCAGCGGCTTCGAGCGCCCGACGGCAGTACTTCCCCCTCCCCCGCCCCGCCGCACTCCCCCGGTGGGGCGGAGGCACCGCGCAGTGCCTTCCCCGCGGCAAGGTTCCCCTTGCACTGCGGGAACGAGGATATTAATAGACAGTTGAGGGATCTGTTGCAACGGCATCCGGAGAAGATGTGGCCGCAACGTGAGTTTATTATACATACGGACTCTTTTATGGATAGGAATTAGGAACTTAAAGAATAGCAGCCTAGTTGATAGATGCATAGAGGGTAGAACTTCAAAATTGATAGAAAATACGTTAGATGGAAATTAATAAGTATTCTGACAACGGCGGTGGGTTTGCAATCCTGTGTCCACATTTTGAGTGTGAGCAAAATGATATATTTGGATTGGACGTTTTGAGGGCATCCTCAAAAAATCTTGATCCTGAGTTGGTATTTGGTACAGTAGGTTGCAGCTCAAGTTACCTAAAAACAAAAATGACGCTTATCGCAAGGACATAAGAGCGAGCAGTGAATAGTCTGATGTACGTGTTACGTGCAACTATAGTTTCCTTAAGTACCAACTCAGAATAAGAAAAAAAGGAAGATTGTTAGTAAGGGTGTCTGTCTGGGGATCAAAGTCGGGAAGTTGTTTAATCTGTACATTTTATTCTATTGCTATTGACAGTTTATTCGGACTGTTATTGGTGGGAGAAACCCAATAATAGAAGCCGATGGAATTCAGTTAAAAACCAACTATAGTTTTGACAGCAGCGTTTTTTCACTTACACAAGCTCTACATAAAGTCCCCGGCCAAATGTTTAAACTAATTGTTTGTTGACAGAAGGCGACAGCATGGAAGGTGGGGGTGCAATAATGGAAGGGCAGCAGCAGTTTAGACCACCATTGCCGGTCGGCATGCGACCCCGGCAGCCGTTGTTGCCTAACCAGCGGCCTGACCAACACAGTAAGTTACCTTTTTGACAGGATTTAACCAAAACACAGCTCGAAGAACCGACGACCGATGGGGAGTAATGGTTCTCAAATGGTGACCACGAACTGGAAGATAAAACGTCGGATGTCTTCGTTCCAACCACATTGTTAAGATCGCGGGAACTCGATGGATGGAAAGGGCTCAGTATGGTTCTTCCTAGAAATGCCTACCCATAAAATAATAATGTACTATACATAAAGCTTTCGACAAACTACAATAACGGTTTCGGGAGGCGTCATTCGTACCAAACTTTCAAATCATTTCTATAAATACATTTTTCTGTTGCATAAACCAGTAAACTATGAACTTTTTTTTTTGTTTTTGCAGTGATAATGCAACAGCGCATAGTGACAGCAGAAAGTCAAATGCAGCAGAATCAAATGTCCAATCAGATGTCACAGCAAGTAATGGAGGCACAGAAGACTAACGTTATAGTTCAACCTAACAGTAAGTTTATTACTAATCTTAGTAAAATTATTAACCACTTTAAAATATTTTCGTCCTGCATAAATTTTAACCGACTTCAAAGAAAGGTGGAGGAAAAGAAAGGGACTCAATTTGGCTGTATTTTTTAATGTTTGTAGTAACAAATATAACTCCGTTATACAGAGTGGATACGACAGATGGGCATTAAATTACACTACGTACACTATACGTGTTAAGTATTAAATCGATACGGTATAAAAATAAAAAGCTACAAAAATGAGATTTTTTTTATTTCAAACAAACTTAATAGCTTACCGATCCGAGTAAAACGCAAACACCCTTGACAACAAAGCGGCAACATCGCGCGCTTGCCGGAGCGCGACATGCCCAGGCAGGCGGCGGCCCGGGCGATGACCTGGCGCGAGTGGAGGCCTGAGCCGCCTTTGAATTAGGTAGGTAGGTACGCTCACAATAACAAACACTAAATTTATAGTACTTTTGTATAGTGCGGGCGTTTCTAGAGCAACTGCGGCTGTCACCAAACCTCTCTCTGTATGTTCGTAGAGCCAAAGATGCGTTTCCACGGCATTCGCCGTAAATAAAAATCATGTCAGTGTATTCTGACGCCGTGTAAGTTACACGAGGCATTGTTGAATTATACACACAAAACCAAATTTTAATAACGTGTCTTCATCACATCACAATAAAAAACAGTCAATCACAATAAAAACACTAACACTAAATAATAATAATCCCAAGTTACGTATCCTGTCACAATAGAGAAAAGAAATACTGTCCTAAACTTATTTAGTGTCCTATCACAAATTGCCTGTCTTCGTTTTCAATTCGTAAAAATAAAAACGTAAGCTTCCGTGTTCCGGTAGGCACATCCGTTCCGAACGGTCAGCGGTCGCGAACTGCTGATAAGTTGAAAGGAGTTAGGTAGCAATAAGAACGCACTGACTGACCTATGTCTATTTCTTTTACCCGCGGGATTTTTTGCTATGTCATTGTCTGTCTCTATGTCACTCTCGTAGTGAAAATGCAAGTCTGTGTGTGTATTACTTGCGTCGGAGTGGCAAAAACGCATCGTAGGTATAGGTAGGTAGGGCGTATAGGCATAATCATCTGCTATGAAAAATACATCGTGTTCAAAAAGAGAAAAAACTTGAAAAATTATTTGCGGCTAAACTACTGCTCCTAATTAAAAGATTTTTGGTACAGAGCTTGAAAATGTTGCCTAGTATATGCAGTTTATTGAAGTGAAAACTTCTTTAGCGGCGTTGAGCACTTTCTGAATGGGGATAAAATCTTAAACTCGCGTCAGGATCACGTGACCCTGATCGAAAAAGCGTAGGACGGATTTTTTGCAGAAATGTACCCTAAGACTACAACGTAGAGTTCATAATAAAAATCGAAAAAGCGACGCTACAGATACGCTAGTAGTTACTATGACACGGTAACGTCACAGAATAGATAACAGTTAGTAGCAAGCATACCAAGGCGTTTTTCGTGACTGTAGTAGGTATAGGTACATACCTATTATAGATTTTATGAACTAGCGGCCGCCCGCGGCAGGTAGTAGTGGTCATTGGTACATGATTTTATAGATCTACTGTATTTATTTTTCGAGTGGAGCATTGCGGCGAGCGAAGCGAGCCGCCACGTGACCACGGGGAACAGCGCGGCGAGCGAAGCGAGCCGTGCTGTGACCCCCCCTAAGCCCCCCAGAACCCCCTCCTCCGAAACCCGGGGGGAGCGTCGCGGCGAGCGAAGCGAGCCGCCACGCGATCACGGGGAACAGCGTGGCGAGTGAAGCGAGCCGTGCTGTTACCCCCCTAAGCCCCCCAGAACCCCCTCTTCCTGAACCCGGGGGGAGCGTCGCGGCGAGCGAAGCGAGCCGCCACGCGACCACGTCCCCTTAGCCCCCCAGAACCCCCTCCTTTGTCTGCCGTTTTACTTCATTTAGGACCTACTTGTAGGTCGCGCGACAAGGTCCCTTCTAGCGGTTCCGACCCGTTGAGGATTTGGCTTTACGTAAAATTTAGGGTTCCGTATAGGGTTTTGATTGGGGTTATACTATATTGAGGAATTTGATTAAATGGTCGACTTTTAGGGTTCCTTAGGACTTTGATTGGAGTTTCAACTACACTTAGAAGCTTGATAATGTTAAAATTTTTAGGGTTCCTTAGGACTTTGATTGGGGTTTTACTACATTGAGGAATTTGATTAAGTGGTCAACTTTTAGGGTTCCTTAGGACTTTGATTGGAGTTTCAACTACACTTAGGAGCTTGATAATGTTAACATTTTTAGGGTTCCTTAGGGCTTTGATTGGAATTTCAACTACACTTAGGAGCTTGATAATGCTAAAATTTTTAGGGTTCCTTAGGACTTTGATTGGGGTTTTACTACATTGAGGAACTTGATAAAATAAACAACTTTTAGGGTTCCTACGTTAATAATCAAGTTTTCACTTCTGCCGGCACTCCCGGAGTGCAACCCGTATTTTTTTTTTGTCTCATCAGTCGTATCCACCCTGTATATAAACCTATTTGAAATTTTTTTTTTATGTGAAAAGTAGTTACAGATTGGTGCCATATAAATTTCATCAAAATCATTTCAGCAGTTTGGTTGTGAAGTCGGTTTTTATTTATTACTTTTTTTCTTGTATTTTGTTGTTGGTTTGTATGTTATTTTTACCTCCAAATCGTTCTACAAGTTGACTCAAGACATAATCAAACTTGTTTTTATTCTGGAGCATATAAAAGACAGCTGTCTATACATTAGAATAAATATGAACTGCGAGTTTTGCTCGTATTTCACGCACTTATTCTTCTTGGTAGCTGCCGACATTGTACCTGACTCCTAACTAAATATTAGACTCTATTCTTCAGTAGCTAAAGCTTATAATGTTTTGCAGGTGACAACCAAACCAAGCAAGAAAACCAAGACCAAGGGACGGATGAAATGGATATGGCCGAAATGGATAAGTTGGAACAAGATACAGGAAATATTGGAGAGGTAAGATTGGTGTTACTTTCATCTTTTAAATTTTATCGACTCACATTGGATACATGTGATTTACCCCAAGTCGGAGTTAGCTCTTCTCTTTGTCGTGTCACTGGTTCTTTCGAACCATTGTGTTGAAATGATTTTAAGTGCGCTTGAGAGGCTCTTTTCCTGCACTTGACACATGTTTTCGGACTTTTCAGGATCTACGACATGCCGGTTTCCTTCACCGTTTTACTTGCGTGCATACATTTTTGGTCTAAAAAATTCATTGGACTTGCGTTTGAACCACCAGTGCTCTCGTGTGGCGTTTAGCTTATTCAAATTCTTTACATGACTCGCTTTTGAAACTTTTTAAAAATTTCATAAAACTGTAATTCAGCCAACAAACTTTATGAATCGAGCCAGTTGCAAGCAAATTTAGAAATGAACAACAGCACGAATTTTTCTTTACCAGGTCGGAGACATCTTAACTGGTCTCAGTGGAGAAGACGATGAAGAATTACTAGAGTCTCTGACCGCTGAAATCGGTGAACAATTCAACATCCTGGAATACGCAGACCCTGAACTGGCGAATCTGAACGACGCTGAACATATTTTGGACGGATTGGAACTGGCTGATGACGTGCCCGAGAGACACGCGAAGCGAGAGCCAGAGTACGTTAACCTATTTCAATAGTATGACCTTCAAAGCTGAGTTCATAGTAGCTCTGCCTTCTACGTAAGAGCGCGTGGGTTCAATCCCCGCCGAGAGCAAGTATTATATTTGTGTGCTGAAAACAGATGTTTGTTCTCTGTCTGGGTGTTATTTTGTATTCTAAGTATATATTTACAAAATTAACGTATATAAATAGGTATTATAGAACCAGATAGCTGACTAACTGGTTCCCATAGTACAAGCTCTGCTTAACCTAGAACAAATATTTGTGTGGTGATTTGTGTGATGTTTGTTCTCTGTCGGGTCATTATATTGTATTCTAAGTATGTACATATTTACAGAAAAAATGTATATAAGTTATATCAGCTATCTGGTTCCCATAGTACAAGCTCTGCTTAATTTGGGGTAGTATTGCGTGCTGGATTGTCCACTATATTTATTTATTTCAATTATATCAAAACTGTGTTCATCGAACAAAAGTAATATTTATTTATCTTTTGCAAGTTTGTATGAAAGTGATAAAGTTGACTACAATTCGAAGTAATTAATTGTAAAGATAGATAAGAAGTGGGGGTAAAGTTTGTATGAAAAAATCTTAACGCGAACGAAGTCCCGTGGGATTCCAGTAGTATTGAATAAATGGGTGGTTCAATAAGTGCGTCTAAGCACGTTCTTAGTAATAGGGCGAAAACTCTTCACTGAATATAGCTAAAACTCTGTTTTACTTTAATACACGGCAAACAATACAACTACGCATGACAATGCCATCTTATCCTTCTTCTTCTTCCCCTACTCTAGGGATGTCTCGTTGCTTGATTCGATTAGGGATGTCCTATTCCCAGAAGAGAAAAGTGGACTAAAAAGATAACGGAGTGGTACCCGAGGGACAGTAAACGAAACAGAGGTAGACAACACAAACGTTGGGAGGACGATATCAAAAAAGTGGCGGGCCCAGAATGGACTCGGACCGCAAAAGACAGAACACCTTAGAGGAGGCCTTTGTCGAAAGACAAGCTGGAAACAAACCCATTTGCCGATTAGAAATAAGAAAATAAAGATATAATTTAATTTTAGCTAGGCAATAAGTTGGCAAGTAGGAACATAATATTGTTAAACAGCAATAAAGGCTTATTTTATTTTATTTATTTATTATTCCCAGAACCGGTTAACATTAGTAACATCTAATACAGCATGTCTTTTTTCAAACAGGGATGAATCAGACCAACACCAGGCGAATAGCAAAATGTACAACGACCTACAAAAAGCCGTAAAGAACATTGAGAACAAGCCGGAAGTCAAAATAGAAATTGAAGTAAAGACCGAGGTACAAATACGCTTTTTTCATAAAAATTGAGCTTCTAATTGTTTTTTAAAGTGCGAGTCGGAATCGCCCATGAAGGGTTCCCTAACAGCAAGTAACATAATATAAAAGTTCTTGTAGTTCGTCGAAAGGTTCAGACATGACAGACATGGCGAATCTATAAGGATTCCGTTTTTGCCATTTGACTACGGAACCCTAAAAATAACCCCAATTTAAGGGCCAAGGTTTTTTAATTTTTATTTGCTGCTTCATTATAACGTTTTATTTATTAAATAATAGGTACAAGAGATTAAGACAGAGCCGAGTATGACGCAGATGTTCAATGACGGAGTGCATAGGATAATCACGCCGAACCAGCAGATGGCTTTGCAGGTTAGACTACAGGTCAGCACTTTGGTTTGTTTTTATTTGCATTTTACACGCTTTTTCGCTTGAGTGTTAATAGACGCAGCATGCGAGAAATCATACTTCCATAAAGATAAGAAGGAACGGGGGGAAATCTTTGCCCAGTGGTACAGATTGGACAAAAAAAAAAAGATTTTTCATTACTCATACTCTGAAAATAGGTCTGAAGTTGCCTGAGGGGCCTAATTGAAAGTAAAACTTTCTGCCCTAGGGAGAATCGCTTTCTCCTGACAGCTGTCAAATTATAAAAAAAACAAGTTCTATTTTATTCAACCATGTTCCAACTTTCTAAAGTCTTTCTAACTGCAAGGAGGTCGTTGAACCAAATTCCAACTTTTTATTCAGCAAGTAGGTTGGAAACCCATTACAACGGTAAGAAGTTTAAAAAGTCTAATAAGATAGCGCAATGTAAAATTTAAATTTAAATAACATAAAGATAGTATTCAATAAATAATATATCTTCTAAATTACTTGATTAATATACATATAGCTTCAACTATTTATTTAA
Source organism: Thera obeliscata (assembly GCA_947578465.1). Classification (NCBI taxonomy): domain Eukaryota; kingdom Metazoa; phylum Arthropoda; class Insecta; order Lepidoptera; family Geometridae; genus Thera; species Thera obeliscata. The sequence continues at coordinate 3,350,534 of OX387929.1, read as the reverse complement.
AGTAACATAGATTAGACATTTACCATTTTTTAAATTATGAGAATGAAAATAATGGCTGAATAATGCTGGCGAGCCGAAGCCGAAGGCCCGCCAGAGAAAAAGAAAAAAAAAACCGGGAAGGCGGCAATTCAATCTTCATTTTCACAAATTTTTCTTTCATGATTTTATTTTTACTTTCCTTGTATTCGTAATGAAAAGCACAGTGTTTACCTCGGGTGAAAGTCTTTTAAGCCCCTCAAGCTCCATTGGCGCCCTCGCTAACGCTCTGGCGCCAAACCCGTCTCGGGACTAAAAAAACGTGACTTTCAACACTCAGGTAACAATGTACTATTATATTGTTCCACAAGTCTGGTCTCTCAGCTCAGTTGGTTGGTTGGTAGTCGGCTCAGTAGATCTACCTTCTGGACCACTGGAAAGGGCCCACTTTGAAACGTCCAACTTCGTCTTTGTTCCCGTTTCTTAACCGACTTCAAATAAAAAAGGAGGAGGTTATCCATTCGTTTGTTTTTTTCTTTTTAATGTACTTTGTTATCACATAACTTCATTTATGAACCGATTTGAAAAATATTTTTTTTATCTGGAACGTTATACTTTCAGATTGGTCCCATATTAATTTCATCAAAATCGGTTGAGCAGTTTGGCCATGAAGTCTTTTCTCAAGTTTTTTAAACTTCACTTCTAATAACAATGTTTCACAATCTTGTTTGCAGAATGCAATGCAAGCGATAAAATCGGAAGTGAAGTTAGAAGGAGATGACAAACAGCAACAAAGGCCAGTGTTCTCGCAAATGTTCGCCAATCAACAGCAGCGCTTGCAAATACACCATCAGGTAACAAACATAGACATTTATTTATTTACTACTTGTACACTTCTTCTTAAATTTAAGAGCTTAGCTCTTGTCGGGGTTTAGATGCATTGTTTTCTCCAATTAAGCAGTGAGTCACACCAAAGTAACTCTTGTAAGGTCATAAGTTACGACATTTGTTACAGCAACAAGGTGTCGTCCAACGCGTGCCGCAGTTCGCTTCAGCGGCGCCGCAACCTCCTCGACAGCAATTACACTTCCAACAGCAAAACATGCACTTTACACAGGTACTGTTATTAGCTCACTATAATTGGCAACAGACATATTATGTAGTCCGGTCAATGGAAAAAAGAAAAAAAAGAAAAATCATTTATTTTGTAACGGGGTCAGTGGAGAGGATAACTGTCGTTTGAGCATTTTAGATAACAGCACTATTGACTGGGATGCAGAGCGCATGCGTTCAACCGAATCATACGTTTTGACAGTTATGTCAGATAAAATATCTGACAGTTCGGAAACATGTGGCATGTGCCTCTTTACAGAGCACATTAAATCCTTTCAACACACTGGTTTAAAATAATTAGAGCCACGACAAGAAGAGTATCATTCTTCATACTATTTCATTTGTTAGATAAACGTAAACAAAGCACAGTCGCTTGTGCTGCCATCTACAATAAGCTCTCCATTTGAATTAGGAACGTTTGAAAATATTCGGATTTTAAATGTACTGTTTGAAGCAAATCGTGGACCAAGGCGGCACTACCGGAGGCACGGTCGCCGCGGGCTTATCGCCTGCCGCCGCCGCCAACGCACAGAGCATCGTCAACGCTATGACTCAACAGGTAAACTGATATGCAAAAGATAGCTCCACTTGCAAGAGACTCTTGTGAAATGTTTGGTTGGAAATATATATTTTTTTTTATACAACACTTTAAGCGGTAATCATCATCACCTTTAACAAAATGTTGCGCCGCAAGTCACGCACGGTAACAACGTGCCCTCCGATGCACTGTCCTGCGTCCATTAACTTTATATACTTGTTATAGGCGATGGTCACCACCCAACATCAGGTGAGCCATGGTTGGTCCATTAGCTAGTTGAAGAAAAAATCGCGAGGAAACAATATTGTGTGCAAATAGGTTTAGCAAAAAAAAATCTTGCCACTAAAAAGTTTGTTTTACTAGTTGTGTGGTTGACAGGTGAATGCTGCATTAGCCTCGGGGCGCACTATATCCGCGGGCACGAGGCTTGTTGGCGCGGATGGCGCTGTGGGCATCGTACGAGCCGATATGACTGTGACTCTCTCCCATCTGCCGTACTCGGCTACTGGACATCAGCCACCGCAACAAGGTGAGACTGATAGCTTATCGACTCACTGCCATCACCTGATGTAATCTTGGAAGAATAATTCATTAGAATCGCAAGGACCGCTTTGAAACGTCTAAGCGAGGTACCGGTCTGTAAGTAGTACCTATAACCCCACCGAGAGTTAAGTTTGCACATCGCTTTTGTTTGTATAAATAACAATAAATGCGAAGTAAAATCCAAAAAACATATTGCTTTTAGTTTTTTAAAGTTATAACAAATCCATTTTGGCAGGCCGACGATTTTTTGTAATCGACGATAGGTGCAAACTTAGCTTGGTCGGGCTTTTAGAAATCTTCAGACTTCTGGTGAATAACCCCAATTTTTTGTTAGTTTAGACCCCAGAACCCGAAGTCGCAGTTTTGCTACCACATTTCGTTACCAAATCTTGTTTTCGTTTCGCCTTTTTGTCTCTCTATTGCGTGGAGAAAATATGAGACGGCAAAAATACGTTACGTAGTTAGAGTTGTTGTCTCATCTTTTCTCCATACAATAGACAGAGGCAAATAGGCGAAACGAAAACAACATTTGGTAACGAAATGTTGTAAATGCACTGGGACTTCGGGTACTGTATTACGACGCATCAGATGCCTATCATTCCCAGTCATCTATCCATAAATAAAAAAAAGTCGTGTGAGTTACACTATTTATTAATCAAGAACGGCTGAAAATTGGTAGGGCGGTAGCTTACAACCAGGAGAAGGGCATACTTTTAACTTTTTATCCAGAAAAAGTTACGGGAACGAATAGAGATGACCGTATGACGTAGAGTATGAGTATGACGTCACGCCGTGTGTATTCCAGGCACGGGGGTCCCCCGGCCGCCGCCGCCGCCGCCATACCCCGGCACTCTCCGTCAGCCGCAGCCGCCGCCGCCGCCGTACCCACAGGTAAGCCTCTAACCCGCTGCAACACCCCTACTCTATACCTCTCACTCTTACGCTGATGCCTACTACAGGATGGGAAGATTACGCCCGAAAACTTGGCCTTATATCAAAACCTAGTCGCATTTGTCAGTTTTTTTTTATAATCAATAGACTATCCTTTGACCGCGATCTCACCTGATGGTAAGTGACGATGTAGCAGGACAGTTAGAAGGACAGTCAAGAAAGTTTTGACATTATTTTGAGTTTCGATTGCAACAAAACTTTGATAACCAATGATTGCAACAAGACTGAATTATGACGTAATAAACATGAGTTAGCGAATGTGAACTTCGCTTTGTAAAACTAGTATGATAACAGGTCGGAACATGATGGCAACACATATGTGATCGCTGTTCCTTGTTAGTATCAAACTTTTGATTGCAACAGAATTACACAATCGCCCAGCTATTGTGTATTGCCAATACTTCTACATTACCATCGGAAAGAGAAAGACATATTTTTGTCAAAGTTCAATATATTCGATATTTTTTTGACGTGTGAGTTTTACTCGTGATGAATAATAAATCACTAGCGTTCGTTTGCTAATTATCAGAAAGCAGAAACTATTTAAAAGAATTCCAAGTGAATATATTTTTATGCAATTTCTTTGAAGGACATTTAAAGCTGTGCAAGTGCCATAAGTTTTCGGGATCGGTCTTACACCCTGTATACACTAATTTCAATGATCTTTGTAACTCTGAAGTTATTCTTTGCGAATTTACGTCCCGCTTGCGCATGTATGGTTCCGTGGTGTTAGAGCGAGATAATACGATGCAACAGACAACTTCAGAGCTACAAATATTCGTTGTATCTAGTGGATAATGACGTCAGCGATGCGTCTAACAGCGTAAGAGTGAAACAGGCGTATGTCGTTGAAGCAATTCTGATTTTTTCTAAATATGTGAAAATAAGTAAGATTTATATTAAAGACAACCAAACAATCAAACTCTTCAATTTTATAATATTAGTATAGATGTAAGTATCTATATTGACATCCTGTATTTGTTTTGAAGGTTTTGTTATTTTCTACAATTTGACGTTTTTCAGAATTGCATCAATGATACAAATCTTTTAAGGCCTGCGCACATCTAGGTGATGGCGATGGCGATCACGTGAAATGCTATCAAATATGACAGCGATATTTGACAGCGTTTCAGCTCGCATCGCCATGATGTGCGCAGGCCTTTAAGGTAGCAAAAACATACCATGGACTATTGAGTCCAGGAGTAAATAGAATGAGAGAAATCTGCCATCTAACTAATTCGAATTAATGCTATAGCTAAGTGTTTTGATAAATCTTGGAGGATTTTTGGGTACATTGTCGTGCATGCTGTATTTTCGTGTTTTGACGAATCTGTTTTGATCGCGCGTCAAGACAGATTCTACAGCTTTCAATGTATGGCGTAAGCTTTGGTTCACATACTCGAGGCACGTTCAATGTCAATGGCACGCAAGTCGCCGTTTAATGTGAACCGATTATGATGTTTTTTTTATAATTCGCTTAATTTTGATCGTTCCGCAGATATGTGATGTTTTGAACGTAATCATAATATCCAGAGCAATATTAATTTGTTGAACAATTGGTGGCGGTTTTGAATGTAAATAACGAATCGAAATTTAATATGACTTGTTTGAGACAAGCTTACAAGACTAATATTGCATGGGTATATGAGTAATCGCCGTCATTTCATACGTACAACTTATAACCGATTAATTTTTAATCTAAGATACATATCCGGTGAGTCCGTGCTTGAATTCATAAAATCTATTCTCTTGCTCTTATAAAAAAATGCCAATCGTCCAAACCATTTTTATTAATTTTATTTGACAAGCCTTTATTTTTAAACACTTGCTCAACTCATGGCGTTATACTGCATAGAAAAACTGCAATCCCTAATACCCTTTTTAGGGTAATTAGCATAAAAAATTAACTGAAATAAAATCATTTTAACACTATCATAACCACAAATCGAATAAGTAAAGGAAATCGATCGTTCGAAGAATTGCCGTTTTTGCAAGATCTTCCCGTTTATAACGCTATTTTTTACTCGAAATCTGAAAATCTGCCATATAAATGCAGCCATACATTCCGTACGACGTTTGATTTGTTTGGCACCTTTATATGCGTCACCGATGCGCTGGTTCATGTAATACGGTAAACAGTATGAAATGGAGGCGAGAGTAGGTTGTTACCCATCGACTGCGGAGTACAGGCGTGTTGTTTGCATGTCGGTGGTTGATGGTTGTTGGCGCGGACAGGCGCCCTATGAGGCGTGGCCCGACTGGCTCCACCGGCGGCCGTTGCTGCTGCAGGTCAGACGAACCCCACTATCCCCCGGATAAGTGCACATTCGTCACTAACATCTCCTACAGAAACACTAGTAAACTCTTGCGGTCGCGATTCACACGTGGCCGTACACACGTTTAACCGCTCTTTAGTCCACTTTTCTCAAAAGTTCTGAAGATAGTGGACTAGCTCTTCGCACTGATTCTGCTTTGCCCAATATAGAAGAGTCTATTAATAGGGAGGAAAACTGCAGTTTGCTCACTTTAGATAGCAGTACTATCGCTTGATACATAAAGCAACCGCATATGCGTGCAACCGACTGACAACTAGAGTCCGCGCAAGTGACAAGTCTGCGCGTGGCAGATGGCATAAAACATGAATAAAATGGACTGGAATATATCGTCCGATCACAAACATAAACGGGTAATCTGACTTCCATTTAATGTAAGTTCATATTTGTGATGATGAGAATGACCTAACTGTCATTCTCCATACTTTTAAAATCCATATACTTATGAAACCTCCTTGCTGCGCGGTTTACAAACTCCTTGCAGCACAGTTTCTAAACTCCCTGAAACAAAAGTACCAACATAGCTGTCAAATCTGCTGTAAAGTCGGTTCCACGCATGCGCGGTTGCTCTATGTGTCATGTGCTCCTACTGCCAACTACAAAAGGCTATACGTGTTTCACCCCATTCTCTAGACTACCTTTGTCAGTCTTTCAAGCCGAATATTCGCGTTTCGGCCGTGGCAAAGTCGGTGTAAGACGTTTCTATGTTTCTGGCGAATGTGCACTTACCAGCCTATAGCCTACACAGCACCTCACCTAGCTCTCTAGCTGTCCTTGGGCCTATCCTATCAGACCTTTACTTTTGTGTGAGAATATTTTGTAGACAGATTTAGATACCTAAGAAGCAATTTTGGTATCGTGATTGTTAAATAACTTATTTGAAAAACAAGACTATAGAGATATGAAGTCGTGTAGTCTTTCCTGCAGTTGATAAATAAAATAGTTTGTGATTAAGATCTTCGTAAATAATAGCCATTTAAGTAGATAATAGATAGATATATAGACACACAAACAAAGTGTTAGTATTGTGACTAACATCAATTGTATCAATGTTATTCTAACAAAGAAGATATACAATAAAACTAGACTGTTTGAATTCTTGTATTTTCCTTTATCCTACCCTCATAGTCCTTCCTTCCTTAGTCTAGAAGGTTCCAGCGGAATCTAGAGGGTCTCGTCACTGCTAACCACCTTTACGTGTTTTAACGCTTCTTACTCCGCTCGCTCGTGGCACGCATGCGTAAGACTAACCTTTGTACTATTTCAGCATCCTTCCTAACACATAACACTAATATAATAAAGTAAACAATGAAACTGATTTTTGAAATGTAACAGAGCCTAGGTTTAATTGCCTGTCTCATCTTGGCTGAAGTTTTTCAAGGTGGTGGAGTGTGTGACTTTCTGGTTATGGGATTGGCTGGATTTTGGAGTCATGAATGATTTTGTAATAACAATGAGATACTTTGCACAATTACTCATACAGTTACACTTTGAACAGGCACCGATATACCAACTCAACATGACTTCCAAAACTAAACACGAAGAGTAGAATTTTATAACATAATTATCTCTTATTCAATTTGGTTGCGTATAAAAGTACAGTCTATAAATGTACCAAAATTTTTAGATACCGCATAGTTCCCACAATGTATCTTATGATCAAAATCTGTAGTATTGTGCACATATCTATTAGTTAGTGTATTTCCAGCAAACAGCATGTGCTAAGTATTTTGAAAACTGTTGACTTTATTGGATGTTTAAGTTGGTAGCAGGATCAACTGGCCGTAGTAGTTTGACTTGATGTTTGATATCGCCAATGATAAATTTTCTCCAAGAATCTACAGATGAATAATAACCGTTCATCGACATACCATTCAAGATGAGACAGGTAATACATTAAAGGCTACCATGCGTTGTTGTATCGAAACGAGTCCAGCAGACTCTGAATTTTGTCAACTTAACTGTTTATCTTTCTACCCGATAACGTTGTATAGAAGCCACAGAACAAGTCTCAGTACAGTAGAGTCAAACACTAAAATGCGAGAACGACACGACGTAGCGTCGCGATCGCGATCGACGTCGCAAGCCGGGCGACGTCACATATCAAATATTTAACCATCAGAACGTAAACCAGGAGCAACCGTTGCTTCTCGAGGAGCTCCTGGAGCAGGAGAAACGGGAGCAGGAGCGCGAGGGCGGCGAGGGGACGTGGCCGGGCGCGGGGGGAGTGGGGGGCGTGGGGGGCGCGGGGAGCGTGGTGGTGGCGCCCCCCCCGGCGGCGGTGGGGCCGGCGCCCGCGCCCGTGCCCGCCGTGCCGCTGTACGCGGGCGTGGCGCCGGGAGCCCCGCCCGCGCCGCCCGAGCGCGCCGCCTGCGACGCGGACGTGCACGCGCGCCTCGTCTACGAGCAGTGGCTGAAGCAGTACAACGCGTTCGCGGCCGACCAGCAGCGCTACTACGAGGTCGAGGTGCAGAAGCTCCGGAAGGTCCGCAAGGTGAGCAGTAGTGCGCTTCCGTGTCGTGTGCTTGTAGAGTAGCAGCCACGCCGCGCGATATCCGCCGCGCCACACCATGTCACTAACGAGGGACAAATACTAATCGACGGTTTCGATGACAGCGCGGAAGCTCCTGAAACGCACGTGAAATCACAGATGCTTCGTCGTTTTGCGGGATAACACGGGCGAGTAACCGACGACGAAGCGCTGTGATTTTACTTCGTTTCATGGATTTCTGTGGCTCGTCCGTTATTGAGACCCGCTCGCGAGTGGCCCCGCCACTACTCTCCGCCATATTTCAGTCGCTGAACAGTAAGCAGCGGCAACTGCGCAAGTCCGGGAACGAGCTGATGCCGAACGATGCCGCGGAGTTACTCCGCGTCTCTACGGAGCAACAGGCCCTGCAGAAGCATCTCGAAGCCGCCAGGAAGCAGGCCCGCCAGCACAGCATGCTAATACAGGTGACAACATCATTAAAACTATCAGAACACAACATTTGACGAAACAATTGTAAAGATGTTAATTTAGTTTCATTCAAGATGTGAAATAAATGAATTACTTTTCTTATTGCGTTTTAGGAATACGAAACAAAACAGCGACAACAGAACCCACAAATGACGCAACAAACCCTCATAAACCAACAGCAGATCAGCTCGAACCAGACCGTGTTCACGGGCAACCAAAACATGCCCCAAGCGCAGCAGATCCAACAGACTACCCTCAACCGGCCCATGCAGCTGGGCATCGGCAGCGGCATGCAACAAACACTGATACGCACCCAATCAGGCGTCATCTCTAACGAGCGAATAGGACTCGTCGCCAATACACCGCAAGGTCGCATTCTCCAACAAGGCGGACGGACGTTGGTCATAGAACAGGCGGGCGCTCCGAGCCAGCAGTTAGTGAGACAGTTGTCACAAGAGCGTCCGCAGGGAATGGTTCAATTCGGGCAGCAGCCTCGTGCCCCGGTTCAGCAGGCCCAAAGGCCGGGCCCGAGGCCGGCCATGTCGCCTCTACATGTGCAATCGGCTCAGTCTCCATTGCATTCCCTCGCGCCACAGTCTCCGCTTCATCATCTGACGTCACCGATGCAATCACCACTGCATTCCCAGCAGTCTCCGTTGCATCACACCGCGCAATCTCCTCTACATCCTTCGACTCAGTCGCCGCTGCAACAATCGCCGCTACACTCCCAACAGTCGCCGATGCATGTGCAACAGACGAATATGCCTCAGCAATCGCCGATGCATCCTCAGCAGTCTCCCATGCATCAACAGTCGCCGATGCATCAATCGCCGATACATCCACAGCAGTCGCCGATACATCCACAGCAGTCGCCGATGCATCCTCAGCAGTCGCCGATGCATCCTCAGCTGTCGCCGATGCATCCTCAGCAGACGTCGATGCATCCCCAGCAATCGCCGATGCATTCTCAGCAGACGCCGATGCATCCTCAACAGTCTCCGATGCATCACCAGCAGTCGCCGCATCACAATCAGAGCCAGATGTCGCAACACTCGCCGATGCATTCCCAGCAGTCGCCGATGCATATGCAGCAAAGTCCGATGCATACTCAGCAGTCGCCGATGCAGCCGGCTATGTCGCCGCAGCATTTTCTCCAGCAGTTGCAAGCTCAGAGGACTAGTCCGCAGTTGCCTACGCCTAGCAGAAGTCCACAGGTAATAATTATTCTAGATCTTAGGTTCTTGCGTTTTACGTTATTTCCGTTATAAGTGATGCAAGTTAAAACTTCATGTTTTGTTTTAGATCTATCAACAGTCTCAAATACAAAGTCCGGTGTCTTCACATTCGCCGCAGTTGCAAAATGTGAGTCTTTTTTCAACAATTTTATATTCCTTTCTATATTCTGTTATTTTTATTACTGCAGGGCATAAGCCACCATACCCCCCATCCATTTTATATTGTCCATGCTTGTATAATGCTATTCTTATTATGTGGGACAAAATAAATAACTTATGATTTTATTTGGATTTTATACCTTAGTTATGTACGTGGCGTGTATAAACAGTAAAGCGTGTATAAAGCTAAATGGTTTGTTGCAGACTGATTACATAACGAGCAGGTTCCCGCGTCCCGTGCCCGGCGGCTCACCGTTGCCCGGTCGGTTTGCTCGTCCGCCTCATCATCAACAAGGTAATTATTCATTTTGCTTATCTATACTTATGTTACTACCTTAAAGTTCTTTCAAACTTTAATTTCTAAAAACTAAACTTTGTGGCAGGTATGCGGGTAGGCAGTCCATTTGTAGGACGGCAGCAAACATCACCGCTCGGCAGTCCACAGCCAATGCCATCACCGGGCAATCCTTCTAACGAAATGGCTGTAAGTACAACTCCCTGGTCTATTTTACAAAATAATTAACTTTTTACATCATACTAATTATACTATAAATTTTTTAGCGTCAGCAAATGGTGGCCCGCCAACAATACAGTCCAATGGGCCAGCCCGGTTCGCCATCAGTGTCACGGTCTCCACACGTGCGGACGCCTACGCCATCGGCCTCCCCCGCGGCCTCACCCGCGCCTCACATCGACCACGGCGGTGGCCACGGACATCATATGGCACCAGCCGATCATGGAGGTGGAACTTACTTCGATGTAGCACCGTTCCCTCCCGGTTTCCGATACCGCAAGCCCGGCTTGTTTGGCGGAGCGCCGCCGCCGCAATGGTCGCAGAACGATAATCGTAGACACATACCGATCCTCAAACGACGCCGCTTCGCCGGGAAAACCCCCGCTGTAGATGAGCGGGTCGACGAAGACGCACACACGTACGCGCAATTCACGCACGAGATAGATTTCGAGGGCGACGACCCGCCGAGGCAGGACGATGACGTAGTGCTGGTCGAACCACGCACGTCTCAGCTCTCCCGCACGCTCCAGTCTCCGCAAGAACGCATCGCTACAGAAGAAGATTTCGAGGAGCTGATAGATGGTGGCACCGTCGATGATTCGGAAGCGGACACTCCTCCCCAACCCGTCCAGTCCACGTCTAGAACCGAAACTGCCACCAAAACCGTTGCTGTAATCAGTCTCTCGACCGGTAAACCGCCGGCGTCCGCCTTACAGCAGTATAAGCTGATGGGTCCGCGTTTACCCGTCTTAGGGACACACGTCCACTCGGGATCGAAGCTGCTCGATGACGTCTCTCAAGCGACTGTCGCGTCAGTATCGATCGCCAATCAAACTATCTCGGTGCCTGTGTTGAAAAACCTGTCGGTACCGATAGGCGCGGGGTCTAGGCCTCAACAGAAGAAGGCTGGGCAGCAAATGGGACCAGTCATAGGCATTATCGGTTCCGGTGGTGGCAAAGTAGCAATGAGCCCGGTTATAACTCTCGCAACTTCGAGCCCTCAAGCGCGTGTGCCGGTCTCCTTACTCACACAGCATCAAGTGAAACAGAAGATCGTAAAAACGATAGAGAAACCTATGTCGCTGTCGCTGGGAAGTTCCAAGCTGTCTAGTTTGTCTGTCACACATGACATTACTCTCCCAGCGAAGATATTTCAAGACGATGTTGCATCTCCAGATAGTACCGTAGTGAGTGAAGCAGGCAGCTCACGAGATCTCGACATTGAGCGTGAAATCAGTCGGCATACAGAGCTTCCTTCACACGCTCACTCTTTCTCTGAACGTACGCCTCTACCCCTTGGCCGGGCAGATATCAAAAGTCCTGACCCCGTGCCGGAGACGATCCCAGACAACATAATGGAAGGAGACGACGATGATAAACCAGATGATACAGCCACGGAAATGCTACTGGCTTATACCGCAGCGCATGCACCGCTACCGCCCCCCGCGCCTGCACCTCCCCCTGCCCCTGCGCCTTTAGATCCTCCGCAGGAAACTGTAGTAAAAACCATCAAGGCAATCGCCAATCAGACTAAAGACATGTCATATTCCAACAACGTCATCGACTCAAACATGCAGATAACCTCTGAAATGTCTCACGAATCTGTGCAAATCTCTATCCCATCGCCGACGCCATCCCAGGAGAGATATCTCAACGCGATTACGATGCGGGAACACCCTGATGTGCCAGACGATAGGAAACATGTCGAGACCTTCGAAGACATGTTGTGTATGCTCGAGAACATTGACGAGCCAAAAACTTACGGAAAGCAGCAGCCGCGGCCTCAGCCCCAGACGATTCAGCAAAACCCGAATGCGGGACCTTCTCGAGAGTTGCATGATAAGCCAGAACCGCCGATATTCGCCAAACGCGAACCGGATCGCCTAGCTCTACAAGCGGCTACGTTACCACAACTATCGCCGCTATCCCAACCTGCTGAAATACAATCGACCATGGCTAATGCGTCCCAACAACTCAGGACCATAATGTCTTCAATAAACCAAAACGCAGCTAAAAGTGAGGCTGCCAATGTAATAAGAAAAACTGAAGCGACACCGACCCAAGTAAACTTTGAGAATCTTCTTCCGTCTTCTAAAGTAGAAGTGGCGGTATCGAGACCATCTCCTATACAGAGGATTGACAAAGTATCGATTCAATCGGGCTTAGAACCTTTGCCGATGAGTGTGGCGCAAGCTATTGGTTCTAGAGTTAACACGCTATCTGCAATAAATCAAATGAGGAAATCAACTACAGTCTCACCTTTAAATTCTCCTGTAATGCAGAGCCCGCTTATGAAGCCTCCTACTCAATCGCTACACACGAACCAAAGTTCGCTGATTACAAACCAGTACAACCCAATGGAAGACATGATCCCACAATCCGCTTCCCAAATCATTCAAATGCCAGCTTTATCAAGAATACAGTGTAGCACAACACCACAGGCCATCATACACACTAATAATTCAATAACGACAAGTGCTCTGAACTTTCAAAATAAACAACCGTTACAGACTAGTATATTGAGTCACACTTTGTTACAGCCTACGAGGCAAATGAACGCCAATTTACCTTTCAACCAACAAAGCATCAGTTCTAGCCAACCTCCAGCTTTAGTCATGACTTCAAGACCTATGGGAAATAAAGAAGTGCCTCCGAATGTGACCGTCCGCACGCACACTATAGTGAGTCCCGGTATGAGTCAAATACAAAAACAACAGACTGCTCCGTTGAATTTCATCAATACATCTAAACTATTGCACACACAATTGACCTCACCACTAAAAAGGTCGAAGTCTACTGATGAACCGAAAAGCGAAGTGATAGTAGGTCACATACAACCGGCGAAACGGCATAGTGTCGAGGCTGTTGTCGTGAAATCAGAACCGATGGAAACGGATGACTCCAATGCGGCCAGCGCTGCCACTGACGCTTCAGGGAATAAGATTCCTCAGAGTCCTGCTAACCAGAGAAATGATGAATCACAAAATGTGCTGCTTAAGCAACTGCTTCAAACATCGACGGCTGCCACGACTGTTGTGCCGCAGCCTCAACGTACCATGACTATAACAAGAACAGCGCCCGCGCTTGGCACGATACCGTCTCTAGAAGCTCAGCTAGCCAGGCCGTCAATACCACCTCCAACACCCACTCTCAGCCATGATGTAGACATTTCGAAGCCTACACCTCGACAGATCACGACTGTCAGCGCTTCATTTCCAACAAGACCAATGCAAACTTGTATCCCCACTTCGTCTATATCCCCATTGATTCAACCCACGCATACCACGCAATCACTGATGGATGTTCGCAAAACTCCCATGAAAATCATGACGAAAGAAGAAACCACCCCAATGCCAGAGATTTCACCAACGATCAAATCTATGCACATGGGGCAAATGGGATATATGAACATGAATATGAATATGAATTTGAATATTGAAAGTCAACATCAGCTGCAACAAGCTATCAAGAAGGAAATTGCGCAACCGCAAGAGAGCCCGGGTCACCGACCTTTCACACCCCTAGATGTCAAAAAGGAATTGATAGATGACAGTTCACAGCAATCTGCTGCGTCTGGAGTCTCCGGAGCGTCCGACCAAGGAACTATTCGACTAGACCATCCCATGAAAGAAGAATACCCAGAGAGCGTCCACATGGATTCAAATATAGAACCAAGCGTCACCGAAACGCCGTCTGAAGCTAAGAAGAGGAAGAGACGAGAATATCAACAGAAAAAAAGAAAGCAACTCCAGATGAACATGAAAGCGGCAGCAGAGAGCAGCTTGAACGTCTCCAATGCTAAAAAAAGGCCGCGTAAAGGGTCTAGATTCGAAGAAGACTATGATACTTTCATTGACAATTTGATGGCCCAACTACGGTTACTGCCCACTATGCAAATTCAAGAACCAGCCTTGACAACAAACTTCGCCGTTTGCCCACTATTCGGTTCAGGAGATTTAACCAAACTGAAAAATAAAGATTACGATTTCCTCAAGGGTGATTTGACTGGAGAATTTGGAAACGCAAAAATTCCTAGTGTTGCTGATTACTATAACACCAAACCTTTCGGAGACGAAGAACCTCTTCCTGAAAAACCACCCGCCTCAACACAGCGAGGCTTCTATGACCAAGAGTTCCAACCGATCACGTTTGATGACGATCCGGAAGACAAAAAGCTTGATTTCATTTGCAAAGAGCGAGATACAGATACTCCGGACAGTATCGTCAGTTGTTCCAGCCCCGAGTGCCTAGACATTGAGCCAACAAACAGATTCCCTGGACTCAAACTTATTGATGACGATGAGGAAGACGAGGACAGTGAGGTTGCCTCTGGACGCGTATCTCCTATCATACCTATTATCGCGCCTATTCCTATTCGAATTAAGACGTTGGGGCTATATCCACTAAAGGAAGAAGAAGAAAACCAAAAAGCATTGAAGACATTAGACACAGACCCGAAAAAAATCAAAATGGAAGGATCGCCTGGCTCCGAGAGCAACGAAAATGTCACAGTAACGTTGACTTTAACATCGGGCGCTGCGGAAGATATACTTGGAGTATTGAAAGAACTTGCTGGAATTTTACATATCCCGCCGCCAACGTCCTACCAGATTATAGAGAGAACTGCCACACCTCCATCACACAAATTAGGACTTTACAGATCTAAAGGCAAAGACGGAAAAGAAGGTACTCCAATTGATATACAAAGCATTCTGAATGGTGCAGCCAAATTCTGCAGACACTGCGACGTAGTCATCTTAGATTCAGTAGTCAGAGCCAAAGCTTCAGAGTTCCCACTACTTTCAGCCAATAAGGGTAATGCTGGAGAAATACTATGCGACAGTGACTCCGAGCTATACTTCTGCAGCACTCAGTGCTATGAGAGGTTCGCGTGGCGACCGACAAACATCATCCTCGATGGTAAATCAAAACCAGCAGTCAAAGGAGGCAACAAGCCCGAACCAGTCGCAAACGCGTCTCGAGATCGCGAAGACTTCGATACAGCATCCAACGAAAGCATGGAAACGGATGACTTAGACATTAAACCGGACATCAAAGACGAGAAGATGGACCTTTCATTCATGGATTCACTCGACAACGATGAATTGATGAAGGAAGTAGGTGATTGTGACGTTAGCGCTCTAGAATCCGAAGATCTGAAAAGCGATCAAGACGAAAAAAGTAACCAAAGTACAGAGAAAGAAAAATATAGAGGGATTCGGTACAAAGCGTGGTCGCCAGGCTGCATAGGCCCGCCAGTGAAATACAAGCGGCCTACCGATAGAGAGCTAACAGAGCTGGTTTTCAGAACTGGAGTGGCTATAATGCCTGTGACAAATGAAGATCACAGACGGTGTGAGCTTTGTGGAATAGAAGGAGACGGGGTCACCGATGGAGTGTCTAGGTTACTGAACTGTGACGTCAATAGATGGGTGCACCTTAACTGCGCTCTATGGTCCTCAGGGGTCTATGAGACAGTTAACGGCGCCTTAATGAATGTAGAGACTGCTTTGGCGACAGGATCGAACGCAACATGTGCGGTTTGTAGAAGGCTGGGCGCTACCGTACGATGCTTCAAGGTGCGCTGTGGAAGTGTCTACCATCTAGGATGCGCGGTGAAGGATAACTGCGTCTTTTACAAGAATAAGACTGCCTTCTGCGCTTCGCATGCACCAAAGGTTAGTTTACATTTAGTTTTTTTTTTACATAATTATTACACCGTCGTAGCGACTGATACCGTCGAGTCCTACAGCATTGGATGTTATAGATAATAAGCTCTTCTTAACTTCCACAGCGGTGGACTGACTGAAATTAAAAAAAAAGCAGCCAAGTGCGAGTCGGACTCGCCCATGAAGGGTTCCGTAGCACGACGAACTACAAAAACCTTTATATTATGTTACTTGATGTAACATAATAAGGTTCTTGTAGTTCGTCGAAAGGTAAATTGCGGTTTACGGTTTATGACGTATAAAAAAAAACTACTGACTAGATTTCGTTCAAACCAAATATCGTTGGAAGTTTGCATAGTAATGTACAACATATATTTTTTTTAGTTTTATCATTCTCTTACTTTAGAAGTTAGAGGGGGGGGGGACCAACTTTTTTCCACTTTGGAAGTGTCTCTCGCGCAAACTATTCAGTTTAGAAAAAAACAATATCAGAAACCTCAACATCATTTTTGAAGACCTATTCATAGATACCCCACACGTATGGGTTCGATGAAAAAAAAACTTTTGAGTTTCAGTTTCAAGTATGGGGACCCCCGATATTTATAGTTTTTTTTTTATTTTTATGTAAAAAACTTAATGCGGTTCACAGAATACATCTACTCGCCAAGTTTCATCAGTCTAGCTCTTACGGTTTCGGAGAAAAATGGCTGTGACATACGGACGGACAGACAGACAGACAGACAGACATGACGAATCTATAAGGGTTCCGTTTTTGCCATTTGGCTACGGAACCCTAAAAAGGGTGATCAAGTGTTGGCAGTGAAGAGAGATGATTCAGTGTGTTGGTCTTAACTAGAGTCGTTTGACCGTAATCTCACCTGGTGTTAAGTGATGATGCGGTCAATGGTGTAGCACGCTTACGTAGAAGATACCTGTTCACTCTACTCTTAAACATCCAAGTTATAAGTGATCGGATAAACAGACGCCGGCAAGGAATTCCACTCCTTGGCGTCCGCAACATAAAAGTTGAAGCAAAGCGCTTGTTGCGATCAGTTGGAACATCAACCATGTGGTGTTCTAGTGGTCCGATGATGAATGGTGATCTTTACTGGTATTTGTCGTTCTCTCATTTCCTTTTCTCAAAAGACATAAAAATAGAAGCGTGTAAGCTGTACAAAGGTCAAATGTTGTTGTTATAACGGTATTTTCACCAATACAGAACGAGAAAGACAACGAGCTAACCACCCTAAGCGTCCAACGTCGCGTGTTCATCTCCCGCGACGAACAGCGGCAAGTAGCATCGGTGATGCTTCACTCTGACAGTAACCATCTGATCCGCGTCGGTGGACTTATCTTCCTGAACCCGGGACATTTGTTGCCGCACCAGCTTGCTACCTTCCATACGCCCAACTACATCTATCCCATCGGATACAAAATCGTAAGTATTTAAAGTGGTATTATAATACTTCATGTGTGCCTTACCGTAGATATTGTTCCATCTTAAACTGCACGCCCCACTTCAGTCAGTCAAAGTAAATTATTCTTTATCACTTAGATCACAAGGATCATTTTGAAGTACTTTGCTGTGAGTCAACGTCAAGAAAAAGTGGTGGAGGGGCGTGCATTTTTAGACTGGTTTATCTCTACCTCCACTGACACAAGACGAATTTGAAATAAATAATAAAATAACTGAGACGGAACCACCCGATGGACTGTCGACATTGTTAAGATCGCGAGAAGTCAGGACGGAAAGAACTCTGAATCGTTCTCAAGTCCACCAGTGGACTTGACCTCCATGTTGATGATGACTGAGACGGAAAGAGACAGCTGTATCAAAGTGTTGACAATGAATGAACACCAATGAAAAACACTTTCTCTTACAGTGTGAGTACGTAACAATTTTCCAATTTTCGATTTGTTGATAGTTACAGATCTTCAAATAATTCGATATTTTCACCGTTCTCGCATTGTAAATGACAAAAATCAATGTTTGAGACTCTACGCATTGTATCTGTGCATGGCCCTACAACCCGAAAACCTAAATCCGTTTCATTCTGTCTGGGTGTTGTTATATTGTATTCTAAGTATGTATTTACAAAAAAAAAAAATGTATTCAAGTATTATATCAGCTATCCGGTTCCCATATTACAAGCTCTGCTTAGTTTGGGGCTGGGTAGTGTTGTGTGAATTGTCCACAATATTTAGTTTATTTATTTATTCTATTACTCCCGTACATTGTTCAAGAAATACCTTAACCTGTGGTTCCTCACCAGGTCCGGTTCTACTGGTCGATGATCCGTGCCAACGCTCGATGTCGTTACCTGTGCTGGATCTCTGAAGAGGAGGGTAGGCCGCGTTTCCACGTGCGAGCGCAGGACGAGCCGCGACACGAGAACGCAGCGGCCACGCCGCGTGCTGCTTGGGCTAATGTAAGTTAGAATAACTTTTGAAACTAACTTGGTTTTTAACACCTAAGACAAACCGGATATTTTAAAAAAAGCCTTTTATTTTTTGCTGTTTTACAATAAAAAGAAAATGTTTCTACTTATTCTAATTTCCTTAATGTATATATGTGCTAGTAACTTATGTGCTACCTGTCTTCAACTAAAGGACATTCGAGCTTAAATTAATATAAGTTTAAAAAATTTAAGTAATCGACTTCATGGCAAATAGGAGAAATCCATTTTGAAGAAATATCTATGGGACCAAATATAAATTTCATCAAAATCGTGCTGGACAACGCCAACGTCATGTAGCATATTTAACCAACTTCAAATAAAAAAGGAGGTTCTCAATTTGTTTTTTAATGTTGGTTATCGCATAACTTCCGTCATATATGAGCCAATTTGAAAAAAAGGAAGATTATACTTCCAGATTGTTCCCATAAAAATTTCATCAAAATTGGTTCAACTGTTTGGTCATGAAGTCGGTTTGTCAAGTTTATTAAACTGATTAATAAATACTTATTAGTAGTAGGCAACAAATATTTCACATCGACTTTTCTGCTTCCGTAGAGCGCTATCTCTTTCTGACGCGCACTAACGCTCTATGAAGCCGAAATTAGCCGATGTGCTATTACTTGCCATAATTGATTGCCTACAACCGTACTTTGTATTTAGATATTAGACGCAGTAGCCGTGTTGCGCGATGAACGGAACGAAGACGGGGTTCTGAAGCTATGGCCGAATTACGTCACGGGCGAAGACTTGTTCGGACTCACAGAGCCTGCCGTCGTTAGAGTGCTGGAAAGTTTACCTGGTAAGTTCATATACTAACTGGAAGGCTCATAGGGCTAAGCCGAGACTCATTCTAGTCTAGACTTTAGTTGAAAAGTCGTAAAATGTTGATTGCCGAATCTGTAGATTGCATCTTTAGGACCAATGATTTGTTAATGACTTTCGGCGGGCCAAACATTTAGGCTATCTTCTTCAAAATTTTAAAACATATGTTACGAAAGCGTAACACATTTTTTTTAGCATCTTACGTAAGAGTATATACCTACTCCATTGCACCATGGACCAAAAAATAAACGATTTGAAGAAGAGGAGGCTCAGAGACCAGTCAAAGCCAAGATGATAAATCAGAAACTAATAAGACGTCATCACACAGGTATCGAGACCCTAACCGACTACAGATTCAAGTTCGGTCGATCCGCGCTGCTGGAAGGCGGCCTCGCCATCAATCCCTCCGGCTGCGCCCGCTGCGAGCCCAAGTGCCGCACGTCCTGGCGGCGCGCCCCCCGCCCCCTGCACACCACCGCCATGCCGCACCTCCCCGCGCCGCCCCCCGGGACCGACCAGCCCGTCTGTCCCTACACCAAGCAGTTCATACACACTAAGAGCAGCCAGTACAAGAAGATGAAGATGGAGTGGCGGAATAATGTCTATCTGGCCAGGTCATTTGCTGTTTTGACTTTATTCATAATAGGGCGTGTTTAGATTGTGTTCTGTGAGGTAATGCATTTTTAACCGACTTCATATAAAATAGGAGGAGGTTCTCAATTCGGTTGTATGTTTTTTTATGTTTGTTATTGCACAACTTCGTCATTTATAAGCAGATTTAAAAAAAAAACTTTTTTCAAGAATGTACTTGGTCCATAGAAATTTCATCAAAATTGGTTCAGTGGTTTTGCTATGAAGTTGTGTTTTCTAGTTTTTTTTTAAACTAGGTTATGATAGGCTAACTTAACCGCTACTTTTATAAATCATGCCAAAAACAGATTCTGACTTTAGGTTATTTCTTATCTGTAATAAAATTAGTTTTCTGGATTTTGTTCTACAAATTCGATCAAAACACTGAATATTTTTATTTGTCGTTTCAGATCCAAAATCCAAGGACTAGGACTATATGCAGCCCGAGATATAGAGAAACACACCATGGTCATAGAATATATTGGCGAGATGATTCGTTCAGAGCTATCGGAAATACGCGAAAAGCAATATGAAGCTAAAGTAAGTACAACATAATAAAATTGTAACTTAGCCAACGAAATAAACTGCACACGGCTGTCATGACCAGAATCTCCAAATTATCTTTTTATATTTCCAGTTCCAAATGAAAGATTTGGACTTCTGAGTAAGCCCCCTTACTCTTAGGGATCGTATTTATTGGCCATCGATCGCGCAATGGTGCGATGCGATTTCATCGTACGATGACTTCAAGCTTTGATTAGGACACTCTAATGAAATGTGTGTGTTTAATCTCGTAGTGTGACGAAAACACATCGTTTGATCGTTAGCCAATTAGGACGATTCAATAAGGTCAGACGATTCACTTTTTGTTCATTTTTGCCTTTCACTCGAAATGAAACGTGTCGATAGCAGACGATTCACTTTTTGTTCATTTTTGCCTTTCATTTAGCACCTTTCACTCGATATGAAACGTGTGAACACCGAATAATTTAATTAATGAACCGATCCAACGATGTTGGATATTTTCATTCGGCAT
Organism: Thera obeliscata; assembly: GCA_947578465.1. NCBI lineage: Eukaryota > Metazoa > Arthropoda > Insecta > Lepidoptera > Geometridae > Thera > Thera obeliscata. Next base: position 3,329,597 of record OX387929.1, on the reverse strand, counting down.
CTTTTACTTGCATTCCGAATAAACCATTAGACATCCCTCAAATAATCTTGAGTTGGTACTTGGTACTTAGAGATGAGAGGATATTTAACGTGCCTATCAAAGCCGTGAAGCTATTTCTTTTCGATTTTTTTTATTATGTCGTGTTTTTTGTTCTGAGCCTGGCTGTTATATGGGTGTTATTTGTTTACCCAGAACCGCGGAATCTACATGTTCCGCCTGGACGAGCGGCGGGTCATAGACGCGACGCTAAGCGGCGGCCTGGCGCGGTATATCAACCACTCGTGTCAGCCCAACTGCGTCGCAGAGACCGTCGAAGTGGACCGGAATCTACGCATCATTATATTCGCGAGGCGACGCATCGCGAGAGGGGAAGAGGTAACTTAACACCACACTATCTAGCCCCAAACTAAGCAGAGCTTGTACGATGGGTACCAGATAGCTGATGTCATATTTATATACATTTTTTTTGTCAATAAATACTTGTAATACATTATAGCACCCAGACAGAGAAAAAACATCAGAAAACAAACACCACGCAAATATTTGTTTACAGTGGGGTTCGAACCCACGACCTACGAACTTATCTTTATCAATCTATCTACTCTACTGGGTATAGGGTATAGGCCTCCGTTCTAATATCGTTGTGTTTGTCCACAGCTGGCGTATGATTACAAATTCGACATTGAGGACGACGCACACAAAATCAGCTGCATGTGCGGTGCCCCCAACTGTCGGAAATGGATGAACTAAACCGAATAAAGACTATAATAGCTGGACTACTCAAGATACACATTATTTTTCTATTAGACGTAAAAAATATTATTTTAAATCAACGTATTATTTAAACACATTTATGTTATTTTTGTACATTGATCGCTATTTGAAAGCGAAGCGATTAGGCTATGATACCTAGTATAGTTTACCAAAGTTGTCTACGTATTTGTAAGCTGACGATATTTAGATGTATCTAATGGACGCCACTTTCATGAGTTGTGAGATTTATACTTGACAATATCAACAGTTTTATACTACCTTCAATTTTATAATTTTTATGGACTAGATCGTTAATCATTGGAAACACGTTTTTTTGTAAATAGTTATGAAGTGATATGCATATTAAGTAGGTATAAATCGTTATTAAATTCAAATATTTTAGATGTGCCGTTTTAAAGTTTAGCAGATATTTTTAATATTTTTTTCCGGTTTTCGATGTATTGTATGAATGTTTTGTGTGATTTGTATTGACTTTTTTTAGACTTTAATCAGTTAGTAATCGAAAGGGGAATGACTCACTTAGCGTGATCACCAGTTATCGTTCGTTTTTTCGATCCATGGTTATTTTTATAGTCGGACGCCAGCGTCAAGACTTAGGTCTCTTTTTGGTACTAATTTAAGGTTATGTTTAGGCGATAGTGAGAGATCTAGTCCAGTGGTAAACCTATCTATGCTAAAGATACTTCAAAATGCATGATCGGTTATTTAAATTGTGCCATTTTGTAGTAATTCAAAGGCGAAAAAGGGAATTAACATTAATAAAATCATGTCAATGTGTAATTCCATTCCATTTGACTGGCCTCTCAGCTCAGTAGCTCTGTCTCCTGCCCAGTAGGTCATGGGTTCGATCCTCACCAAGGACAAATATTTGTGTGGTTACACAACACACACAGATGTTTGTTCTCTGTCTGGGTGTTATATTGTATTTTATGTATATGTTTACAAAAAAATGTATTTAAGATTTATATCAGCTATCTGGTTCCAATAGTACAAGCTTTGCTTAATTTGGGGCTAGATAGTGTTGTGTCGATTGTCCAGAATATTTATTTTAAAATGAGCGTTTACATTTTTTTTTGTCCAAGAACGTTAAGGATGACGCTAACTGGGGCATTCCCCAATTGTATACAGAATCGTTTACTCCTGAAATCTCATTGATAGTGTAGGTTAAGTTACCAAGTAGAAGCGTATGCATTTAAGTAGCGTAACTAGCGTATATTAAACCAACCAGCAACATTCTAATGTTGAGGGGTCACCCACTTATTGTAATTACTTATGAGTTTGTGACTTTTTTCTTATATTTTAAAATATACAAGTGTTTTTCATAGTTCTATAGAACTGAGACTCACAAAGGTTAGACCCGTCCACACATTTTATTCACATGTTTGTGAGATTCTGGCCGCACTGTCAAAATAGGAATGGCTTAATACAAAATTTGATTCTTTTTTTTTATTAATCTTGTTCTTGTGGGACCCCGATAGTAATTCAGACGTCACGATGTGCCTCACCAGATTTCGTGTAGATTTGTAGGTTAGTTCGGTAACACCGCGGCGCGCCTTTACAATTGAATGAATTTATGTATGGCTGGTTGTGTGAAAGTACGTTTACCTCACTAAGGGCGTTACCACACAAGCGTTCTTTCAGAAAAGGTAAAAGGGCTCGCGTAATTTTATATAATACACTCACGTGAGCTTAATTAATTTGTCAATGAATATAATAACAATACGACGAACAATTCGTATGCTCGTGAGTGTGCAATATTTTAATAAACGTTGCCTGATCGATAAATACTGTTTTGAAACGCCAGTTTGATAACGCTCTAAGGGCTAGTTTTCACCAACACAACCTAAGCGATTCCTGTTTCACTAAAGTTTTCAATGATCAACTGGGCGATTGTGTAATTCTGTTGCTATCAAAAGTTTGATAATAACAAGGAACACATCACATATCTTGTTGCCATCATTTTTCGACCAATGTCTTTCTGTTGCCATACTAGTTTTACAAAGCGAAGTTCCTATTTCTTTATCTCATATTTATTACGTCAACTTTTAGTCTTGTTGCAATCGTTCCTTGTCAAAAATACGTTTTGTTTCAATTCGTTTTTTTTATCGCTCTGAATAATCTCAAAACTGACAGATGCAACTAGATTTTGACTGCAACAAAAGTTACACAATCATTTAATTTTCACAGAAGTCGTCATAACATAACCGATGGTTTGTGTTGGTGAATACAGGCCTAAAGCTAACAGTCTGTCAAATGCCGATCTGTATTAATCGTGCGCGATGTAGCTAGTATAATTTATGTAATGTTACCTAAATGTGATATTACTTCACATAGCGTGTGCTGTAGCAGCATAGCATAGGTTTACTTTACATAGCTAGTTGAATGTGTAACCATGCATGTTTAGTTCTGACGATACAGGCTAGGCAAAGCTACATTTTATAAGCGCACTCGCTCAGGGCGCCTAGTTTTATAGGCAAAACTGTAGTAGGCCTCATGATCGACTTTGACAGAGAAAATCTCAAAGATGACGTTAATCTGACGCCAAAAACTCTTGCAAGACTACTGCTGGTGGCTAGAAGTTTTTGGCAGCGATTGACGCAACGTCGTGACCTGAGTTTTCATGGTCGGACCGAGCATAAGGTCCCAGATATAGTTAAAAGTGTATGTATAGGTATTTGGTCCCCTAGATAAACGGTTATCTGAATTAAAGGTTTTTAAATAATATATAAGTTGACAATTTCACTGATAAAGCCGTCAATCGATCTCGTATTCCAAACATGTTAAGCGTTTGTCTTTCGTATGGCCGTTTGTCTACAGGACCTTGTTAGGTCATGGACATTGTGATAACACAAGGAATTTGTTAGTCTCACACACACACACTTCACTATGTCACGATTCAATTTAATTTTAAGTGTTATGTGCAATATCATTTAATTTTATTCTCAATTGTAAATATTCACCAGTAATTGTTTATGAATTAGATTGTAGTTTGATTTTACATTATTCGTTTTTTTTAGCAACCGAAACTAAAATGCTTTCAAATCAGATTATTTATTTAAGCATTCCCATACGTTTTGCATTCATATTGTTGACTCTGAAGAATATTTTCACAAGAGGTATTTTTTTGTAAAATTATTACTTACTTAGAAAATCTATGTAGGTATATTAGTATTTTTATTTCATTATCATTAAATTAATTACTTTTGATCTTTCTTTTCTATCTCTCTATTTAATCAAACCTAAATAATAAAACTTAGATTTAAGATACGACGAAGACTTACTACGATCTTCGAACCCTTATCGATTAATAGTTTTAATGAATTGTAAAACATCATAAAACCTGCTATCGAAAAACAAAATACTAACTGGGGAAAATGTGTTCGTAATGTTCTATTAGGTTTCCAGTCAACTGTGGCTGCGGTGTACCAGCTGTTTGAATTGTTGGAGTTGATTGTGGTGAAAGGACGTAAAACACCCTATTTTCTTGATTAGATGCATTACCGGGTTCCTCAGACATCGCGGCGTTCAGGCGTTCCTTGCCTCGGCGGGAAAAGAACTCTTAGAACGCGACGTTCCGCTTTGACCGCCGCGGTCAGACTGCCCGCTGTGTGCGTTGTAGTTATAGACTCAGTACATTGTAATGAACGGCGAACGCGGAACTCGGAACTCAGAACTCCTGACCGCCCTCTGTGTGCGCGGGCTCTTAGTCGTGGAGATAACGTACAATATAATTGCCAGTATATAATACCAGAAAACAGAGAAGGGGAGTACTAAAATTAAAATAAAACGAATCATTTCATATAAATTTCATTACAAACTGTTTTCCGACTTAAACTGCAAATAATATACCAAAGAACATGTCTAAGTAAAGCTGGGAAGCCAGCAGACGTTGATCGCAACAGGAGGAAACGGTTCGTCTAACAGTGCGACTAACGACTCTTTTATTCTTCTAGTAAATAAACCGTCATCACACAAACCATATCTTGTGATAGTAAATTACCTATAAAATAAAACATAGGTAATAAAATTAACATTTTATCATAGTCACGATTACGTAATTACTGGTAGAAGACACATCGACCGTAGACCAACCGTTTCGTACATTATTTTTTAAACAATCCGAAAAATTCTTGAAACAATTTACAAAAATATAACATTCGTCATTTTAAATATAACTCAAGTCAAGAGCGCTACTTGAATTGTAGTAGGCAAAATTATCACTCTATGTTGGAATGAGAATAAGAAAATAAATATTAATTAAAACGTATATTGTAAAATTACATTTTTCCTACTGCTGAGAAATATCCAAATGGTTACTAAATAATACACGACTAAACACATAACTTATATACGAAGAGAAACGGTGTGAACAGAAATCAACCATGCTTTTAAAGAAATAGATATTGGTGATGAGATGATACGATAGCGAGACCATGCTTTGCACCATTAGCTTAACATAAACACAAATTTAAACGGTTTCACAAACCAAATAGCCGAAGAAATCTTTGCATAATCGAGTGAACTTACGTAAAATAATATATATGATTGATTCAGTGTATTACAGCCAAAACACGATCACTGAATTATAGCTAGCAGCTTACTGCAGCCGAATACCGCGGAGCCACACATACGATAACACACCTCGCTTTCTAGTAACACTGGCTGGAAACATATTTAATTGAATTAGAATTCTTATTTTGTACTATACAAACTAGTTTTAGATAAAAGTTTTAATACTGTTGTTAAACCAACAAGAGAGGATTTTATAAAACGCGATAGAACAGAGTTACTAAAAAGCGAGTTCTCACAAATATTGCATTTCAAACGTCCACATTTAGAGTAGCCATTGCCACCCGCCTTCACTGAGTTATAGCGTTACATTTACAACTGACGCTAGATTATTAATAACTGTAGTGCGTTTGGCCACCGTCAAACTTGGATCGGGTAGGTAGAATCACTTTAAAACTCAGTCAAAAAGTTTTTTACAGCTATTTATAATCCGATATATAGTCTTCGCTTACTACATTTGATATCACATAGTGATGTTTTACTGTTTATCAATTGAACTTTTGATACCGTATCGATGACCGTAAAGTAGTAAATTGTACTACGCATTACATTACAAATGATCCATTGTGTTTGTAGTTATACACGATGGATTATTGCCCTTAATACTTACCTCACTTCGAAACCACATTATTGCAAAATTTTGTAATAATAGATTTTTAAATGTTCGTGCGATAATAACGCACACAGTATCTAAGGGCGCAGTCGTGCGTTCTTATAAAAAAAACGCATGCTTAATACGGTCTAAAGCGTAATGTGGGAAAGCCTTTAAAAACTGGCCGTTTTATGAAGGAAACAGATTTAAGTAAACCCACGAGTTTATTGCAATTCAATTCGGATAACATTGGATTCAATCATATTCCAAACCATGTTTTACTACAATTTATTTCAATATTTAGTGATACGAAAACGTTAATTTCTAGACCGAATTAGAAATTAAATGACACCTTACTGTAGATCTAAAATGACACGACTGAAACGTACATGATAAAATCACGAATGCAAATGGGCAAATACTCATTTGTATACAAACACGTACAGATTCACAAGTTCAAGCGTAGCGGCTCCCTGTTTTTTTTTTGTTCCTTACAAAGATTCTTCTGTAAAGATCACGGGAAGTTGGTGGGTCGAGAAGGTTCCAAATAGTTCCTCAGGACAAGACGATTCAAAATATTACATTTTTTATAGAATTAATTATTAGTTAATTGAATAGATTCATCTAATCGATTCAAAGTGATTTTCATACTAATATTAAGAGGAAAGATTTGTATTTATGTTTGTAACGAAGAGAAACTACTGGACCGATTTCAAAATTTCTTTCACCATTAAAATCCTACATTATCCCTAAGTAACATATACCATATTAACTACTAGCAACCCGCCCCGGCTTCGTACGAGTTTCATTTAGAAAAAAGGAGTTTCAAATGTTAAGTCACTACTTTTGTATTTTACCACCCATGCGAAGCCGGGCCGGTCGCTAGAAAGGAATAAAAACGTATGTCGCGAATTGGCTTCGTTGTAGAGTAGTTGTAACGAGCTAGGTAGTTGACTATAATAAGTTGGTGCGGTAGTGAGGTCTCAGAGGGGCGGAGGCCGAGGCACGGGCGCGGGCGAGGGTGCTCAGTCAATGTACTGCGCGAGCCAGCGGAAGCCCTCGCCGTAGCCCTGGCGCTTCAGCACAGAGCACATGAATAGCTCGAGCGGACGGCCGGGTAGCTCCGATCGCGGTACCCTGCCCTGGAAATAAATAATAATAACGTATATACATAATATACAAAACATGTTAAATTTCTAGTAAATGTCCAATGCTACTTAAATCTAACTCATGTAAATCCGTATGAAAAAAAAATTTTTTTTCATCCATTCATGTCATGCTAGGAAGTAAATAAATGATTGTCTATGTCTATGTAGATATAAAATAAAACTAAGAAACATACACTCCATTTTAAACTACTACGCTAGGATTCCTTCCAAGAATCATACAAATATTTGTTCTGCCGCGTACCGAACTCTCGCAATCCCTATAACTAAGCGTATTTGTCGCTTGCAGCACAAGAAGGCCGTCGTAGAGATATTTACAACATAAAACATCTGTTTTCATAGCACGGAACCCTAAAATTCTAGAAATGTTGAACTGCCTTCATGACGTTCGGCCTTAGGACTCGATAAGTATGCGCTCGTGTGTTTTTCCATTCAATAAATAACTTTTATTGTAATTGTATTGTCGTTGTTGTGTTGAAGAATACACATTAGTGTATTCTTATTTTCAATAAATAATAACAATAGTAAATACATAAATTGTTGCTCCACCGGAATGTGTCATTTGAAGAAGCAACTTGCCAAGTTTGAACTTCAATCTATGCTAATGTGGAATGTATACTAAATTAATATCTCGTTTATGTACTATTATTACACATAAAGTTTAAAACATAACAAGATTATGGGGTTGAGTATTGAACCCATACACGCTTAATCTATAGACCCGCACGTCATATTAATAAACTCACAAAAATCATAAGCGTAGGTAAACCCTATTAATAAACTTCTATTACTGTGCTATCGTATTAGGTACTCCTGTAAAGATAGGGCAATGGTTATAAATAAAAATATTATTAGGCATCCTCAATTTTGATATCTCAAACATAAGTTTTCCTTGATATTATTATAATATGACGCCATAACTAAGCCTATTTTATCCCCGCCCCTCCCTTCTCTCGGCGCACCCCTTTTGAGTGAAATTGAATTAATAATTCATGAGCGTAATTTTTAAGCTCCTTAACTTTATTGGCTTGCTCTATTTCCTATCTATGTAAGTATCGTCTTCGAAATATTGTTTTCGTTTCGCCTATTTGCCTCTCTATTATATGCAGAAAAGTTGAGACAGCAATTGGTTCGGAAAAACTAGAAATAAAACAAGAAAAGAAACACAATTCATAAACTTTTTTTGTTCATTTTTTATCCGAAATCAATTTGGTGGTCTCTATGCTAATGTTCTATGAGTATGCAGATGTTTAGGGTCCAGACTCAATAGTACTTGTCCCCCTCTTTTACGACATAGACTAGAATCAAAAAATATAACGAACCATGCCAGTAGTCTGCTGGTACAGATTGAAGAACTGACGCAGTTCATCCTCGCTCGCCGCGCCCGGCTTGTCGATCTTATTCCCCAGGATCAGCACCGGACAGTTGCTGAGAGTCTCATCGGTCAGCAGTGAGTCCAGCTCCGCCTTCAATTATATAAATAAATAAATATTGTTCACAACTGTCTGGGTGTTATATTGTATTCTATGTATGTATTAAGTATTATATCAGCTATCTGGTTCCCATAGTACAAGCCCTGCTTAGTTTGGGGCTAGAAAGTGTTGTGTGGATTGTCCTCATAAAAAAAATCACACAACACTACTCAGCCTCAAACAAAGCAGAGCTTAAACTATCAAAATAAAAAACCAAAATTAAAAAAAAAATACAGAACCTAAAAGTTCGGAAACACGTGTCAAGTATCACGCAAAAACGGCGTGTCAACGGCCTACTTGCGGAGACCAGTCCGCTCGCCAAGTACGGATGTAAAGAATTTGCCTTTTTTCGGAAATATTGGTCAAGTGTCACACAAAAAGGGCGTGCCATCAGCCTATTTGCCAGTCCGCACGCCAACAACTTATCAAAGGATTTGCCCTTTTATTACCTTAGATTCTGGCAGCCGCGCGCGATCGCACGCGTCCACCAGGAACACAATAGCGTCGACCGCGGGGAAGTAGTCGCGCCACACTCGCCGAGCCTGCTGATGCCCGCCGAGGTCGAACGTTGTGAAACGCATACTGCCTATGGATAGCTCTTCCGATGCTGGGGACAAAAATGTGGGTTAAAGTATCTTATTTTGCATACCAAGGCATTTGTCTGATCGCTGGCGAGCAAGCTATTAACTATCAACTATTTGCTTGAGGCATGGCAGTGCATCGTGGGGTACGTTCTTGACGTGCGTGACCAGCTAGGCAATGCTTTGTGGCAATGGTTACCACTTATCATCAGGTTGGCCATATGCTTGTGCCATCAAAGAGGACAAAATTAATTGAATCATACACTCGGTTCTCACTCATCGCTGGCGGACAGACCAGTGCCTTACTATTATGTTTGCATAACAACGTTGGTTGGTTGGTTGGAAAACAATATTTTAAATTTAAAGGATGCAGTAATTGCAGAATTGAATGAGTTTTTATAGTGCTTTTGCACTTATGTTTTTACGTTTGTTTTTGTAGTTTAGCACCATTAGGATTATTATATCCCAAAGTTATGAGCCAAGGTTATTTGAAATCACAACAGGCAGGCTTTTATGATAATAGTCAGATCTGTAGATGGAGTAATGGTTACTTAAAATAAAATAAATAAAAATAAAAAAGCCTGTTTATTCCATTACATCAATAAAAGTTTAAAGTTCTGTTTACAGTATTCATGCATTCTTACCCAAAATTTTTTGTGTAAGAATGGTCACTTAAGCATTGTTAATCCGTGAGTATGGATGGTTATGGACTGGTGGTTGCGTGGAACTGGCACCTAGACTCACCTAGCTTTAAGACGTTTCATTATTCTTTATTGTACTCATAGAAAAATACATTTAGAAAACTTAAAATAAGGATGTGTATACGACGTTTTAAAGTGATCCGTGTGATACAACTGAATGAATTGATTCTTGAATTAAAACTTATGAGAGCACTGGTGGTCTAGTGGTAGCGGCCCCGCCTTCCGATCCGAAGGTCGTGGGTTCAAATCCAGTCGTGTACCAATGACTTTTTCTGTCGAGAAATTTATGTGCACTATGCCAGTACTCTCAAAACGGTGAAGGAAAACATCGTGAGGAAACCGGCGTGTCGTAGAACCTAAAAAAAGTTCGAGCAACACGTGTCAAGGGTCACGCAAAAAGGGCCCGCCAGCGGCCTACTTGCGGAAAAACCAGGATCACTTGGTGAAAGTTACCCCCATAATAATGTGGTCAAAAATTCGTTTTTTTTGTAAATTCATGTTTGGAAGTCATTTGAAATGAACTTTGTTTGAATCGAATCTTTGTTCACAAAACAGGAAATAGTTACATCAGTTCAAGTCACCTTGAGAAAATGGATTCAATGATGTGATTTTAATTCAGATTGAAATATTACATAAGACACTATTAGCCTTAATTTTGTAATCACTAAGCATTTGCTAATTAACTACTATAGTCTTTTTTATGCTCATAACATAAGGTACACTGACACAGAAAGATATCAGAGTTGAATAAACAATAATTATTTTAATCACAACTCTCTTTATCAAAGTATGAAAAAATGCATTCTCATGTACTTGTACAAAGTAAATTTGTAGTTTTCTTTTCAAGGACACTATTTATATGAACTTCCTGGTTTCAGATCTAATGCAGGATCAATTTTTAAAATACAGTTTTTTGTAAAACGTTTAACAAATGCCTTTTAACTTTGACTGCAACCAATACCTTACTTAAAATTAGTTGCACACTACACGAGTTATTTAACTACGAAAGAAAAGAATAAAGTTAATTATAAATTTTATTTGTTATCTTTTTGCCTCTTCTACTTAAATTTAAGAGGTTAGCTCTTGTTGAGGTTTTGATACGGCTACAGAATGGTGGCCAAGGGATGATCAGAGACCTAGAGAAAGACCACCCAACCGTTGGTCCAAAAACATTGTTATGAGCGTTGGGAATGAGTGGATAAGACTTGCAAGGGGACGGAAAGAGTGTTGCAATAAAGAAGAGCCTATACTAAGCAGTGGGTGCAAACAAGCTGAGATGTTGATGATGACACTACGGGCTGACATGATGATAAAACTATTTAAATGAACACTCACTTGGATGCAATGTAGGAACATGCTGGGCCAGTCTGTCATCCTTGAGCATGTGTAGGAGTGTGGTCTTTCCCGCATTGTCCAGCCCCAGGAACAGTAGTTTGCCTGATTTCTTCCATAGACCTGCCAAACAAAGGATTTGGTACTACTCAATTACAATGAAACCTAGATTTAAAAACAAAGCATGTAGGTAACAGATAATACTAGTCTGGAAAATCATCTAGATTCAATTCAGAAGATTCACAATAATTACTTTTGTGATTTCAAATAATGGAGACTGATATATTCTTGAGTTCGATAGGTTGCACAATGGCTTTGTGCAAGGAACTAGTTTTCAAATGCATTATAACTTGGTACATATGGGTAGTGTACACATAACAGTTTTGTTTTATTATGTATTATAACTTGGTACATATGGGTAGTGTACACATAACAGTTTTGTTTCATTATATTTGCATGATGTGGCATCACATTATTGGTACATAAATCTTAACAAGTTTTAAATATCTTCTGTATGCAAGGTCATTAACTATTTTTCAAGTATTGAGTACACTTTAAGAGGAAAAAGTTACAGAGCAAGTTAGACCTTAAAAATTGATAAGATTTTACAACAGCTGATAAAGTTTTAACTCACCAAGGAAACCAAGGACTCCAGTGAACCAATCCAAGATAAACATTATGAATCTGGAATGCAGGAAATTATTATTTCTACCACATAACTCCACGAGATAAAGGATCCACTCCACCTCCTTCAACTTCAATGAGAACGTACAAGAAGATGATTCTAGGTAATGACTTGCAAATCTTTATTATATCAATTACGACGTAGCACGAACACGCGGAATATCACAGTAACATTAATTCATTCACCAAGCATATGTCCTAGACGTCGTCAGACATCGAAAACGTAGTAAGAATTCGCTAGTGAATTGAGTAACATGAATGATAGAACGTAATTTGTACTATACATTCGAGCGTAGATTTCACTGATATTAAACAGCAAATACTTACTTGATTTAATTGAACTAGATCAACTAATGCTAGGGGATGTTTATCACAATATTTCGCACTTATTTGCACTAAGCTAGCGCTAGAACTATGATTTTTACAGCAAGAAAAGATGGATTTGGAAATATGAAGTTGGCAATGACGTGACATACGCTATTTCCGGATGCTGTCAGATTCACTATGATGCGTTCATTCATTCAGAATATCGATGCGACGCGGGCAGGGCGGGTGGAAGCTCGTATACATTCCCGTGGAAGTGGCGGATAGATGACGCGGCACGTTGCGTGCGGGGGATTTGCGTGCGGGACTTGCGGGGTGGGCGTGCCCTTTCGCCTTACATTTTATTTTGAAAAACCCGAAACCTTTTAATTACTACTTTTTATTTTAAAAACCTTTTGTGAAAACTAAAGTTAATACAAAAAAATCTTTTGGAAGTAGCAGAACGCAACTTTTTTTTTTTTACTTTGAATTCTCAACTTTTAAATAAACTGGCGCTGGAATCAAGGTCTTATTGCCAAGTTTTAACTTTTTGGGTATTTCCAGCTTATTGACTGATAGATTACTGATCTACTGGTCGAACGAAGTATGTACAGAGGCGTATTTAAAGATTTGGCGCCCCGGGCCTAAAAGATATGCCGCCCCATAAATTTTCGGAAAAAATGTTTTTTTTACGTAACTACTACCTTAATAGGTTCGCGTTTGAGCACACCCTGCCAGTATTTGATATTTTATTATATTATTTATAAATATATAAGAAATGGTGGGAGGAGGCCCTGAATAGGGGGAACTGGAAGTCTTTGGGGGAGGCCTTTGCCCAACAGTGGGACAATGTAGGCTGAAAAAAAAAAGTATGAGTAGCGGCACGTAACTTTAGCGCTGACCGTTATTACGCAGAAGTCAAAATTAAGGTACCTGAGGGGGGCTAGCGGGATGAAGGGCAGGCGTGCGTAGCGCCGATTGGCTCCCCGCTCGAGTTCCCCTCCCCACACCGATACCACACCCCGTGCACATACAGTGTACAGTCGCGTTCTCAGTAATTGTATTGTTATAGACTGATAATAAATTTTTCTTTTTCTACTCCCCATAAACTTGTCAAAAATGGTAGGTACCTACTATAAATGTTTGAACATCTTACTATTTAACATTACATTAAAATCATGTCATTATAATTATTTAGCTAATTAGTCCATTGAAATGATTGTTACAATTTAAGGACCGAAAATTGCATTTTTGTTAAAGGACGCAATTTTATTTTAGGGACATGTGTGGGGGTCAATAATAGCTTAACTCCAAGTTTGTGGGGTTGCCGCCCTTGTCCCCCGGCCGCCGGCCGCCACCTTCGATGAAGGCGTGCAAACACTTTTTTCGCGATATCTCAGAAACTATGCGTCCTACAAAAAATTCATCAAGGAATAATTTGTAGCAAATCGCTTTGCTAAAAATATGTTCATATAACTTTATGCTTTAAATTTAAAATTGAAGAAGTTATAAGCAAAAAGGTGAGAAATTTTGTCTAGAAATTTTCTCACTTTTTTGCTTATAGCTTCTTTAATAATAATAATAGTCGTAGCAGGTAGATGTTAATTTGTTCCCAAACGGTAACCCGCACTTTTTCTACCTGCCTAACATTATCGAAAATGTACACTCCTCTTAGAAATTACTACAAGAAACAATAATTTGGAAAGTTCTATAAGTAAGGAAAAGAGTTAGCAATGAAAAAATGTAAAGCTTATGTAACATTTCAATTGACTAAATAATTATTTAAAGTTATAATTGTATTGCGTGCGCGACAGTACACATGCGCAGTATCGCTCAGCGCTAGACTTACGTGCCGCTAGCTGCTAGTCCACCCGCGACCGCGCCGCCCCGGCTGCTTTACAACACGAGAAACGAAAGTCGAAGCATCCTGACTAGTCCCGCGTCACTCACGAGCGACGGAGTACGTCTCGCCCCGCTCTCGCCCGGGCCAGTTGACCGGTCGCCGCCGCCAGCCAGCCGCCCCGTTAAAATTAACGTTATTTTTATCAGTTTTATCTTTTGTTCGTTCGTTCGACGAACGAGGCTAGTTTTGGTTAGTAGGCTTTTTAAAATTGCTTCAGGGATGTAAAGTCAGATATATTCAGGGTCGTGGGGCGGCAATGGCTTAGACTGGCACAGGATCGAGGTAGATGGCACAAACTAAGGGAGGCCTATACCCAGCAGTGGGTGAAGTCGGGCTGTGGATGATGATGATGATGATGATGTAAAGTAAAAAAATGCGCACGAATCTGAACGAGGGGCGGCTTGCGCCGCCCCTCGCAGCCTGCCGCCCCGGGCCATGGCCCTCTTGGCCTAAGGGTAAATACGCCCCTGAGTATGTAGATTCATGCTGGTCGATGAAAGACCTACTGAAGGGCAACCTTCATATTATCCTATGATATTCTAACGCAAACCGACGCAAACTCATGGACGTGTGCATCCACAGAGCAGCAAACACGCTTTTGCTTTGATTCCGCGTGTGCATCCATCTTAGACAATCTAGATCGCATCCATCCTTTTATAAATTAAGACTTGGTCTTTGTCAAATATTCTGCAAATATTCAGCATCTTACGAAATAAACGGACAGATCGCGACCGAAACACTAACCTGCGCTACAAAACAAAAATTACTGACGTGGACGATAGAGCCGCTAAGCAAAAATGGGACTGGGCCAGCCCTTAGACAGGGCCAGCCACGTCTGTTGCATGCCGGACGACCTGCGGGCCAAAACCACTTCCGAGTGGTGCCCTGACATAGTGGTTAGTAGGGTGGCAGGCCTCGTATGAGATGGAGAGACGAGCTGGATGCTTATGATTTGGACTGGCTGGCGAGTTCAAGCAGAAGATCGTAGTGACTGGCGAAAATGGTGGGAGGCCTTTGCCCAACAGTTGGGCACTACGGGCTAATATTAACAGTAATAGCAGTAATATTAGTTGTATCACTACTTTTTGTGAAGGACTTTTGCAGTTCATGTTAATTTAATATATTTTATCTTCCAAGTTACGCCTGTAATTTTATTATTTGGGAGTAAACAGCAGTCAACTTCAGTATTTGAAACTGATTGATGATTGTTTATCTTGAGCTGGCAACCCTAGCTTAGCTGTCATTAGTGTCAAATAAAAATATTCTTTCTCTAGTTTTTGACAGCTTTCAAAGCTCAAGGTATTTTGTTTTTCTCGAAATAATGAAAAATAAATCGTAAATAAAATGAAATAATGCAATTGGATGATACACAAACTTTCGCCCTACCCAATAAATTCTAATTTTGGTGTAATTTATCTGAAGATTACTTAGATTTTTTAAGGTTACAAAGTGCTTGAAGAAGTGTTGTTATTTTCAGGCTAAATCATGGCCCCAAGGAAAAACAAAGTTGCTAAAGAGGAGGTCCAGGTTACCCTGGGTCCTCAGCACTTGATCGGCGAGACTGTGTTTGGCGTCGCCCACATTTTCGCCTCTTTCAACGACACATTCGTTCATGTTACCGACTTATCCGGTCGAGAAACCATTGCCCGTGTCACCGGTGGCATGAAAGTAAAGGCTGATCGTGATGAGGCATCGCCCTACGCTGCTATGTTGGCTGCACAGGTATGTTTACTTTACGTTTGATGTAAGAAGTATGTATTCTAGTTGCAAAGTTTGTTTTGGGGTTATGTGTATTGACTGGCTGTCTGTTTCTGATCCTACTCTGAAGCTAATCGTATGCGGGCTTAGTTTTTACAGTTAATGCTGTGTAGACAATTCTAAGAATGATGTTGAAATCCATACAAAATTGGTTGGTCAGCCTTGGCAAGAAAAAACAGCTGATTGCTGTCATAGTGTCAATTGGAATTTAATATAACAGTGCTATGACATTGTTTTAACAAAGAAGTGTCAGTTTCTAAGATAAAACAATCATTAACTGTGTAATTTTTGTTGAATTGAACTCTTAAAAACTCATTACATTCATAGGCCAGTATAACAGTGGCACCAAAAATCTTCATTTGCTAACATGGTTTATTATTTAACATTTCAGGATGTTGCTGAGAGGTGCAAGAACCTCGGCATCACAGCTCTTCACATCAAGCTCCGTGCCACTGGTGGCAACAAGACAAAGACCCCTGGACCCGGCGCTCAGTCTGCTCTCCGTGCTCTTGCTCGTTCCAGTATGAAGATTGGTCGCATTGAGGATGTTACACCTGTGCCATCAGACTCCACACGCAGGAAGGGTGGACGAAGGGGTCGCAGATTGTAATCTGTTAGTATAAGCTCAC
This sequence comes from Thera obeliscata, assembly GCA_947578465.1. Lineage (NCBI taxonomy): Eukaryota > Metazoa > Arthropoda > Insecta > Lepidoptera > Geometridae > Thera > Thera obeliscata. Next base: position 3,313,133 of record OX387929.1, on the reverse strand, counting down.
TGTGGACTTTAAATAAAGAGGTTTACAGTATTTTCATAGTTTTATTGATGTTAATCAGTGTAGCAGTAGGAAAAAACCTAAGTTTACGAATCAATATCACATCTAAACAAACATCCACATTCATCACAGATGTTCAGTTCTCTACTGAAAACAAATTGCAAACACAAGCAGAGCTACTACCAACTGAGCTATGAGGCCTGTCTCTGTGAGATGTTTGTTCATTGATTGAAATCCTCTATGATGTGGGGTCGGCACAACATATTATCTTCTTCCTTCTTGATCTAAATCCTCTAAGAATCTGTAAATTGGAATGTTTTGAACCAATCACGACGCCCGTAGACCAATCTGGTGGAACTTTTATTCTGAAAAAATCAGGGAGTTCCACACATAATTATGCCACATGGAAGAAAAGTAACTTAAATATTAAAGGTATATACTGAAAACTGACAAACATTTTATTGAAAGAAGATGTTATTTGAATTTAAAATGCATTCATAGTTATTTCAAAATATATGAAGCATTTTGATAAATAATTAATTAATAATAAAAAATGCTTAAATTCATGGTCCTCCTTTTATTCCTGACACCGTGTTAATTAGCAAAAAAGAATCCCTAAGATGATAAAGCTACAGGATAATTATTTTTGTCATGTAACCATGCAATTATTTAAATATCTATGAATGCAGTTTAAATTGTTTTTAAATTTAAATAATTAAATTAAAATGTTCCATCTACAACATTCAAGGTACTTGCCCTACTAATTCGGCGCTAAATTTTGGCATACCAGCCAGCCACATAGTCAAGAGGACAATCTCCATGTGGCATATCCGTGGGACGGACTGTGTAAAACGAAAAAAAAGACATTTCTTTTTTTTTTCGTTTTACAAAAAAAAATCGAAATAGTAATTTCGATATCATCTACGCCTCGGGCGGGCGTCAACAAGCAAGCTTGGGGCTTGGCCAGTTACTACTAGAGGATTCTCGAACAAAGTAGGGTTTATTTGGAGAGTGAGAAATGTTATTTATTGATAAAGGTACATAATCATTTCAGCTACACATCAATAAAATATACGTTCCCTAAACTTTGCTAAAACTTGTTTAATTTACAAAGCTTTTAAAAAGATATAGAATTGTTTAAATCCTAATTAGTAAGATATACCTTAAATAAAATCCATTTACAAAAAGTATTGCACATAGAATTGGTGTAAGTGGCCTAGAAGTAATGTTTAAAACAGTCTTACACTAATTTAGTTAGTTATAAATCGCATATCCACAAACATTATTTATATTATTTCTGTTTCCATTTTTCAATATTTTTTTTATTTTAAAGCTAGAAAGTTAAATTAAAATGTAAGTTACAGAAATATTTGTGATCGTAATGAGCATTAGAGATGCTCTCTGTTCTATTTGATATAATATGAGATCAATAAAATACATTAACATAATTAGCACAATCCGAAACGTAGCTCCTTGAGCCCTATGCAGTATGCAGCTATACATTGAATACACTTTACATTTACCACAAACATTGATACAAACTTTTTATAATAAATTTTCTAGAACATACAAAGTTTAATAAACATGAAAATAAACAATCTCTGCGTAACTAGCAAAAAACAACACATATTTTTTTTATTATGTTTTAGAACACTATAATTTCGATAAAATCTGTCATTAAAATTGTAGGCACATAAAATATAAATTTGTAATAAAAAACATTATAACAAAAACTAGAACTCGTGACATTAAACCTCATGCCATTAAAAACACCATAACATAACTATAAATAATTAGATTTCCAACAACCTTTAAAACCAAGATGACAAAACTCACAACCTAAGAATAACACCCTACTTCGCTACAAGTTTTATTTTTAATGGCATAAGAGGCGATCACCGTTGTGCCACCACAATTTATTTACGCTAACCACAGTCAAGTAATTTATCGAAAGTGAACTAAAGGCATCTCTATAAACTTTCAACTGAACATTCGCGCATCCTGCCTGCAAAATATTCACATCACTTCCACCGAATAAAATCGGAACAGTTCGGGTAAACGGATGAAATGAATTGCAGCAGGTCGGTAAATGTCCAGCGGCCCACCAGCACAGCTCCGCGAGAATGTTCTATCAGAATCGTAGGTTACTGAGCGGAGGAGTGCGTCGCTAGCGGCGCGGGCCGAGCGCGCGGCTTGCGCTACAAGCCCGTCTTGAGGCGGATCTTCTTGAGACGCGAGGGGGAAGGGTTGGGGAAGGGACGTCGCTTGGCGGCGAGCGGAGCGCCTAACGCCGTGCCTCCCGCCACGTCCTCCCACGTCCCGCCGATGTCCTCGGACGAGGAGGAGGCCATGGTTAGACAGCAGTTCCCGCCGCGCGCCGACCCTCGCAGCGAGCGCGCGAAGCTCCTCTTGCTGAGCTTAGCGGAGACCAGCGAGGCGCGAGGGCTCTCCGCGTCGTCGACGGACCGCCGACTCGCCTTCGCCTTGACGACGCCGCCGACCTGAGTCTTGCTCGCGTTAGGTTTCCGGATCGCGAGGATGTTGCGACGCTTCGACGACAGCGTTTTTGGCTTGGGCTCGTTCTCGGTGAGGTATCTCGTCCTGGAGGTGGATTTGACGGGTTCCTTCTTCTTGGCGAACTTCATGTTGTTGATGATGTCATGTGCGGAGGGGCGAGGTAGCAGGGCGGGGGGAGGGCTGCGCTTGTGTTCGGAGTCTGTCTTGGCGCCGACGTATGTGTTCTCTTTGCGTTCCTCCGTGACCTTCCCCTTGGAGCGCGCGTACAGCGGCGCGCGGGTGGGAGAGCTGGTCTTCGGACGCAGCCGAGACATCGTCAACTGGAAGGAAATCCTCGATAAGTTTTGTAGATGTAGGGTAGATCCAGGTGTACTATAGGCAAGACACCTGAATGCCTCAAGTTGATGGACGCAAGGTAATACTCTGTTATAGGCGATGGTCACCAGTGGGCCATATGTTTCCATCAGCGAGTTGCATAGAGGTGTGTAGTGGACAGAAACGTGTGGATTGTTGAATGTGCAACACCTCACTCCCAGTTTTAGTACTACCTACTATTTCTATGCAAATGATTGTTATTTGTTCGGATTTGGACAACACGATTCACTCAACAATTTGTTCTTACCCCGACTAATAATTAAGGACTGTTGTTTTGATCTGTTAACTGAAAATTAAAAACCAATGTTACCAAAATAACGAATACAGTATGCAACACAATTAAAAATATTTTCAGAGGATAAAACAAATGTGGCTTTTGTGAGTATGTTAGAAAACAATGAATTAGATGTTTGTGAGGAATATAGAAAAATATGTTGTTGATGTCGCTATAGTTATTCTGTAAGTAAAGGCTAGTTTATTTATAGCATATACTTTTATTTCTAGTTTATTTTATGTACTAAAAACATTTAAGCTCAATTTAAATTTTGCTATTATTCTTTATTAGCAATTTAGCCAATAAAAAAAACAATGCATACAGGGTGTTTTTTTGAGAATTTGAGTTTTTTTTTTTTTTGTTGATGGCCAAGTTCGAAACCACGAGAGTTAGGGAAAAGTATCGAAAGGAGTCATTCCCTCGAATTATAAGAAAATAATACCTTCATATTTATTGCTTTAAAATTACGAATGATTTAAAAAAAAACATCCTCTTTTATTAAACCAATGGATTCTATTACTGATAAAGATCAATCTTTGCAAATAAATGTTGTACTCAAAATGAATGGATTTAGCAAACTTTCACTATTTTATGTTTTTACACGGAAGAAAACATGTTTAAAAAAATGCAGTTATTGTTTTCATAGAAATCGAGGGCATGACTCCTTTGACGACTTTTCCCTAACTCTCGTGGTTTCGGACTTGGCCATCACACCGCCCTCCTCAAAAAACCACCCTGTATAGTTAGACATGTAAAATGCGTATGAGTAACTTAGCGGAGAACGAATAGCGCGCTAGCAAACACAATGACTGGAGTACAAAGAGTTTATTGGAGTCAGGTCTTCTTATCGTGCCACTGATTCTTTCGAACCAAGTGTGGTGAAAGGATTTTGAGTGCGCCTCAACGAGCTCCTTTCTTGCACTTGAAACATATTGTCGAACAGGAGTCAGGTTAGAGTCTAATAATATCCCCATTACATTGACGGCGACCCTGGCTAAAATTAATATGTATCTTATAAAACCTAACTAAAACCTAAATCTAATATTGACGAACTAAATCAATTTCCTAGCGTGAGCCCTAATATGGCTCGCTAGGCCAAACACCCGATCAAATGAAGAGCAATACAGTTGACCCGCGGTGTTGTATGCATATGTGTAGGACGGCTTAGGTCTATTCTTGCGTATTTCGCGTTTTATGTCGAGCGCTTCGAGTCGGCTATCTTCAAACGCTTTTACTTTATGGTGGATGGTAGAACGCCAAGACGATCTTTGTGAAGCAAGCTCCTCCCAACAGTCAGGCTTAACATTCACATACACATTGTGCTTCTACTAACCTGAGGTCTTATGGTCTTGGTGTGTGAACGCAGCCATTCTCTGACGGCGGACAGATTGCGATGCTCTGAACATGGAATCCTCGAGTTAGGGTGCTGCCCGGTCAGGTCCAGGATAGACGCGCCGAGGGAACGACCCACCTGGTACATAAATCATGGTTAATTATACTAATAAAATAGACTATTTCTCTGTCACTCTCAGCTTAGTTGGTAGTTTTTTTTCTGCACCTGTCTAGATTTTTTAAATTCTTAGAAACAGTGATTGAGTCTGAGTCGAGCTTCAAGCTAAGCATAGATTTTTTGACAGTTCTCCATTATTTTTCTTATCGTGTCACTGATTTTTTTGAACCAGGTGTGGTGATAGGATTTTAAGTGCGCTTCAAAGAGGCTCTTTTTGTGCATTGAAGAATGACAAAAAATCTATGCTTGAGGCTCGATTGAGACTTAAATCACTGTTTTAGAATACGGGCCTTAGTGATTCCGGTTGTGGGTCCGATTTCAAAATGGACAAACATTTGTGTGATGGATATTTGATCAGGGTATTCTGTGTATTTAAACAACCAAGATTATAAATCTTCTATCAGTTATCGTTCCCAAGCTTCGTTTGGCTAGATTGCATTTTGAGTGAAATAAATGTATATTTTAAAACTTTATCATACAAACCAATTAAGTGAAAGGTGGACAACGGCTAAAATAAATGAGAAATGAATTATTTATATAAAGTGGCTACAACCCCTCCTCTAGATGTGTAAAAGTGTGTGTACAGAATGGGATAAATTGTGATTATATTTACATAGATGTATTTAATTTTACCTATTTCTAAAATAGTCATATACATTTCTTTGTCGTCAGTCACATCAGTCAAAAGGGGTGTAAATGTTATTACACAATAAAACAAAAAATAATTGAGCCTATTTGGGCACGACTGTACTGTATTAAAACAATTTATCACTAGGTATTGTGTTCATTTGAGGAATAAAATTGAAATAATCACCTGATATGATGTTTATGGAAAATAATTTGGTTCTAAATAAACCCACACACGTTAGCGTGTCAGCTTAAAAAAACTTGAAAAATCGATATTTTATATTAATTCATTTTGATCTAAAATCAAAAACCAAGTTTTCCGATAGGATCTGAAAAAAAAAACTTACCTACCTCACACTGGATTTCACACTTGAAATTACATTTTGGTGCTCATAAAGCTGCTGTGAATTTAAAATCTGGAGATTTTTGAAGGTCATATAAAAAGCGTTCTAAATACAATGTATAAACTACTCTATACAAATCTACTCAATTCTAATGAAATTCCTTTAGTGTACAAATTATATTTATTCCTATGAGTACTGAAATTACATGATGCAAATTCGTGACAAACCTTCATGGGATCTATGTCTTCAAAAATCTCCAGACCCTTAGCGCGACAGTGCGAAATTCTTGCCTGAAACGTTTTGAATTTAGGCAATACTGTTGGTAACAAATAGCCCCCAAAAATTCGTTGTCACTGTTTGAAATTGGTAAGTGATAGTCGTCGTGTATTTGACTATATTTGATAAATAAAGTCAATTACACGACGAAGAACTGGGATTTTTTGGTTGGGAATTTTCTTATACAACTAGCTAATGGAACAGGCATATAGCCCGGTTTCTTTCTTTCTTATACAGGATGGTTTTTTGAGATGGGCGGTGATGGCCAAGTCCGAAACCACGAGAGTTAGGGAATTTTGTGAAAGGAGTCATGCCCTCTATTTATATGAAAACAATAATATAGCAAATATTTACTGTTCTATATTTTTACATGGAGTAAACTTGAAGCATTTTCGTCAAAGGTATTTTTTTAAAACATAAAATTATGCAGTATAATTGTTTTCTTACAAATCGAGGCATGACTCCTTTCAAGACTTTTCCCTAACTCACGTGGTTTCACTTGGCCATCACCGCCCTTCTCAAAAAACCACCCTGTATAAGTGACCTATCTAGTCTAAAGTAGAACTAATCTAGTCCACATGCGCTCATACAAACCTGGAACGGGTTTACCTCTTCGAATATATGCGGCGTGTACTTTGGCGGCGGGGGAGGGGTGTGGACGGCGGCGGTGGTGGGGGTATCGCGGACGGGGGGCGGTAACACGTTGACTAAGCGGCCAGTGTTGTAGTTGCACTCGAGCGTGTATGATCGCACGAGACCGGTGGCTTTCAAAACGGCGACGCGGCCGGAGCCTTCGCGAGACATGCCATCTCGACGGTCCCTGGGGTGAATATTACATTTTTTTGAATGTAAAACTTGGTTCGAAAGAATCAGTGACACGATAAGAAGAAGAAGAATGTAAAAGATAAATTAAATAGAACAATAAATATATAGTACTGTGGGATACAGCTCAAGTTACCTAAAAACAAAGAAAAATGACGCTTACTGTAAGGACATAAGAGCTAGCAGTGTATAGTCTGATGCGTATCCTTGTGTACTAATCCGCTAATCTAATCCACGTAAGCTAATTTAATGTAGACCCTTACGCAACCCTGCAAATCCTATGCAATGTTTAACAATGGAATTCCGCAGTCACGCCTGAATCTATTAATTATGTAAATGATAGACAAACGACCTTACCTAATGGTAAGGGTGTTGGCGTTGCGTCGCCTACCCTGAAACTTACCCTGTATAATTAATTTAAATTTAAAAATGTTCTTTAGGGTAAAACGCAGACAGAAAATAGTGGTAGACATTTTACAGCGTTCTCTTACCCCAAATTATTTTTGATTAAGGCTCTAATCAAACCTCAAACTAACAACGCAAATAGCAGAGCTATACCAGCCAACCACAAAGCTAATAAATTCCCCACAACAACAAAAGTTGACCAACCGATTTCAGCAGCTCGAACCTACTGTTTGAGCTGGGTGTGAAATCTGACTAATTAAAAATTACTTTTTTTAATGAGTCAGAGAGGGATATACAATAGCGATCCGCCCAGCTTTTCACTGGTTGTTGTAGCGTAATGTTATATAGCCTTCCTCGATAAATGGACTATCCAACACAAAAATATTTTTTCAAGTCGGACCAGCAGTTTCTGAGAATTAGCGCGTTAAACCAAACAAACAACAACTCTTCAGCTTTATAATATTAGAATAGATTTTGCTTAGTTTGGAGCTGATTGAGTGAAACGCCCGCTCCTATTTATTAATTATAATTAATTATACTCACTTGAGGTACATATTCCTCTCGGTAAAGTTGCACGATGAGAAATGAAAGTGCAAGTTGTTCATAGACATGATTCGAGGCAGCAGCATACACTCCACGCAACTGTCAGCGTCTTCGAAGTGGTTGCCATACATAAATATACCTGAAATTAATTCAAATGTTCACTTTGAATCGCGCTATTGCAACCACTCAGGATAGCTGGAAAATTCACCACCATGCATATTTCTGCCGTATTGCTGTGTTTCGGTTTGAAGGGTGTGGGTGCAGGTGAAATTACTGGCATATGAGGCTGAACATCTGTATGCCTCAAGTTGATGGACGCAGAACAGTGCATCGTAGGGCACGTTCCTGACGTGCATGACCTACGAGGCAATGCTTTGTTATAGGCGATGGTTACCACTTAACATCAGGTGGGCCATTAGATTGTTCCAGCCGCTAGTTGTATAAAAAAAACCTGTAAATCTCATCACCAATGCCTATTTCAAATCAAATCAAAAGTGTATTTATTCAGTTCGATTCCAAGAATCACATTGAAACATGTATCTAGGTGAGTCTAGGTGCCAGTTCCACGCGACCATTTCTGCCGTAAAACAGCATTGCGTTCGTTATTGGCTGAAAGTTTTATTATAAGATACATTTCTTAAAGCGTAGCGTGTGCTGTCTTTGAAACTTTTGCTTTTGTATTAATGCCTACATCTCATTAAGTGGAGTGGCACCACACTGGAACTTCACTGCTGTTATAATTTTTTTGTAAAAGGATCATACAAAAAAACGGTAGGAACCAAGCCGTAGTTTGTTGCCTGTTCTTCTAGGCTTGGTCGCGTGAAACTGGCACCTAGACTCACCTAGCTTTAAGACGTTACAAAGTGATCCTTGTGATACTACTGAATAAATATATATTTGACTTGACTTCGGTTTAAAGAACTTTTCTTAAACATGCGCGGAAATATTGTCATTACTTTTGAATAATGACAATATTTCCGCATATAACAATTTGGTAATATGTCTCGTATCATTGAAGTCCTCGCCTGCGGCTCGGCCTTCAAACTCATACTCGACCTGCAATTGCCTATTTCGCTGCCTTTGCAATAATGTACTATTATTTCTCATAAGACAAACGAGAATTAAAAGCGTGACTTTAAAACCTCAAAAGCTGTCGATATTGTTAATAAAAAAAATAAAAAAAATACATAGCTAGTGTTGATAATCACCTTTCTTGGAAGCATGTCCGTGAAGATCAATGTACAGGTAGAGTCCGGATTCTGGTTCCTTGACGACTGAGGGTCGCGGTGGGGGTAGGATTGGTGTGGCTGCCTTCTTGCGAGTCTGACGTGGAACTGATGGCGATTTAGGCTTGTCTTCCTTTACAACTGGAGGCTAGAATATACAGAGGAAAATCATTAAATATGCATATTACATAATAAGGCAAAATTCTTAAAACGATTTTAAAAATATTGTTGAATCTCGTGGATTTCATTAGCAATGTCTCTTTTACTTTGTTAACAAATATAAATTATATTCACACGAATTTTTTAATGGGAACTTTGCTACTTTTTTAGTTTTCTGTGCCAAATTATAACCCCCTTATACATTCCCTGTCACTTTTTAGCAGCTCTGCAATAGGCATGAAAACAGTAATCAAGTATCGCCAAAATATTTATCTGATCTAATGAAAAAGGATTCAAAGATTTTGAAAAATGTATTTTTTCTCTTACTAATATCGAGATTAATAATTTATTTGTTAAAATAAATCTACAAAATACAACAATCCGCCATGATAGCTTAAACACCAGTCAGAGCGAATTACGTCACGGTGTTGTAAACGTCATTCTGTTTAGTACAAAAGCACCAATGTTTTCTGTTGATATACTGCAACGTGACGTAATAACAGACGCCATGACACCAGCGAGCGTTTTGGCGTGAATTTGAAAATTTAAATGTACTTTTATTGCACAAAAACCTTAATTACAGAAATATGATATATTTTAGACATAAAAGATACTTCTGAATATGATAGAAGAGATTTTGAAAATTTGTCGTCATGCCTATTACATGTGCCCCCTTATGATCTTCCCCTTAAGCTAAAGGGGCATCCGTGGATCAGAAGTTGTTCCCGTGACCTGTCGCCATTTCATCTATCCTGCATTTATTCTATTTGTTGGTGCAACTTAATAAATAAATGAGTGGAATGGAAGATGAATGAGGGTAGATGATTAGATATATGGTTTGGAATGCCTTGCCTGGGGGAGTGTTTGCGGCGGTGAAGCGCGTGCATCACCGCTGTCTCCACACGATACACCCACACTCGTGCAAGACACCGCTTCACACACTTTCTGTAAACAGTTATTACATTTGATTACATATCCTAATCGCACTTTAAAAACCTACGCTGCGTTTTGGATAAATAATTATTCTAATTCTTCTTCTTCTTCTTATCGGGGTCACGGATTCTTTCGAAACAAGTGTGGTGAAAGGATTTATAGTTTCTAATACACGTAATAAAATCGCAAACATCTTTATAATATCCCAAAAGTTAAGAGCCGAGCGGGATTTTAACCCGCGACGTTCGTGAGGAAATCGGCATGTCGTGAACCTAAAAAGTTCGAAAACATAAAGATTTTGATTATGTCCCAAAAGTTCGAAAACATGTGTCAAGTGCACGAATGGAGCCTTTTTCAGGCGGACTTAAAATCCTTCCACCACTGGTTAGAAAAAAGAAAAACCACTATAAGAAAAACGTGAACGACGTGGGCATTTAACCACTTGCCTTTTTACAACTTTCCCCTCGCCCTTGTCTCAAAATATTGATACAACATTTAAAAAATCATGCAGCGGGCTGTGTCGAGTCAAGATACAAAGATGTCTAATAAATTATTGCAAAGAGTTATTTATCAAAACTTTAAATTTTATCCAAAAGACTACTTCGTAACTATGAACTCACAACTTCCTCGTTCAACTTAGTGATGACGTAACGCTTAAAACAGTTCGTGCAGAAATACACGTTCTCTCCTTTGTCTGGAGTCTCAGAGTCCTGAAGCTGAAACAAGGGAAGATAACATTACTAAATGTTTTGTATGAAAGGTCTGGAAGGAATTTCAATACATGTAAAATACCCTTTTTGGCGTAGTATAAGCTCTTTGCGAAGGGCACCATGCCTATTTCTGCCGTAAAGTAGCATTGCTGTGTTTCGGTTTAAATTAAAGGGTGTGGGTGCCGGGGAAATGACTACCACGTGAGGCTGAACATCTGTATGTCTCAAGTTGATGGACGCAGGGCAGTGCATCGTAGAACACGTTCCTGACGTGCGTGACCTGAGGCAATGCCTTGTTATAGGCGATAGATATCACTTAACATCAGGTGGGTCATATGCTTGTTTCATTTGATAGTTGAATAAAAAATAAACACCAGGGGGTGTTTATTTTTTATTCAACTATCAAGCGGAATTGATCATGAAAAGGCTAGATACCGCGGCGGCATTCCAGCGCCTTGCCACGGTATGCAACGCCGCCTAACTCCGCGGTATGACAAAATGAGGAGTCTTTGGCATGCCGTTGCCTACCGTAGTACGCCACGGAATCCCGCCGCGGAAGGCCGTGGCACGTCATCTTCCCTTTCGATGCCACCGTATCATTTTAAAGCATAGCAATTTATGTCGTATTTATAAATCGATACGTTTCAATGTCCATTAGTAAAAATTTAAATCCCTTGCCATGCCGTCTCGGTCTGCATAGGCCATTACCTTCCTTTCTTGCTCCTCCAACTGTTGGCGCTGATGTTCCCTATACTCCTCTATTGTGTGGTAGGTGGGGGTATTTGTGCGGACCTGGGGAGGGGATTAAGGATGAGAATTTCTTATGGGGCGGGTTTAGCAATGAAAGGGACGTACTTATGCTAACATCAGATTACATGTATTACATGTATTTCAGTAAAATATTTTACCCACGTTTTCAAGTCGGTGGATACATAGTTTTGATTTAGGACAGCAATGAATTGAAAACAAATTAGACAATTTCAGTTCAAACTTAATTAGTGCCTAACAAAGACATCATACTGTCTTCTATGTTTATTTCGGAACGCACCAGGTGGAGTTGCAAAGAATTCAATGTTTGTGAAATGCTTATTATATTGATTCATAATTCTATAAGGTGCATGTTTATCTGCGTTCGTTTTACAAGGACTGGGAGCGAACAAATATGTAGGAGTGTATGGGGAGAGCCGTTCTTCCTGGAAATGCATAGGGAAGGCCTATGTCCAGTAGTGGACTTCTTCAGGATGATAAACACCCAGGGTGTTATTAATAATCCTGGCGCAACGCTGGAGTAGTTAAATCGTGTTTTGTCACATTTGTTCGAGTTGACAATCGCATGTCAATGCAAGAGACAAAATACGGATCAACCAGTCCCACGCTACGCCATCCAGGATTATTAATAAGACCCCCAGGAATAAGATATGGCGTCTATTGTGCTGTCAGTGTCACTGTCATAATGATTGATGTCACATACCATAGCGGCATTAGCGGCGCTGTAACCGGGCACCATGTTAGTGATTCCCGGCATTGTGTCCTCCAATTTGTTGATCGCAGCGCGACATGTATGACACCAACCGATTCTGACGTTCGCCGCGCGAGAATCCTTGGCGCCTATTGAGCTGTCACTGTCAAAATGAAAAACATTATGAAAATCGGCTTACGAAAGCTCTGTGCGAGCCTATCTAAAGATCGAATGCAAATGGATAGAGTCGCACGTTGTTGAAAAACTGGTAGGGAGCGCAGCGAGTCGCTTTTATTTATAATACATTTATTTACTAGACTACCGACGACATTTATGGTTGTGGAAATTTGGTGGATGGTGGAGGCTTAAAAACATTATTCCTGGAAACTTTCAGCTGTGTGCTACATCAGGCTGATGATGATAATCAATTCCTGTTTGCTTGAATGAACAATAAGCGAAGTGAGCTCCTCCAATGAAGAACTTAAATAAACGTGAATACTTTTCATTGGTATGTACTATGAGAGCACTGGTGGCTTAGTGATAGCAGCCCCGCCTTCCGATCCTAAGGTTGTGTGTCAAATCCAGTCGTATACCAATGAGTTTTTCTGTCAAAAAATATATGTGCACTATGTAGTACTCTCAAATGGTGAAGAAAAACATCGTGCGGTAGAACCTAAAAAGTTCGAAAATATGTGTCCAGAAAGGAGCCTCTCTAAAGTGCAATTAAAATCCTTTCACCACACTGGTTTTAAAGAACCAGTGACACAATAAGAATTGCTGTGTAACTCACCCGCCCACAGACGAAGACGAGTCCATAAGTAAACTAATACTATTTTTCAGCGTGTCCCGTAAAGGCCGCAGTGGGTTGCTCCCTTGCAAGTTTAGTTCCTCGCTTGTACTGATATGGACGGTAGAGCCGAGGCAAGAACGAAGCACGCTATCGTTCAGTAGCGAGGCACTTTCTTCGTGAATGTTGGTCGGAGAAGTCTTTGATGATGTGTCGCTGGTCTGAGAAGGCATCTCTTGGAGTTTCATATCGCATACCTGAAATATTATATTATTTTAATTAAAGCATTTTAGGCATTAATTTATGTTGTTTTTACTACCTACCCTACCTATGAAATAAGTACCTACCTACCTAAGAACAAGCTCTGATGGGGCGAAATGAACAACCCAGATTATACCGGCATGACGTAGAACGTAAAAAGTTCGAAAACATGTGTCAAGTGCACGAAAGGAGAATCTTTGAGGCGTAATTAAAATCCTGTCACCACATTGGTACCAGTCAGTGATACGATAGAAAGATCCCAGATTTGAGTTGAAATTACTGGCACGTGAGGCTGAACATCTGTACGCCTCAAGTTGACGGACGCAGGATAGTGTATCGTAGGGCACGTTCCTGACGTGCGTGACCTACGAGGCAATGCCTTGGTATAGGCGATGGTTACCACTTAACATCAGTTAAGCTGGCAACGAATACCGTTACATAACAAATCCCTTAAAATATCAGTAATTTTGAGTCATAAAAAGTTATCTATTGAACATCGATGGAAAATTGACAGCATTATTTCCTGTCAATTTTCCATCGATGTTCAATAAAGTTGTTATCGCTGCAAATTCTACCGACCCGCAAGCTACCGTGAAACGTTATCTAAAGCCAAGTTTATTAGTATTGTGTATCCGCCCACTATAGGATCTAAATTGATTGTTTACGGAGTTAAAGACCATAAAATGTAACTCGGAAACTCATATTTTGTTACTAATTGAGGTTAACTGGCTTCAGCTCAGTTAGTAGTTCTGCCTTCTGCGCTAGAGAACGTGGGTTCGATAACCACCGAGATCAAATATTTGTGTGGTGAACTTAAATGTTTGTTCTCTGTCTGGGTGTTGCATTGTGTTCTAAGTAATGATCCTATTTACAACAAAAAAATATCAGATACTAGCGGCCGCCCGCGGCTTTGCTCGCCCCGTTATTTTTCTTTTAAAAGTATTTCCTCTTTTTCTCTGCTTAGGGAAATAATTTCCTTTCTTAATGCACCTCTATGCTATAAAAGGAACATTGCCTCCAAGTTTGATGCTTCTAGCATTTACTGTTTATGCTGTGCGTTGATTGTCAGTCAGTCAGTAACGTAAGTTTTATATATTTAGGTCTGGTTCCATAGTACAAGCTCTGCTTAATTTGAGGTTAGATAGTTGTGTGGACTGTCCAAAGTATGTTTTTTTACAAACCTGCTCAGCCAAGGTGGCTGCCTCAACGCCCAGGGTCTTAGAGCCCTTGGTGTCAGAGGAAGGCTGCTTGATGGTGGTAGAAGACTTATTGCAGCCGACTGACTTGCCTGTCTTCTCACGCTTGAGCCCATCGCTTTTGTACGAGGAAGAGTTCTTCTTTTTCTTTGTCTCTAACTGTGGAAATTAACATTCAGTTTGTTTTAGGATGTAAAATAGATTGAACACAAATAATTACAGAATTCTATGTGGCTGTTTAGTTGGAAGGTTAAACCTGTGAGGTTGTTCGATTCCGATACAAACTGAATTTACACAACTATGGGCAAACAAAGTATAAATGTACACTGAAATAGCTGTAATAGATTTTTATAGTGGTCTTTATTGCCGGCCAGTTATATAAAGTTGGAGAAAACTGTAGGATAACAGAAATATTAATAAAAAACCAAAAAAGTAATTTTTTCGTCATTCTTTCTAACGGGTACTCGGCATTGAATACGTGAATGAGCTTAAAACATATGTCTCAAAATAGTCGTAAAAGTCTGTTAGTTCTTTTTCTGAAGCCCCGACTGCCACGACCAACGGCTGACACTCCAACTTTATATAACTGGCCGGTAATAAGGACCACTGTAAAAGCCTATTACAGCTATTTCAGTGAACATTAATACTTTATTCGCCCATAGTTGTGTAAATTAAGTTTGTATGGAAATCGTACCCCCTTAAGTTTTTTCACCATTATATTTTTTATTTTCTATAGTTAAGAATCTAACCCGCATCTACGAGTAGATTCAGAAACGCTATAGAAATTATGCTATGGTTTGTTAATTATTGATTTTGTTACCTCAGCGCTTTCGCTAATGTTCTGGATGCTTCGTGATGTGAAACTTTTGCTGTCATCTAAATTATCTTCTTTCTCGCAGCCAAAGTGGTAGTATCTGAAAAATATTTCAATTTTGTCCAGAAAAAGTCGTGGTTTGTAGCCCGTTCTTCTGGCCGTTCTTTGAAGACTTAGGAGTCTTCAAAGTGATCCTTGTAATGGAACCGAATAAATAAATTATTGATTTTATTTTTTGACCATGTCCGGATTCAGAAAGGGCTTGAAACGCTCTTAAATAAATAAATAAATGACCCTTAGCACCCTAACCAGGTCCAAAAAGAGCTCAAATTTTTCACAGCTATTAAAATGGGTTAAAGTCTGACCTGATCAAGGATCTCGAGGCGAAGACCGTCGGATGTAGCGCCAATGATGGGTTCAAATACACCCTGTTCAGATTAACTCCTCGCGTATCAGTTCTATAATGACCCCTAGCGACCCCGTCCGGGTTTAAAAAGGGGATCATCTTGAAGACGTATAATTTCCGCAGTTGGATGGCTATGGGGTCGTTTCTCGTGAGCAGCAGGTTCAGAAAGCCGTTGAATACGAAGCTTGATGGAGTCTCGCCTGGGTGTACTCGAGCAGATATGAAAATCACCTGGAGATTAATATAGATAGATAACTCTTTATTGTTCACCACGCACAAAATACAGTAAAGAACATAAAATGACAGTACTTTAGTAAATAACAGACTATTATTTCCTCTTATTTTAATCTTCACTATCTCAACAAACTCATGCCTTACGCGCAAAGAATAACATATTTTCATAAAGTTGTAAACAAAGTTGGGTGCAGTGTAAGTCTAATTTACCAACAATGTAAATCTATGGCCGTGATATTCCCGAAAAAATTAACTTAATTTGGGGACGCTTCCGTTAGGCACTGATTTACATACACACGCTAAAAACGATCTAGAGATACCTCATCTCTTTCGTATGTATTTTGCACATTATGTAAATACTAGCAGTTGGTGACTATGTGGTATTTTTTATTGTTAATTTGTAATTTTAAGAAATCTTAAGAGTCTTATTATCTTTATTGGCTTATTCTTACAGAACAACGCCATCTGCAGGATATGCTTGCAGTTAGTTGCTCACAATCGTCAATAGATGGCAGGAGCAGTCACATATTCAGTTTATGATTAATTATTGAATTCGGAATGAAATAATCATTTTCTTTAAATGAATCCTAGCTAGATCAATTTATCGCCCTCGAAAACCCCTGTATACTAAATTTTGTGAATATCGTTGGTGCAGTTTCCGAGATCCTAAATATATATATACAAGATTTTCTCGTTCAAAGGTATACGAGCCGGTATGAACGAGCTTCGCTCGGGTTTAAAAAAAATAGTACTATTATTTGCCAATAGATGTCAGGAAGAGTCGTATCTTTATTGGCTTATTTTTAATTAACAACGCCTTCTAGCTTGCAGTTAGTTGCTCACAATCGCCAATAGATGGCAGGAACAGTCGTATATTGAGTTTATGTTTGATTATTGCAAAACACCAACTTCTCGTCATTTTCTAAAAATGAATCCTAGCTAGATCGATTTATCGCCCCCGAAAACCCTTGTATAGTAAATTTCGTGAAAATTGTTGGCTCAGTTTCCGAGATCCTAAATATATATATATATATATATACATATACAAGATTTTCTCGGTATAATATAAGAGGTATAATATAAGATAAGAAAGATAAGATAAAATATAAGATACTTGTATTGATTGTAAGTTCTTTGTATAATAAGCGAAATCAATATTGAGACCGAAAAAAGATCAATAAAAGTAAACTTTTGAGAGACATTAAAAAAGTCGTTCTCAAACTAACCTTCTTATTCTGAAACTTGTAAGGTCTCTCCTGGTTGTCAGGAAAAAGGTTCTTCAACCGTTCCTCCTTCTCATTGGTCAGGCCGTGGTGAGAGGTAATCGTCAGCAAGTCCACTCGTCTCCCTGATTCAAAACAATAATCCGGTTATTTTACTGTATCAACTAAGTTTAATTATAAATAATAATAAATAAATATTGTGGACAATTCACACAACACTACCCAGCCCCAAACTAAGCAGAGCTTGTAATATGGGAACCGGATAGCTGATATAATACTTAAATCCATTTTTTTTGTAAATACATACTTAGAATACAATATAACACCCAGACAGAGAACAAACATTTATGTTAACCACACAAATATTTGTTCTCGGTGGGGATCGAACCCACGACCTACGGCGCTGAAGGCAGAGCTACTACCAACTGAGCTGAGAGGCTAGTCAATTATACATTCAGCTTGTACGAGTTTACCTTAGAAAGTACTTATTATTTTATGCTACTTATTTTTTTTAGTTTGTTCTCACTAATAGATAGAAGTCCAAATTCATGTAGATTTTAGTGTATAGCTAACATGCGTTTTAAAGTTAGATTTAAGCCTACAGCATTTTCATAAAGTGGAAACTCAAGCATTTAATTCCCAAGGTTACGACATCAAAAACAATGGGCATAAAGTAACCCAGTTAATTCTTGCAGTATCAAAAGTTGTAAGGAAAGTTCCCTGGTATAATGGGCATAATAAAATGGATTGAATACTTGAAGATAGCGTTGCAATTTAGAGACACGCGATGCGAACTTATTTGGGTCAGGTTTTTGCTACATATTTAATTTTAACTAGCATTCGTCTGCGGCTCCGTTCATGTAGCACCTCTTCTTCTTCTTAAAATTAAGAGCTTAGCTCTTGTCGGGGTTTTGATGCAGTTTTCTCTAATTAAGTCTTTCGAATGCGGCCTCCTTGACTTCCTTATATGACATGACAGCGACTTTTTCTTTTATCTGGCTCATGCAACTAATTCTTGGCCTTCCTCTTCCCCGTTTCCCTTCAACCTTTCGTTCAATGATGTTCTTTATGTAGCTTTCATGTCGTAGAAGATGTCCAAACATTTTTCCTCTTCGATTTTGTATCGTCTCAAGTATAACTCTCTTCTCCTTTACTCGCTCTAACACCTCTTTGTTCGTAATCTAATGTAGCACCTAATCGGATAAAAATATGACCAAGGAGATATCAGATGAGTAGGCGTACAGACTCACCCTATAACTTTTCGAATTTGTAACACATAGCTTAATAGAAGTTCTGTAGGCCTACCACTAGCTCTGTCTGACTTTGGTTTTGAGTCTGTGAGTTCACAACAATGTATTATATTGTGTGTGTGACATTTCAACATAGAATTTATTGAGTCATCATCATCACTCACACAGACTCCAAACCAGAGCCAGAGACAGAGACAGAGCCAGACAGAGCTTGTGGTAGGCCTACTGAAGAAATTATGGAAGTTACTATTTTTTTGCAAAATTGAAACCAAAAGAGCGTTAAATTAAATAAAATTGTCAATCTACTTTTTATGAAACGAGCATATAGCCCAGCCCACCTAGAAGATAACCTTTTGTGCCGATTCCACTTAGCACCCATGCTAAGTGGAAATGTTAATGATGAACCTATGCCTCAAGATGATTGACGTATCGTTCATCATTAACCTGAAGAAGTCTACTGGACATTATATAATAATATGGTTTCAATCAAAATCTTATTGAAACTGTCAATTTGCGATCACGTATTCGTTCGAAAATTTACAGTATCAATATGATTTTGATTGAAACCATTGCAACAAAAGTTACATGATCGCCTTGCTTACATGATGCTATATCTTACCTTCAAGAGAGTAAACCAGACATTCTCTGTAATAATAGATGTCATCGGGCGACTGCGCGGGCGGCAGAGGCAACATCTTCAAGTCGATAGAATTCAGAGCTATCTGCAGCTCGGCGAAGGAAAACGGGTAGGTGAACGCAAAAAACGACGTCGCCTTCAAATTCTCCGGAGTTCGGTACTTGAAGCTCAGGGTGAATGTGTTATCGTCAGTCTGGAACATCAAAGAATTTTAAGAGCTTAATGGCAAAAGAGGGTGATTGCGTATCTTTGGTTGCAATCAAAACCTAGTCACATCTGTCAGTTTTGACACTATTTTGAACTTCGATTGCAATAAAAACGAATTGAAACAAAACTTATCTTTGACAAGGAACAATTGCAAAGACAAAATTAAATGTTGACGTAATAAACATGAGATAGCGAATAGGAACATCACTTTGTAAAACTAGTATGGCAACAGATAGATGGGTGGTCGCAAGCAACGTGATAATATGTGATCGATGTTCGTTGTTAGTATCATTTATTTGTTAGTATCAAACTTTGATGGCAATTAAATTAGAATATCGCCTAGTGGTGGCCAAGTGGCTACCACTATGTATGCTACCTAGTAGCCCCGCTATTCGGTTCTAAGTTCGTGAGTTCAAATCCAATCGTGTAGCAATAAGTTTTTCTGTCAAAATATGATTGTGCACTATGCCAGTACTCTCAAACGGTGAAGGAAAGCATTGTGAGGAAACCAGATTTTCGTAGAACCTAAAAAGTTCGAAAACATATGCCATGGAAAGGACTCAGAATTTCTGGGGTGCCTGTGTCCAGCATACTTACAGAATGCACAGGGCGGTCTCTGATCCTCTCCCACTGAGGCTTGCCCGGCAGCGTGCGGGTGACTGGTGCCATGCCTTGGTTGTACATCTTGCCTTGCTTGTTCAGATTTATGAGGTTCAACCGTACCTGGACACATAATTTAAAAGATAAGATAGTGATGCTGAGAAACAAGTGCCAGTAAGTGCCTTGGTACATCTTCTAAATGATTGTAATAGGACTTACAAGTAGTCCAGGTTCACTGGCCTGAACCCCAAAGTAGAACCAGGTCCGATTTCCATTTTCAAACTCGGTGCCGGCACAGTCAGGCCGAGTCCACATATTAAACTCATAGTCCGGAGTCTCCACTGAGTTTGTCTTGGCATTCACGCTTGGAGCTAGAAGGACAAACAAATTTTGGGCACCTGTTTCAATAGCTTTGTAGTTTTTGCAGTGATTTGAAAAGCGAGGAAAGACATTGAATTATACCAAATAAATCCAACCTACTGGCTAATAGAATGGCGTTGTACTGTTACATTTAATTGAATCTACACTTTACTATTTCAGTACCTAAGCTGTAAGCATACATAGAATATGGTAGGTTTAGGTTAACCGTAAACCTATCTCAGTAGGTTGCTTGCAAATTTCCGAAGCTAATTATCTATCAGGACTCGAGACAATAAGGCCATAAATGAATACCGGGCCATAAATGAATACCGTGGCCAATCCACACAACACTATCCCCCAAATAAGGTAATTAATATTTAATACCTATCTGTTCTCGGTGGGAATCGAACCCACAACCTACAGCGCAGAAGGCAGAGCTACTACCAACTGAGCTGAGAGGTCAGTCAAATACTATGAAGACGGCAGAGTTATAAAACGGACAACTAATAAATCTTCAATGAATGCAGACCATGAGAGAAGCAAAATTGGCACAACACAAAGACTACTACTTCCTTGTTCGGACTTTGTATGGTCATGGCTAAGAATGCTTACCGATGAGCTCCGTGGGTACTCTCTCTACATGTCCAAGATTTCCAGAATCAAAATTGTGAATAAAATAAAATCCACCGCACTCAATTATATTATTTTGATCCATCATTGAAAATATTGTATTCGACCGACTACATCATACAAAAAACCACAACGTTGTCGCCAATCCTTTGCAATGTTTTACACTCATTTAATTTCACAATTTTTCCTACAAATGAAAGAAATATTTATTCATGTTTGATATTTTGAAATTGACACATTTAAAACGGAGGCTGCACTGTTTTTCTAAACAAAATTATGTAATTTTGTTGACATCGATTGACGGATAACAGCTGATTTGTTTTATTGGTGATCTTTTTAATTTGTAAAACTTCACTCTCACTGTGTGGAAAGAAAAATGAAAGCAATAATTTGGTATAACTTTTATAGTGATATTCTAGAAAGCTTATTTATTTTAATTCAATTTATCTTTTAATTGGAAAGACAATGCCATCATGAAATTTAGTTTAAGATGGCGGGCGGGCGGAGGCACGGTGGCGCGCGGGGCTCAGAATGATGACCTTTTCTCCTTTTCCTTTTTGCTATTTTGTATCTCACTCACGCATTATTGATATGTAGATAGTAGGCATGAAAATTATTTAATAGGAACGTCGTTATTATTATTTTTGGTAGCAGTCAGCCAATAGTTCGTGAAATATATTGATTATTGTTTGCTATTATTGTACTTGTGCTTGTGATGATATTTGTGACCGCAAAGCATGTGAAATCATAAAACACTCACTTAAACCATAGCCTTATGAACCTACATAAGAATATGATTCAATCTTTTTTGAAGCCTTTTTATTACCCTAACATGTGATTTATCCAAATAAAACTTCAGGCAAATCAAGGCCACAGCCAGCTGTAAAAATTAAGATTCAATTTCACTCAAGAGTTGGGTAACGATAATTCATCTTTTCTGCCACACGTAGTGCCATCTCATGAATAATATATTACGGCTATTTAGCTTGCATGTGAATGAATAAAAGTTGAGCTCTTTCTATTAGTAAAAATAACATATAGCAGTAGCAGTCGAGGATAGGTTCGGTTCACATGATTGACAAAAGAGCAGGTGATTTTGCTACTCGTTATTTATTCAGGTAGGGAAACGGAATTGCCAGCCCAAAAAAATATTTAAGTTAGAGATCCATCTCTAGCTGTAGACAACAAAACGGGTTTGGACAATGTAGTTTTTACCTAGTCTGTGGTCATTACATTACAAATAAACAATCTAACCCATTAATATAAACGAATGCAAAGACCACGTATGATGGTATTGACGTCCTAATGATCTCGACTAGATAGGTATAGTATAAGATAAGGTAAGAAGTACTAACCAACCTACCTACCTACCTAGATATCTACAGTTGGATAGGTAGGTACCTATATACTGATTAGGTTACACATACCTACCTACAGTATTTAAAGCGGTTCTCCTACATAAGCGAAACCACTCAGCCGCACTAGATATAATTTTGAAAATTGTGGGATAAGTATGTCCCACAACTTTAATAATATTATTCTGTAGAGAGAGAGCTAGGAATTACAGAATTTTGGATTAGTTACAGCTTGTCAGCCTGTCGGTAGATCATGGATAAAGAAGAATATCATAATTCATTTTATCAACAGTGCACCGCGATAGCGTCGCCGTGTGAAAGCATGTTCAAGTTCTCTGATGAACAAAACCCTCCTTTTATACTGCGAAAGCTACTAATGTACCTACACTGGGCTATTTAATTTATTTTTATCTGCTTCCTTCTTGATAAATTCCATTTGTGATGGAAGGTTCTTCCACCCTCCATCACTTTCAACTTTATGAATTTTCGTACCTATTTTAATGAGAATTTGAAGTTATACAATCGTCTAAAAGGGACGTTTGAAAAGAATAAATAAATAAACCTTTTACTCGATTTCGTAATTTAATTCCATTTTATCCATATAATAATAACAGTAGGTATTATAATAATGCTTAGTCATAATTTTAAATAGTTATAGTTTATTTTAGGCGTGGCACTTAACTATAGACAAAAAGTTTTATTCCACTTGATTTTGAATAACTTGGCCAATAAATGCCTTCATCACAAACACTGTATTCTTATGTTATAAAATACATCCTACTTCTTAATGTTAAAATATATTTTCTAGATAAAGACTACCTACACATCCTTTTTACGTCCTCATTTCCTATAAACTTGTCTTTTCTGAGCACTTTTATTGAATGTTTTGTTCGCTGATTAGACTTAGGTGACGTATTTGCGTGTACTTTTGCAATGGGAAAAGAATTTCCAATGATTGTTATAGATAATGAACATGTAGGTATATCACCTCTTTATTAGAAACTCTATTGGTATCTTAAACGCCTCTGATATTATTGCATGTTAACAAGTTACTAAAGTTTTAATGACTTAACCCAAATATTGCCACCTAAATCCAACCAGTTATGTTTTACTATGATTAAACATTAAATACAAATACACAGACTCATGGACGCACTGAACATTATTTTTTGGCAACTCTTTTTGGCTCATCCACCAAATAAATTACATTAAACTGGTTAAAAAAGATCTTAATGATAAACCACACATCAGTCCAGTCTATTGCTACTAAAATGAATAAAATTTGAAGATTAATTTACCGAAGAATAAAACGAGTAATATCACATAATGAATTATGTTCTGCTTAAATAAAATAGCTGCGTACCTAAGTATACAAATATTAAATTAATAAGCATTATTTTTAAATAGTGGCATAAAATGGTTCATTATTTTTAGAGCAGGTAAACAATGAATTGGAAAATCTCATAATAACATTTATTTAGCTAAGTAATTTTATTCTAATGAGCCAAAACCACTACCTAAGTTCAAGATTCTCACGCAAAGTTCATTTATTTCATCTTGACAAAGTACCATGCGTAGATATCCTAAAGAAGTTATTAAGACTAGAATGTCAACTTTATGAGCGATTTAAAACTGTGAAAAAATCTAGTGCAGTTAATGTAAATGTTAACAAAACGTTTATAATAAATTGCTAGATTACGTACAATACAAAACTCACGGTTCGCTAATCAACGCAACCCACAACCACAACGAATAAAATACAGCCATTATTTATCATGACGTACAAACACGTAACTCTCATTTTTATACTTATAATTTCACAATATTTGGCGAAATGTAGGTATTGCTAAAAAAGAGATTAACCTATAGTCAGTTATACAAAGTAATTTCATAAGTGAGTACCTAATCATTAAACTTGCATAATCACTTGAGACCAATCAAATCGAAACGATTTATATCCCTAAATATACGCGTATTTATGACATTATGTATTGATAATCAAGTACCAAAAAAATATAACTTTTAAGGATAATTTAATACTTGATACAAACATGTTTGAGTCAATTGTGTCTGCGTGGAAGACAAAATATGTTTATTTAATTATAGTTTAAATACTCATTAATTATTTAAATATCAAATTACTTCTAAGTGATGCTGATGCTGATTTTTCGGTTAAAGTTACATAATAATTAATGGTGATCCAACATCTTACGCCAAATAATGTTTCACATTTTCATTCTTCTAATCTGATAATCACTTTGAACATTTTAAATTGTCTAACACAAGAAAATTTGTTCTTTATCCCTTACCCTCATCAGGTATCGATATTGAAATTGAAGTAGGTTTAATATTATTTTGTTTGCTATCTGAGATCATGTGTATACTAGGAGAAATAGGAGTGCGATGTATCTCTTCTGTAGTAGTCAACTTGCACTCAACGACTCTGTAGTTGCAGGTTGCTGATCCACAATCGAAGTCTGGACGAATAAAATTTGGGATGCAATCTTCGAGGCATTTCGATTCTTCTTTGAACGGAGGACAACTGCAATAAAAAATCAAGTAAGTATTCAATCCAAATCAGAATGCAATATTGTTTAAAGTATAAACTATGACTGACAAAATTATAATGAATTTTTACAAAATTTGATTTATTTGTGCTAATTACCTCAAAGGTGGCGGAGACGGTGAGCGCGATAGAGGAAAGCTCGCGACTTCTCGTGAAATAGCCAGTGACTTTATCGAACCAAATGTTTGCTCTGGGCTAAGTGGAGCTCCAAGAATGGATGCCATGCCTCTGTAAAAAGAAAAATATATCATTTAATATCAAGATAAGCAGGATGCATCGTAAATAAATATAGATAGGAAACATTGATCAAGCTTCCCATCATCATCATTTCAGCCCATTTGCACCCACCGCTGAATTTAGACCTTTCTTTATTTCGCCACTCTTTCCGGTCCCTTGCGAGTCTCATTCACTCATTCCCATTACTCACAGCAACGTTGTTCAACCAACGGTCTTTGAGCATCCCTTGGCCACCATTCTAAAACCTTTGGCTCTACTTAATACTCACACAACAGAATCTGATGGCACTAGGAAAGGTAATGGTGGCGGGCATGGAGCATCGGCACGGGCCGGTGAGGTTGGTTCAGCAGAGCGTGGGCAGCGTGGAGTTTCACCCTCCTCAACCATGCCGAGCCAGCTATGAAGCCTGTGCCACAGCCCAGTTGGGCTTCCTGTATGAAATGGAAAGATAACTTTTATTAGCACACTAATTATTATGTACCTACCAAATTTGTAAAAAAATACAATTATAAATACTTAGAATAACTCTTTATTGTAAAATATGTAAAATGGCCGGGCTTATTGCTAAGAGCGATCTCTTTCAGACAACAATCAATTAATTATGATATTTGGACAATTACTAAATAAATGTTATGGAACGAACTAACGGGTATTTATCGCGATTACCTTTATTATTTCCTGACGTTTCGACCGTGTCGCGGGCAGACTGATACCCGTTTGTTCCATATGCATAACGATAGCGTAAATTAAAAAAATATTTATAAATTATTGTATCAATAATACTCACGGGAATACTTTCTGCTATTCTGCGGACTTAGTGGATAAAAGTCACCGTGAATGGGACAGTGAAACGCTAGTCTACGCTGACGCCGCTGAGCAGACCGCATCAACATGCATAGCACGATACCTGAAATTAAAAAAAAAACTAAATACTTTAAGGTCCCTTATCTTAGAGGCTATCTGGCAGGTCAGATATCAATCTTGGTCTTTTTATTTGGCGAGTATAAATTATAGACGAATATTTGTATCTGATGGTAACTCAGAAATGTTCTGGCTACCAATATTAATGACCAGACTAGACGAATAAAAAAGTATTTACCAGCTGTAGTCATGAGTGCTCCCGCAACTATGCAAACCGGGCCAAGTACTCTCGAGTTTCCAGTGAATGCGATCCGAGCAGCATAATGGTCTGGCTCCTCGTTTTCACCGCAGCCGCGATACGATGCCGCTGAAAGATACGATATCAATGTTATATTAACTTTGATTACTACGTCATGGCATATTTCCATGTTTACCGGGTGTAAATTAACAAGTAACTGCCTAGGTACTGGTTAAACTTACACAGGACAAAACAGCGATGAATTAAATTACAATATAGAGAGGACCCAGCTGGTCCCAGCGAAACCAGAATCTGGCTCCAGATACCTTTTCAGTTCACGTTTTTTCAGTCATATTCACGTTTTTTAAAAATGATGAACTAGCTATATTTGAGTGCTACACGTACAGAACCCATTTATAACTGATGTGTACACATAGCAACTTTGCCAGTCTAATATCCAATCAAAGGACTTGGCAAAAAGCCTTTGTCTCAAGAGCCCGTGTAATAAAAAACATGTTATCTAACCGGAAGTTCTAAATTAACGCAATATTTGAAAAAATAATCTTTTTTGAATTAGGAATACAGTGTTCGTGGACTGACTGTTCGAAATATGTAATTACTGATACTTTATATAATGTACATGCATACTTTATTAGATTATTCTTACCGGTAAGTACACAGCCAACCAGCATGAACAGAAACCCGAATATCGGTAAGACAATCTGGCAGTTGGCGGCAACGACCACTCCAGCGACCGCTAGCCCTCCTTCCACCTTCTCCACACGGAGTCTTGAGATCGCTGGCGGACATCGCGGCTTGCCCACTGGAGCGCGAACTAGCGGCTCACCAGGGGGAGATGTCGTCCTGTGGACAAAAACAAATAGATTTAGAAAGAAAGAAAGAAAGAAAATACATTTATTTTGGACACACAACACACTATTTAAAAAAGAAAGTCTTTTTTAAATAGTGTGTTGTGTGTCCAAATATTTATAAAAGAAGAAGTAGAAGAAGAAATATAAAGAAGTCCTTTATATTTATAAAAGAAAGTCGTCTTAGTTACACTATTTATAACTCAAGAACGGCGGAACCGATTTGGCAGAAAATTAGTGGGGAGGTAGGTAGCTTAGAACCGGGAGAAGGACATAGGATACTTTTTATCCCGAAAAAGCAACGGGAACGGGGTGTTACGGGAACGGGCGAGCGATGCCGCGGGCGGCCACTAGTAAACCATAAAGAAGATTTAAGTTAATGCACTTCATAACTTCATTTCATTTAGTAGGTAGTAGGTAGGGAGGTATACTTAACACATAGCTGTGTAGAAAAATCGCGGGAAATAGGAAGATGGAGAAGGCTTCCTGGTAATAATTATTATGGGGAGGAATATAATCCATCACTGAACTTTTCAGGCTGCCGATGATTACGATGCGGGGCGGGTCTGTCTGTCTGTTTGCAGATAGTATGCGTCTAAAAACATGTAGGTATGGAGGGCTTGAGCATTTAGTTGACGCAAAATAAATTATTTATATTTCTTCTATTTCTATTTACATAGACAGTGGTAAGTAATACATAGAATCTTGAAGAATTTCAGCTTTGGTAGAGATAACATAGGACCGACGAAATCCTGACTCAGCTATCAGCATAATGTAGATTGATTGAGATTGATTGTGTTTTTGTGAAACAACAAACGGAAACAGGAAAAACAAGTCTTATACGAAAAACAAACAAGGGTCCGCTATTTGTAACCCTGGAGCGTGTTATTGGACTTTTGTCTAACTACTTCTGAGAAAATTGAATTTTACTGAAAGTTTTTCAACGGTACTCGTACATCCGTTGACCACACCGGTACCCATTGAGGTATCAAAATTCAAAACGTGGTGAACTATGAGTTTGGTATTACCACGTACTACCGGTCATAATGGTGGGCGTTGACCAGAACCAAAAGGAAGAATGCCCCGTAAGCCTACCAGTTACGGATCGCTGCTGACAATTAACTGTAGTTTCCGATCTGGTGGCCACGGTCTATAGGTCTGTAGGTACCTACTTCCCATTGTTGCCATTATTCTGCCGAATTCTGCAATAACAATGGCACAGAAGCACTAATCTAATTAAATAGTTCATACTATCTGCAGGCCGATCATATAACTTTTGTTGCAATGGTTTCAATCAAAATCTTATTGAAACTATCAATTTTCGAATTAATACGTGATCGCAAAATGTCAGTTTCAATAAGAATTTGATTGAAACCACTGCAATAAAAATTACGTGATCGGCCTGCAGGTCCTACTACTTTACTTTGGTAAGTTACTATTTTTGAAGTGAAAACTTTTTTACGACTTGAGAAGTTTTTGAGGTGGGATAAACCGATGAAGTCGCGACACTGTCACGTAACCAACACCTCGAAAAGGTATAAGATTTTGAACAATAATTATTGTTTTAGTTTTCACTTCTGGCTTTCCTGGAGTGCCATGATTTTTTACAGGTACGATTATTTCTAGAAACTACTAGATCGGTACAAATAGTAGGTTCAACTGCTAAAAATAAAAATAATAGTCAGAGCAAAGTCTGGTTTTCTGGTTGGTACCTAAGTATAAAGTCAATGGCGTGGGGAAACTATAGCTGGCTTCTGAACTATGAAGAATTAACGTCGCAAAACACCCGTAAATTTCAAACTTTCTAATTTTGCACCAAATAGGTAACTTGGCTAATGGTTCTAAAATGCTTTGGAACTTTCATACTTTAGTCGAGTTTAGTCAGTAGGTACGACAACCAGCCTACACCAAATAACCAAATAGTAAGTAACCAAGTTTTGACAGTCCTAGGTGCTTATGCAAAATGGGAGTAATGTTCTTTGTCACGGCCTCGACAAATTCAATTTATTAGTCAGTTGGGAAAAGGAACTAAAAAATGGGACGTGCTATGGGTACTCCCATAAAATGTGAACTAAGTTTTTTTACGTATAAGATCGACAAACCGGCTTACGGCCCACCTGATGGTAAGCAGTCACCTTCCACCATAAACACCAACAACATCAAGGGTGCTATTGGGCAAGGGGTTAATTAGTTATGAAGAAATATGAACAGTGAATATTCTTAGGTTGACGAATATTAAGTATACATGAACGTATTTATTTCCATGTAGAAAAAAAACCATATAATTATATGTAGGTATGTCAAAAGTCAAAAACATACGTAATTCCATATTTGTGTCCGTGATGTAATTGCAAATTTTATTTCAACCTTATGACTCTTTAGCATTATTTTTATAGAGGAAATTAATTATTCAACAAAGGCTGGCTAAAATTAATTGTCATAGTAGCCACCAACGCATCGTTATGGTTATATTCCCGTCGACTATCACACTCACACGCGACGAGTTATTTTGAGTTGAGTTATTCTCGTGGCTGGGCGAGGGGGCAATTTGCTGCTGTCATTAGTCGACAACACCGTCTGTAGCCTACCACAAGCTCTGTCTGGCTCTGTTTTGAGTCTGTGTGAGTGCTCACCAGTGTATTATACTGTGTGTGTGACGTTTCGAACGTAGGGTTTATTAAGTCAACACTCATACAGACTCAAAACCAGAGCCATAGATAGAGCTGTGGTAGGCCCGCTGTAGCCTACCACAAGCTCTGTCTGGCTCTCGTTTTGAGTCTGTGTTAGTGCTCATCAGTGTATTTACTGTGTGTGTGACGTTTTGGCGTAGAATTTAGTTAAGGCTTGCGCACATCAAGGCGATGCCGATCAGCTGAAACGCTGTCATATTTGGCAACATTTCGGCTAATAGCCATCGCCATCACAATTAGATGTGCGCAGGCATTTAGACAGCATCACACAGACTCGAAACCAGAGCCAGAGACAGAGCCAGATAGAGCTTGTGGTAGATATACTGGTGTCAGAAATAGTCATCGCCCTCCACACAATTGACAGAGGACGTAGAGTGGCTGGCCTGGCGGACGTTCAAATCCTGTAGTGGAGACAATCCACTTTATCAGCTACTTACCTTGTTAAAATGCTACACAGTTCTTTATACCAAAATTACCTCGTTACAGTACCTACTTTGATACTAAAATTGCAATTTACTGTTAGTATAAGAGGTAGGTATCATTCGTCAGAGTTTAAGGCCACGCTGTTGGCAAAAAAGTAAAGTATATATCAGTGACGCATTTGGCCCACGATTTGTTACGCGTGAGCGTGATACAATTATTTAGCTCGTTAAATACCTTCTACTAAGGGATTAGGTACCTGTATTACAATAATTTATCGAAGAAGGTATTATTTAGTTTCTAATTTGAACTTAAAAACGTTTACCTGCCCGTAAGCTCGGTTTTAAAATCGCTATTACCAGATTTCATTAAATACGCCATTTCAATATTAAATGCAGACGAATAAAACAATCTATAAAGACTTGAGTAAATAAAACTTTACAGCCACGAAACCATCAGTCTGGAGAATTCCACTGCTGGTTATGGGTATCCCATAATATTTTTAGGAAGAATGATTTTAAGCCTTAATCACTGGCATATCACATTCTGACATTCCAAGGGGCTGACTCAGTCCTATTGTGTTATGGTATGTATGGTATGGTTATCTAATATGATATTTTATATGAAATATTTGTATTTTTAACCGACTTCCAATCAAAAAGGAGGAGGTTCTCAATTCGGTTGTATGTGTGTTTTTTTTTTTTTTTTTTTTTAATGTTTGTTACCGCATAACTTCGTCATTTGTGAGCCGATTTGAAAAGTTATTTTTTTATCTGAAAGGTACTGCTTCCAGATTGGTCCCATTTTAATTTTATTAAAATCGGTGTTGCCATTTTTTTTAAATATTTTTTTTAATGTTTGTAACTGCATGCCTCCGTCATTTATGAACCGATTTAGAAAATTATTTTTTTATTTGGAAGGTTATTCTTACGTCCAGATTGTCCCAAACAAATTTCATTAAAATCGGTTTAGCCGTTTGGCAATGAAGTCGGTTTCTCAAGTTTTTTAAACTTATAATTATTGTACGTTGAAAACCTACTGGACCGATTTCAAATATGATTTCACAGGGAGTGGAACTAATTTTTTTAAACCATGGCATAATAATATTCTAGTTTTAATCCTAGTTTGGGTACCAATGCTATCCCACAAGGAAATTTCCATTGTAAGCTGTAAGCTGTAACCGAACTTTATAATAATGTTACTGTAATGTTACACAACCAACTGCACCGAAGATTTGAACATGGCATCGAGTGGAGCCATTGAGGTGGCTATACATATTGGTCGAGAAGGGTTTGAGAGTCTTGACTCGATAAGAAGAATAAGTCTTTAATGTTTGTAAATTTCCTAAAAAAAGCATTTTTTCGTACCATCACGCCATATTAGATAATCTAGCTAGCAGATAGATATGAAGCGCTTCCTTATTACCAGATAGCTGACACACATGGGACTACTGACCGTAATGCCACGGCGAGGCATTCCTATCTCCCACGCACGGCATGTTGGTGCTATTGTTAGATCTAACTACCGTAGGCAATTGAAAGATATGCAATGAACTAGGAAATTTTCCTTTGCAAAAGACTATTTCTGGAAGGTGACGCTGAGGTATTAGTATCATCCACAGCCCGACTTCACCCAATGCTCGGTTTAAGCCTTCCTCAGTTTGCGCCATCTACTCGTACCTCGATCCTGTGTCAGTCTAACCCATTCATGTAGTCTTCTTCTTTAATTTAAGAGCTATATCTTGTTGGGATTTTTGATGCAGTTTTCTCGAATTAGTCTTTCGAATGCGGCCTCTTTGTGTAATTTCAATTCAATTAAATTCAATATTTTTATTTCAGACCTTATAATTATTATATTACAAAGTCCATTATACTTGTTGTTTTATCTAATACACCATCGCCCTCTATCGTTCTTTTCAAGTCCAGTCCATCCCAAGGTTTTCTGGAAGAGATCGCTTTTAGTGATATGACCGCCCATTGTCTTCCACTCTGATGTTTTTCTGTATATCTTTGTTAATTTTATGTGGTGTACAATAAAGTATTTTCTATCTATCTACCTATTTATGTAGTAGGTACCTATAAAAAAATGGAATAACTTCATAAAAAATTGCAACCCCGTCCTTACAGTTGGTAAAGTTTTTGATGACCAACCATTTTAAAGTTTTGTACGATATTTTATAAGGTGTTACCATACATAATCCAATGCAGTAATTGAGTTATTATGCCTATGGAAGTCAAGGAACATAATATAAAAAATCTGATAATCACAGTTAATCAATAACAATAAAATAAAAATTATAATAAGTAATACTTCCAAGATTAAGTACGTCTGACTAAATAATGACTGACTTGGTGAAACTAACTTGACGAAATTACCTAGCAAGGAACTAGGTACCTCGCATTAAACGACTGAGTAGAATACGTGTACTTAGGTAAGACGTAACGATTATATAATTTAACGATGAGAATACACCTCATAGCATTGAGATTTCCTTCACCGGAACCGCGGCCAGACTGGGTCTGCATATCAAAAAGGTCGACGCCATCGACAATGAGAACGTGCTTCGCAGGTACAGATAGCAGAAGCAAGCCATTTTGATTTGATTATTTAATTATTTTACACATTTAATTATTTCCAAAGGAGCTACACAGCTACTATAGAACGCGCAGGATAGGATAGCTCGTGTTCATTTTTAACTCACTACACATGACGTAGGACGCCACCCACCCGATGCACCGAATACCAACATTGTTAAGATCGCAAGAAGGAAAGAACTAATAAATCGTCTTTCCTGGAAATATATAGCGATTGTGATAATGACACAAATTGAAATCGTTGGTATGATGGATGAATCAGACACAGGACAGTGACATTGGGCATTGGGAGACACCTCAGAATAGTATTTTACTTCCCGTGGTGTGTATACGATTTTTCTGCTCGACGACGGCGGAAAGGGGCAATTTCGGTTCGTGCGTTGGCCGAAAGTTGCGTCTTTCCACCCGGTGAGCTGAAAATGTTCATTACTGCATTTTTTATTTACTTATTTCTATAAAACAAGTTTTGTACAGGATGAGGTGAATGACGTAAACGTCACTAACCAGACGCGCGGAAGCGGAGTGGAACAGACGGGTTCAACGACCGAGGTCCCGTTCAAACTGTACCAACATCATCACAAAGGGAACTAATTATTCGTTCTGCTTGCAGTCTAGAAGTACTTACTATTTACACATACTTACCTCCTGCGATGTGTTGCGTTCAAATAAATAAATAAATAAATAAATAAATATTGTGGACAATTCACACAACACTACCCAGCCAAATATTACGTAATGGGTCGGAAGCTTACAAAGAGGTTCCCTATCTAGTAGTACAGACAGCTGCAATAAGATCTTTAGAATCGATTTTCGTTTTCAAAATGTAAATAATCAAAAAATAAGTGAACTCATGAACTTGTTTCTATTTTCAAAACGCTGTTTTAGCGTTAGGTAGGTAATTTAAAGTCTTGCAGAATAAAATATTCAAAAATAAGAGAACTGAATTCTCTTATTTTTTCCATGATTATTGATTCCATAATTTTTAAGTGTTTATGGTAGGCGATGGTTACCACTTAACATCAGGTGGGCTTGTAGCCTGCCCTTTGCTTGATCAATCAGCAAGATGTCTAAAAAAGGTACCTTCCTACTCCTGTGATACCACTTTCAAGGTTACATCTAGTATATAGTTTAGTCGACTGTACCC
Source organism: Thera obeliscata (assembly GCA_947578465.1). Taxonomy (NCBI): domain Eukaryota; kingdom Metazoa; phylum Arthropoda; class Insecta; order Lepidoptera; family Geometridae; genus Thera; species Thera obeliscata. Next base: position 3,279,377 of record OX387929.1, on the reverse strand, counting down.
TGTAAAATAAATATTTGGCCACCCACGGAACGACTAGAAAAATGTCCTTCAAATAATTTAGGGGAGTTTAACAGCCATAACAATAACAAACAGTTGCTCCATAATTATTATAAATGGGTGGGTGGGGGAGTACTGAGGATCTAATTGTCTAAGAAAGAAACAAGAAATTAATATAAGTATGAAAAAGCTTTATTGAGACCGTAATACGATTATTATGCGTCTGGGGTATACCTAAGACGATTCTTAGGTATACCACTTATCAGCTAAATTCACTGGGTGTTATACTTATTGTGTTATAGGTAAGTATTGTTAGCCGGTTTTGGGAATAGGACATCCCTAATTGGATCAAGCGGTGGGACGCATCCCTAGAGTGGGAAAAGAAGACGAGGAAAAAAAAGATGGCGTCGTCATGGAGAGTTGTATTGTTTGCCGATTGTATCTAAAATCCTGTTCCAGGCACTTTAACGTCCTGTAAGGCTATATAAATCACCCACAACAGTTGCTAAGGCCAATAAAAAACACTTTACATCTATTTACTATTTAGCTAAAGAATACTCTTCAAACAATACAGAAAAGAAGTGACGCTGAATTGCGAACAATGGAGGAAAGCTTTTTAAAAGATAGTTGATTCGGTACCGTTAGCACTGATTCTATTTATCTCGATAAAAATATCGTCTTCGGAAAATGGAAAATAACCACAGAATTCAAAATACTGTGGAAATGAAATCATGCGCCGTTTGTACGGTAACCGCTGTTGCCAGTTTTACATTTTTACTATCATTGAAAATATGAATAAACATAAGGATTCTAAAAAAACAGAAGGATTGAAAGAATGTCTTTGTTTGTCGCTAAACTTTTTCTTCAGAAATTAAGAAGGTATTTTTTATTTTACGACTCCCGTAAAAACTGCCGATTTGTATGGAGAACACAAGCTCATGTATTTTGGCGATACTTTTCCGGCCAAATGGCACTTCTATTAAATTGGCTATACTTCTAGTAACCTACTAAAAGTTTTGCCATACATATTTCAAGCTTGAAATGATAAAAACCGCGAGTGTATCTGCTGCTAAGGGTACTGTTTACCTACTGTTCGTTGTCGGGTAGTCTTTGCTAGGACTTCAAGTGATGAATGCTTTTGACTTGACAAAAGATCTTTTAAAATAACGAGAAGTATTTATTATTTTTTTGTGAGAGGTCCAAAAAAAGAAGCCCTAGTTTGTAGAGTTCACATAGTGATTGTATTTATCTATTTTACTGACTTCTGAAAATAAAGAGGGGTACTCAGTTTGATAGTATTTTTTTATACTCAGTACCTTAGAATAAACAAATAATACAATATTTACAAAGTGTACAAAATACACAAGAAACATTTATTTTGAGCTATAGGCAGACCGTTACCAACGAATACAATTTTGTGAATTATCACGTTTTTGACTTTTTTTAGGTACCTTGCTTATCTAGTGTTGCGTGGATTGTCTAGTCTAGAATATTTATTTATAAGTGATGCTTAGCAATGTGGTCGCGGGTGGAAGAAGAGAGCTCAAAATAGTTCTTCATGGAAATGTATAGGGGAGGCCTATGTCCAGCAGTTGACTTCTTCTGCCTGATGATAATACTTTATGCCTATATTCCGTTTTGGAAGGGTAGCTTAATTTACTGGCTCTAAAATTAGATAAAATATGGAACTAAAGCGGAAGGTTGCGTTTGTTACATCGACACATTCACTTTGCCGGTGAACCCACCCACGCCCCTACAGTGGAAAGCAGGTCGATCTACCCATTAGGCGATAATTTAATTAATTTTAGTAGGTAAGTTGGTATCATATCAAATTACACTTTTATCGTTTTGTTATGTTTTTTAGCATGGATGTAAGACAAGTCAAAATTGTATATTTCAGTTCGCAAGGAACGTCTTAAAGCTATAGGTGCCAGTTCCACGCGATCAAGCCTAGAAGAACAGGCAACTACGGATTGGTTCCTATTTTTATTTAGGATACTTTTTCAAGTTTCAAACCGTTTTAAAGTCATCCCTATATGTCTTTGACTCTGACTAACAATTTCTACTAAAGCTTTTATAAAACCTTCACGTTCTATTTTATAACCGACTTGAATAAAAAAGGAGGTTCTATTTTTTTTTTAATCTTTGTATTCGCATTACTAAATGAACCGATTAGTTTTTTTTTATCTGTAAGGCTTCCAGATTGGTCCCATAGAAATATCAAAATTGGTTTAGCAGTTTCGATTTCGGAATCTCAAGTTTTTTTTTAATAATCAATCACTTGTCGCATCAACGTTACGCAAGGATTCTTCCAGCGACAAAGAATTTAGGCCAGGATCATAAAACGAGGTTATTGACCCGACCTATTTGTGCAGAGTAAGTCCGTAAATCCTGGAGCTAATATTTGTAAAGCTTTCGGGCTGTTTTTTGACGGGAAATATAATAACCGAAAGGATTTGTGTCCTTTCTGTAGTATAAGTATATAACTAAAATCTTTCTGGTATATTGCAGAAGAAGCAATAGCAATAGCAGTAAGTATAATAAGTTACTTTTTGAATAAACTGGTCCCCTCACTATAGCTCAATACTCAATACTCAATACATTTATTGCATATACATGGTTTAGTTTAGGTACCTACATAGATAGTTCTTAGGTGTAAGTCAGTATCACATGGACCCTGTGAATAGGGTAAAGCAACATTGAGGTAGGCCGAGGCTTATACACAGTAGTTGGTACGTATATATTATAATAGATTGAGAAATTCCAGGAATTATAATGTAGATAGTTTGTTACTTTATTTTAAATTAATAAGCTTGGTAAAACAGATTAAACGATAATGTCAGCTGTCTATCATGTCTTCTTCTTCTGCTTAATTAATGGAATCTGTCCATTCGGACGATTTTGTCCAGGATATAATAAAAAATACATATAGTAGGTACATAAACAAAATAGTTTTTAGGACAAGTCAGTCAATAGACAAGTCATTGGCTTTGAAGAACATGGTGGGTTTTCGTCAGTTTATCGTGCTGTCAAAAAGATTTAATTACTAGAGTCTGTTCAGAAAGAGGAACCGTCGTGGCCAAATTGAGAATTAACGTTTAGATTTTTATATGGCAGCTCATCCCTTTCTTTCTGTCAGCATTTTCCATCATAAAAATTAAATAAAGGAATAGTACACTAGTTGTGATAGGATCAAAACGCAACAGACGCGCTATTGTATTGCCCAATAAACAAATAAGGTAATTAAGCACAGCAGCGCCCTCCAATCCCACGACGGTTCTCTTCTGAACACACTCTACCTACGGAGGACAAAGTGAAGGAAATTCCTGATTATTGATATCACATCCGGTTTCTTACTTATGAATGGAAGCTCTTATAAATAGTATGATAGGTTCGTTGGTCTAGGTACATACTACTATCATAATCGCTGATGTTGATACAATCAGAGAATTGTATTTAGGATCCATTAGGTCTGTGTTGACGTCAATAGAGATATCGACAGACCCATCAAATCAAAGCGACCCGTCAAAGCACTGATTACAAAGGCAACTCGAATATTCATAGAGCACTTTGTAAAGCAATGGAAGCCGTAACTGGATACTCATTGTTTGTGGTTATGGAATCGGTGTTGGTCTATGTCATTAGACATTCCGAATTTCGAATACCATAGACTCTATGGTATTCGAAATTTGATTAACGTACGTAATAATACATTTGTTTATGCAAAAAAACTTATAATAATACGTGTGTTGAACCCACAATCATACACCAAGGTGGTCATGACGGATGGTACAACTTACAGCACGATCAAAGTTTGATCAAACTACTTTGGCGCAATCGATTGTAATTCGTCGTCGTTCAAATGGGCTTTGATCAGTATTACCACGATCAGAAACGCCCAAGCTATCTATCGATAGCAGACTTTGATCTTGTTGGCCTGAAATTGTAACTGAACATCAGGTTTTGGCCTGATCGAATCACGAAAATGACGTAGCTGAAAAATTGCCACTTTTATAAAGATTTCACGGCTCGTCTCTACATAATTCACTGAAGTCATTTGTAACTACTGGATATTTTTTTTAATAAGGTCTAACCTAGCTTGTGTTTATATAAGTCTCACATAATTTTTGTCTTCCTGCGATGGTATCTCCGTTTTGTTTACATCATAGAAAACAATTTTATGAAATCTTGGAGGAAGTGTTTATTTTACAACCCATAAAGACTGCCTATAAAAGTTGGCTTTGTTTACATCCTCGATTTAATAGGAACAAACAAGTTATGATGTGATAAGGTGTTATGTGAGCAAATTCAAGATATTATAAATATTCATAGCTTGATTTGCTACAGCGTAGCAGAAATAAATCCTTTCTAGACCGCCTACGGCACGGCGTTGCAGGAATTAATTCTGGCTAGGCTACGTCGTAGAAGAGAACGATTTGAAAACAAATATTAAAGTGATATTTCGAAAGTTATATTATGTGTTAGATTCTGGACTTCGATTTGCTACGGTATGGGGCGGGGAGAGCGCAAGACTCAAGTTTGTCTAACTTGAGAAACTTTTGTTTCGACCGTGTTACAAAAATTGGTAAAATCGACTATATTTTTAAGCAAAGAAGCACGGTCAGCTTTTTTTTTCAATCGTCAATAATAAATTAATAGAGACCGTTTTGGAGGGGATTATCGTTTCGCCGCGTTGACCATTATTTATAAAATTGGTGTATGTATGTACTTAGCAAGTTGACATTCAAAGAACTAGTGGGAAGCTGTTCAATGTTGTCAGGTGTCATATCCACCATAGTAGGTTGAGCACGGTCCCCTATACTTTAGCATAACGTTGTACAGTATACCTAGGTATAGGTATAGACAGGTGTATTTACACGTGAGTGGGACAAAGGCTCTATTTATAGATTGTATGCGCGCCCGGAGGCTGAGAGCCGCAAGTCTATTGTTTTGTGTGAAGTTGACATTTTCATAGAAAGTATTTTATGAGAGTCTTCTGCTTCGCTGTGTTTCGGCTTGAAGGGTGTCGGTGAAATTATTGGCTAGCATCTGTACGGTAAAGTAGGTGGTAGTACTTCTGGGGAAGTACTATCACCATGCCTATATACATACATATATAGCATATATGGCACAAGGCAGTGTATCAGGCACGTTCCTGACGTGTGTGACCTACGAGACAATACTTTGTCATAGGCGATGGTTACGACTTAACATATTGTATAAAAAAATTGTTCAAACTATCCTAATAAAAGCATGAATGATTACGTCATAACTACATGAAATGAATATGAAGTGTGTAATGGGGTTTGTAAATGGTCTGGTTTGAGGCAATTCATTGGTGCAATCGTATACCTAAACTATACCGCTTACGACCTAAGTATTTACGTAAACGAGACAGCAATGCAATTTAATTGCGGTTAGTAATTGTTATAATTTCTTAACTTTTATATGTTATAAAAATACCCTATTATAATGTAGTTTGATATCTAAAAAAGTTCGAATTCATGTTTCGAGAGCACGAAAGGAGGCTCTTTGAGGTGCAATTAAAATCCTTTAACCACACTCGTTTGGAAGAACCAGTGACACGATAAGAAGAAGAAGAATTTAGTTTTACAGTCTGATAGGCTCTTGTCGGCGTAATGTACCTCTATATATGCCCTTTTCTCCAGGTATTTCTTTTGAGGGCAACCTCATTGACCTCCTTATACGACATGATGGCGATCTTCGCTTTTATTTGGCTCATGTCACAAATATTACGCCATATACTACTTGGTATTCCTCTTCCTCTCTATTCTTCTAACCTTTCATTCGATGATACTCGTATTTCTGATAAAGTTTTCATGTCGTACAAAATGGCTAATCATTTTCCCTCTTCTGTTCTCAACCACTTTTATGAGGGATCTTTTTATATTTTATAGTTTTGTAGTACCTACGTATTTTGAATCCAAAATTTGGCCTGCGCACACCTAGGTCGCTGGCGATGGCGGTCAGTGAAAAGCTGTCAAATTTGACAGCGATATTTGACAATGTTTCATTGATCGCCATCGCCAGCGACCTAGGTGTGCGCATAGGCCTTAAAGCGTACTTGCTCATCCCGTTTAATTCCCGTCTTCCGGTTCATTATGGTCAACATAAATTGACATACTTTTAATAACAATAAACCGTATTACCTTGAGATACAGTTGAAAGTCGAACTACCCGCAAGTAGGAAGAATGGTGTTCTCGGCCAATAAAGCGAGTATCGCAATATGCCATTGAAGTCGACTTACATAAACAATAGCAGATGTAATACTACGAGAAACTACGAGTAAGCCCGTGGCTTTAGAAATGGTACCTACTGCATGGATATTGGCAATAATATGAATCATAAAAAAGCGGCCAAGTGCGAGTCGGACTCGCCCATGAAGGGTTCCGTAGCAGTAAGTAATATAACATAGAGTTCTAGAAGTTCTAGTAGTTCGTCGAAAGGTAAATTGCGGTTTACGATTTATGACGTATAAAAAAAAACTACTGACTAGATCTCGTTCAAACCAAATATCGTTGAAAGTTTCCATAGTAATGTACAACATATATTTTTTTTAGCTTTATCAGTCACTTATTTTAGAAGTTAGAGGGGGGGGGACCAACTTTTTTCCACTTTGGAAGTGTCTCTCGCGCAAACTATTCAGTTTAGAAAAAAGCAATATTGGAAACCTCAACACGTATGGGTTTGATGAAAAAAAAATTTTTGAGTTTCAGTTTCAAGTATGGGGACCCCCAAAATTTATAGTTTTTTTTCTATTTTTGTGGAAAAATCTTAATGCGGTTCACAGAATACATCTACTCGCCAAGGTTCATCAGTCTAGCTCTTACGGTTTCGGAGAAAAATGGCTGTGACATACGGACGGACAGACAGACAGACATGACGAATCTATAAGGGTTCCGTTTTTGCCATTTGGCTACGGAACCCTAAAAACAGGCCTTTGCATCTATTGTAGATGATTTATACAGCGTCAGGAGCTAGGTGTTTACTCATGCCTTTACTTGTGGAACGCTATAGTACCTGGGACAGGATTTTAGATGAAGTAGGCTAGCCCAGCACCTATACCAAATACCATCCTGACAGCTTAGTTGGCCTAATCCACAGGAAAGACATGGTCAATACGTGCGGAGCTGACTAAGCCGCGGGTTTCATCACGATGTTTATGTTCTTATGAATAATAGATGGGTAGGAGAAAAGCGTGATTACTCCACTAACAGGCAAAACGTTGCTATCTATAGCCTGTCTTCTACAATAAGTAAGCAATGTACTTCTACAAAAATAAATTGGCCTGGCCTCTCAACTCAGTTGATAGTAGCTCTCCCTTCGGCGCCGTAGTGGGTTAAATCCCGTTGTTCATAAAAACTTATTAATTCAATGTTTATTATGATCGCGAAAATTTATAAATATTTTCAGTTGGTGTGGCCTTTATTGTGTGTGGCAGAGACCCTGCTTCACTACGGCTTCTATAATGAGCTCGAGGAACGCATGCCAACTGTTTGGTCAGGGCTTATGTGTTTAAGAAGAGGATTGCCTGTTTGTAAAGGTTCAGTGGAATTAGATGTAGGTACATTATTATAAAAATACGAACGTATTTTTAACAAGGAGATGCAAATAGAGAATCTTTGAGCCAAATTTTGCGAGGGCTAGTACCCAAATAGAACCTACATTGGACCTTCTTACTAGGTACAGGTATAATAAATAGGCGATGTACAGGATAGCTGTTACTTGTATCATCATAATCATCAGCCGTTAGAAGTCCACTGCTGGACATAGGCCGCTCCCATACTTTTCCAGGATTAACGATTCTGAGCCCTCTCCTTCTATCGATTTCCCGCGATTTTAACAATATCGTCGGTCCATCGGGTATATGGGCGCCCTAGGTTTCGTTGTCTGTCGTTATTTGATGCATAATATCTTGGTATTTCTTTACTTTTGCTTCTTCAGTAGTATCACAAGTTCCACTTAACTAGATAAAGGTAATGCGAATCCTATTCCCATTAAACTACTCCAAAGCAGAGTGGTCAAGTTTCACTCATGGGTGGTAGTCTAGGACTGAACAATCTTTACTTCTGCTATGGAGGTATGGGTGGTAGACTGGTAGATAAAGTTACTATGCGCTCATGAATATGTAGATTACAGGTCACACTCACTGGTTTACTGGCTTTGAAGTGAAGTTCTAGCTGAACTGAAAACTGAGGGGCTTTTTTACATAATGCCTTGAAATATAGGGCACCTCTGGAAAGCTCAAAGGCATTATGTAAAAGCTCCGAGCGATGATCTAGTACTTTATGAAAAGCTAAAGGACCTATTGCGAGAGTTTATTCTACTAAGCATTCCCAAAAAATCTAAAGAATTTTGATATGTACACGTCATCGCCTAAGTTTAAAAGTTTTATGTACAAAATACAAAAATATTTATTCGAAAACACAGTTAGTTTTCATAGACTAAAATTATTTGAATGCATGTTTAATTTGATATTTAGAGATGCAAAATTTCAATTATGTTGGCATTCTACAACAAATTACACAGCTAAGTTATTCATAAACTTTGCAGTGGTTTTATGAAAATCACACCAATTCTGTGATCAGGCTGCATGGATACTTTCAGGCATTTCAAATTAAATTCTCTCATGGTAAGTAGGACGCGGACTATTTTTAATTAAAATCTGGGACAGCCCCTAAGCCAGCGAATATATATATATATGTGAATATATGTATATGTGAATATATATGTGAAGCTCGGGTATTCTGCCCACTTTATTTTAAAGTTCATATTGCAGCTGTGTTTCATTTGGGTATCACTTTTTACACTTTTAAAAGTGATTCCAATATGCTAAGAGCATTGTTAATGTCCCAATTAAATCTGAATTTTAGAAATTTTTCTACATTTGTGCCAAGTTTATTTTTGTAATTTCCTTGCAAAATTTAGATATCAACTAATGCATTGAGCTAGAAACTTGTTTTTATTGTTTTAGAGAAAGCAACAAACACAACTATGGTACTATTCATTGGTTCTTTTCCTGTTGAGGTCCAGTACTCTTTAAAGTATTTACCCTTGATTTTTATATAAATTAACTTAAAAAAATAACCCTATAAATTTTTCACGACTTTATCGCTACAGGTGACGGCGAAAGCTAAAAGAGAGCCTTTTGAAATAACAAAGCTTAGCTAATTCGTGGCCAAGGTCAAGGGCGCCCGAGGAACGATTAAATCTTAGCAGGCTTCGTGACTCATAACAACAGCTGATTATACTGGTGAACCTGATCGAATAATAGGCGGATATGAGGTTTACCAAGCTGTGATTATCAAAACGTGGGTTACCCGGTTAGACGAGTTCGTCTAAGCCACGGGCTAGAAAAAAAAAGAAACGAAGCCCTGCCCTTATCCCACTTTATGTGGAGTCGGCATACCTTTTCTTCCATTTCAGGCGTCATAGTTCAGTCTGTCTAGGTACAGATGTTTGTTATTTTGTTTATCTTATATTTATAAAAGAAAGTCGTGTTAGTTACTCCACTTATAACTCAAGAACGGCTGAACCGATTTGGCTGAAAATTGGTTGGGAGGTAGCTTAGAACCAGGAGAAGGGCATAGGATACTTATCACGAAAAAGCAACGGGAACTGGGTGTTACGGGAACGGGCGAGCGAAGCCGCGAGCGGCCACTAGTTACTTATAAAAATATAGGTATTTACAAAAAAAATATTCTATTGTATTCAGGTTTTATATCAGATATCTGGCTCCCATCGAGTACTAACTTTGCTTAGTTTGGGCTAGATAGTGTTGTGTGACTCACAACATTATTTATTTATTTTATTTATTCCCCTCTGCCAGCCGTCATTTCTGTACCCACTCCTTTCGTATCCATGTCATCTTTCACCAATTCAATCAGTTAAATTTAACCCTCATTATTAACAGAATAACAATCAACACTACTGGTATTCTAATACAGGCATCTACATTTTATATTAGATTCTAATTTTATCCGATGTAGGTTAATGGCTCGCCGTTCTTTCGCGTTTTATTCCGTAGCCACATCATCGGCCTGCGCAATGTAAACATATCAATCAGCAGCTTCAAAGGACAGGCACGTCTTTATCATAGGAAAACATGTTTTCGAGGTATTTCTTGCAATTTTGTTAAACGATATGGTGAGGTTAGATAATATTCCATATAAGAAAATGATGAAAGTCGGGAAACATACAACTTCTTGGGTGCCTGAGGACGGAAGGCGACGCCGACGACGGGGCGTGGCCGGCCGAAAAGACGTTGGCGAGACGATCTTGAAGTTCTGGAGAAGGATTAGAGGAAAGTCACCAAAGATCGTGATAATTGGAAGATTTTGGAGAATATTAGGCATTTATAAAGTTTCTAGAAATTCGAACTAGGAATGATTACTAAACATTTTAAAGCAATGCAAAACGTTCAGACTTCAGACGTTTAATTATAAAAATAATACAACTTGCACTGACTGTATAGATAGAGTTTGAGCACCGAGGCACTTGACAAGTTTATCGGGTTCCGCACAGCCAACTCCACAGTAAAGGCTTGCTCACAACACAAAACAGCTGATTAGCTAAGCAGCAATCACTGTTATATGTTTTATGATAGTTTTGACTTTAGCGAATCGCAGACGGAATGATAAGTCATGAACCTAATAAGTGTACAGCAAGTTGTATAGTATTGCATTCATGATGTCATGGACCACAAATCCGAATTCTGACAGGATCATTTTGGTTACTAGCTCGCTATCTCTAGCGGGCGTGGACTGCATTTGTACAAGGAAAATGTCATCATTTGAGCGTATAACGTCTGAACGGGGCAAAGTGGGTCGGTGACCTTTTGGTCATATACCAACCTTCCGGTCATCAGTTGACTGAAGCCTTCGATTCAAAATCAAGTGCTTGGACTAACAGTATGTTCCGGCCTTTACCCAGTGGCGTGCCAAAGGAGCAGTACTAAACATCGTACCCTCAGAACGAGCTGATTCGCGTGGAGCCGTGACCCTCGCGTGCAAGGTCGCCGTAGCAGCCAGCGACGTTGCCAATGCCGTTCGAAGCTTCGAATTTAAACCTCATTTGATAATTGGCCTAGCAAAAATGCGGGTAGCCTAGTTTATTGCGAGACACAATTGGGTACCAAATCTAGATACCAATTTATTTCCCTTTGATCATCCGCTTTCAATAATTGCTAATGCTTTCTAATGGAGCCAACACCCAGATAAACAAATTAGTGCATCACGTCTCCTTAAGTCATTGGTGTCAGAGGGATGTAGCAGATGTGTTGTGACCTATATCCAGAGCCACTCAGAATCTACGATAGAGCGTACATTCAGACGTAAATGAAGTCAAATAAATTTGTTTGCACGAACTGATGTTTAGGCTCAGAAAAAAAAGGAAGAACTATTGCGGATGTTTGTACGATAATACAAGTTCTACAAACAAGAACAACAACAATATTGTATCAGATGAATCAGCTGTTCAACGAGAATAACTTTATAACCAGCAATTTATTTATAGTCTTCTAGTTTATAGATTCCAGTATCCGTGCTGAGTTTCGGAAGCGCGGTAGGCGGAATTCTATGTAAATTTATAAAATCATGGGTTTGGAAAATTGTAAGCGGTAAACATGTCTCGTCTCTAAGGTTATGTAATGGTTAAAGCCTGCAAACCGATTGTAGTTGTATTTACATACGTGTTATATAGCTATGGATCTTTCGTTTACGTAAGAGCTCTCTTTAATGAGTTTACTAAAGCTGAATAAAACCGACCTGCCATCTGCCATTGTGGATCGCTCTGAGTCACAAAAAGAACATCTTATCCAACTGTTTTGGCGAGAAATATTTAAATAATATTATTATCTTGATTATGTTCTATTTCTTATACGACGGTATTATTTATCAGGTATGTAAAAGGCAATGGTTTCTATGCGTGATGAATAACTACGAGATATCCGTTGTTTTATGGACCTATGGCACAGAAATAGAAATTGTTCAATTCGAGTCTATACGTTTATACCAATGGGTGTGGCCAGAGCATTTAAGGATATTTAATGGGGTAGTCAGTCAGAAGGATTTCTAAACTATTTGAACCATGACCATATTTAACAAATAAATTTAGGTACATTTTAGTATTTTTTTAAATCTTATCTTATACTTTTAAACGAGAAAATCTTGTAAATATATATATATAAATATATATATATGTATATATATATATATATATATATATATATATATATATATATATATATATATATATATATATATATATATATATATATATATATATATATGTATATATATATATATATATATTTAGGATCTCGGAAACTGCGCCAACGATTTTCATGAAATTATGTACCTATACAGAGGGTTTCGGTGCTGATTAATCGATCTAGCTAGGAATCATTTTCAGAAAATAAGTCCGTTCGTTAAAAAAAAACTAAAAACATTAACTGAATATGTGACTGCTCCTGCCATCTATTGACGATTGTGAGCAACTAACTGCAAGCATGTCCAGCAGATGGCGTTGTTCAGTAAGAATAAACCAGTAAAGATAATAATATGACTCTTATGATTTCTTAAAAATACAAATTAACGAAAAAAATTCCGAGCGAAGCTCGGTTACCAACTAGTGTTTATTTTAAAGGTAGAGTCTCTCCTACTCTACCTTTTGTAAGTACAACTTATTCTGTGGTAGGGTCTAACCTTGACCACCATTGTTTTAATAAGTCGTCATTAAAATAAATTAATGTTGGTTAGCAATAAACCTAAATCCGCACCTTTCTGTTCAAAGGCACCTCCATAACATTAGGTCAGACATTAGTGGCCTGGTCATAATAAATAGGTTTGTATGTATTTAATTTGTGTTGATTATGATTATATCATTTGAAGATAAAAAATAAATAAATTGGGTTTGGATATGTGAGAAGAGGAAGACCAAAGAAAACATGGATAAGAGAGAGAGAGGAGGTAATCAGAGATGACGGCTGACAGAGAAGAATGGAAGAGGAATACATTTTGTATTCCTCTAATAAAGTGGGATAAAGGCAGGAAGAAGAGTATGTATTTATGTATATTCATAGTGTTAGGGCAGATTTCTCTTTCAGACTGATCACGCGATCTTGAACTGTAATAACTAAAGTACTACCTAGATGCCAAGGTACTTAGTAAGTAAGTACACGGTTTCCGATTGGCTGAGATTAGCGTGTGAAGAAGAACTAAGGTACATCTACCCAGGATGTGGTAATGAGCCTATTAGGTACAGACGATTCTATTATCAAGGTTTTTTTTCATGAGATGCGTAATCTTTTGATAAATCAGGGCTAGGTTAGTAGGTACTAGGTACTATCGGTCTGTTGTTGCTCGTTGTGTCTAATAAAGTCTGATTATAATTTGATGCCTATTGAAATGTAGAGCGAGACTAGGGCACGTGAGCCTCTTTGTTCATTTTCAGTCTGCACGCAGCGATTACGAGTATGTATTTTCGGTGTTTCAGGCTGAAAGGCTATAGAAGTAGAGGTAGGCCAAAGAAAAGATGGATGGATTACGTGAAGGATGACATGCCTAAGAAAGGAGTGACTGCTGAAATGAGGAGAGTGGAGAACGAAAACCTGTTGTGAAGTGAAGAACCCCACATGAAGACACAAGGACAAGAAAATGATGAAATGATGGTAGGCTGGAAGCCTGGTTTTGGGTACTAGACATAAAATCATCTTCAAGGCACTATGAGCAGCGTCTCTTGGACATGGGTGAAAAGGGAAAACTGCCTTTGATCTTTCGCTGTATAAAAAGTAATTCTTCTTCTTCTTGTAGTCACTAGGTCTTTAGAACCCGTGTGGTAAATGGATTTAAAATTTAAATTTTAAGTAAATTTTAAGTGCGCCTTTTACAGGCTCTTTTCGTGCACTTGACACATGTAATTGTAACCTGTTTTACATGCTTACTTTGATTCATTTTACTTAGGTTAGTTTTAAAAAGCGTGCATGTCTAGGGTTCAAGATATAACTCATTAGATTGATGGTCACCAACACCATGAATATTCAAATGATCATAAAGTCGAAGCGACAGTCATTTCGATAGCATCACATTAAGGCAACGTGATAATTTGATGGCAAAAACTCGTTAGGTATCGGAATCGCGTGACTGAGATCGTTTCCTTGTCTCTCTTACGTATAGAAATGCTATTTTTCATTACTCATACTCTGAAAGTAGGTCTGAAGTTGCCTGAGGGGCCTAATTGAAAGTAAAACTTTCAGCCCTAGGGAGAATCGCTTTTTACTGACAGCTATCAAATTATAAAAAAAACAAGTTCTATTTTATTCAACCATATTCCAACTTTCTAAATTCTTTCTAACTGCAAGGAGGTCGTTGAACCAAATTCCAACTTTTTATTCAGCAAGTAGGTTGGAAACCCATTACAACGGTAAGAAGTTTAAAAAGTCTAATTAGAGCGCAATGTAAAATGTAAATTTAAATAACATAAAGATAGTATTAAATAAATAATATATCTTCTAAATTACTTGATTAATATATAGCTTCAACTATTTATTTAAAATAACATAGATTTGAGCATCAATTTACCATTTTTTAAATTATGAGAATGAAAATAATGGCTGAATAATGCTGTCGAACCGCCAGAGAAAAAGAAAAAAAAAACCGGGAAGGCGGCAATTCAATCTTCATTTTCACTAATGTTTTTTTCATGTTTTTATTTTTACTTTCCTTGTATTCGTAATGAAAAGCACAGTGTTTACCTCGGGTGAAAGTCTTTTAAGTCCCTCAAGCTCCATTGGCGCCCTCGCTACGCTCTGGCGCCAAACCCGTCTCGGGACTCAAAAAACGTGACTTTCAACACTCAGGTAACAATGTACTATTTTTGCTTCTAACACAGGCAGCACCTAGAAGTATAAACAAGTTTGTCGGAGAATGATGGTACGGTTTTGAAATATCGTGGAGTTGCAAATATGGCCGTCAATTATAATATGCCTAGTGATGAGAAAAATTATAGGGTATACTATACCTGGATTGTGTGTCCGTACTTAGGTACCTATTGTGTGCCTAAGTACAGACAAAAATAATTGTTTCTGAGTTTTTGTTTCTAACAATGTTATTAAAACCGCTTAAGAAACGTACTAGGTAGAACATACCTATACTTACCTAAGGTAAAATATATTTTTTTAACGTAGGTAACTTAATACCGGGAGTTTTTTTTTCTTTTTAGTTTTATCATGGCCGGGTGTCCGTCTGAAGCTACGTCGATTGTATACAAGCTCTGCTCAGAACTGGTTTAAAGGATACTCGGCAGTTGTTCATCTCAAAAATTTCTTGAAAAATATGAGTTAAACAACCGTCAAATCAAATATGTTAATTGTCGATTAGCAATCCGTCAAACCAGCCTTAGTTTTGTAAAGTTACTAGGACAAAGAATTTATTGCATAAAAACTATGTAGTGGAGAATGTTCTCCAGACAACAACCAACAACAAGAAACAACAAATGTCACAAGAAAGGTCCTTATTACACGAAGTAAGTTATTAAGTAAGGTAAGTTATTCTAAACCATTATTGTTACGCAATGCCCTCAAATAATTATGATGACATTTTACAAGACATGCTCGAGGGTATTAATAATCATGTTGGCTTTAATGGACACTCATAATTATCGTGTGACATGAGCTCCTTTTATAAATAACCATTAAAATATAAAGGTGAAGTTTTCGTTTCTATATTAGAGTAAAACGTAGATAAGTTCTTTACAGTGTGGTTTTGATTTTTATCTTGTTATTTCTCCTAAACTAGGTAACTCAAATATTTCAAAAAGTGTTTTAAAACCAAGGCATCTGAATATGGTATCACTGTATAAAATGCAGGTTGTTCAACATTATATTAATGTAGGATACAGCTCAAGTTACCTAAAAACAAAGAAAAATGACGCTTACTGCAAGGACATAAGAGCTAGCAGTGTATAGTCTAATGCGTATCCTTGTGTACCTACCTAAAATTAAATAGTTATGCTACATTGCCCCCGTGCTTTCAATTTTCCTAAAAGAACAAAGAGAGCTACCTGCAGCCTGCCGGGCTACCAGGAGCCAAGGAATTTTTAAACTACGTAACTAGTTGGAGCCATGGAATTTCTAAACTTGTCACGAAGTATACAAAATCCTTCCCACGAGCTCTATATAGGTATGACTGTCAAACTGTGTTCAGATCGGCTGACTCACACATTCATCTCGTCTTCGGTTTGAATGTGTGGGTCAGTTTTGATTGCCATAACCATAACTATAAGCTCCTGGTATGCCAGCTGCCTTAAACTTTTTATTGTATTACCGATATCTGATTATTTACTGTAATTGGCCGCGAGATCGTGACTCTATCTGTAGCAAAAAAACGATGAAAACGGAGTCGAACAAAAATTGGGGTCGATGAACGTTGACGCTGCTCGAATCAAATGTGAAATTCAGACACCAATTTCAGCTATACCTGACTGGGATCAGTAAATTGCGACTAATGGAGATACATATATGGATATATAGATATTATATCGATCGATACAGTGGGCGAGTTGTAGCGAATACAAATGAGTTACGAGTAAGTATGTGAAAACAAAAATCTGTCAATGATTTTAACCGACTCATAAATACATAGGTAATTCACATGTGACTTCTTTACTTTCTACTTTGTATAAAGATAAACAAATGCTGGGTAAGTAATTCCCTACTTTAGAACCTCAAGGGCTAATCTTTCAGTCAGATAACAATATATCCATCTCTTTTTTAAGCTTGTCAAAAACAAGGACTGATATTGGTAATGGAGGAATAGCGTTATTCCGTAGATTAAACATCAGTCCTAAATTATTCATTTAGATTACTCATTCTACAGGGAAAGTGAGTCATCATTTAGCTTAAGATTGACAGATACCTTGATGACAGATGAACTTGATTATTGACAAATTGTTATATTACTATTTTTTTTGATACGAGTCGATCGACGAGTGCTTTTTGCATCAACCCAAAAATGTTGTACCCTATAGGTTTATTGGTAAAGCCAATAGAGCAGTAGGAAAAATGCAGAATTATATTTAATTTTAGTTATTTTTTCTCATAGACATAAAAAAGGTACTGTCTATCAATTAAGAGGTCTATATTTTACAAATTTTGATAAAGTTAAACTAATGGGAAAAAATACTCCTAAATTTGTTGGGAAGAAAATTCCCAGCATTTCAACTGGTAAGACTACTGAGAACAGCTGGATATTTTACGAGACCTGACGAAGCGTAGCGATGTAGTATATGTAAGTACTTATAGAAAGTTTCAAAGTAAGGTACAGCATAATCAATGAGCAGGTGTCTTCGATAACGAAGGTTCAGGCTCTGGGACGGAGACGCGGACCGGTGACAGCCAGGTGCGTCGACACTATAAATGTTAATGAACATAAATGTTTGTTCTCTGTCTGGGTGTTATATTGTATTCTAAGTATGTATTTACAAAAAAAAATGTATCCAAGTATTATATCAGCTATCTGGTTCCCATATTACAAGCTCTGCTTAGTTTGGGGCTGGGTAGTGTTGTGTGAATTGTCCACAATATTTATTTATTTTATTTATTATTTATTTACCATCCCGATACCGAAATACATTTCGCGTGAATCGAAATACAATTAACTTATCAGATCGCGTGCCAATGACAAGTCTTTTATTTTACTATCAGGTGTGGCTAAGTGTCAATCAAGTCAGGCCAATCATAAATCACACGCAGACCAAACATCGTAGCACTAGGCCACTAAATAGTGCTCTGGTGGACGTATATTTTTTAAACACATAAACACCTATAGCCTATGTTACTCAGGGTGGATGTAGCTTGCATTGGTGAAATATTTTTTGAAATCGGCAGGTTTTTGAGTTTATTCATTACAAAAATACAAATCTTTCCTCTTGATAATATTAGCATATAAAAATTATATGCTACTTATTTGCTCCTCTTGGGGTTGAGACTCTGGGTCCGTGGGGAACCGAGGCCTCGCGGGTCTTCAAAATTCTGTCTAGGCGACTGATCGAGGCGACGCGTGACCCAAGAGCTGGTGGGTATCTGGCGCAGCGTATAAGCATTGCTATTCAGCGTGGCAATGCCGCCAGCGTCTTGGGGACGCTTCCGTCTGGCGCTGATTTGGATCAGTTGAGCTATCTCTAGATCGTTTGTAACGATCTGCAGATGGCTCAACTGTTTCTTGTGTGTTTTGTACATTTTGTGAATATTTGTTTAATTGTAAGTTTCTTTGTGTAAATAAATATATGTATTTTATTATTGTAACATAATAATTGCAATAAATAATATGAGCATATAAAAATTGATGTATTATGTATCACTCTTTGCTGTCGTATCAAAGTCTGCGCGATGAAGGTAATGTTATTCATCGAATTTTGATTCAACGGCCAGCCTACTCATGAATTGAGGGAACAAAAATAATACCAGCATGTAGATATTTTGAATTTATTTGTACAGATATCACGAAGGACTTTTGATACCAAAAACTAGTAAACAAGAAAGTTTGTAGTAATAGGACGAAAACTCTTCATTGAAGTATAGCTACAATTCTGTTTAATTAGATTACACCGCAGACAATACAACTCTCATAACGACGCCATATCTTCTTCTTCTTCCTCTTTTTCTCCGCTAGAGCTGTAACTCGTTGCTTGATTCGATTAGGGATGTCCTATTCCCAAAACTGGTTAACAGTAGGTAGGTATATAAAAAGTAGTTGCACATTATTCTGGACAATCAATGACGGATTCACAAATCTACACAAAAGGAGAAACTCTTTTTGTGTAGATTTTTGTACAAAATGTATTTTGAGACTCAATGCTACCACAGCGCTACAAAAATAACAGCATCATTTCGTTTGGTCCCGAAAAAAATTGTATTAAAAAGTTTTATTCGAGAGCATTGGATTTCAAATTGCTTGAAATTTTATCTTGAACTAAGCTAAGCCCCAATCATGCCGAGTTCAATGACACTACGTCTAAAAATCAATTGAGTCCGTGTGTATTTTTTGTTAAAACCTGTCTCGATGCTGCTCTACCAGTCTTTCAAAATCATATAAGTAACGACAATCGGTGTTCCGTTACACATTAATTCCACTGATTTTATATTGTGACACAATCTGAGAAGTTGTTATTTTTTCTTCGAATATGGAAATATGAAACCATACAAGTTATAACTTTTGAAACTATTATGGTTTTTAACATGTTTTTTTAAAGTGTGGGATCAATCACGCGGCCCGATACCGTGAGTTTTTTGTCGAAATTGAGTAAAAGTGAGGATGGTGGAATAGTAGCGTCGAAACCAATAAAAGAGTGCGAAAGAGGGTAGATCGATTTGTCTGCCAATACAATTTCAACCCGTGATCATGGTGCATGCAACTACTGTCAAACTCACAAAATTAATCCAGTTATTCGGTTTTCTTATAAGTAAAGCCATGTAGGATAAATACATATTCATCATCAGCCTGTAGAAGTCCACTGCTGGACACACAGTGTACATTTCCAGGAAGAACGATTCTGAGCTCTCTCCATACAAATACTTCCCAAGATATTATGAATAAGTGTATCGGCAGGTATTTTTATTATGAAATGTGTAAACTAAGCTAAATGAGTAGGTATACATGTCATGTCTGAGCTGTTGATATATTCTTTTGGACACAATAGAGGTTCTTGTTTGCATGCATGACGGTATCATTCATGTAAAATTGCTTAACATTTTCATTTTTACCAAGTTTTCGTGAACCGAAATATTTACATAAACCAAGTTCGTCACTGCTTGTACACAAACAGTCGAGTTTTTGTGATTAGATAATAGAACAAAAAGCGGAACACTTTATTCCAATAGCCAATTAGCTTATGGGCTTCTTACAATAATTATCCATCGATTTTTCAAACATAATTAACAGTTATTAATTTAATTTTTTTATTTATATTTTAAAAATTAAATTTAAATTTAAATTAATCAAAATAATTTACGAACGTATTTTATTTTCAGATGTTTAGATCCACGTTGTTAATAACACTCAAAAATAAATTATTAGGTAAACATTAGTATATTATACACAAACTTTATGTAAACAATAACTATAATGAGCTAAGTATACAAAAAAAAAATTATGAACTTTTTCGTACACGAAAGGAGCCTCATTGAGGTGAACTTAAAATCCTTTCACCACATTGGTTCGTAAGAAGAAGGGTACTCATCTATAGTTCATGCATTTCACGAAGACGCATGCAGTGATATTTATCTGGTTGTAATAAGAGCCAAAATGCTCTAATTTACGCGTCTTCGTGAAATGCATGAACTATAACTTTTAAGTAACATGACCCATAAATGTCACTACCAATGAAATGGCCAAACTTTCCTATTACATCTATGCCACTTCCCGTGGGATAAGGTTATGACATCACTTATAACTTCGTAAAGTATCGAGGGGTATGCTCTATATTTCAGTATAATTTCTGGGTCAAATCGATACTATAATTTATATTATCATAAACTTCAGGAAAATCCGTGTTAGTCATAAAAGAAAACATTCTATGCGGTTCAAATTAGAGTAACCTAGTGACACAGAAGAGTATAATGAACCTGAAAGTTTGAACCAGAATGATGCGTTCAATTTTACATCATGTATGTTAATTGACATAGTAAGCTGCTCTCGTAAAGGAATTAGAACTAATGACGGCATGTTAGTAACGGTGAAGGTGATTCAAACCAAAAGCGGAAACATGCTTTGTTTTTTAGAGCGGTGTTCCTAACATAGATTTCATTTACCGTTTGAGAGCACTGACTTATTGGTTCAACGTATTGGTACTAAGGTATCTGCCGTACCTGGGATCAAAAGGCTTCGTGTGTGTGCATGTTGTCTCATACAATTTATACAATCTATTATTGTGAGGCACCTTATTTGAATTTATTTTTTAATAACTGTGTAATTTGTATTATGTACTCGTAAGCCTATACCCTTTTTGTCTTGTAATAATGCTAACCAAATAAATGATTATTCATTATTTATTTTATTTTTTATTCTTTATTGCACACGCATAGACAACATTAAGACTTATTGCTATAAAAATAAGACACATTATTGATTAACGACACGAGTTTTTCATTTTTAACCGACTTCAAATAAAAAAGACCGTTCTCAATTCGTTTGTATTTTTTTAAATGTTTGTCATCGCATAATTTCTTCAGTTACCTATGAACTGATTTGAATACTTTTTTATCTGAAAGATAATACTTCTAGATTGGTCTAATAGAAATTTTATCAAAATCGGTTCAGCAGTTTGGCCATGAAATCGGTTTCTCAAGTTTTTTAAACTTCCCTTGTTATACCAATTTTATGTTGGATTAAGATCTCTTTAGTTATAATTTATTAAAAGAAAATGTTGTTTATAATTTGACATGCTTTACTTCAACTAAATATTTTATATACTGCACACGTTTTATATTATTTGACTATCCTTTTGTGATTCTCACAAGGGTTATGGGCCCAGGATATGTTTAATAAGTAAACGGAGAGCGAGGGAATCAGAAAAAAATGGCAACGGGTAGTGTAAGGATCGTTTTGTTGAATAAATCAAATTACGATAGTTGGGTCGTACATGCAGAGGCTCTCCTGGTAAAGAGCGATGCATGGCCTATGTGAACGGCTTGCTACCCAAGCCAGTTGATTCGGAGGCTGCACGGTTGTGGACGTCAAATGACTCAAAAGCAAAAGCAGACCTCATATTATCGATGAGTGCGAGTGAGCTGCGACACGTAAAAGGGTGCGCAACCTCGAAGGAAGTTTGGGACAAGTTGAAGTCAATTTACGCTTCGAAGGGACCAGCCAGGAAGGCAACCCTGCTGAAGCAGTTAACTATGGCGAAGTCTGAGCAAGATGATGACGTCGAAGAGCATGTCATGAAATACTTTGATATTAAAGATAAATTGAATGCTATGAATGTGGAAATTCATAATGACCTTTTCTCCATTATGTTGTTATATAGCTTGCCTGCAAGTTTTGAAAACTTCAGATGCGCAATTGAATCTCGGGATGCGATTCCAGACCCAGAAGCTTTGAAGATAAAGATATTGGAGGAAAGTTGCTCAAGACATCAACCAAAGACGGACAGAGCTATGGTTGCGAAGGGAAAGTCGGAAAATAAGAAAAGCGCGGAAAAACCAAAGGGTTTTATGTTCAAATGCTTCAAATGCCATAAACTAGGCCACAAAGCATCTGAATGTCCTAAGAAAGGAGATGTGAAGTGTGTGTCAAATGAGTGTGATGGTGATATACATAGGACTGTTTTTGATACTAGTTTTGAAAATTTTAACTGTGTTTCAGATGAATGTAGAGCTGTTCACAGTGGAAAGGAAAACTGGATCTTAGATAGTGGGTGTACGTCACACTTATGTAACGATGCGAGTAAGTTTGTAAATGGCATGATACCTACAACTGGTATATTAAATTTGGCATCAAATTCCACTACAAATGTGCAAGGTAAGGGTGTCGTCACGTTGTCTGCATGTAAAGATGAGCTTAGAACAGTAGTCTCATTGTCAGACACGCTATATGTTCCGGATTTGCGAAGTAACTTGATCTCAGTGGCTAAAATTGCAGATAAGGGTTCCGTAGTAACTTTTAGTCAGAATAAAGCTGTAGTTACAAATAGTCAAGGTGAAGTTCAGTTTGTCGCGGATCGTTCAGGGAGCTTATACTATGTAAGAGAGAAAACTGAGTCTTTATCTGTGGCCTCGAATAATGATGCGTGGCTGTGGCATGAGCGTTTAGGTCATCTCAATGCGAAAGATTTATCAAAGGTCCAGGTCCAGTCAAAGGTTAATCCATTCCGGCATTAAGAGTGGAGCAATAGACAGCCGTGAATTTCACGATTGCGATATTTGTATGAAAGGAAAAATGAGCGCGTTGCCTTTTCACAGAACAAGTGGACCGTGCGATGATATTTTAAAAATCGTTTATTCCGACGTAGTAGGCCCTATACAAACTGAAGCGATAGGAGGCGCAAAATATTTTGTTACTTTTATTGACGACAGCACACGCTGGTGCGAAGTGTTCTTGATGACTAAAAAGAATGATGTGCTTACAAACTTTGTAACATATAAAAGTTTTGTGGAAAAACTAACCGGAAAAAAAATTAAATATTTACAAACGGATAACGGAGGTGAATTCTGTAACCGAGATTTCGATGTATTTTTGAAAAATGAGGGAATATCAAGGCGACTGACCGCTCCTCGAACTCCGCAACAAAATGGAGTTGCAGAGAGGATGAACAGAACCCTCGTAGAAATGGCAAGGTGTATGTTGATATCGTCCGGATTGTCACCAGGTTTCTGGGCTGATGCTGTAGTAACGGCGTGCCACGTGAGGAACCGATGTCCATCGAGTACTCTTAGTGGACAAATCCCGTACGAGAAGTGGTATGGAAAACCAGTCCAGCTACACTACTTTCAGAAGTTCGGCTGCAAAGTACATGTTTTGGATAAAGAACAAAAACGTAAGTTTGCCGCTCGAAGTGTGGAAGGTGTTTTTGTTGGATACCCTAGGAACGCTAAAGGTTATAGAGTCTGGATTCCTCAAGATAAGAAAGTAGTCATATCACGAGATGTTCGCTTTCATGAACATGAAACTTCTACGAAAAATCTCGAAATTGATCCGTTCAAAACTGATCAACCTCATACAGGCATTAAGGTGGATGAACCTATATTTATTGAGGAGCCAAAGGTTGCGGAAATAGAAATTATTTCAAAAAGGTACCCTGAAAATCAATCAAATGATATGGGACCAGATGGAGAACATCCAACAATTTCACCTGAACCATCGATAGAATTGAGGATGGATGCTGGCCCATCTCACCGTGGATCTGGTAGTGGTGATATTGGCATACGATCCGTTGAAGAGGATCCTACGCATCAAGAAGAGGTTCAAGAACGAATCGTGAAACGAGGACCTGGAAGACCACGTATGGACAGAAGTGGCGTAGGTCGTCCTAAAAAGGTTTACCGAATGGTAGAGGTTGAACCGGACATTCAAACAGTTGAAGAAACTGATGAATTCGCAGACTGTGATGATTTTGTAGGTGCAGCAGAGTTTAGTTTGAAGGAAGTTCTAGCAGGAAACGAAAGATATGGATGGGAGCAAGCCATCATGTCGGAAGTTAAGAGTTTACTGAAAAATGAGACATGGGATATTGTAAAGAAACCTGCACATCGTACTGTCGTTGGTTGTCGTTATGTGCTAACAACAAAAGTAAATGTTGACAAAACGGAGAAAAAGAAGGCAAGACTTGTGGCGCAAGGTTTTAGTCAGCGGTATGGTGTTGATTATCATAATACCTTTTCTCCAGTTGCAAGACTTGATACTGTCAGATTATTAACAGCACTTGCGGTTGAACTAGATATGGAAATCCATCAATTGGATGTTTCAACAGCATATCTGAACGGTTTTCTTGATGAAGAAATATACATGAAGATACCTCAGCTGTTGAAAGACTGTCTGCAGAAGCTAGTCAATTCAGAAGATGAGGATTTTGCATTGAAGGTCAAAGCGAAAAAGATGTTGGAAGATCTTGAAGCAGGAGGTGATGTTTGTCGTTTAAAAAAATCTTTATATGGTTTGAAACAAGCTGGACGTCAATGGAACATATTGTTGGACGAAAAGCTGAGAAAAATGAAGTTAAAATCTACTGTGAATGAACCATGTCTTTATTTTAAAGACATTGATGAAAATGGTACGAAGATGTTCGTTGTGATCTTCGTTGATGATATTCTCGTTGCGTGTAGTCAAAGAGGATGTATTGAAAACTTCAAACGGGAATTGTCCAAAGAGTTTGAGTTGAAAGACTTTGGACTGGCAAGTTATGTTTTGGGCATTGACATTGTCAAAAAGGGAAACGTCATTAAATTGTCACAACAAAGGTATGTCAACGATTTGTTGAAAAAATTTAACATGGAAGATTGCAAAGAAACTGTTTCCACTCCAATGGAAGTCGGACAGAAGTTTGGTGTTGAAAATGGAGAGGAATGTGGAAAGGATGATGCAGAGTGGCCATACCGTGAGTTGATAGGAAGTCTTCTGTATCTGGCCACGGGCACCAGACCAGACATAGCAAATTCAGTAGTCAGGTTGGCACAGTTCACGAATACTCCAAATATAACATGCTGGAAAGCAGCAAAACGGCTGTTGCGATATTTGAAAAGAACGCAAGAATATGGACTTGTGTTCAAGAAAACTGAAAAATCTGTTGTAGGTTTCTCTGATGCAGATTGGGGAAACTGTCTCTTGGATAGATGCTCATATTCTGGGTATGCATTTATTTTAGGAGGTGCATGCATATCGTGGAAAAGTCAAAAACAGAAAAGCGTTGCGACTTCTACATGCGAGGCAGAGTATGTCAGTCTTTCTCAAGCGATGAAAGAAGCAGTCTATCTGCATAGTTTGCTCACTGAAATCAAGTTCCACAGGTACGCAAAGATTTCTTTATATGCAGATAATCAGGGCGCTATTTCTTTAGCGAAAGATCCAGTTTTTCATTCTCGATGCAAGCATATTGATATAAGATGTCATTTTATACGGAATGTGTTAAAATGTAATACTGATATAGTGTTGAAATACGTTCCTACGAACAATATGTTGGCGGATGTGCTAACGAAATCCCTGCCGAAGCAGGCTCACTATTTGTGTGTATCAGGGTTGGGGTTAGAAGCGTTTTCTTTTATTAATTAAGGGGGTGTGTTGGATTAAGATCTCTTTAGTTATAATTTATTAAAAGAAAATGTTGTTTATAATTTGACATGCTTTACTTCAACTAAATATATTTTATACTGCACACGTTTTATATTATTTGACTATCCTTTTGTGATTCTCACATTTTACTTCTCTCAGAATAAGGAAAATCGATGGCCAAGATTTTTATACACCAACTATAATTGCTAAACAGAATTTTCACAAGATTCAATTCCATGAATTTAAAATGTTTAACAACTGCCGAAGTTGTTTCTAGTTACTCAACTGTTTCGCCGAAGAGATTATTTCAGCCAAAATGTGCAATTTTCCCACCGTACCTATATCTCGTAAATCTCGAGAGCTCGTGTTGAATATTTTGCTGGAACCAATTTTCATCTCCCGGAACGGCAGAAATTCTAGTTAACAAGAAAATGATTTTTCTTTTCATCAAAAAGTCTGATGAAAGTGTAGAGATAATTTACCCACTTATAAAAATAGACGCCGACACATAGTATTAGAGCTCTTTGTGAAGGGCTCGTCCGAAGTACTACTACTAAGTCTATTTCTGCCGTGAAGCAGCATCGCTGTGTTTCGGGTATGGGTGCCGGTGAAATAACTGACATGTGAGGCTGAACATCTGTATGCCTCAAGTTGACGGACGCAGGGCTGTGCATCGTAGGGCACGTTCCTGACGTGCGTGACCTTCAAGGCAATGCTTTGTTATAGACGATGGTTACCGCTAAGCATTAGGTGCGCCATATGCTTGTCCCATCAGCTAGTTCTATAAAATAAAAACATTTTAAAGTCTTCTTTAAAATAAATAGGTACAATCAATTATTGAACATAAAAATGTTTTCTAGCTTATTAGTTAGGGCGTAGCTTTTGTACCTACGCAATAAAGACGTAACGATAGACATTATAAAGGTAAGTACCATTTATAAATAGTAGGTACTTGTTTCTAATGAGCTTTATCGATTGCCTATACCTACCGCGAATAATTTTATTCACAACACTAGAACCTATCTATCTAGAATCTAGATGTCTGCTGGGGTCTGTTGTTTCTCATTTCTTGTTTTATTTGCTCTCACTTACCTATTTTGTTTCTTTATTTTATTAGTCAAATGGATAATGATAATGATACATCTATGCTTATCGACATACCTTAAAAGGCTTGTTATTTTGTTTTGATATCCTCCCATAAATACAATAGGTACGTTCACTTAAAATACCAGACTATTAAATTTCTACTACCTTAGGGCTACAACACACTAGGCGGCTAGCCGCATGCTGTGTGCCATTGCGGCTGGTCGCAATTCGATTTTTGAAACTGATCGCAAGTCAGGCCGTAAGTACATAAGTTTAATGTAAAAATCGGCCTTATAAAAAGGGCACATCTATGCGATGGCGATCAGTGAAACGCCCAAAAATCGCTGTCATATCTGACAGCGTTTCACTGATCACGATCGCATATCGCTTAGATCGCAAGGATTTATAGTCGAGCTAAAAGCGATAGCAATATGGCTTGTTGAATAACAAACCGAACGATAAATAAACACGAACCGCGATGGTAATCAATTTCAGCACATCTGCATACCTGCGGCGAACTGTCATTGCCCGCAGCGAACAAGTAAAAACATATTAGACCTAACTGCTTTCAAACTGCGCTATATCTAGCTCTACAACCGCCACAACTCTGACAATGATGACCAATGTGAAGACAATTAATGAGGAGGCAACTGTTTGCGGCAGTTCGTAGCTGTTCGCCTAGGTGTGGCCTTTGCTTTAGTTTAGAGAATAGCCCGGGCGACGCAACGCTGGGGCTCAATTCTAGACCAGTGACTTTTTTGTCACGGTAAATATATATCACAAGAACTGTCAAATTCACTAAAGAAACTGACAGTTCTTGTGATATATATCTTGTTCTCGTGACAAAAAAGTCACTGGTCTAGAATTGAGCCCCAGAAACCATAAAGATGCGCGTTTGATCGTCCTCTACGGTATGGTTGATGATCAATCACCTCATAAAATTAAATGACACGTGTGTTTGGTACAACAATACACACTGAACCTTTTTGTTTAATATTCCACCCGCATGGGACTTCATTCCATGCATTCTTAAAGCGTGGGTAATGGGTAATCTCCTCATTTAAAAAGGTTGAGTTCAAATACAATTTATGAACGTAAGGGTTAACACGTCATTTATTGTTTTTTTTTAAATTGTAAATGCTTGAGTATAAATAGCTAGATGTGTGGTTTCTCTTATTATGCAATCATTAGTTTTTTGTTTTTACAACGTAGGTTAAAAATGATTACGACAATGATAATAATTAATTACTTGGTTTGCACGCAATGGAGTGCGTTAAATTAACGTACTACCCAAAATAAAAAGGCAGTTTATGACCGTACTTACCGTAACTTTTATAATAACTCATGGTGTATTGTTGCAGGACTGTTTTCAAAAAAAGAATTCTTCCCATCGTACCTATTAATTAATTTGATTAATTTATTAATTAAAACGGCTATACACCAATAACATTAAAGCATAGTTTTTACATTTTATGTAAGGGTATAATATCAACGGCGTGCGTATTTAAGCAACCGACTGCCCTATTTAATGTCAATTATTACACAATACAAACTTCGCAGCTACAATGGTGGCCCGCCATTATGAGAATTGTGGAAATTATACGCATTCAGTACAATGGCTCAGCTTCCGGGTATAAATAAATAATAGTTACTGAGAGTTGCATGTTGGTTGGTTTCATGACTTTTTAATTGACAACGAATTTGGGTGAAGATATTTATTTGAAATAAATAAATATATTGTGGCCAATCCACACCACACTATCTAGCCCCAAATTAGGCTGAGCTTGTACTATGGAACAAAGTAGCTGATATAATACTTAAACACATTTTTTTTGTTAAAACGCACTCAAAAAAAACATAACACTCAGATAGAGAACAAACATCTGAGTTCACCTTACAAATATTTATTGTCGGTGGGGATCGTACCCTCGATCTACGGCGCAGAAGACAGGGCTACTACCAACTGAGCTTGGAGGCCAGTCAAGAAATAAAAATAAATAAACTCTCTCTATCTTTGTTTGATCTTGGCTTCTTAAACTTGTCTGCTTGAGTTGAGGCGGTTGTAAAACGATGTTTAGTGTCGCAGTTTTATGCGGCTCTTTTTCGTCTAGAAATATATGCTTTTCATAAGCAGAACCAACGATATACAATAGTACATTGTTACCCGAGTGTTGAAAGTCACCAGGCGCCAGAGCGTAGCGAGGGCGCCAATGGAGCTTGAGGGACTTAAAAGACTTTCATCCGAGGTAAACACTGTGCTTTTCATTACGAATACAAGGAAAGTAAAAATAAAAACATGAAAGAAAAATTTGTGAAAATGAAGATTGAATTGCCGCTTTCCCGGTTTTTTTTTTATTTTTCTCTGGCGGGCCTTCGGCTTCGGTTCGCCAGCATTATTCAGCCAAAATTTTCATTTTCATAATTTAAAAAATGGTAAATTATTTGCTCAAATCTATGTTATTTTAAAGAAATAGTTGAACGTACGAGTACGAATATAATAATTAAGCCGTATAAGGAATCAACACACGAGGATAGTAGGCAGTGCTAATTTTTATCATATTTTTTATAAATATTGTTGACATGGATGATATATTAATAAAGTAATTTAGAAGATATATTATTTATTTAATACTATCTTTATGTTATTTAAATTTAAATTTAAATTTTACATTGCGCTCTTATTAGACTTTTTAAACTTCATACCGTTGTAATGGGTTTCCAACCTACTTGCTGAATAAAAAGTTGGAATTTGGTTGAACAACCTCCTTGCAGTTAGAAAGACTATAGAAAGTTGGAACATGGTTGAATAAAATAGAACTTGTTTTTTTTTATAATTTGACAGCTGTCAGTAGAAAGCGATTCTCCCTAGGGCTGAAAGTTTTACTTTCAATTAGGCCCCTCAGGCAACTTCAGACCTACTTTCAGAGTATGAGCAATGAAAAATTATTTTTTTCATTTCCGATTTACATTAATTTGGATCAATTGAGCTATCTTTATCGGTTTAAAGTTCAGCATATAGCTCAAATGTTTCGTGTTTATTTTGTCAATCATTATATTTATTGAAATTTTCATTCTTACAACATTCAGATTACAGAATAGTTCTAAATAACACGCACATGTTTGTTATTGATTTTCTGCGCTGCAAAAGTTCAGGCTTATTATCTTGAGAAACTATGGTAAACCAAGGTCCGGTGCATAAGTAGACATGGTTTAGAATTTTAAATGCGGTAATAGGTCGCTTGTAACCTTTTTCTTGGCCTTTGAAATAAATCCTTTATAAATTCTCTTTTCTATAGTAAAGGTAAGTCCAAAATGGTAGCTTCTATTCCAAAGTGCCTTTCTTCGCATCTACTCTACTGCTCTACACTACAAATTTTGAATAGATTTTTTAAAATTTATTTCCTATAATATAGATTTAGCACTGATTTTTAATAATAGGAGATCAGTCCAAAAATATTTAGGGCTAAATTTTCTAATTTTTTGGGTTGTCTAAAACAAATCTTTTGAATGTCATTTTTTATTCGACGAATAACGATATTCTTAGTACTTTTTAAACTTTCGCGATCATAACACATATTGAAACTATTACACGGGTATTTATAGGATATATATTTATATTCCTTTAATTAGTTTATTTTCCCGACTTTTTTGCATGTTGCATGTTGAAATAACCGTGGTCGCAGGTGGAATAAAGTTATTTTCTAAAAAGATTTAATACGTGTCATGATAGCAAAAGTAAAAAAATTGGGCTTGACTCTCGATCCTCGAGACCAGTAATATACGACCTTGATTTCAAATACATACAGGTCTATGCTTTGTCCCATGACGCTCGTTGCGAGATTCTAAGTATTCCAATGTTATTTTAACGTTTTTTTATCCTCTAATTTGCTTAGGAATTATTTCGGTTGCAATCTACGTATAAAGGGGCCTCTACACATTTGCCCATGCTGGCCCACTACAGGCCAACGCCAATGTGTACAGGGGGTATTGGTATATGTTGGCGGACATTTGTCAAGCATGGCGCGCAATCGGGGAGTTGTCGGTTTTTTGGGCACACTTCAAAGGAATCGTGGCGTAGCCTGGCCTGTGGTGTTTACACAATCGGCCAATGTTCAGTTCGTCACCGGCCGCTGACCGGGATAGAACACTTTTGTGTTGCGTTCTGTAATACTTGTAAACAGTATAGAATAAATTATAGTTTAAAAACTAAAAAAAAAACGCTTTTATAACTAATTGAACTAAAAAGTTAAAAAAAAACTGTAATAATCAATTGAAAAATTTATATTATTGTACAAAAAAGCGTAGGGTGCTTTTTATAATAACTTCAGATATAATAAACTATTGATAAAATATTTACAACAATCAAAATCAAGCCCCCCACGCTTTTTGTACAATAATGTAAATTTTTCAATTGATTATTACAGTTTTATTTTTAACTTTTTAGTTCAATTAGTTATAAAAGCGTTTTTTTTTAGTTTTTCAAACTATATATGTATATTTTTTTTTTCATATATTTTTTTTTCATATTATTGCATTGTCATCGACCTTTGACAGGTGTGCAAAGTTTGAATCAAATCTGATCGTTCAAAGTAAATAGCCGCAGCCGTAATTACTTCGACGTCCGTCGCAATTGGTTTGCCAGGCAGCAATGAGCCATGCGCCAATGTGTGAACACCAAGTGATCGTGGTCTACAATTTGTGCATTGGCGGAGCCTGGCCCAGCATGGGCAAATGTGTAGAGACCCCTTTAGAAGATTATCTTGGAACGGTTTGTTTATTTAAGAGATTGCTTAAGATAATGAGTGTTTTTAGAAGTTTAGTTATAAAGTTCACGTGAATAGAGGTTTTATGTTTATTTGAACTTAAATAGGTATTGGATTTGAGAAGATTTTGAAAGTATTAATTATTATCGCCAGTTTTTGAGTTTATTCGTTAAAATTCAAATCTTTCCATTACGGGAAGTTTAGCTTGAAGGAAGTAAACCTGTCTGGTGACTGTAGACGTTTCAGTGTCAAAATATTTAAATGAGTAGGTATAAAACAGATAACTTGAATACACACTCGACGCTCGTAAATAGAAAACAGTGGTGGTGTTTATTTTAGCTGTTTGCATAGTGTTCAGCAACCGGCGTTTTTTACGAGTTCTTAATTCACCTACCCACTCATAATTAATTATATTTTGGTTAAACTGTTTGTCAGATCTATTAAAGTTCGGATAAACAGAACATTTTAACGCGCCTCCATTCTTTTAAAGCTAAAATTATTTATTTTAAAGTGAACATTTCATTATCATGGTTATTTTTTTACATTTATAGAACAACATTTATTTATACTATGAAACTCACAACTAAACAAATATTTACAAACGACAAAATACACAAGAAATAGTTGAGCTATCATGGTTCTTAGTTCATAGCCCGATACGAATAGACAGGACAAAAGTAAAAATAAGATAAAGAAAAAAAAATAGAATGAGAGTGAATGAAGCGAAAGAGGTGTGTCAAGATCGTAGCAAGTGGAAATCCGTGATCTCTGCCTACCCTGTATGTATGTAAAAAATAATAAAACCGGTCGATAACTTTTCCAAATTAATTACTAACACCAACACCCTCATTCCGTAAAATTAATATTTTCTATTTTCATTCATAATGACACTTTTTACCGTTTCGCTATAAAGGCCTGCGCACACCTAGTTCGCTGGCGGTAGCGATCAGTGAAACGCTGTCAAATATTCGCTGTCAAATCTCAAATCTGACAGCGATATTTGACAGCGTTTCACTGATCGCTACCGCCAGCGATCTAGGTGTGTTCGGGCCATAAGTCTCTTGTCACTGTCACTTTCATGTCAACAAATAGAAATGGCAACATTTTCTTTGAATCGTTTTCTGTCATTTTGGGAAGTCACATAGCTTTTTCATTTTAATTGTTTTTCTGGTGTTATTTTGAGTTCTGTTGTGTAATTTCGGTGGTATTTTAACCAACATTACTTGAGGTCTTAGCTCAAAGTGACAGTTGGAATGAAAGTGTAATAAGTGATAATTTGATTTGATCAAAAACGTTT
Source organism: Thera obeliscata (assembly GCA_947578465.1). Taxonomy (NCBI): domain Eukaryota; kingdom Metazoa; phylum Arthropoda; class Insecta; order Lepidoptera; family Geometridae; genus Thera; species Thera obeliscata. The sequence continues at coordinate 3,246,452 of OX387929.1, read as the reverse complement.
CTGATGGTTTTGAAAAAAAACGGCTACCATTTGTTTTCAAAAGCAATTAGGGCCGACTTGTCTATTGACTAACTTGAATAAAAACTATTTTATTTATGTTAATATAATAGACACTGGCAAAATTGATCCAAAATGGACAGATTCCATAAATTAAGAAGAAATAGGATATAGCAACAGACGTAGCGGCCTGCTAAGCTAAATGTCTGAGCAACACAATAATCTAGTAATACAGTGTAGTGACATATATACCTATGTCATTACTAACAATGTACCTACCACTATTATCACAGAGCACCAAACACGCTTTTGCTTACGACTATTATTATTTGTTTATTTGATATCTACTCAAATCTACTATCATTCATCAAATTCGATATCAGATGGATATCGAATTTAATGAATGATTGTAGATTTTAGTAGCATTCGATATATGGATTAAATTATTATTATTGAAGTAGGTACTTTAACTTGATTAAATTGGTATTTTGTTGTAGGTACAGACATCATATAACAATTATAACAGATATCGGTAGCACTTTTTAGAATAGTTAGGTGTACAGACACAATTTTACTTCTTAAAAACTACAGTGCGTAAGACCCACAGTAGTACATAACCAGTTCTGCTACCCTTTTTGCTGCAAAAGATAAAATGCCATAAGGATTATCTTCCGAATAAAAACGATGACAGCTATTTATGAAAGGAATTGAGTAAAGCGGAGCGAGTATACTTATTGAAGAGAAAACGACAGAGACTGAAGCCTAAGGGTTTGGACACATTGCGGCAAACAGTTGGAATCTGCGATGGCAAACTGATCGCGCGAACCGTTTGTGAACAGCACCCACACACCCCACGAACAGTTGCGTCCTTATTCACCAATGCTACCATTGACTGGCCTCTCAGCTCAGTTGGCAGAAGCTCTGCCTCCTGCGCCGTATGTCGTGGGTTCGATCCTCACAGAGAACAAATATTCGTGTGGTGAACGCAGTTGTTTTTCCTCTGTCTGGGTGTTATATGTAGGTATATTGTATTCTAAGTAGTACTTACAAAAAAAATGTATAATAAAACTATTACATCAGCAATCTGGTTCCCACAGTGCAAGCTCTGCTTAGTTTGGGGCTAGATAGTGTTGTGTGGATTGTCTATAAAAAAGAACTGCATTTATTTTGGTCATCATTACCATTGTTATGGCGCTTGTGAAGCTAGATCTAACGCAGTTTCCGGGTATCAGTAATCTAATATTCTTACTACCTTGTACGCTGTGGGTAATGTCAAATAGCGGCAGTTCGCGGCAATGTGTTCGAAACTGATCGCCATTGCAGTTCACTGTTCGCCGCAATGTGTTCTAGGCTTTACGCTTATATACTAATCTACTAAGGTAGATACTGTCGTCGTATGCCCCTGGAATGTAATGTCATCTTGTCATTTGAATCTCATTATATGCAATTGTAGTGATGAGGTCATATTTAACCATTTTTGAAAGTGACTCTTGAAGTTCTTGCTCCTAAACCCTGTTCCTGAACACTGTTAGTGAAAGCACTGTTTCTGAATACGTTCAGAAACAGTGCTTGAGTCTTATCAGTGCAAAGATTTTCGACACTTTTCAATGGAGAACTATCAAAAAATCTCTAGTGCTTGACTTAGACTCAAGCACTGTTTCTGACTACTCTGAATACGTGCCATAGGACGGTTTGACCAACACAAAGTATCTGTCCGAAAAATATATCCGCCTCTACTTTAGACTTGTCTAGCACAAAGACGGACATGCGAGCATTTCCGTAATGCAAAGATGCAATACAAATAACAAAATGTAACTATCCGAATTAGCGTTGCTCTACTCTGCATAATAATATGTCTGGTATATATACTGCATATAACCGTTTAGATTTTGCCCTCAGAGTGCGATCGAAAAAACACACCCTGTAATGCGTAACCGTAATTCGTATGTCGTAGTTGTTTGCTATGTATCAATATTATTCGAGGCCTTAGTACCTATACAAAGTAGGTATGAGTTATTGATATGAAAGTTTGCGAAAGAAGAATTTTTATTTACTTGTCCGAAAACGATTGCTACCAATATATAGGTAGGTACCTACCTAACTGGAAAGTTTTGACAGCCGATTTGACTATACTCGGATTTTTAATTAGACGATACCGACTGACAGGAGCTAATGTCACATTGTAAAATAATGTTGCCATATTTAAAGTAATAGTGATGCGCTCAGTTCTCGTTCAATCAGATGAATGAACAATGAGTGTGAATATTTAATAATTTCAAACTAAAAAAGAATATTGAAATTTGTATAAAAGTGCTCTGATATAAGTTACTAGTAGTATGTAACTACAATAAGTGTTTTGACGGTTTATAACAAAGCGCGGCGCGGCGACTAGTGCCAACACCGATGAACACCGCGCGCGTCGGTCACCATTTTGTTTTTAATTCGGCTTATAACCTCTGGTCTGATAGCATAAATGTTTTTTTCTGCGCTCACGCTGTTTATTTATTGTGTTTGTTAAGTTTTTCGTTACGTTGTGTTTGAGGTAATTGTTGTGTTATTTGTTGGTATATTGTTTCGCGCAAACGATATGGATCCTCAACCAAGCACCTCAAGTCAAGTTCGGCACACTAACTATTCACTAGACAATCGAGGCAATTTCATTCATTCAGGAGTTTTTTCAATCATTCACTTTGTCACAACACTATTTTTATTTCATCAAAAACTGACAACACAGTAAACGTCAGCTGGCTTCGTCTAATTAAAAATCCGACTTAAAGACCCCCCAATTGGTACCTGATGCCTGACACTTTTTAGCAGCTCGCGGTCACTTTCATGCCAACAAATAGAGATGGCAATAGACTAAAGGCCTGCAAACATCTAGGCGATGGCGATGGCGATCCGTTGAAACGCTGTCAAATATGACAGCGATATTTGACTTAGTGGCCTGCTAAGCTAAATGACTGTTATAGAACCAGTGGGAATGAGCGACACCGGCAATATAAACAAAACGAATATTTCAATCTAATTTTAGTGATAAACTATAGCAATATGTTTTATAGCTTTGAGATATCACTTGCTTGACACAAATCAAATAAATTACAAATACTTAAGTAAAGTGGACCATGACGCGAATTTAAGATAGAAAATTATTTATTGTACAAATAAAATGTACAAAGGCGAGCTTAATGCTGGATGGCACTATCTACCAGCTAACCTTTGGGTAATTAGGAGTTATGATGGGTACCTAGTGCAAATAAGATGACGGCTTATGTAGCTACTAGATAAAAACAAATACACAGTTAAATTACAACTACAACTAAACACAATCAGGGAATTCCTGCATAACTGTAATGCAGAAAGGAAATATACCTACCTACAAATCTAAATATATAAAACTCTTTCGTTACTGACTGACTGACTGACTCACTGACTGACTGACAATCAACGCACAGCCTAAACCGTTAGTCCTAGAAGCATGAAACTTGGAGGGTATGTTCCTCTTATAGCGTAGAGGTGTACTAAGAAAGGAAATTGGAAAATTCTTTCCCGAAGAGGAGAAAAAGGGGAAAAAAGGTTTAAAGAAAAATCAACACACAGCCTAAACCATTAGTCCTAGAAGCATGAAACTTGGAAGATGTGTTCTTCTTATAGAGCAAAGGTGCATTAAGAAAGAAAAATAGGAAAATTATTTCCCTAAAAGAAGAAAAAAGGGAAAAATAGTTTAAAGAAAAATCACAAAAAATTGCTTTACAAAATACGCAAAAAAACAGTAAAAAAAAATCTGCTACCGCAGCTTCTGTCACCAAATTTGAATACACACAAAAGTTTACATAAACCCCACCGTGACCACTAAGACAAAATCGCGGAAAGCACCTATCATACCGAAACTAAACACCGCACCGCTTCAAAAAATGGCTAAAAAACATGCTCAAAACTATGGTAACCAGCTGGTCATGTCAAATTAAAAAAATCTGATTCGATTATACACCAACACGCATACGAAACCCTAAATTAGCCACTAATCTAAATATATAAAACTCTTTCGTTACTGACTGACTGACTGACTGACTGACTGACTGACTGACTGACTGACTGACAATCAACGCACAGCCTAAACCGTTAGTCCTAGAAGCATGAAACTTGGAGGGTATGTTCCTCTTATAACGTAGAGGTGTACTAAGAAAGGAAATCGGAAAATTATTTCCCGAAGAGGAGAAAAAGGGGAAAAAAGGTTTAAAGAAAAATCAACACACAGCCTAAACCATTAGTCCTAGAAGCATGAAACTTGGAAGATGTGTTCTTCTTATAGAGCAAAGGTGCATTAAGAAAGAAAAATAGGAAAATTATTTCCCTAAAAGAAGAAAAAAGGGAAAAATAGTTTAAAGAAAAATCACAAAAAATTGCTTTACAAAATACGCAAAAAAACAGTAAAAAAAAATCTGCTACCGCAGCTTCTGTCACCAAATTTGAATACACACAAAAGTTTACATAAACCCCACCGTGACCACTAAGACAAAATCGCGGAAAGCACCTATCATACCGAAACTAAACATCGCACCGCTTCAAAAAATGGCTAAAGAACATGCTCAAAACTATGGTAACCAGCTGGTCATGTCAAATTAAAAAAATCTGATTCGATTATACACCAACACGCATACGAAACCCTAAATTAGCCACTAATACAACATAAAATCACAAAAAATTGCTTTACAAAATACGCAAAAAAAACCATTAAAAAATTTTCAGCTACCGCAGCATCTGTCACCAGGTTTGAATACACACAAAGGTTTACAAAAAAAAACAATAATAATCACTTAGACAAAATTGCGGGAATCATCTATCATACTTAAGCTAAACACCGCTGAAAAAAAACGGCTACAACAGCACTCGCCTTCAAATTCAAATAAACTCTAAAGTACATGCTCAAAACTATGGTAACCAGCAGTTGGTCACGTCAAATAAAAAAAAATTATTCGATTATACACCAACACGCATACGAAATCCAAAATTAGCCACTAATCTAAATATATAAAACTCTTTCGTTACTGACTGACTGACTGACTCACTGACTGACTGACAATCAACGCACAGCCTAAACCGTTAGTCCTAGAAGCATGAAACTTGGAGGGTATGTTCCTCTTATAGCGTAGAGGTGTACTAAGAAAGGAAATTGGAAAATTCTTTCCCGAAGAGGAGAAAAAGGGGAAAAAAGGTTTAAAGAAAAATCAACACACAGCCTAAACCATTAGTCCTAGAAGCATGAAACTTGGAAGATGTGTTCTTCTTATAGAGCAAAGGTGCATTAAGAAAGAAAAATAGGAAAATTATTTCCCTAAAAGAAGAAAAAAGGGAAAAATAGTTTAAAGAAAAATCACAAAAAATTGCTTTACAAAATACGCAAAAAAACAGTAAAAAAAAATCTGCTACCGCAGCTTCTGTCACCAAATTTGAATACACACAAAAGTTTACATAAACCCCACCGTGACCACTAAGACAAAATCGCGGAAAGCACCTATCATACCGAAACTAAACACCGCACCGCTTCAAAAAATGGCTAAAAAACATGCTCAAAACTATGGTAACCAGCTGGTCATGTCAAATTAAAAAAATCTGATTCGATTATACACCAACACGCATACGAAACCCTAAATTAGCCACTAATACAACATAAAATCACAAAAAATTGCTTTACAAAATACGCAAAAAAAACCATTAAAAAATTTTCAGCTACCGCAGCATCTGTCACCAGGTTTGAATACACACAAAGGTTTACAAAAAAAAACAATAATAATCACTTAGACAAAATTGCGGGAATCATCTATCATACTTAAGCTAAACACCGCTGAAAAAAAACGGCTACAACAGCACTCGCCTTCAAATTCAAATACACTCTAAAGTACATGCTCAAAACTATGGTAACCAGCAGTTGGTCATGTCAAATTAAAAATTCAGATTCGATTATACACCAACATGTATACGAAACCCCAAATAAGCCACTAATATAACATAAAATCACAAAAAATAGCTTTACAAAATACGCAAAAAAAAACATTAAAAAAATTTCAGCTACCGCAGCATTTGTCACCAGGTTTTAATACACACAAATGTTTACTAAAAAACCGATGATAACCACCAAGACAAAATCGCGGGAATCATCTATCATACTTAAAATAAACACCGCTGAAAAAAATTGGCTACAACAGCACTCGCCTTCAAATTCAAATACACTCTAAAGTACATGCTCAAAACTATGGTAACCAGCAGTTGGTCAAGTCAAATTAAAAAAATTGATTCGATTATACACCAACACGCATACGAAACCCAAAATTAGCCACTAATATAACATAAAATCACAAAAAATAGCTTTACAAAATACGCAAAAAAAAACGTTAAAAATGTTTCTGCTACCGCAACATTTGTCACCAGGTTTTAATACACACTAATGTTTACAAAAAAACTGATGATAACCACCAAGACAAAATTGCGGGAATCATCTATCATACTCAAACTAAACACCGCTGAAAAAAAACAGCTACAACAGAACTCGCCTTCAAATTCAAATACACTCTTAAAGTACATGCTCAAAACTATGGTAACCAGCAGTTGGTCATGTCAAATTAAAATTTCAGATTCGATTATACACCAACATGCAAAAGAAACCCCAAATAAGCCACTAATATAACAAAAAATCACAAAAAATAGCTTTACAAAAAAAAGCAAAAAAAAACATGAAAAAAAACGGCTGCAACAGCACTCACCTTCAAATTCAAATACACTCTAAAGTACAAGCTCAAAACGATGGTAACTTGCATTTGATCATATCAAACTAAAAAATCAAGATTCAATTATACACCAACGAATACGATAGCCCAAATTAGCCACTTTAACAAAATCACGAAAAAGAGCTTTACAAAATACGCAAAAAAACATTAAAAAAAATTCAGCTACCGCAGCATTTGTCACCAGGTTTTAATACACAGCTGAAAAAAATCGGCTACAACAGCAGTTACCATCTTTCGAACACACTTTATATAGTTTTGAATGCAAACTCAAAACTAAGGTAACCAGAACTTAGACATGTACAACCAACGCATACATAACCCAAATTAGCCATTAAGGCAAATTCACGAAAAATAACTCTCAAAATATAAGCAAAAAACAGTGAAAACATATCAATAGTTGTCCGTTTTCCACCATAAAATAGTTTCTTTTAAACGAACTCAAACTATGACTTTATACTAACCACGCGGACGAAGTCGCGGGTGTCAGCTAGTATAATATAAATGAAAGCGAAAAAAATAAATAAAAGCGCGTTGGTCTCTGTAGTGTTAGAATAAATAATACCTATGGAGAAGCAATATTTTTTATATCTTGTTGTAAATATATCAGAGAGTCGAATAAAACTTGATGATTGTAAATTACGACGGCAATAAATACGACATGATTGTCTGTTTGAAAGCTTTCTACAAATTCAGCTTGGTACCGTACCGTAGCTTTAAATACTTAGCAAGGAGGTATAAAAAATATCATCACAATATTTTCTATAATATAGAAATATAATTATAATATCGCATCTAATGCGCTCCGTACCGTAGTTACAAACATGTAGTAAGAATACAAAACATCATAACAATCTCTACAAGCTTCGAAATTTCACGGCATAGCGCTACCACGAGAGCATGCAAAAAACGTAAGTAAATAAACGAGGGTAGCTCTAATACAGTTGGCAATAAGGGCTTTCTAAATGATACTAGCGGATCGGCAGGGGTCTCACCAAACCGGTTGGCCCTTCATGCCGGGGACCCGCTCCTCAGAGAAACACCACAAGCGCATCGCCTTCACAGCCTCGCGCCATAACAAACGCATACCATTTGCTGACGGTCTGTATTTCACCAGTCATCATCTCCATTCAAGCACAGCACATGTTCCAAATCACTGTCACTGATACTATGGGTGCGCACGGCACGTCTCGATCGCACCTCTGCCCGCGGACGACTAGCGAATGCCCGGCCCACGTCACACACCCATGGAAACTAAACGGGATCGTGCGCACTGTGTACACAGCCTAACCGAAATCTGTGCAAGTGAAAGTGATCTCTACTCTCATAGATACAGAGCCACTTTTTCGAGCTTTCAAATTGGTGTATAAGACTTTAAGGATTGGGTAGTTTGTACTCGGAATATCGCCAAAGCGCGCTAGATGCGGAGTAAAGAAAGTGGTGTCGGCTTGGATGCTGCAGGCTGCGAATGGACCGAAATGCGGTCATTGTCGGCGGCTTATGCAGCGTGCTATTGTATTATTCTATAGCTTGCGATGCGGAAGACATTTTTCTAAGTCTTATAACAAATTAGTATTAGTAGTAGAGCTCTTTGTGAAGGGCTCGTCCGAGTGCGTACTACAACCATACCTATTTCTGCCGTGAAGCATTGCTGTGCTTCCGTTTGAAGGATGTGGGTGCCGGGGAAATGACGAGCATGACCTACGAGGCAATGCTTTGTTAGAGGCGATGGTTACCACTTAACATAAGGTGGGCTATATGCTTGTTATCAGCTTATATTATAAAAATCTCTAAACAAAAGCAAGGAAATCAGGAAATAAACGTAATCATTATGTATTTACTAACCTTTCCAGCAATTTTAGATGGTAGAGCCTAAAATTACTGTAGAAGTTACTAAAAATGAATATTTTCAGAAATGTAGTATTACCTGAAACAAAGCAGAAGTTATTATTGAAACTTATTCTAAGGTTAGACATAAACAAGCTAGACTAAGACAGCTAGACTAGATCAGTATAAAACTAAGCGTAGTAAAAAGGAAAGTTGGTCGAGTACCGACCGGTGAACTGGTTTCCATTGCTTCCTAAAACGCAACGACCACCATGTGACGGTTTTACTAACAAGAAATCAGTTTAAAAAACTTGAAAAACTGACTTCATAAACGAGCTGACGTAGGTACCAATTTTGGCGAAATGTATAAGCATAGAAAATCTGCGTAAGTATAATCTTTTGATGAAATGTAGGTATATAGAACTCAGACCATTTATATAATTGTCTAAGATATAGAACTAAAATCTGCGAATAATCTTTCAGAAAAAATAAGAATTTTCAAATCGGTTTGTAAATGACGGATATAGGACGGACTATGCGGAAACAAACATTAAAAAAAAGTACAGCCAAATTGTGAAACTCTCCTTCTTTTGAAGTCGGTTAAAAAGAACCCGCTCACGGTAATTTTTCTACAGAAAATATTACTGTGGTTTCAGCGATATAATTGACTATGACTAAAGCTTTACGCCTTGCGCCTCTGTGGTGGCGATCAGCGAAACGCTGTCAAATATGACAGCTATATTTGACAGTTCCACTGATCTCCACTGCAGAGCAAGGCTTGAAGGCCTGCGCACACCTAGATCTGTGAAACGCTCTCAAATTTGACAGCGATATTTGACAGCGTTTTATTGATCGCTATCGCCAGCGCCCTAGGTGTACCCAGGCCTTAAGAGATAGATGACTAATGTCGCTTTTAGACGGTCGCAACTTCTAGAAAAATGAAAGTTGTCGTAGGAGGCGAGATGTAGAGATAAATCTATAGATAACTCGTTTCATAACAAAAGAAGATAACTCAAACAGTTATTTTGATAGGAAGCAAGACTTCCTTGTTTTTCTTTGTCCTTAACAACGGCCTTTCGATTAAAAGGTTTTTTACAGAGGCACCTTTTTGTTTGATTGCCGTGTGTTGATTTGATACACCTTCCAAATCTAAAGATTTTTGGTAACTATGAGATTTGGTTTAATATTTAACTTGTTTTTTTTTGCCTTGCGTATATCTCTGTCTAGTAGCTCTGCCTTCTGAGCTGGGGGCGTGGGGTCGATCCCCACCGAGAACAAATATTTGTGTGGTGAACATATAGGTTTGTTCCCTGTCTGGGTGTTATTATTGTATGCTATGTAGGTATGTATTTACAAAAAAAAGTATTTAAGTATATTATCAGCTATCTGGTTCTCATAGTAGATACAAGCTCTGCTTAGTTTGGGGCTAGATAGTGTTGTGTGAATTGTCCACAATATTTATTTAATTATCTAGAAGCGTTCTGCGGTGGTCATCAGCGAAACGCTGTCAAATCGCGATATTCGACAGCGTTTCTCTGATCGCCACCTTAGTACACATAGATGTGCGAAAGGCTCTACCCAACAAGTTATAAATCTGGGAAGTTACAAAAAGTTCTTCTGGAAAACAAATAAAGTATCCACGCAAAGACAGAAAAACAAGGCATTTTTATTGTTATTACCCAAAAAAGTTATATAAATCTGGTTCTAAACACACTCCTGTACCCGAAGTCCGAGTTTTGCTACCACATTTCGTTACCAAATGTTACTTTCGTTTCACCTACGTGTCTCTGTCATTTGTATGGAGAAAAGATGAGACAGCAAAAATACGTTACGTAGTCAGAGTTGTTGTCTCATAATTTTTCCATGCAAAAGAGAGAGACACGTAGGCGAAACGAAAACAACATAATTTGGTAACGAAACGTTGTAAATGCACTGGGACTTTGGGTACTGGAAGACAACGAAAGCGTCCACACTAACAATAATAGAAAAACCTAACTGGATTTGAACCAATGAAAATCATTGTTTACAAACGTATATTTTACGAACGATGGAAAGAATTAGAATGAATGTAATGGCATTTCAGTGACGTAGACGTAACAGTCCAATAGAACAAATGGGAAACCGGTTTTCACAATAATGAGCATGTGTTTTAAGCATCCATGCACGTACCGGTAAACAAACTTGGTCTAAATAAGAATGTTGTCAGGCCCTCGGGCTAAAGTACGCGCAAGTTAACTCTGCGCGTGACAGATGACGGTAAACATGAACAAAATGGACTGGAAATATATCTTCCAAACACAAACATGAATGGGGAAATCGAACTTGCATTGCGTTTAATGGAAGTTCATTATTTGTGATTGGGAGACTATAGCTAGTCAATTTTTTTAAAATTTTCCGCAATCAATCACACGCAGAGTTAATTAGCGCGGACTCTAGTAACTTGATTGAGTCTGAGTAAAAAAATCAATGGTAAAAAAAATATAGCGCCAGTGACCGAGGAAAACTTAGATAAATTGTCTAAGCTAAAAACTAAATGCTTGCGTGACGTATTATTTCATATACAGGGTTATTCATAATTAGCTGCAAATACTCAGGAATTAGGTTCAAAAAATAAAATAAAAAATATATATGTCATTATTTTTTTTTAATTTTGATTTAAGTTTCTGTATCAATATTTTATTTTTATTAATTTTTTTACGGCTATTGCATAATGATTGCCATGGAGAACAGGACGATGACCCACCCAGGCGGTGACTGAACGCAGAGTGTCGCTCACGGCGCGCGGGCGTGGATCAAAGGTCAAAATAGGTCAGGCGCCAATGATTCCAAAGGATATTCTTTGTCGATTTCTTCGGGGATTTTCATAACAAAACTTAAAAAAAATCATTTCATAAATATTTTTTATTTTATTTGTTGAACCTAATTCCTGAGTATTTGCAGCTAATTATGAATAACCCTGTATTGTAGTTATAATAAGATCAAATTAAATGCATAGACGTAAAAAGTAACGTAAACAGGCCTTTGCATCTATAGCTAGAGGATTTGTCAGGGGCAACTGGTGTTTACTCATGCCCCTACTTGCGGGACGCTATAGTGCCTGGGACAGCATTTATTTTGCATAGACGTAACGTAGAATTCCAGTAAATATTTAAAGAGTTGTTCTATTCAGTCAATAGAATTCGAGAGCCTCATTCAATGAAAACATAAGTAACTTTCAATACAAACATGGAAACCCCATTCGGTGAAAATTGATTAATCTCTATTGGACTGGGATCTGGGTATATTTACTTAGTCAAAGGTCAAAGAGGTGGGGTAATACCACTAGACCTCTGTACACAGATTGCATTGGCAAATTGGGTCCGGTTAATGTACGGCCAGTTAATGTACACCCAGTTAAAACGCATCCACTTTTTTTTCACTGGGAAATTGTAAAGGCCCATGTACACTGTTGCAGGTAAATTATTTCGTTTTTTTTTTTTATCTAGCAACGGATAATTGCTCTGAAGAGGTTATCTCACCTTTGATTTATAAAAATATTGTAGACAAAACACAACCTAGCCCCAAACTAAGCAGAGCTTGTACTATGGGAACCAGTAGTTGATATAATACTTAAATATTTTTTTAAATGTATAGTTAGAATACAATATAACACCCAGACCGAGGACAAATATCTTTTTTCACCACACAAATATTTGTTCTCGGTGGGGATCGAACCCACGACCGCAGTGCAGAAGGTAGAGTTAGTACCAACTGAGCTGATATTGACTTAGTTTCGGGTGTAGAAAATCTAATAATAATATGAAATTTGTTCAAGGCTCTTCCTTAATATATTTGGTTAGGATGAGTATCCGTTGAAGGGTGAATTTCAGGAGAAACGAGCGACGGAGATATTTATGTTGTTATGGTGGCAGTTTCACTACGTGATCGAATGAGGAACTCCGTAGAATAACAAGGTCATCGACATAGCTCAAAAATTCATGCCCGTATTTAGAAACAGTAATTGAATCAAGCCTCAAGCAATCACAAACATATATTTTTTGACAGTTCTCCATTGAAGAATGACAAAAATCCATGCTTGAAGTAATTGATCCAAAATGGACAGATGCCATTAAATAAAGAAGAAGAAGACTCTACGGCAGGAAGTTATAGAATGGGAATGGGGAGGTCTTCAAGCTGCAATAACGGTAGGAATCAAGCGGTTGTTTGTTGCCGGTTTTTCAGGTCTTGGTCACGTGGAACTGGCACCTAGGCCCAGATTCATAGACCGCACTTTGACTTTACTTTGATGGAAAGTTCTACTTTCAACCAAAAATATATTTCATAGTTCTGTCAAGCTCTTCTTTATTCAAAATGTTGAAGGTAAACTTCGATGAACAAAGCTTACTTTGCGACGACTCCTTTGCTGTAAAGCAAAGTCACGACTATGAATCTTGGCCCTAGACTCACCTTTAGGTAGCTTTAAGACGTTTCAAAGTGATTCATTGAATAAAGAAATGTTTGATTTTGATGATGTATTTCAACTTTTTAATTTGAGAAATCGACTGCCACACATAGCCAAACTGCTGAACGGTAAGGTAAGTCAAGTTTTTATTTCAACAAAATTGGTGTTGAAATAAAAACTTGACTTAATTCTCTGGAAGCCTACCTTTTAGATAAAAAAATATTTTTTCACATCGGCTGATAAATGACGAAGTTACTTAGGCGATAACAAACATAAAAAAACAACCGAATTGAGAACCTCCTCCTTTTTTATTTGAAGTCGGTTAAAAACCGAAAAAAATTTAGAGATTAAATGTGAGGTTTCGTAAACAGTGCTGGTAGGTTTTTCCGGCAGTCGGAGTTAAAAATAATGAAAGTCTATAGAGACGGCTAAGGTTACAGATTCTGTTGATGACACAAGCGGAAATTGGGAAGATAAAAAAGCGCTTTTGCATCCTCATTAAAAAAGCGGCCAAGTGTAAGTCGGACTGACGCACGAAGGGTTCCGTACCACTATAAAAAAGCACGTTTGTTGTATGGGAGTCCCCTTAAATATTTATTTTATTCTGTTTTTAGTTGTTGTTGTATCGGCATCAGAAATACATCACTTGTGAAAATTTCACTGTCTAACTATCACGGTTCCTGAGATCCAGCCTAGTGACAAACATACAGACAGACAGACAGACGGGCGTCTTAGTAAAAGGGTCCCATTTTACCCTTTGGGTACGGAACCCTAAAAACGATCAAGGAAACAAAAGACTCTCTGCGGTTATGCGGATTATATCAAATAAATTGAACCTTATTTTCTCAGTCACAATTCTGACCACCGTCATAAAGCAGGTCTGAAATGAATCCCACAAGAGGAAAAATAAACTAAAATTGTATTCAGCGTTTCAGCCATGAAAGATTGTATAAACGATTTTTCCGGGATTTACTTCGGATGTAGTTTTTTTTATATAAAAGACTAGCGGCTTGTCCTGGCCTTGCACGGGTGGTCATTTATTTTTTAACACATTAATATAGCCTATGTTACTCAGGGTAAATGTAGCTTTCCAATGGTGAAAGAATTTTTGAAATCGGAAGAGTAGTTTTTGGGTTGATTCATTACAAACATACAAAATTACAAATTTTTCTTCTTCATATTATATTAGTATAGAAGTATAGATAGAAAAACGAGCTTACGGCCCACCTCATGGTAAGCGGTCACCGTCTCCCATAGACACCAACAACTCCAAGGGTGCAGTCGTTGCGTTGCCTATACCCTGAAGGAACTTTTATAAATTTTTCTTGAACATGTATGTTGAAGCTGTTTACAAGTTCTGTTCCTTTGGAAAAAATAAAGAAAAAAACTACACAAAACTCTGTAAGAACCCTATCTATTCCATGTAGAGCCCGAGCTACGCCAGTCGATGGTGATTTGATCAAAACAAAATTTGATTTTGAAAGGTTCTGGATTACAATGTTTTGGTCTTTTTCCAAATAGTCGTAGGCTCTTCATGGTCGTACGTGGGTGGAAAGATTTGTATGTAGAGTGAATAAAGTAGTATTTATGATTATGTGTGTACAATCATCATCAGCCTGTAGAATCCCACTGCTGCACGTTTCAAAGTGACGACGTTTCAAAGTGATTCTTGTTATTGAACTGAATAAAGACTATTTTGATTGATTGATTGCACATAAGTCCCCCTACACAATTTGTATAATATTTTCTTATTATGTTTTTATTATCATTACAAAATACACAAGCAACAGTTGAGCTATCTGCAGACCATTTCAAACGATCTAGAGATAGCTCAAATGATCCAAATCAGGGCCAAACGGAAGCGTCTCCAAAACGCTGGCGGCATTGCCACGCTGAATAGGAATGCTAATGCGCTGCGCCAGATACCCACCAGCACTGGGGTCACGCGTCGCATCGATCAGTCGCCTAGACAACATTTTGAAGACCCGCAAGGCTTCGGTTCCCCTATATACGGACCCAGAGTACCCCAAGAGGAGCAAAAAAGTATTGGCTCTGTCGAGACCTGCATATTTGCGCCTATTGAGATCCAGATCTGCCGCCACGCCAGCCACAACGGACGTCTTTGGCAGATTAGAAGGTGCATTAATTTTGATATACAATATCATCAATAAAATACCTTTCTAATAGGCAAGCTCAAAGTCGCGCAGCGAGCTATGCAGAGAGCTATGCTGGGAGTTTCACTACATGATAGAATCAAAAATGAGGATATCCGGAGAAGAACCAAGGTCACCGAAATAGCTCTTAGAATTAGTAAGTTGAAGTGGCAATGGGCAGGTCATATAGCTCGAGGAACCGACAACCGTTCGGGAATAAAGGTTCTCGAATGGCTACCACGAACCGGAAGACGAAACGTAAGGCGCCCACCCCCCAGATGGACCGACGACATAGTTAAGACAGCGGGAAGTCGATGGATGGAACGAGCACAGAATCGTTCTTCCTGGAAATGTGTAGGGTAGGCCTATGTCCAGCAGTGGACTTCTTTAGGCTGATGATGATGATGAATGTATCATCAATAAAATGTTTTTTAATGGGTTAACTTAGAGCACTCAATGTTTTATTCGAATAAATAAACTTTTCTGAAGATCAGTCGTCTCTAATGTTCAGTGAGTCGGCTGAAAACAGATAAATGGAAAACTTTCAAGATGGCTATTTTATTCGTTCAGTAATAATAAAATATATATCCTAAATGTTAATGGATCTTCTCAAAGAGGGTAAAGTCCTCTGGGGTCGTGTTCGAATAATGTTTTATAGAATTAACTGCAGTAATTTGAATATTGCCATACATTATAGGGTTGTCGAAAATATAGCAGAGGATCTTTCTTTTTGACAAGTAAAAAGAAAAAAGTTGGAACGAAATATATCGTGACTGAAAGCGTTACTCTAAGATGGCATTTTTTTTACAATAATTTGCCCGAACATTAATATACATTCGGGCAAATAATTTACTTTTTTATAACAAAATAAAAAAAAGTTACCCCAAATGTTCTTTGTTCAGAGTGGCACCTTGTGATAAATACTATATAAATAGATAAAAATAAATCAGGAAGCGGGCAAGTTTCTCTATTCCTTCTAATTTATTACGATACTTTCGGCCAAAGGTCAATAACTGATGCCAGCACATCCTTAACAGTACCAGCTTAGCAAAGATGTTAACAAGGTAGGGGTTGATGAACGGTGTCATTGACCCTACGCCGCCAAACCCTAATTTGCATAGAATAGATTAGAAAAGGTACTTGCCATTATTTTTCCATCAGTTTCAATATTCTGCTAAACTGTTTTGCTTTTATTATACTTTTCATTCAGTATGTAGGATATTATCTCGAAAAGGTCGCATAAACACCTTTTTCTTACACCCTGTCTGGGTGTTATATTGTATTCTAAGTATGTATTTACAAAAAAAATGCATAGTATCATATCAGCTATCTGGTTCCATAGTACAAGCTCTGCTTAATTTGGGGCTAGATAATGTTGTCCACAATGTGGATTGGCCACAATATTTATTTGATTTACTAACAGCCATACTTATAAACGCAATTTGAAGTTTTTTAACATTATTAAGTATTTTTAAGAAAAATAAAGATATTAAAAGTCCTTGACTATCCCTTTAGGTATTAAAATACAATAAAGAAGTACGTATATCCAAGTATCTATAGTTACAAGTGTAACGAGTCTCCTCGCGAGTCTTAGTAGCACAAATTAAAACTCTTCGGATATGTTGAACATCATCATAAAATCTTTCACATTTCACATCACACCATAAATCCCTTAGCTAGCTAGTCTGACTAACATTCGTTTTGCCCCCAAAACCTGCCTCTAACTGTCAACTCGTTGACATTATGCTGTGCATGACAGGTGACATAACGGACGTAAGGTTATTCTATCTATAACATAGAGCTTGTGAATAAAGTTGCGTTACAGTCGGCCATCCTACTTGGGACGGGTCCCTTCGTCCCGCACGGAGTAGCAGAGTAGTCGTCAGTTATGACCACACAAAATAATTGGTATTCCGGACTAAACTATTGAGTATTTCTAGAGATTATATTAATTCAATAACCATGTGTTCGCCTATTATATCAACTATTTCGTTCACATTATGTTTACATGTTTTTCCACTTTGGAAAAGCTTTAAGCTTCACAGCCCGGTGTTACAATCCTAAATCTAGACATTATACCAATATAATTGGTTCTAAAAGTTATTACAACAAGTATTAATGTTATTAGTCTCTAATTATCAATAAGTGTTTTACTGCTTGAGTATGCATAACTTATCTTAGTTTATCCAAAATCTAGATATTATACCAATATAATTGATTCTGAAAGTTCTTACAATATTAATGGTATTAGTCTCTAATTACCACTTTGTGTTTTACTGATTGAGTATGCATAACTAATCAAAGTTTATTCAAGATCTAGATATCATACCAATATAATTGATTACAAAAGTTCTTACAATATTAATGGTATTAGTCTTTAGTTACCACTTTTTGTTTTGCTACTTGAGTATGCATAACTAATCAAAGTTTATTCAAATCTAGATATCATACCAATATAATTGGTTCCAAAAATTCTTACAATATTAGTCTCTAATTATCACTTTGTGTTTTACTACTTCAGTATTTAAAACTAATCTTAGTTTATTCATTTACTTTTGACAAAACATTCATTTAAGTTTAGCAATAAGACTAATAACCAAGTAGGCTACAGATTCGTATTGTAAAACGTCGTTTCTTGATTGGGACACAACTATGAAACACTCGTTCACCATTGATAACATCGCAACCATTATAATATTCCACCAAACAAAACACCGCTAGCTATACAACTATATCTAGGTTGTCTGGAAAAGATCGCTCTTCAGCGATAAGACCGCCCATTGTACATTAGTATGTTTTCAATTATTGTTACTTGTTTTTCCACTGTTAGTTTTAAGGTGTGCAATAAAGAATTTTCTTTTCTATTCTATTGTCTTTATCCTTCTCTTCCTGGATCCATGCGCGCGAAACACTTTGACACCTCTACATGACAGCGACAGATTGACAACCTACGTTATGATCATAGTAAAGCCATAGCTTTTAGAATGGCATCGTTACAGTCGGCCATCCTAAAAGAACAAGTCCCTTCGTTCAATATAGTCAGTTAGTCTCATCTACACAAAATAGTTTGTTGGTACACCAGAATTTCAGCTAAGTTTTTAATATACCTACCTACATTCCTTTCAACACATCTAACGGTTCTGACAGAGTAACGGCGCTGGGCTGCCGCTGGTGGTGAAGCTTAATGCTGAGCCAGAGCCAATTTGCTGCAGTAGCATACTCTAGCTCATACGACAATCTCTTTCGCTGTTAATATTTGTAATTATATCTTTCTTTATGATTTTAATAATATATTAGTCTTTAATGTTTTTCTTAATGTGCAAATAAATGCCTGTCTGTGTCTGTGTGTCGTCTATAATACATCGCATCATCATAATCAATAATATCATCAATAACTTAGCTAACACTATGTGAGCCTGAAAGGTCAATCGGACGGAACTAGATCAGGACCCAGACAAGTGCTCTGCTCGTAACTTAAAACTGAAGCCTCATCAATTTACAGTAGGTAGGTACCTACTCAAATAACTTTTATCTAGTCTTGGCGTACCAACATCTTACTTTAACAATTCCAATATTATTATTTTTATCATCAATGTCCATTAAGTTTTGTAAGTATAATATTTTCATCAATCGCGAAGTATCACAATGATAGTCCTATTTATAGTAGGTATCACGAGTATCAGGAATAGTGAGATTTAACTATCAGTCATGTTCAGATTTTCATGCACCTACTTACTAGTCGCTAAGTGGCAATATTTTTTTCTTTGGTCTATATAATCAACCACACTTAGTCAAAACATGACCAATGCTTCTACGTTTAACAATCCTTATTCACCGAGAACCCATTGTATTGAAACAGGAATGACTTCCTTCACGTTGTGACTTACACACACATTTACAACTGTTTTTTTTTTTTTTTTATATATTTTATTCTCATTGACTGGTGTCTTACTAAATCCAATATTAATGGCATCACAGCCTTCAGATCCGTCATCCACATAAATTTAAAGCAATAGAGGCCCCGAAGAATTAACTTTATAAATAAAACTCATTGTTTATCCAAATACTCTGAGCATTACTATCAGCTACTTCAGAAAGGTCACCAAAGTTGTACTTAATGGTACCTTAAAGAATGTCATGGTTAATCCCAGTCACAGCATAATCTTGTTCGTTTACTTACAATTTTTTTTCTTATTCTCAAAATTTCCATTTTCAACTAAATATGTACTATCTCAACTCTATGTTTTTGAGGTACATGATGTCCCAACGGTTTACTTCAGTTAATTCATCACAGATGTTTTCATTACTAATTATTTTCCAGTCCCGATCATTTTATGTATGTTTATCGCGTATTCTCCATACCCATTCAATATAGTAAATTTTTCTATTTACTAACTCGAAAGTTAACTGCTTAAGTCGAATTGTCGCAAGGAGTCTCCAAGGCATATAATTCAAGTAACCAAAAGTCATGGCCATAAGTACAAATTCACAAAAATATTTAGGGTCAATATTTGGGCTTGTCTCTGTAATTTAACAGGCTGAATCTCGATTATGGCATTCTCAAATTTTGCTTTAAAACAAGGTATAGTCGGAACATAAAGCTAAGCATTTAATATATAGGTATTTTAAATCTTGTTATTGTTGTCAACCTGTTAATTTAATTTTTGCTGGTTTTATAGTTTCCAATCAATCTTAGTTTTACGTTCATAGATTGAACAAAATAATCAGATCTCACTCAAGGAGCCTCGCAACATAATTTGTTTCGCATGAATCCTTAACAAAAAGTTTCCAACCCATCGAGATATAAGTTCAACCACAATAATCGTACCCGTAATTCCAGTATACACATATGGTTGCTGTTTCAGCCAGAAGCAATCCATCAGATCAGTTTTTATCACCTCTTTTTATTTTTTATTTTATATCAGTGCTATCAATTTATTTACCTTTAGGCAAAGTCAAATCAAATGGCAGTTCCGCCTCTGTATATAACCACTTTATTTGCCTCTAAGTCATCTATATGTGTTCAGTAAAGAATAAATAAACTGTTGTATGCCACTAAAATAATGGCACTTGGTTCTTTGACGCATTCATTTATGTTTAACATTAACTAATCATAAGATTATTAATCCGCCTGCAATCACAATTGGACGGCAAAATCATGCATCCGACGTTCCTTCACATAATTACAATTTTAGGCGGCAAGGTCGTAAGTCACTAATAAGTTGGATAGCAAAGTCGTATGCCATGTTTCACATAATTACTTGGGCTGCATTATCGTTTGTCAGTTGTCTTTACTCGTTCACCAATAGGGCGGCCACTCCTTATTGTATAGCCAGGTCACATGTCATGTTCTCATTAAATAATGAATTGGGTGGCAACGTCGTATGCCAGTCATGGTCTCTATTGATAATCAATTGGCAAAGTCGTATGCCAGGTTTATCCTCATTCAGTCAAGCATTAAGCGGCGGCAAAGTCATATGATAATTGCCCTTCCTTAGTTATCAACTAGCAAGGTCGTATGCCATCCTTACTTTATTAAGTTATATATTGGTCGGCGGCAAAGTCGTATGCCAGTCAAGTCAATTGGCAATGTCGTATGCTAATCAGATCCTTATTCAGTTAACATTGGACGGTGGCAAAGTCGTATGCCAATCATGCCTTCAAATGTTTATCAATTGGCAAAGTCATACCAGTAACACATAAACAAATAAATAATAATAAGTAACAAATAAACAAATAAATATTGAGCGGCGGCAAAGTCGTATGCCAGTCAAGCCCTCTCTTAATCATAACTGACCAGCAAGGTCGTATGCTGGTCATGTCTTTACTTGATCACGTATTGGGCGGCAATGTCGTATGCCTGTCTTGCCCTTACTTAATCATAACTGACCAGCAAGGTCGTATGCTGGTCATGTCTTTACTCGATCAAGTAATGGGCGGCAATGTCGTATGCCTGTCTTGCCCTGTCTTTACTCGATCAAGTATTGGGCGGCAATGTCGTATGCCTGTCTTGCCCTGTCTTTACTCGATCAAGTATTGGGCGGCAATGCCGTATGCCTGTCTTGCCCTGACTTTACTCGATCAAGTATTGGGCGGCAATGTCGTATGCCTGTCTTGCCCTCACTTGATTATAACTGACCAGCAAGGTCGTATGCTGGTCATGTCTTTACTCGATCACGTATTGGGCGGCAATGTCGTATGCCTGTCTTGCCCTCACGGCGGCTCCTTCAGCCAGCGCTCCCTGTGTCGCGCCCTCAGCATCGCATGTACCCCTCCGCGAAGTGAGGCAGCCCCGCTGACAGCGTGAGGTCGCACCGCGGGCGCGGGGCGGCAGCGCGGGCGAGGGCGGGGCAGCGCCGCGCCCAGCACCGCGCCCACCAGCTGCACCGAGGTGAGCGCCAGCGCGCCACAGCGAGCCTGTCGCGCCGTCGGCCGGCGCCAGGCGGGCCAGCGCCTCGCGCGCCACCTCGCGGTACAGCTGCAGCGCGCGCTCCGCGAAGTAGGCGGGCACCAGGTAGCGCGTCAGCGCCTCCAGCGGGCGCAGCGCGGCGCGGTCGAGCGGCGCCATGCGCGCGGCCAGCCGCAGCTCGCGCTCTACGCGGCTCGCGATGTAGTCGGCGAGCCAGTCACCGGCGCGCAGGTTCTCGCACAGCTGGTGCGCCAGCTCGTCGCGCGGCATCACCTCCGCCAGCAGCGAGGCGACGCCCTGCAGGCCGCAGTACACGAGCGGCCCATGGCCCGGCACGTCGTAGGCGGGCGGCATCAGTCTCTCTCTGGCTCAATCAGTTGTCACCCATGTTCTAGAACTTAAAATATTAACTGAATACATCATTCTGGTCTTTATGTTTTTAGTTCCATTCAGGTATAAATGGCATCCATCAAGATAATATAACTTTAGTATACATAGGAGGCCATACAAAAAAAATCATCATTAGTAAAGTACCTAGCTAAGTCTGTACCAGCTTCTTCCATTAAGTAATATCTCATAAATAACATATTCATGAATGCGGGAAGTAGCATTTCAATACAATCATTCAAAGGTTCATCGTTCAATCGGTTTGATTATTTCAGCTAGTTTCAATAATAATTAATATTTGAACAATCACCGCAAAGCCCCAATGATTCAAATAATAGTAACTTACAGGTAGATAGTATTTTTATCACGAGTACTCTTATTTTAATGGTGGACGGAATGGTGGGTTGAAGGAATCAACCCGAGTCACAAGATCCCAAAGATTTAAACACTTGTTAGAGCCCAAAACTCGGAAAGGTCAGAACTCATACTCTACTAGAGTAAATAAATTATACCATTATTTGTTATTAGGAACACCCTATTTGTCATAGCTGTTTGAACATTTCATTTCATTTCATTTTATTTATTGATTGCTCACATGTACATAAAATAAATAGCATTTGTTCTTAGAGTAGCTTAGGTCAGTACATGCACCCTGTTGGGCACTGCAATGTCATAGCAGGTTTATATACAATTAGCGGTTAACAAACTATAGCACACAAACTATACATTCAATTTTGTCATGAAGCTCGCTCATGGTATTCAGATAAACTTGTGGCCTCAGACCAATTCTCAACAGACTTACTTATCCATAACTTGCTATTAGTCCCACAAAATTATTTATTTATTCATTTAAAACTTCCATCAAACTATTTAGTGATATGAAGACTTAATGCTAATAGCATTGTCTACCAGTCTAAATCTCTGAGTCTAAAATTAATATTTGCTCGGATATTCTCCGACTCACAAAATTCAGAGTCTCAAGTCGACTTCAATCTATAATAATATATCAAATCTTTGCAATTGTTATTAATGAAACCCTATATTTACCAATTTCCATCAATGTCATTTTGTCTTACCACACCAGGTCTATTTGCTTGCTGAGATGAGTTCCAACTTTAAGCTCCATAATATTGTGTAACCCAGCACAACATTTTTCATTTTATCATTCAACACAATTCAGTAACCAAGCTTCAGGTTTCCAGGTTTGTAACTCTGCTCAGGCTCTGTGTATTTTGTTACTAACGTTGTCACATTTTACTGTTTTATTTCTTGTCGTGTACAGCTTGTATAAATGATTGTTTTTCATTCTTTCTTTCTAACAATATTGTAACTCGATGGCTCGTAACTGGTTCCATGAATAACTCCTAGTCCTTGGTGACTAGAGTTACTACAATGAAATGAAGCACAAACAAACAAGCTTGTTGTTGAAAATTGTTGGATCGTTGTCATAAATTATCACGACACGAACGGCTTGTAGGCCCGTTGATTCATCCATCTTCTGACTTGTAACGAGTCTCCTCGCGAGTCTTAGTAGCACAAATTAAAACTCTTCGGATATGTTGAACATCATCATAAAATCTTTCACATTTCACATCACACCATAAATCCCTTAGCTAGCTAGTCTGACTAACATTCGTTTTGCCCCCAAAACCTGCCTCTAACTGTCAACTCGTTGACATTATGCTGTGCATGACAGGTGACATAACGGACGTAAGGTTATTCTATCTATAACATAGAGCTTGTGAATAAAGTTGCGTTACACAAGTTACAAAGTTACCCAAGGTGTGCGGTCGCACCTCACTTGTCGACTGGAGATTGACTCAAAGGCTCTTTGAGGGCTCAGGCTTTGTAAATAAGGGGGCTTAGCCAGAAAACGGGTATTTAATCCGGAGATTCAAATATATCTATAGATAGAATATAGCTTGAGTGACCTTGATTTATGTTATAGTCTGTTTACAGTACCACAATCAGTTCAGATGGCG
Organism: Thera obeliscata; assembly: GCA_947578465.1. Classification (NCBI taxonomy): domain Eukaryota; kingdom Metazoa; phylum Arthropoda; class Insecta; order Lepidoptera; family Geometridae; genus Thera; species Thera obeliscata. The sequence continues at coordinate 3,222,477 of OX387929.1, read as the reverse complement.
CCACTGTCCGCGCAAGATTATTTTGCGTCTGGCGGATAGCGGAATACAATTTGAAAAAACCTCGTATTATCTCCCACTCACAAACATGAACTTTTATTTTTTATTATGCCATAGCTGGTAGATGAGCAGACGGGCCACCTGATGGAGGGCAGTCACCGCCACCCCATAGACACCTGCAACACCGGAGGTGGTACTGATACGCAGTGATGCGCTGCCGGCCTTATATGAACATAATTATAGACCCCGCTTTTGAAGGACCCCATGTCGAAGCTCCGAGGGAAAACAGATCTCGATTTCCCATCCATATTTTTGATCGCAAGAAATATTTTCAGTCCATATTTTTATGTTTTTCGCCATCAGTCACGCGTAGAGCTATCTTGCGCGGACTCTATCACGAAATTGTAAAACAAAAGATAGTTATTGGCATCATTTTGGTATAGGATCATTTTGAAACAAACGTGTTAAAGCTATAGGTGAGTCTATAGGTGCCAGTTCCGCGCGACCAAGATCACGCATCCATGTTCCACGTCATATCATGGATCCAAGGGTGATCTTCGGATTTTTCCAAGTGCATATATTTATCATTCATCTTCTACGACATGACGGCTTTATAAAGAACATAATTGAAGGAAAGGTTGAAGGAAAACGGGGAAAAGGAAAGTTACACGAGCCAGATAAAAGAAAAAGTAGCTGTCATGTTGCATAAAGAAGTCAAGGAGGCCACATTTGAAAGACATTGAAGAAAACTGCATCAAAACCCCGACAAGAGCTAAGCTCTTAAATGTAAGAAGAAGAGATACACAAAAACCTACTTATTGTGTGAAGTGCAATATTAGTACTAAGTTAGATAGAAGTTTGTATAGATATCTATTAGTTTTAAGCCTTAGATAACGCATTGGATTAAATCTGTAATGTTATTATAAGTGAATGAATAAATAAATAAATAAAAATAAATAAATAAATACAACTTATTAACAACGGGATATTTACCACACCGTTCCAAACGTTCTCATAATCAATTCACATTCGCGTTTATAATATTAAAGTGATAATATATTTAGCACGACATTGGAGAGTCAATGAACGCCAGAGTCAGTTGCTACGTGATATCTATTTTCATCAGAATCAGATGATATAACTCTATAGACACCAGTTGCTTTCATTTTGATCTGAATCTACTCTATGGTCAGTCTCGCGAATTTGATAGCGCTAAGTTTGGAAGATCTAAAAATTTTGGACATTCCACACAACACTCCAGCCCCAAACTAAGCAGAGCTTGTACTATGGGAATCAGATAGCTAATATAGTACTTTTTTTTGTAAATACATACTTTAGAATACAATAATACCCAGACAGAAACCAAACATATGTGTTAACCACACACATATTTGTTCTTGGTGAGGACCGAACCCCCGACTTGCGGCACAGAAGGCAGAGCTACTACCAACTAAGCTGACTGTAGCTGTGCTGAGCTGTTGGTTAGCTAACTTATTTTATTCAAGGTAAGAAAGTAGATTAAAAACGTAGGTAAATAACTTTATTTCATTTCAGATGAAACACAATTTCTGGAATCTTCACCACAGGAAACCGGTATTTATATTATCATTCGATTCCAGAAGCTAATGACTAACACTTCCAACTTTATATTTGTAAAGCCCAAATTCAATGTGTTTTCCCAAATTTACGAGTGAGAATGAATTGATATCTTCTAGGTATGTTTTCTTTCTTTCTTTCTTTCTTTCTGGTTAACCGTTACATCGTCAACTGCATCATCACTGTATATCAGGTGAATATTGTAAAAAAAATGTGAGGTAAAGAAATCTTAACTATAGTATTTGCTGAACTAAAAACGTATGTACTTATATAACGAGAAGGATTTTTAAGTTCTGCTATTTAAAAAATAGCTCGTTCTTCAAAATGTTTTTAACTGTGTAAAATGAAACAGGTGCTTGCACAATTCATAGTATTTGACGTAAAACTGTAGTAGCTGTTGTTTAATCTGTGTCGTAGCTCATAAAATGATTTAGTAGCCTGCTTGGTTGCTACGTCATGCGTTACGTAGCATGACGTAGAGCCTGACGTATATGCGTCTACACAGATCGATTTTTTTAAATAACCTTGCGTGCGCGTACGCCTTACCTTTTAAAAAACACAATAAATTGCGCTAATACTTTTGGATATGTCAGTTTTTTTTACTCATTGATACTCTAGTAGACAGGCGTCAGGCTCAGTTGGTAGTGGCCCTACCTTCTTCGCCGTAGGTCGTGGGTTCGATACCCACTGAAATCAAATATTTGTGTGGTGAACGCAGATGTTTGATCTCTTTCTGGGTGTTATTATATTCTAAGCATGCTTAGTGTGGATTGACAATAATATTTATTATTATTAAACAAGAAACACCTATTTTAATAGGTAGGTATGATATCATAAAATAAATGTGATTCAAAATTGTCTTACAGATGATAAAATAGTCTATGCTATGACAACAAACAGGGAAATAACATGCATTTCGATACCAAATTCAAAATGATAGTCAAAGAAAACAGATTGGCTGGATGAAAAAACTCAGGACAAGTGTTTAGTTTTGGCTGCCTACATCAGAATAAATAAAAGCGATCCAGAAACAGTTTCACCAAAACTTGGTGCTGCGCCAACTGCAAAAACAAATGATAACAACGTGAGTGAGGACTAAATTGTTTTTTCTTCTGTACCCCTATCGTTTTAGTCTTTATTCTGAGCCCTACCGCGTTTTTTGCTTGACGCCTGTCGCCGTGTCTGCCACCTTTTTGTATGGAATAACGAAAAGCGCCCCTTGAGAGTGTTTCCATATAAAATGCGCAAAAATTGGATGCACACCACATCACAGTCTGTCAAAATAGCGTACGATCAACTGAAGATACTGAGAACCTCCCGGAGTGATTTTGGCAGAAATTATGAAAGGATGAATAATATGCCTGTGAAATGGGATTTTGGAATTTCCGGTTTGCAATTTGCTAGGAACCGCTTATTTTAAAGACAGAAATGTAAAAAAAGGGGAAACTCTGCGTTGAATTTTGTTTTCATCACCTTTATTTTTACATTCATTCATAGCCTGTAGAAATCCATTGTTGGACACAGGCATCCCAATTATTTTAGGCCAAGGTAAATCTTTAAATATCAGCCAAAACTACTTTGCCTGTACAGGGCGTCAATCCCAGCAACACGGTTCGATTGAGTGATCGCCGAGTGATAGCTGAATCCGCGTTCCATTTTCAAATTTTTCAAACAAAAATTGACATCTCACATCGATTTACGCGATCGCTTGAGTGATTTGTGTTTTCAGAATCGACACCCTGTACACTACTTTGATAGTGTCATAAAATAAAATAAATACCGGTTCTCCTTCCATCTTTCATTTCTCTACTCTCATCACTACGTCTTCTTAGTTCTCTCACTCCACTCACCAGCCGTTACTTTTCTCCAAAAATGAATAGGTACTTGGATAAATCTTCAACTGTATTCTCGTTGTCTTAGCATCACACAGACCACGTGACTGAAACACAACTCTGCCACGTGTTCATCCTCAAACCTCGTCACGTTTGAGTGAGTCATTTACGTAATGCAAATACCTATCAACTCGTCTCATTCGCAATAATAATAAATAATAATAAATAAATATTTTTGGACAATTCACACAACACTATCTAGCCCCAAACTAAGCAGAGCTTGTAATTATGGGAACTAGATAGCTGATATAATACTTGAATACATTTTTTTTTGTAAATACATACTTAGAATACAATACAACACCCAGACAGAGAACAAACATTTATGTTTACCACTGACAACATACCAATGACATGAATGTTAAGTTAAATTCATCTACTTCAAGTTGGTATACATAATGAATTGCCCTACGATTTTAGAGGGAACGCGACACCAAAGAAACATTGTCCACATGATGTGACCAATGTACCAAGTACCAAGCAGGAACTTTAAGCATACTTGATACCTACAAAGGATATAGAGGTAAATACATACGTAATATTTGGAAAAAAAATGGTACAAAAGTTATTGACCGCATGAAACTTGAATCGTGTCGTTTCCCTTGAGGATTTGTTAGCCAACTTCTAACACGAACACACTCCACCCCCTTAGACTTTAATTCTCTCTCTAGTTTGTTAAAGATCTGAGGGGTATTGTATGGTAAAGCTGGGAATATTTCAATTCTCTGGTCATTTAAAAATGGTTGAATTTCTATATAATAATGCAACGGCTAGGTACTTTAGTTTTATAATGTCTATGATATAAATTGTGGTTTGGCTCTCGCATTGACGTGATGTCGCCACTTGGCGTGAAACCAAATACTATACTTAGGTACATAATACACCTATATTATAGGTGTATTATGTACCTATCTTATAGGTCCTATAAGATGTATCCTTACATACACTAGATATAGTATACACGTGGAAAGTAAACTGGTTATCATTGGGAACGTGGAAGGAAGACGGTCTCGCGATAGATCCTCAAATAGGTGGATGGACCAACTTAAAGAGAGGAACATGGTGGGGAGAAGCCAGTTTTATGATGTGGTAAGCATGGCTCCATAACCCAAAACGCTGGAGAAGGCTGGATGAATCTGGGGAGAAACAGAGACGCATGGAAGAAGCTAGAGGAGGCCTTCACCCAAAGAGAGGTCTTTACATCAACCACACCGCAAACATTAAATATAGATTAGAATAGTTATGTACTTAAATGTAAAGAAATATACGGCTTTTTTATTTTTATTTATAAGCATGGCTGACGCGCTGGAACCTGGCCGTCCATTTTATACAACAAGGACATTCTATAGTGATCACGATCTTCAGTCATGAAATGCCGACCACGGAGAGTAAAGTAAATGAAAATGTATTATTTTTCTAAATAGAATAAGGAGGTTTTTAAACTTTCCTGTACTCAAAGTGGAGCTGTTTCGTTTTTCGCCTAAAATTGTTTATTCCAGAAATCATCTCACTGTCATAACAAAAGTGAGTAAGAACCGTGTTGGCTTTTTTACGTTACTTTCAAAATATATTTTATTGAAGTGCTCTTCAAAAACTTCCAGAAAATAGTGCACTGAAATTCTATAGAGGTATTCAACTAGACAACTCAATATTTTCACGACATGTGATATTATATCCGAAGGCGTGGTGACTTTTCAATTTCCTATTTGGGAATGTGGGCCGTATTCTATTCTTCTGAAAGGTTTTTCTTTAAAACTTTTGTTAAGGTTCCTTTTCTGAAACTTAACATCATCATCTGCCTGAAGAAGTACACTGCTGGACATAGGCCCTTATCATCCCTTATATCCTTATATTATAGTAATAATGGTTTTACATTTCCATCAAAAAAGGTTCTGAGTCCTTTTCATTCACCGCCAATATTAATCTCATCTAAATATTGGTAAACGTGATATTAAAATAGTAATATCCAACCATTTTTAATTTTGGTATCTAAATCTGATGAAAATATTAAAACAAACCATTTATTCTGGTTTGAAAAAAATAATTAACGGTCGCGTAGAGCTTCAGTCAGAATAAAGATATTAAAAAACTTTTTGGTTATAAAAGAGTGTAATGAGAATTTATTGCTTTGCTTGGCGACTGGCTTTTTTATGCAGAAACTTTTTTAGTAGGGAAGTTTTCAGTTTTTAAATTAATTTAATATACTCGTAGCACAGAAAAGTTCAACGAAGTGTTATTGAGTATGTACCTTCTTACCTCATACATTATTTTCAATTAATTATATTATTACTTGCTGTCGGGGGAAATATTCATGAATCATTTTTAGCCCTCCCCCGAAATACCCCCTGCCAAATGTTGAAAAAGGTATGGATAAAAGTAGTACAAAGTCGAAAGTATCAAAGGAAAGCATATTTTTTTCATGTGAAACGTAACAGATGCTGAACTCCACAGAGGCTTTCAAAAGCCTAGCTGTGGCTTGCTGCCATTAGCTGCCACCCCGAAGCATGACCCACTTTTATTCAACCAGTTCATGTTGACATAACCCAGTGCAGTCTTTCTATTTTGTTTTATACATACGTAGAGAAGGCACTCCAGTTTTCTTTACATCTTTATGGGTGGGATGCACCATCTCAAACACTAAATAAGGCAGTCAATATTTTTTTATGATATGAAAAAAATCTACAAGTCTACGGTCTAATGGGGAGCACGACAATTGGCCAGCGATCATACGATCAAACGATGCATTTTCTTCGCACGACGAGATTAAACACACACATTTCTTTGGAGTATCCCAATTGAAACTAAAAGTCATCGTACAATGACGCATGCGAAGTTTCATCGCACGATGAAATTGCATCCCACCAACCATCGCGCGATCGATGGCCACTACGCTCCCTGCGGTGGCAATCAGTGAAAAAATGTCAAATATGACCATATATTTATATATGTATTACGATATTTGACAGCGTTTCAATGGTGTGCGCAAGTCATAGATCGAAAGATTACAAAGTTCAGTCAGTTCGGCAATCACCAAGGATTTTGTAAATCGTACCCCAAAGTATATAAAAGTCCTGGGGATTTGTGTTTCCTTATCTTGTTTGTCGCCTGGAGCATCGACCTTTTTGTAGTTTTTTTCTTATCCATAATTCTCTGGGATTACGTAGTTCAGTAACCTGGTTATTACCACATCTACTGTAGCGCTGTTGGGCTTGCAACTGGTATTTGCTTGCACGTACGGGTATGAATGGAATGCTGTCATGTGCAAAATATGGGTAGGTAGTAACTATCCTAGGGCCTTTAAGGCGAAAACTATCAATTGAAAACAGTTAGAACCTTGTTTTCTTTATAAAACCGAACACAATCTACGCCAATCTTTCCTATTCCAAAACCGGCAAACAGTAGAAATAACTGTATTACATAATGGCATGTATTACATAAACTCGATTTTTTTTTTTTCTCTGACCTATGTCGTCCCACTGCTGGGCAAAGGTCTCCCCCAAATCTTTCCAACTATCTCTAACAAAAAAAAACTCAACATATTACACAAATAATTATTATGTTCCTCTATGTGTTAGATTGAGAAGTGAGTGAGAACTACAAGCATTATAAGGCCCGTATTAAAAAACAATGCTTGAAACCCTTGAGACGGACTCGAACCTCGAGCATAGATTTGGTGACAGCTCTCCATTGAAAAGTGTCAAAAATCTTTGCTTGGGACTCGACTCATACACAATCATTGTTTCTGCATACGGCCCTAAGAACTGTTGCTCTCTATAAATGACATTTTATCTCACGTTCTCTCTCTCCAACGATTTTCACAAGCAATTCTGAAACAATTTCTGTATAACTTTCAGTGTTACCACATCTATTGCAGATGGTAGAAGTTTCACAGTAACCTACTTCAATAAACTAGGATTGCTTCCGAACAAAGCCAAGGGTACACGTTTTACTAATAACTTCGCCCAAAGCTCAAGTACATTCACGATTTATATACGACTAAGAATTCCACTCGACTTCGTTCCTTTCATGCCAACGTTCAACTCCTTTTCAATCTTCGATGGTCGAAGCTTTCAATGAATGGATATTTGCAAAAACTGTTTTCTAATGAGGGATAACACATGCCACTCAAAAAGTGCCCTGTTCAAACCCTTCAAAGTGGCCTTGTAGTTTTGGAGATTTGGGTCAGTCAGTCAGTGAATCAGTCCCGTTTATAAATATAAGATTTTATGTGAAAGATTTGAGCTTTTTTATGTCTTTTACGTTGATAAATCCATGGCTTTCTTGGACGCTAGATGACGCTGTGATCTCATAAGCACCCTTGCCTCGTAAACACCATTCGTTCGGATAAATTGGTCATCTGTCTAAGAAAATCCTTTCTTATTGCCTTCTTAAACTTGAGTAATGTGAGCTAGTTTCATAAGTAGTTCGTTTCTGTTACTGTAAGGATAAATAATGCGAGATTTAGACTTACACCACACTGGCGCTCTCACTCTAAAGATCTGACTCTGAATACTAATATTACTTATTGCTTTTGACTAAAGGTTCAGGGAGTAGCATTTTACATCTGTATTAAGTGTAATCTATAAGTAGCACTATTTATAACTCACGAACGGCTGAACGGAAGTGGCTGAAAATTGGTGGGGCGGTAGCTTAGAACCGGAAGAAGGACATAAAAATTTTTATCTCGAAAAAATAACGGGAACGGGGCGAGTGAAGCCGCGGGCGACCGCTAGCAAACTTATAAAAGAGTACATATTCAGTAAACAATACATCGAATAGCTTAAGATAAACAATATTGTAACTGTTTTATGGAAAATAATTGTTTTAACAGTAAGTAGTTTTGTAAACTAAGATAATATAAAAGATATTTTATGGAAAATAATTGTTTTAACAGTAAGTAGTTTTGTAAACTAAGATAATATAAAAGATTTACTTTATACTCTTCACTTTTCCGTTGCAAAATTATCCAATTTGTAAGTCCTTGGGCGCCGAGCCAATACCTACCCAACCAACAATCTGCGTAGGTAAATGGACAACCAGAAGAGAGATCGATAGTTGACGGGAAAAACAGTTTTGATCAGCTCACTGGGTGGAAAGTGGCCACTTTCAGCCCGCTGCACAAACCGAAGTTGCTCCTTTCCACCGTCGTCGAGCAGAAAAATCGTATACCTACACACCACGGGAAGTAAAAATGAAAGCTCAGATCACATATTTGTCAACCTCGGCTTCGCCGATGTAAACATGTACATGATGTGATCTGGGACATTTCTTATTTTACTTCCCCGGGGTATGTAATATACTATTTTTAAATAAGTTTGTATACTAACCCGTTTGAATTAAGCATGATAGTACAAGTTGATTCCTTTCATCATTGTGGATGAATGGTTTGTTGTTTATTTGTCCGTCGGTAACATGCATGGACAAGTAACCCAGTTACATAATTATCATTGTTTGTTGTTGCATGGTTAGAGGTTTTATTAGTAGAGATGTTTGTGAAGGACTCGTCCGGGGAAGTACTACCACCATGCCTATTTCTGCCGTGAAGTAGCATCGCTGTGATTCTGTTTGAAGGGTGTGGGTGCCGGTGAAATTACAGTATGCGAGGTTGAACATTTGTATGCCTCACGTTGGTGGACGCAGGGTAATGCATCGTAGGGCAGGTTTCAGACGTGAGTTACCTAGGAGGCAATACTCTGTTATAGATGATGATTACCACTTAACAATAGGTGGGCCATGTGCTTGTTCCATCAGCTATAGTTGTATAAAAAAAAGACTATATCAGGTGGGTGGTAGTAATTCCGGTTGCATTTTCTTATAAAAATAGAGACACTGACGAGTCAACGCATTTATCAACACAGTCACACTTAAACTTAAGCAATCATCATCAGCCTGAGGAAGTCCACTGGACATAAACCTCCCATAATCATTTCCAGGAAGAAGTGAAGATTCTGGGCCCTCATTTTAATTCTAATTGAGTGGGAAGAATAAGATCTGCACCCGCGATGGGGTGTATTGTGCATTGTCTCCCTGCTAAGCTTCCCCCAGCCAACCCAACTCCTTAAAATAGCGGAGTAGAACTTTGGGTTGATGGCAACAATTTTCCAGTGGACTGGATGGTGACAAAGATGTGGATGTGGAGGGACAAGACTCAATCAGTTTCCTGAGTTCTGTCTTGGACTTCGCTTCTTCCGCTGCGGAGCAGTTCGGGACCCTCTCCATTCACCAGCTTCCCGCAATCTTCACAATGCAATACGTGGAGGTATTTTGCAATTACCTACCTAGTTACATACAGCTAAGTTTCAAGTTCACATGGCATAGTTCTCAAAAGGCAAAGCAGGAACCTTTCAAACGAGTAAGTCTTATTTGGACTTCCTTTGATCGCCAGCAATGTATTGGATGACGCAATGGAAATCTTTTCACTTGCCGATTAAAACCCTTCGAGAATACGTCCAAAAGGAGGAATATAAAAAACCTCATAGTACTTTAAAAATAAGAGGCGACTATAGTTGGTTTTGGTGTTCTACCTAGGAACCGACCATCAATATGATAGTTTCTTAAATATTATAAAACTTGGGTAAGCACTTGATGTCTGTAATGATGCAAATTAAGCATCCAACAATCTTCCTCTCTAATTTCTTTTTTTCGTTTCTTTTTTATGTTTTACGACGCTTCGTGCATCGCCACCGCCCCGTCGCGTCGCGCCGTTTGTTTCTGCTGTTATTCACTGCTTTCCATCTAAAGGTTGCCTGAAATAATTTGTTCGCTTTCTATCGCCTTCAGCGGTAAGGCCGCTCTCTGTACTTAATTTAGATACGATTTGTTTCTGTGATGTATCCTTGTGTACAATAAAGTTCTTCATGTCGTGTTACTAGTTATTTCGACCCAATGCAATGTGGTGAAAGGATTTTAAGTGCGCCTCAAAGAGGCTCCTTATTCGTGCACTATTACTATATACACTACACTACTGTGCTACAATATCTATCTATCTTTCTTTCTTTGGGTAGCTTTCAGGGTAGAAAGTACGTGCGTCTCTGTAAGTCACGTTGTAAAGTAATCTACAATAAATCCCTACACGTTTTCATCACGGCTTGGTTTTAATACGGGGTTGATCTAAATCGGCAGCAATTAAATCATTGATTCGACGACCTTTATCGGTAATTACTCGGTTACCCCAATCCTTTCATCAATGCTTGACCTTTGGAAAGTCCTCTAATTTTAAATAAAAGCCGTGAATAGCTGGCAAGTTTTTGATCATAATTTGCTTATGTCTTCAAAGAAAGTAATTATTAGGGCTTTTGCACTGTGAGATGTAAATTAGGTATGATTTTAATACCTTATCATTCCATTATAGAATCGGAATAAACTTTTACAAGGCTTGTACGGACTACGGTGGAGGCCTTAAAAATACGCTAGTTTTGCAAAAGAAAGGAACATATCATATTGTTAAGTGGGAATCGGACCCGCAAACTAAGGCATTATCCAAAAATAAACCACAAACAGTCGTCAATATTCATATCGATAGATTTGGCACCACGCCAACCTTCAAAAACAGCCTCTGAATCAAATAGCATATCAAAGAGATGTACTGCTTAGGATAGAGAAGAAGAAATTACGTCACACACGATAAAGCGTTGTTTTGCAATCCGACTAAATAAAAAATGAGGAGGTTCGCAATTCAGCTGTATTTTCATGTTTGTTACCGGAAAAGTACGTCAGTAATAAACAAATTAAAATAAAAAATTGTATCTGAAATGTTTTCCAGATTGATCCCAAACAAATTTCAACAAACGTGATTCAGCATGCTATAAAGTCGATTTTCAAGTTGATAAACTTCTTGTGATTGTTTTAATATATGTCTAATTATAAAATCACTGGATCCCGTGCTTTATTGGATGTTATACGAGACCACAAACAACACAATTTGTGGCTGCTGTGGTGTTAAATTCCCGAATAGAGCGCACTGCAGTGACGTGCGAATACTGGTAGGGGTAGCTTCCAGGCCCTGGAAGAAATTTATTTGGGCAATTTGTTAGCTTCAGGCATGCAATTTGGGAATTTCCACAACTTTCAGTTTAATATTTTACAACTATGTATTTACAGAGAATACCACCTACCTGGTTCTATGTCAATAAGACTACTAAGTAGCACAATATGTTAGGTTACACGAAGAAAATCGGTAATTATTGTAGTAGAAATAGAGCTCTTTGTGAAGGGCTCATCCAGAGAAATACCACCATGCCTTTTTCTGTTGTAAAGCAAAATTGCTGTGTTTCGGTTTGAAGGCTGTGGGTGCCAGTTAAATAACTGGCACGTGAGGCTGAACATTTGACAAGTTGATGGACGCAGGGCAGTTCATAGTAGGGCACGTTCCTGACGTGCGTGACCGATGAGACAATGATTTGTTATAGGCGATGGTTACCACTTAACATCAGGTGAGCAATAATATTGTTTCATCAGGTAGTTGTTTATAATAAACATACTTAATAAATATATAATTAAATTACTTTGACTTATTTAATGGTGGAAGATCTACTGCAAAATTCTAGGACCTACCCGAAGGGAAGACGGATCATGGAGGCTTCGAAATAACCAAGAGGTTGAAGACCTAGTGGCTGAGCCTAACATCTTAGGAGAAACTAAAGCCGCAAGGCTCCGATGGCTCGGGCACGTACTCCGTATGGGAGAGGATCGTGCAGTCAGGCGCGCGTACACAGGCAGGCCGAACGGACGTAGGCCCTTTGGTCGTCCCAGGTACCGATGAGGCGACGAAGTCGTAAAGGACCTCCAAGAACTCGGAGCCAGCAACTACGCGGAAGCCTGTATGGACAGAGAAGCCTGGCAGACTCTGGTGTCGGAGGCCAAGATCCTCTTTGGGTCGTTGCGCCACAGCAGTAAGTAAGTATTTAATGGTACCTAAATTCGATTAAAGCAACGATCACATCGATGTAACATCTTATCATACAACAAATATCTTCTCTATTGTGAGCTCGTAAACCGATATTTGTAAAGATGTACTTGTAAAGATGTACTTAGTTGATTGTTTACTTAGCAATACATGACAGGCCCGTGATAATAATGATAACATGTAGTGAACTTCTATTTCCAGACAGCGTTATCGGTTTCTAGAATATTGTACTTGTTTTTTGTTTGGTTTGGGCAACTATCTGTCAATTGAGTCGGCTTCCTCATAAAGGCTTATTTTATTTATTTGACTGGCCTCTTAGCTTAGTTGGTCTTCTTCTTAAATTTAATACCTAGCTCTTGTCGGGGTTTTGATGCAGTTTTCTCCAATTAAGTCTTTCAAATGCGGCCTCCTTGACTTCCTTATACGATATGACAGCGGCTTTTTCTATCTGGCTCATGTAACTTATTCTTGGCCTTCCTCTTCCCCGTTTTTTAGTTGGTAGTAACCCAAAAAAAACAATATTGCTTAACTTAACTTCTGCTAACTAATCTTACTTTTTAAATATGACTATTATAAAAGTTTGTTCTAATATGACGCCGGCCGTGATGGGTAGCCGTGTCGGGTTGTTTTTGGACAAAGGCCTCTTCCAGGGTTTGCCATTTGGTGCGGTCTTGATATGATCTGCGCCATTTCTTAGGAAGCTCATTTCCCTGTTTTATTACTAACTATCAAATAAGAATGACTATATAAAATATGCGGTAGTAGAGTTGTTAAAGATTTTATCAGTATCAATCTGTTTTGTATTCCATGATTATGATTCGTGAATATCAGGGTCAGTACGCCTACCACAAGCACTGTCTGACTCTGTCTCTGGTTTAGAGTCTGTGTGAGTGTTGACTAAAAAAAATTCTACGCCGAAACGTCAAACATACAGAATAATAGCCCCTTCCCGCTGGTGTGTGATATCGCACACGGAGGCGGATCAGCTCACACGACACACCATGGGAACGGTCTCGTGCGCTGACGTGCGCGGTAGCACAGGAGCCCTTTCTGTGTGCGTTGTCGTTTGCGTCGTACGCTGTGCGTGATGATCTGCAGAACCACGCACCGTAGGAAGGCAGCATAGTACACTGGTGAGCACTCACACAAACTCAAAACCAGAGCCAGAGACAGAGTCAGACAGAGCTTGTCGTAGGCCTGCAGGACGAATTTTTTGACCTGTTTCTAAAATATAAACATCATTAGGGTCACCGTTGGTCAAATCAAGCACATCACTTATTGATGTGGTAATCAGAAGTTCAGGACGCTGTTGATGACCTCAGTTTGATAGCAGTTGAACCCTGATCTAGGCAATGATAACATGCGAGTATATGAATGGAGATAAGGGATATTAAGTTTTTGAGGCTAAATAGTATTACCTACTTTACGAGGTAGTATGTACATACATCTGATCTGTACCCGAAGTCCCAGTGCATTTACAACATTTCGTTACCAAATGTTGTTTTCGTTTCGCCTATTTGTCTCTGTCTATTGTATGGAGAAAAGATGAGACAACAACTCTAACTACGTAACGTATTTTTGCTGTCTCATATTTCCTCCATGCAATAGAGAGAGGCAAAAAGGCGAAACGAAAACAACATTTGGTAACGAAATGTGGTAGCAAAACTCCGACTTCGGGTTCTGAACCCCTTCCTGATAACCAAAAAAACATTCACTTTCAACATTGCACCATCTAGCACCAAACTAGGAAAAGCTCAAAAATGCGGTTCAATGGAAGATGTTTTTTTTTAAATAAATATTTTGGACAATCTACTAGCCCCAAATTAAGCAGAGCTTGGACTATGGGATCTAGATAGCTGATATTTACATTGTAAATGTATCATTTTTTTGTAAATACATACTTTTAATACACAGTATAACACCCAGACAGAGAACAAATATCTGCGTTCACCACACAAATATTTGTTCTCGGCGGGGATCGAAACGACCTATGGCTCAGAAGGCAGAGTAACTACCAACTGAGCCGAAAGGCCAGTCGATTTTGAGCCTTCTCCATCCACCGATTTCCAGCAATCTACTGTCATCGATCCAACAGAAGGAAGCACCCTACGCTACGTCTTCCGGTTAGTGTTCGCTATTCGAAATGATGATGATGCTGATGATAAACTTAAATAACATGAGAGCAAATACATGATATCGGTTTAATACAACCAGCTTTGCGGTTTTCTGTACCAGAAGCTAAACGCCAGTAAATCTATTTAGCTTTCCGGTTTAGTAAATAGAAGCGGTAAAGCGGAGAATGGAAAGCTCAGTGAACCTACTGGGGCGTGGCCGACGTGATCACGTTAGGTTCGTAGAGGCACTACGCCGTAGATGTACGGATCGTAGCAACGTACTACGTGGCGACAGTGAGCTGAATAATAATTTATTGGTTTTCAGTAGGTAGTGTGTAATTTGAGATTTTGAGTGTGGAGAGTATTTTTGTATAAGATGAAAAAAGTTGAGAAAGTATTTTGCTAAAACGATGATTTTTTTCCAAATTAATGACTGCGGAAATCAAATTATTTTACATAAGGTTAAAAAAAAACGCTGATCCATGAATCTCTCCTTCTGTGAAGTTCGTTTAAAGTTTTGTTACGATTTTTAAACAATTATTTTATATACCTAGCTGATCAGGTATACAAAAGTTTGACTTTAGTTCAGGATGACTGAACTTCATGCGCTTTTGCCACAACACAATGCGTGTTTATTTTATGCTTGTGTGGACAATATTTATCAGAGAGGTGGATGAAAGAAAAAAAGAAGAAATGAAAGAAAATATATTTATTGACCACATAAACAAATAAAACAACACATATATGGTAACAAAATCACACGCGGTTAATTAGGTTTAGGTAGGAAGGGTAGCATGCAATAAGCGCCCCTAATGACTTTGCTGACATGTTTGTCAACAGTTGTATGCACGTGTGTATTGATGATAAGGTAATTAATCGGATAACGATCCAATACGCGTGATAAACGATGCAGTGAACACGTGTAAGGCAAGCTGCAACTGATTTTAACTATGTAACTAATTTTGAATGTATATTGTTTATTTTTATTATGTAATTGATTGGATTCAGGGTATATTATTGGGATTATTTTTATTATGTTTTTTGTTGTATTTATAGAAACTAAAATTCCGATTATGAAAGGCTGCACTATCGTATTAGGATACTCCTGTTAGGATAGGGCAATGGTTATAAATAAATAGTAAATAATAATAACTTAATAAATTACTAGAAGTAATAGTGGGAGCACAGGAAGTAACAGTGGGACTCCAAAATCCATCATCTATTTTATACTAATATCTAATAAGCTGAAGAGTTTTTTCGGTTGAACGCGCTAATCTCGGGAAATACAGGTCCGATTGAAAAATTATTTTGTTGTGGATAGCCCATTTATCGAGAATAATATCACGCTACGACTAATAGGAACAGCATCAATGCAACATGTTGCAAAAATCTATGTCTATCCTTTTCTAACACGTGGGGACTTTTCTATGTCTTGTGTCTTGTGGGGAGGTGAGGAGGTAGCTTAGAACCAGGACCATCTCCTGGTACATAGGACTCTTTTTATCCCTAAAAAGTAACGGGAATGGGGTAAGCGAAGCCGCGTGCGGCCGCTGGTTTTGATATAAAATTGACAGTAGGTATATTTTTGATTTCACAGCTTTTTATTTTGTGAGATCATATCCGCCTCACATGCTGTTATCATACTTACTTCACGCAAATAAATGGTATCAATTCATAATTGTGAGAATTTACTCGTTCCTGAATATCATCACAATATTTTTGTGGCGCAGACGACTATGTAACACAATCCGTTTGGATGAAGTAATAAAAATTACGACCTAGATACCTTGCTAGCGATAACGACCAACCCAAAAATGATATTCATCATTGAAGTGCTGATGAGAAACGCATGATAAGGTTTTGTTTGTAATATTTGCACTTCATGGCCCGGAGTTGCTCTGTCTGCACGTGATCAAAAGGTTTTCAGGATTTATAGAGTTTATTTTTATATTTCTTAAAAAATTCCTACATTGCAGGAGTATCGAGGTCAGTGGCCACTTATGCATATAATATCAACTGGACAGGAGGTAGTCAAATTATATTCATGCACATTTGATTATTGTCATTTTGGCGCTGTAAGCCATGACGAGCCATGATTACAGTGCACGGAACAAAAATTAGTGATGTCCGCAAGACTAAAATTAGTGATGTAGTAAGTTCTCGGGACCTCGGGACTCTCGTTACTCCTCGGTGGTTTTTCAAACAGGCACACAAAACTAGCTGTCAAACGAAAAAATATATTGTATTATTTTTTTGAATTTGGCTTATGACGTTTAAAAAATGGCGTCGACTTTAAAACATTGGTGATTATTAGTTTATTCTATGTATAGTATACATGGTTATAGTATATTGTATAGTTTTGACTTATCTTTTTTTCAAAACAGACGTCGGCAATGACTTTTACTCCTTTATTATGATCAAAATGAACGAAGATAGGAAAAATATTTTTGATAGGTTTCAATCTTAATAATCAAAGGTTCTAACATTTCACAAGTCCTGCCTGAACAATAGATAGGACATCAGCAAATAATACCAGGAAGAGGAAATAGTGAGAAGGTATGCATATCAACATAATTTATGTGTACATACGTAATCAAGGCAAGTACTGGTAGGTACAAAACAATATATCACAATGATGTTTTCGAACAAAGATATTGTATTATCAATACAGAACGAGGTATCTCTACCTAAGTACGTAGGTACTAGGTATAGTTTATTGCACCTACTCTCTACTAAAGATAGGATTTCTACCTAAGTACGTAGGTTAACTAGGTATAAATTATTGTTGCACCTATTCTCTATAACGTACCTACCTTCCTAGTCTTATTATATTATATTACGTATATACCTATTCTATACTCTGAGAGGTATTGGTGATATTGAAAGGTAGGTATTTTTATTTATGTAAGCTATTTATTTGTATGGAAAGATAATTCTATGCGTAGGTACTTAATGGGTGTAAAAACATTACCTACTCCCGTACTGTGCTACGAAAAATAAATCAATTTTCGTGAATGTGAATTTCGAAAATTTTAGTTTATTAATAAAATTGGTTAAATTAACGATCGTTATGCATGGATATGGAAGAAACGGGTATTTATCGAGATTACCTTTATTATTTCCCGACGCGACGTTTCGACCGTGTTACAACAGCCGTGGTAAAGGTAAGCGTGATAAATACCCATTTCTTCCATCTAATTATAAAATTATTGGCGTTTGAGTTAGTACTAATGATACAAAATTGTGTCACTTGTACCATCAATGGTACTACTGCCACTAAGAAAGATTTTCAAGACTAAAAATAATTTCTCCTCAAAACAGTCCATGCCAACAGCTTCC
The DNA here is from genome assembly GCA_947578465.1 of Thera obeliscata. NCBI lineage: Eukaryota > Metazoa > Arthropoda > Insecta > Lepidoptera > Geometridae > Thera > Thera obeliscata. The sequence goes on along the minus strand of OX387929.1, from coordinate 3,204,634 downwards.
TGTAGGGAAATACGATATTTCAAGCCGGAAGCGACATATTTTTTTAGATTTCATTAAGCTAACATTCTCATACCTAGTTGCACTAGTTCAGTATGTATAATAGTGCCTTTTTTTATGCAACTAGCTGATGGATGGTCAAAGCATTGCCTCGTAGGTCACGCACGTCAGGAACGTGCCCTACGATGCACTGCTCTGCGTCAATAAACTTAAGCCATACAGATGCTCAGCCCCACGTGCCAGTAATTTCACCGGCCCACACCCTTCAAACCGAAACAGCAATGCTGCTTCACGGCAGAAATAGACATGGTGGTAGTACCCGTACGAGCCCTTCACCAAGAGCTCTACTACAACTACAGGTATGTTGTGACTTAATCACATAGAAACTTGTTAAACCTGACACCAGGTAGGCTTCGAAGGGCGACAAGGACTCACCTTGACGGGCGTTAACCCCTCACACGTAACATTATAATTAAAATCAATTAGAAAGGCTTCACTAAGTTACGTTGGTTACTACTTAGACATATCTATATACCTATATCATATACCTATACACTATAGTAGAAAGTAGGTAAATGGTTGTTTACGCTGACGCAAAGTCAGAAGAATTTAATTTATCTTGGTCTACCTTTAAGGCCTGCGCACACAAAGGCAATGGCGATCAGCTGAAACGCTGTCAAATATGACAGCGATATTTAACAGCGTTTCAGCTGATCGCCATCGCCATCGCTTAGATGTGCGCAAGCCTTTAGAGTATACCTACCTACAATTACAATCGTAGACAGTAAATGGATATACGCTGGACGCGTAGTTAAATTCAGAAGAATTTAATTAATCTAGGTTTGAAATATAAAGACGATTATGCCAGCTCTACCTTGATTTTATTCATGTTTAGTTTCTAACAATAATTTATTCTAGATTTGTTTATTATCCTAGATTGTCAGCATAATGTGGAAACGTTGTCTGGTCTACGGTAGTAAATTCGTTGAATTTTATTGTTTGTGCTGTACCTAATCAAGAAAAGGGACGAATACTGAATGAGATTCAATTTTATCTCTATAAATCAGTATTTATTCCTTTGTTAGCAGTCTAACAAAGGAACTTAACTTACCTTGGGTCTCCAGAATCCAAAGAGTTGATCGACGCCCGTGGCACCAAAGGCCGGTAGCTAGATCTCGTCATCGTCAACACTAATCACAACCAGTCATCTCACTTTACCACCGAGCTGAATGAAACAAATAATCGGAACGGCACACAGACAGCACTTCACAATACCAACTGACTATCAATCGCCTGCCACTACATACTTGAATGATAAGCTATCATGTCGTGGATGGAAACTGCGTTTTTAAATACAAAAGGTGAAATAGCATGCCGAAAACGCTGTTTACTTCGATCAATGATACCTACATAGTTGGGTTGGGGTGAAAGCTCCAATCGCCACACCCCTCTTCCTTTCAGTTTACTGCCATCTATTGGAAACGCGTTAAACTTAACTAATGTTAAGCGAGCGTAGGTTCTTGAAGGGTTTGGCAAAGTTGGTACTAAGTTACAAGGTTTGTCCTAAAACGTTGCTTTAACTTTCCGTTATTGCGAAACGAGTTTTTGTACAGGGGCTACAGATTTCAAGCGTGTTACTTTTTAATTACTGTTAGGTACTATCCTCTAAGCTGAGTTGGTAGTAGCTCTGCCTACGCTGTAGGTCGTGGGTTCGATCTCCACCGAGAACAAATATTTGTATGGTAAACACAGATATTTGTTCTCTGTTGTTACTCGTATATTGTATTCTACAGGGTTATTCATTATTAACTGCAAATACTCAGGAATTAGGTTCAACAAATAGAATAAAAAATATTTATGAAATTATTTTTTTTAAATTTGATCAAAAAGTTTTTCAAGTTTTTGTATCAAAATTTTATTTTTATTAAATTCTTTACGGCTATTGCATAATGATTGCCATGGAGAACAGGACGCTGACCCACCCAGGCGGTGACTGAACGCAGAGTGTCACTCACGGCGCGCGGGCGCGGATAAAAGGTCAAAATAGGTCAGGCGCCAATGATTCCTTTATCGATTTTCTCGGGATTTTCATAACAAAACTTAAAAAAAATCATTTCATAAATATTTTTTATTTTATTTGTTGAACCTAATTCCTGAGTATTTGCAGCTAATAATGAATAACCCTGTTTATGTATATTTACAAAAAAAACATCCATGAAGTATTATATCAGCTATCTGGTTCCCATAGTACCTACAAGGTATGCTTAGTTTGGGGCTAGATAGTGTTGTATGAATTGCCCATAACATTTATTTATTATTATGATTATTATGTAATTATATACCTAATAGGGTGTCTTTACTTTTCTGATGAAAATGAATCTTATGATTCAAATAATAGGCCATACCTTACTACTGTCTATTGTACTTGTTTAATGTCTAAGATACTTGAACACAGAAAATTAGATAGATTTCTTATCTTCAATTTCAACTGGAGCATCTTTCTCTTTCCCACCCGTTGCTTCCGCCTCTACTTGCTCGGTGTCCTCTGTTATTTCAATCGTTGGTTTCACTTTTTCACCAATGGGTCCGGATTTTGCGGTTTCTTTCTTATCGTCTTCTTCTTTTATAATCGCTTCTAGCTCTTGTTCGGCGTTTTTCAGGTCTTCTTCTGTGATTTTTATATCCGGGAATCGTCTCTGGAAAAAGACATAAAACTTCGTCAACGTCAAAGTGACACTCTGTTTAAGGTAAGTATACCTAGTTTTAGTCGTGTGGAACTGGTGCCACCTAGATTCACTTAGATAGTTTACATGCGTTTCAGATATTATTTATCCTATTCTTCATTTATTAACAACACGGTCTGCTGCACTGCGATGTATACATTTATGAACCATGGCATTTAAACAACTGACACCAAGGCATTTTAACATTTTGAAAGATCTAAAAATATCTTTTGAAAAAAATAAAAATATCTTACAAAATGTTGAAATGCCTTGCCGACTTCACATACGAGTAAAGTGGGCAGAGAGAAGGTAATCAGAAAAATTAAAAAATCGTGAATATTTTTAAAACCAAGAAATTAATGTAGGGTAGGTTTAGGAGCACTAATCGCCTAGTTCTAGTGGTAGCAACCCCGCCTTCCGATCCTAAGAACCTTGGAATTTTCAAGTCAAGAGTGAACATGTGGATTATAGCTGAGCGAGCTCCACCTTGGGCTGCATTTTTCACTTTCCATCAGGTGTGATGGCAGAAAAATCCTTGGATGGCAGTTTACCTATCAATAATAAAAAAATAGAAAAAAAGGTCGCGGTTTCAAATTTATATTTCAAATCCAGTAGGCACCCTGTTAATGTTTATTGCAGTGCTGTAGTGACCATTATGAAAGTTATAGTCATACAGACTATACTAAAATATCCTTATTGTTTATTCCTTACTGTTATTTGTACTTAGTGCACCCGCTAGGGTGCACTAAGAAACCATCATATTACACGCTTCTCTCCATCCAAAGGTTGTCTGGAAGAGATCGCTTTTCCAGCGATATGACCGCCCATTGTATAGTGGCGGAATGAAAATGTTCGTCTATTTTCAACTTGATTTGTTCAACGTATCACGATCACATACTACCTTTAGAAACTGAATAGACAGAATACCGTCACAAATTATGTCAAAATGTGTTCATGATCAAGGCACTGGTGCAAGCGAAAACCGACTCTAAGGTGACGAACATTTTCATACCGCGACTGTACATTACTATGTTTTAAATTATTGTTACTTGTTTTTTCATGGTCTGCAATAAAGAATTTTCTAGTCTATTCTATTATATTCTACAGACGCAAAATACGTCACCTGTAGTTCCGCCAGCGTGTTTCGCATATTGTCCTGCTGGTCCCGCATCCTCCTCGGCAGAGTGAACACCGTGTTGAACAGACGCATCATGATCCATCCCAAGACGGTCAGACCTCCATACGTGAGGATTGCCTTCCCCATCGCCCAGTAGTCCACGCTCACTTGCTGATGCTTCATGGTGGGACCTGCAAACTTGCGAAGTGAATTCATGTTTTGAATTTTAAAATATTAATTAATTTAGTGGACAATCTGCACAACACTATCTAGCCCGAAATTAAGCAGAGCTTGTACTATGAGAACCAAGCAGGGGCCTAATTCTCGGGCCGATCTCGATCATTTTGCAATTTTATTTTATTGCTTCTTTCACAACCCCGCACTTTTTCTACGTTTTCCATGTATCGTAGCTGTCGAGGCTTCTACGATGAGGTCGTTGATGAATTACTCAAGTAAATCTGCCATTCTCTCTTCGAAAAGAAGCAATAAGACAAAATTGCAAAATGATCAAGATCGGCCCGAGAATTAGGCCCCTGATATAATACTTGATTATTTTTTTTGTAAATAGTACTTAGCCAGATAGCTGATACTCGTATAATACGTAAATGCAGTTTTTTGTACTTAGAATGCAATTTATCATCCAGATGAAAAACAAACATCTGCGTTCACTACACAAGTAGGTAGGTATTTGTTCTCGGTGGGGATCGAACTCACTGCCTACGGCGCAGAAGACAGGGTTAGTACTAGTACCAAACCAACTGAGCCGTGACTCCTGTCCAAGTGTGCACAACAAAAAATTCGCTCCGCTACTAAAAATTAGTTCTTTTTTCAAGGTCAGTCAGTGCTACTGAATCGTGGCCCTGCATTTATCTGACTGTGAACACGGGAAATTGGATTATTCAGATACCTACACCATTTTTTATAGGTATTGACGTTTAAAGTTGTTTTGTAAAAGTTCACTTCGACTTCGACTTCGTAAGTAAGCTATGTTGTGTTGTGTGGTGCCAGCCGGTTCAATTTTCAGAATGATAATCACTGTGCAATGCTACGAAGGGCACGTCCTTAGTAGACGTGCTCTGAGAGATGGGGTCATGAATTGTTTGACCTATAGACAGAGGTTACCCGCAGATTTTTATGAGAAATTCTCATGAAAAACACAGTTTTAAAGAACAGAAACACAAATGTATTTATTGGTGAACTTGTACAGGGGTATAAAATATTGAAGTGAAAACTACAAAAGTAAAAACTGTGTCGCAGCTTCCAGCACCCAACCTTCGGCAAAAGGGAGACAGGCGTTCACTACGCTAATACAGTACAGGTATTCGTTATTACAAAAGCAAGAACTTAAAACTAAAAGCTAAAACAAGTGTTTTAACATTTTATCTAAATTTAAATTATACCAGAAAAGATAGAGAAGAACAGAGGAGATAAGAGTTCTTTTTCTTAGGCCAGTGTGGTGAAAAGATTTCAAGTGCCTCTTAGAGAGGCATCTTTTGAACTTTTTTAGTTTCTACAACATGCCGGTTTTAGTCACACGATGTTTTAGTGAGGAAACCGAGAGTAGCACAGTGCACGTACATTTTTCCAACGAAAAACTCATTGGTACACGACTGGATTTCAACCCACGACCTTAGGATTGGAAGGCGGGCCGCTACCACTAAAACTGGTGTTCTGTAGAGCTCTAGTGAGCTCTACAGTTTTCGAGTCTATCATACCTATCTATCTTGTGGCTTACCGCTAACAAATACCTATTATAAAAGATCACAGTTTTATAGCAGGTATAACTTAACTGTCTTGTGGCTTACCTCTTATAACTGTCAAAATTAGGCTCCTGTTTCAAGTTGCTTGATTGTCCGTACTTCCCCACTATGACGAGTGCAAGTAAAGAAGCCCTCTGTGGTATTGTAGTGACCCATTTCCCATGGTTACGATACACGCGGTGTGAAATTATTGATGAAGCAGGGGTGGACAACTTATACAACTTAGCTGATGGATCAAGCATATGCCCCACTTGATAATAAGTGGTAACCATTACCATCAAAGCATTTGCCTCGTAGGTCAGGCACATCAGAAAGTGCCGTACAATGCACTGCCCTGATTCCATCAACTTGAGGCATATAGATATTCAGCCGCACGTGCCAGTAATTTCACCGGCACCTACACCCTTCACACTCTGAAACACGGAGGTGTTGCTTCACGGCAGAAATATGCATGATGGTAGTACTTCTCAGGACATTCTTTTTTAAAATAGGATAACTTAATTTCTAGTAACAATGCAAAAGGTACATGTGTATTATTATTGCAGGTAGATATGCATGTATGTATTTGTGATTTAATAGGGCGAAAACTATCCATCGAATACTGTTAGAACTCTGTTTATCTTTAGAACACGGAAAACAATCATCTACGTATAACGTTTACAACGAAATTTTTCTATACCCCGACTAGTGATGTCTCGTTCCCCGGTCGCAGTAGTGATGTTCTATTCCCAAAATCGGTCAAATTAAAATAAATAAACCACCACAAAATGTTGACGACCCATGCAATCGATGAATCGATATCCCTGGCCATTATTGGCGGCAATTAGACACGTGATATAGGCAGGTGGACATCACTACTGCTTATTCTGTTCATGGTGGTCCGAACAGCTGCGTTCAATGGCAAAATATTCTTAGCCAAGGTAATTGTTTTGACCAAAATCAATCGCATATATTGATTTTGATCCGATGTTCAGTGGTATAAAAAAGTATTGCCTCGAAGGTCACGCACGTCAGGAGCGTGCCCTACGTCCATCAATTTGAGGTTTAAAGATGTTCAGCCTCACGTGCCAGTAATTTCACCAGCAACCACGCCCTTCAAACCGGAACACAGCGATTCTACTTCACGGCAGAAATAGGCATGGTGGTAGTACTTCCCCGGACGAGCCCTTCACAAAAATACACTACTATAATGTTTATGAAAAACTAGTGTAACATCACGTATGTTACACTATTTTTCGAAAAAAACTCACTCGTATAAAAATTGAGGTTTATTCAAAAGTGATAAATCTATTTATACAGATCGCAACGCGAAAATAATATCAGTTTCAACATAAATAAATTAAAGAACGAAAAACAATCTACTAAAATGTACATACAAATAAAAAAACTTCAATATTATTTCTAAGCAATAAAACAAATTATTTATACAATACTAAAACTGTACATTAGTTGGTCTCACAATCACAGTTGAGTATCAAATAAAATATTAAATTTAAAATACGCACGATTTCTATTCTAATGGTTAAATAAAGGAAATAATTCAAGTTTGTTTAAATAAACATTGTGGACGATTTAAACAACACTATCTCGCCCCAAATTAAGTAGAGCTGGTGTCGCGTGGAACTGGCACCTAGACTCACCTAGCTTTAAGACGTTTCAAAGTGATTCTTGTATCGTATTGAATAAACGCTTATTGAATGTTGAATCTTGAATCTTGAATCATCGGGAACCAGATAGATAATACATAATTTCTTCTTTTTGGTAATTACAAACTTAGATTTCAATATAACACCCAGACAAGGAACAAACATCTGCGTTTACAAGACCAATATTTGTTCTCTGTTGAGATCGAAACCACGACCTACGGCGCAGAAGGTAGAGCTACTACCAACTGAGATGCCAGTTTAATTTGAAATGACGACGAACGAAGTGCTGTATTAATGTTATAGGTTATTTAGAAAAATGGTTTTGATCAACACAAATATTTGCACACATTTTTCCCGACACGAAATCAAAATCAAATCTTAATTTTTCACTAAGCAAAAGATGTTGGTTCAAGTTTATTGAAAAACAAGCGGCAACTATCGCACTCGTCCATGTTTTGAAGATATAAAATCACTGACAGTCTTAGCACGAAGTTTACATAAACTAATACTAAAATGTTGAAAAAAAAATCGGTTGTCTGTAAAGTCGGCTTACTGACGATAGTTGAACGTGACAACGTCATGCAGCTGTCCACACGGACGCATCGCTCACTCAAGTAGGAGAGAGACAGATATCGAACGCTGCCGAACGCGGAGGCCGGTTGTGCCTCTTTGTCGCTCGTTCAGCGCTCTCGCTTGCACTTCAAGCCTTAAATGGAACGCCTCAGAGCGAGGTAACGCCGCATGACGTCATGTTTTTTCGTGCGTGCAGCCGGCTCCATCGAATTATAAGACGTTGTCGCGTAAAAAGCTAGCGATAAGTAGCCCGACGGTTATCGGCGTCTCCAATTCTCCATATTATACCGTTTAAGCGCTGGCAAACCACAAAAACTATTTACAGCAAACATAATATTCCCAGAATTTCTCTAAACTAGCGCACCAGTTAAAAGTTACTGGTTAATTTGCCAGCACTATTAGTTATCTTAAATATAAAGGTATATACAAAGTGATATACAAAAGTACTAATAGGTACACATTAGTAATAAATAGACTATAAATAGGTTCAAGGCATGTTTTGTATACACTCCTTTATCTGCGTCCATGCCTGTAGATTCTGCAACGAAAGAAAAACACTGTTATTTGAAAAGATTTTGGCATTTCTATAAAATAGTGGAAGCTCTGTCAAAAACGGGCACGACATAAAAATAGAACAACACACCAAATAGAAAACGTCACAAAATTTTAAAATCAATATCTATATTTATAAAAGTCGTGTTAGTTACACTATTACACTATTTATAACTCAAGAACGGCGGAACCGATTTGGCAGAAAATTAGTGGGGAGGTAGCTTAGAACCAGGAGAAGGACATAGGATACTTTTTATTTTGAAAAAGCAACGGGAACGGGCGAGCGAAGCCGCGGGCGGCCACTAGTCTATATTTATAAAAGAAAGTCGTGTTAGTTACACTATTTATAACTCAAAACGGCTGAACCGATTTGGCTGAAAATTGGTTGGGAGGTAGCTTAGAACCAGGAGAAGGACATAGAATACTTTTTATCCCGAAAAAATAACGGGACCGGGAAAGGGGCGAGCGAAGCCGCGGGCGGTCACTAGTAATTTATAAAAAGCAAGCGTCGTATGTCCAGGGTTTTCTCTATCACCGCCGTTCATCTTTCTCTATACAAAAGAAAGATGAGATTGGTCAAACGGATTGAGTTAAACTCAGACTAAGGGTACTGACATAAAGACACACTACAGTATAACTACTGTACTAACCTTTTTAGCAGCTTTAACTTGTAGCCTAATGAAGCTCACGAGGGTCTCATGTAGATCCTTGTCTTTTTGTCTTTGGAAGTATTCTATCTCAAGCAGCGCCTTCTCCGTGAACTCTCTGAAAACAGAAACAATATAATAATACTGTTGAATATAGAATAATATTTTTTTTATTTCCCTTTTTCAAAAAGTAAGTACACAGAAACCTTATACATAATGCTAGCTAGAATTATAGTTATTCGAGGCGAGGTTTATACCATCGAGTTACTATGTAATGCGTACTAGAGAAGCTATTCGGAACAAAAGACTTATCCATTTTTAACAAGTTATTACTTAGGTTTGCTACAGCTCTTTACGCATTTAGATCGTGTAACCAAGCCAAATATATGCAGCACTAGCAGCAATTCTAATGTGCTTTCGCTAGTTCGCTGGTAGCGCAATAAGCGCTTAAACTTATTGTATCGTCTAATCAAATTATCCCAACACGCTACATTGCTTGTAGGTTTCGTGTAGCTTCGTGTGAGTGAGAGTATGCTGGCCAGCTTACTCGCGGTGTTCGACTATACTAGTTAGAGATGTGCCGTCTATACATATATGTCGATGGTTATATCTGCTCTTGAAGAGACTTTTGCCCGAGATATGTTTAAAAAAACTGGTAATACAGTTTATCTGCGTGATAGACTTTGGGATAGAGGCGGCATTACGGCAACCATAGGTTATGGTCACCCGTACAAGAGTACATTATTATAAAGGTGTATATGATACTCACTGTAGATCCTTGTTAGCCTTATCAATAGCTTCCTTATCAGCTTCTATCTTGGAGTCTAAGGCGCGTGTGGTCTGATCACGGACTATATCGGGGTCCGTTGTACCGAATATCCGAGACATTATGCCTGACTTGCCGGCAGCGGCGCGATTTCTATCTGTTACCCTGAAAAAATATACATGATTACACCACTTTGTTTCGCCTATTTGTCTCTCTCTATTGTGTGAAGAAAGGATGAGACAGCAAAAACACGTTACGTAGAAACGATCTAACGAATTGTTGTCTCATAAATTTTCCATACAAACGGAGACGTGCTCACACGAAAACAATATTTGGTAGAGGAAATGTGGTAGCAAAACTCCGACTTCGGGTACAGAGAACAAACATCGGTGTTCACCACACAAATATTTGTTCTCGGTGGGGATCGATTCCACGAACTACGGCGCAGAAGGCAGAGCTACTACCAACTGAGCTGGCCAGTCAAAGAGGCTTCTTTCGTGCACTTGACACATATTTTCGAACTTTATAGGTTCTACGACATGCCGGTTTCCTCATGATGTTTTCCTTCACCGTTTGAGAGCACTGGCAAAGTGTACATAAATTTTTGGGCAGAAAAAACCATTGGTACACGACTGGATTTGAACCCACGACTTTAAGATCAGCGCTCTTATAACTAGCGGCACATAACTTTAGCGGTGAGCGATACGCGCTTCGCATGCGTCATAGTGTACGCATGTGGCGCACACTGGATGTGTGGATGTGTGCAGAGTGTCCTATTGGTACAGAGAGCGGAGTGCGACTGGAGAGCCAATCAGCGCTAAGCACGCCCGCCCTTCATTCCGCTAGTCCCCCTCAGGTACCATATTTTTGACTTCTGCGCAATAACTGTCAGCGCTAAAGTTATGTGCCGCTACCTATACTATGTGGTGATCTTGATTCTTCTACGTAAAGTTCTACAGTACAGTAAGTTATACCTGTTTTGCAACGTGTCTTGTGCATTCTCTCTCGCCCGCTGCAAAGCTTCATGGTTACTGCACAGCTGTTGGAGTGCGCCCGCGAAGAACAGATATTCCTTCAGCTGATCCGCTAATTGCTCCTCGTCTTCCGCCACAGAGTCTATGCTGTCTGCTATCGAATCTAGAAAACACAAAAATATTTTGGTTATCGCATACTATCAGAAAAATTTCCGCCTTACCAGTTTTAAACAGATTTGCTTGCAAGTGTTTTAGCTAGCTGACTTCGTCCATTTTTTTGTTCTCTAATTTTGACCAATGGGAGACATAAATATTTGTTTTACTTAGTAAAAGCCATCTGTTCTATGAAATTTAAACTTCCAAAGAATGGTTCAAATCTGCTCACAATCAAATCACAGCGGGATATCGGTAACGTCACAGAAAATGCACCCTTATATAAGGCAGAACTTTCGCTGATAGTACATATTCACAGATGACAGATAAAGGGTTTCCGCCAAATCCCATAGAAAAAAACCCCAGTCCCGGCGCAAAAGAATTGTATCTCAGATTTTAGATAATTATTAGTAGAAACAATATCAGGTGTCGCTATTTCCTGATTTCGTGGCTAACATGTTTTTTTTACCCAGAGAAGTTTCATAGACGCTACATGCAAAAATGACACTTTTTAGGAAAAACTTCGTGTAACTGTGCTAGTTGACATTGAATTGGCAAAAAATTAATAAAACACATAATATAAACACATTATCACTTATGTAATTAATGTACCTATACCTATTATTTCATTTTTTGAAAAACTTTATTTTACTGATTAATTCACTCATTTACGACACACACGTGTGGATAATTGCAAAAAATGAATATAATAGGTAGATATGTATTGTCCGTATTATATAAAAAATAAAAAAAAAATGCGTACGCACTGATATGTATAGCCTGCATCATACTTATATACATTTTGTAGTTATATTTATTTTATAAGGAAAATAATCACCTTTAAAAGCTGCCTTTAGTAATCGGGGTGACTATGTTTCTCCCTTTAACAAATTGAGTGGGAGCGAGAGCGCGCTCACTCACGTCACAAGCCCTTATTGAATTCTGAGAAACGATAATGAAAACCTATTGTAATATTAATAATATAACAGTGAAAAGTTAAACCCCGATTACTAAAGGCAGTTTTCTTTTTCTTATAAAACAAAGATAACTACAAAATGTATATAAGTATGATGCAGGCTATACATATCAGTGTGTACGCATTATGTACCTATTATATTCATTTTTTGCAATTATCCACTTGTTTATGTTGTTAACGAGTGAATTAGTACAGTAAAATGAAGTTTTTCAAAAAACTGGCATATTAGGTATAGGTACATTATATTACACATGTGATATTGTGTTTATATTATGTGTTTTATTCATTTTTTGCCAATTCAATGTCAATTAGCAAAGTAACATGAAGTTTTTCCTAAAAAGTGTCATTTTTGCATGTAGCGCCTATGAAACTTCTCTGGGTAAAAAACACATGTTAGCCACGAAATCAGGAAATAGCGACAACTAATATTGTTTCTACTAATGATTATCTAAAATCTGAGATACAATTCTTTTGCGCCGGGACTGGGGCAATTTTGGCGGAAACCCTTTCATTAAATTATTTATTTTTTAAAATATCGGCGCGCTTCCACTCTAAATATTGCTATGCCCTAAACTTAAGGGCCTATTATGTATTCACCATTTTTTACTATAAGACCTCACCTACCCAAAGACACTTTTCCACGCAGACGAAGTCTTGGGCTAGTTTGAAATAAAATAGTGAACTTACCAAAATAATGCCCAGCTTTCTGTAATCCATCGCCCATTTCCTTCTCTATGACGCTCCATTCACTAAACAGTTTACCGTAGTTCGCGTGCAGTTTACATAGAGCGTAGTTTTTTTCTATTATTTTTGACCTGAAAAAGAAAATTGTCATTCTGATCCATACTTATTATCCACAATATTCTAATCAAACTCGAATATTTACTTAGAAATGGATGGTATATTTTTATTTAATTTTAATAATGAAATAACTATACAAAACGGATGTAGGCAATAAATATTGCACACCAGCTTTTCTGCTTTCGTAGAGCGCTATCTCTTTCTAACGCACGCGACGTTCTATGAAGCCGAAATTAGCCGATGTGCAATATTTGTTGCCTACTACTTTAATAATAAGTAAAAAAGTTGAATTCTTGCTATATCATGGAAGAAATTGAGAAATCGCACAATGACTGGCAATTTAGCAAATAATCTCTGTGAATTAAAAGCCTGTTTTTAAAGTTGGGTCTTCTTCCTGCCCTTATCCCACTTTATGAGAGGTCAGCACAACATGTCTTTTTCCTACATTCCCCTCTGTCAGCCGTCTTTTCTGCATTCACTCCTCTTATACAACATGTATAAGAGTATGTGAGAGTGTGTGTGTGTGTATGTGTAAGAAAACATGGATGAACTGTGAAAGATATGTTATCTTTCACAGTTCATCCATGTTTTCTTTGGTCTACCTCTGCTCACATATCCATCCACATCCATACTCATCACTCTCCTAGTCACATGATGATGTTTTTTTTAAGTTGGGTAAAATATCGAATTATGTACCTAGTGTATAAGAAGTTTCCTAGATTGGTTTCAAGTTGTTTGCCGTAGTTCTTCACACTTTCGATTTCCGGATCCGGTTTCTTCAGTCTAATTGATACAGATAGTGATTTGATTTTGTTTTCAGCTTGCAATAAATATCCTGAAACGAAAAAGAAATTATTTTAACGAAAAGTAGATTAGAGAATTTAAAATAATTATTGTGGACCATCCACACAACACTATCTAGCCCCAAAATAAGCAATGCTTGTGGGAATCAGATAGCTGATATCCCACTAATATTATAAATACAAAATTTTGTATGGATAGATAGATAGAAAATGCTTTATTGCACACAACAAATTATAAAAGTACAGGTACATAAAAATACTTAAAAATATTTGCCTCATATAATGGGCGGTAATGTATATAGATGGATGATTGTTTGTTACTCAATAACGCCAGAACGGATCTGGATGAAATTTAACACAAAGATAGCTTATAGTCGGGAATAGCACATAGGATAATTTTTATCCTGAAAAAGTAACAGGAACGGGGCGAGCGAAGCCGCGGGCGGCCGCTAGTTACTTATATTTTTTTGCGTAGCTATTTTTGAAGGGCTCGTCCGGGGAAGTACTAACACCAGTACTTTATCTGCCACTAGCGGCCACCCGCGGCTTAGCTCGCCCCGTCCCTGCTATTTAATTACGACATCACATTAGAAACCTCTAAATTTATCAGTGTTTCTCCACAATATTATGCATGTATTATACATATAAACCTTCCTCTTGAATCTAACTCTATTTATTAAAAAACCGCTTTAAAATCTATTACGTAGTTTTAAAGATTTAAGCATACATAGGGACCGACAGCGACAGCGACTTTGTTTTATACTGTAATGCTGAAGCAGCAGCATTGCAAAAATAAAAATGCCTAGGGATCATAATCATACAGCTGTTTTTGTAACATACCACTGTCAGTAATGGTTTCCCGCCAGCCATGCTCTTGCTGCAAGAAGTTGATGAACTGATCGTCGAAGCACAGCCGCGGATGAGACGCAACCCGCAGCAAAAAGTTCTCAAGGCCGGCGCGACGTCGTTCCACGAACTCGGGATCAGTCGTGTCAGACTTGCGCCATGCGTATAGAACCTGGGAATAATTAAATAAAAACAATCTGGAATTTATTTTGATGAAATCTGTTGGACCAATCGGAAAGTAAAAAAAAGTTGGTTCAAATCACTTTAAAAACGACGCTTGATAGACATATAAAAAAATTATACTCATTTAAAAACTACAGTCAAATTGAGAACCTCCTCTTTTTTTTAAGTCGATGTAAAAAAGTTTTAGGCAAAGTCACACTTCAAGAACCACAAGAGTGGGAAAATATGTGCACAAAAATTTTTTTGCCTAAGCTGCTAAAAATGAGCGACCCAATGGACCAACGACATTAATTTTGTACGCCTGTATTAGTAGGATTTTGTGAATGGGCCCCATCCAACAAAAGAAAAAGATTAAGAAAAAGTTTTTTCTGATATTCGGTAACACTTTTATTTGCTAGGACCGAGAGAGCACTGGTGGTCTAGTGTTAGCGGCCCCGCCTTCCGATCCTAAGGTCGTGGGTTTAAATCCAATGGGTTTCTTCTGTCCGAAAATGTAAGTGATAATATGTATCTCAAACGGTGAAGAAAACAACATGAGGAAACCGGCATATCATAGACCCTAAAAAGTTTGAAAACACGTGTCAAACGTCACGCAAAAAGGGCCCGCCAGCGGCCTACTAGCGGAAACCAGTCCACAAACCAATCACAACCAAAAGTGCGGATAAAATTTTTAAAAACTGACAGTCAATAAAACTAGCAACGTAGGTAATAGGTACCTAACCTATGCCTCTTTGAATTTTAATGAATTGCCAGAATTGATGTCGAGACCTCTCGTTTCGCCTGTATGTGTGGGCAGCCATATAATTGATTGATTTGCTCGAGGCTACTAATTTGGGGAAGCCTATGTATGACCTGACTGATCCCCAAATTAGAACTCTTAATAAGATTTAAAGTACGAGTGACGTAAAATGAAACGATTCATTTTGTGTTATGTAAATCGTTGAAGATGCCTCTGGGTTAGGAAGTAGTCAGAGTCACGGCCAGTTTTTTTATTTATAGAACAAAGTAGACATAAGAAGCGTACGGCCCACCTGATGGGAATTACGTGCTTAAATCCTAGTGGCTCTCGCACCCAAATCGGCCTTACCAGCCATTTTGTAAATGCTGCACCTCAATACAATGCTACAACACTGCTTGAATCATCTTTTATAGACGCAAAAAGCTTACGATGATGATAATTTATAACCAACTTCAAATAAAAACGGAGGAGGTTTTTAATTCGGTTGTTTTTTTTTTATCGCTTAACTTCGTTTCGCCGATTTGAATAATTCTTTTTTTATCTGAAAAGTTCCAGATTGGTCTCGGAAAATCAGTTCAGCACTTTGCCATGAAGTCGGTTTCTCATGTTTCCTTATATTTTACTTATATTTTTGTATTTACATAATTTTTTATTTCAGACAAAATGGAAACACCACTGGGCGCTCCATACATGCCGATGAAGAAGTGGATAACTGGCCAAACTCATGCTCAATGCTCGACAATTTCGGTAAATTTTTACATCCGCACTTGATGTGCGGCTGGTTTTTCCGCAAGTAGGCCGCTGGCGAGCCCGTTTTGCGTGACCCTTGACACGTATTCCTCGAACTTTTTTAGGTTCTACGACACGCCGGTTTCCTCACGATGTTTTCCTTCACCGTTTTGAGAGTACTGGCATAGTGCACATACATTTTTCGACAGAAAAACTCATTGGTACACGACTGGATTTGAACCCACGACCTTCAGATCGGAAGGCGGGCCGCTACCACTAGACCACCAGTGCTTCTTATGGTCAATGCTCGCATGGGCAGATTTCAAGAACCAGAACCAGAGATAAAAAAGAAAATTAAGCAAGTTTTGAAATTTCTATGTAAGCAGTAATACTGATGTGTTTTGTTTATATTACACAATACACAGACTCAAACTTGTCTTTATTCAGTTAAATTGCAAGAATCACTTTGAAACATCTTAAAGCTAGGTAGGTAGCCTAGAAGAACAGGCAACCACAACTACGGCTCGGTTCTTACTGTTTTTTTATATGATCCTTTTACAAATCAAAAATAATAGCAGTGAAGTCCCAGAGTGGTGCCACTTCACTTATTCAGACGTATTCAATGCAAAAATACAAAAGCAAAAGTTTCAAAGACAGCACACGCTATGCTTCAAAGTAATAGTATTGATTGAATATGTGCCAAGTTGCAAAATTTTCGTTTTTATTCATCTCTCATCTCCGAGCGCATCATAAGATTAAATGCCCTCTTTCTCCTGACAAGACAAACAAGTATACTTTACAGAGCCACTACAAAATAAGAGGGTAGGTATAAATAAAATAAATTTACCCTTTTCTCGGGCAAAGGTGGTATGACTACGTGTGGGTATGTGACTTGTAGGTAATCATGTATCTGCTCAAACTCAGTGTAACGCCTCCAAATAGTGCTGATTTTGGATTGTACTAGTTTGTAATCTCCATCTGTGACCCTGGAAACAATTAGTTGTTTAATAAATGTAATTGATAACTTATTAGTGATTGCAAAATTTGTGCTCCACATAAATATTTGTATTTACTCTTTGTTCTGTTTACTATTCTGTTTTCTTTCTTTTTGTGTTATGTGCTCTGTTTGTGCTGTGTTTATGTGTGTTGTGTGTCCAAAATAAATGATTTTTCTTTCTTTCTTTCAAAATTAAATATTGAGTGAAGTTCTTATCAGAAATTTAGAAGGTCGATAATATGTCAAGTGCATGAAAGGAGCCTCTTTGAGGCCCACTTAAAATCCTTTCACCACACTTGGTTCGAAAGAATCAGTGACACGATAAGACGAGGAGATCAGCAATTTAGAAGGTCAAAGTGTGATAGGGTAATTGACGGTAGTCTGCCCCTTAACTACAACAATCATTTTGAAATATTCAGCGTTTTAATGTTGTGGGCGGGCATTCAATTTTAGACAAAATTACAGCAAACTGCTAAAATATCTCGTTTTAAGAAAAATAATAATAAAGAAATATGGACAATCCACACTATACTATCTAGCCCCAAACTAAGCAGAGCTTGTACTATGATATAATTGTATATATATTTTTTTTATTATTTATTTATAAAAATATGAAGGTAATAAGTATAATATGGTCTGAAACATGGTCTGTTTGATGCTGGTGGACAAAAATAACTGAAGTTTCACAAACTCAGTTGTTTAGCGCTTATTGCATCGAGCTAGTAATTAGCACTTTCCAAGAATATTAGCGCGAATGAGCTCAAAATGAAGTATAATTTCAAAGCAAAACAATAGAATTGAACAACTTACTTGAGATCAATTAGATAAACGGTGTAATGGTCTCGGACATGAAGCGTGCCATTAGCACGTTTCTCAGACTCCACGATAGAAATATCTACATGTTTCAGCAAAGTATCCTACAAGAAACCACATTATTCAATAATAAAAACGCAATTGAATAGGAAGTTGTAAAAGTAGGCGTATGGAACAAAAACTTACCTGACTTTCATAATCATCCACGCTCTCTATTACACTTAGAGATCTTGAGGCTTTGCTTGGCGAATTTTCAACAGACATTTTTGAAGGTATTTGGTAATTTTAAAACTAAAATTCAATTTATTACTTACAAAATTTTAGTTTGTTTGCCTCAGAAAAGTGAGATCAACTGACTGAACTCTGAACTATAGAACGATTATTAGAATTGACTTGAGAATGATGGAATGAATGGCGTCATTATTGACGGATAAACGAAAGTGACGGTGACATTGACAGATCTTTAAAATTGACTAATTTGTTTCGCTGAACCATCGACATGAAAAGCAGCGCATCCACCAACCGGTTTATGCTTCATTTGCACGCGAGTGACAAAAACGTTACGTTATTACCTAGCGTTGGCGCTCGTATCTTATACCCTTAGACAATTTAGATCTTATACCTTTAAACGAGAAAATCTTGTATATATATATATATATATATATTTAGGATCTCGGAAACTGAGCCAACGATTTTCATGAAATTAAGTAGGTATACAGGGGTTTTCGGGGACGATAAAACGATCTAGCTAGGATTCATTTTAAGAAAATGATTATTTCTTTCCGAGTTCAATAATTAAACATAAACTGAATATGTGACTGCTCCTGCCATCTATTGACGATTGTGAGCAACTAACTGCAAGTATGTCCAGTAGATGGCGTTGTTCAGTAAGAATAAACCAGTAAAGATGATAATGACTCTTATGATTTCTTAAAAATACAAATTAACGAAAAAAATACCGTGGTTATAAGAGCGCTTACGTGTAAACATCAATTACATTATGAATGCATATTGTTCCATTGGAACACTTTATTAACGGATGTTTCAAAACCTCTCGTGCGAGTTGGGCCTTAGGCTCAAAAGTGAGCCAACTTTCGAGCTGGCTAGCTTTTGTATCCAATCTGCGCACATCTAGGTGATGGCGATGACGATCAGCTGAAACGCTGTCAAATATCGCTATAATATTTGATAGCGTTTCAGCTGATCGCCATCACCTAGATGTACTGATGTTTGCTGATGCAACCTCACGCATTTTGTCCTATTTTAATTATAAATGAACATTTTTATTCCACCCTAGTGAGGTGAGTGAGGTGAGTGAAAATAAAATAGCATCTAGTAAACTAAAATATTCACCAAATACTTTCTTTCTTTGTAAATAAAATTTTTTTTTCATATAAATAATTACCTACTGTAGGTTTTTTTCCATGCTTTTTTTACGCGCAAGAAGACACATCACTTACCAAGGGTAAAAAGATAACAAAGGGTTTGGATCCCCTCTGCAGACTTGTTAGCATAAAATACAAATGCGTTCAACGATGTATTCTTAAATAATTCATAGATAACAGTAAATACAACTACATTTTTTTGAATCAAGCATGTGAGTATACTGGTAGGTAATTAGGTAGTTAAATTGGAATCCTGTCTATTTAAACTTATAATTACTATTTTTATCTTAAGGCTTGCCCACACCTAGGTCGCTGGCGATGGCGATCAGTAAAACGCTGTCAAATATAGCTGTCAAATTTGACAGCGTTTCACTGATCGCCATCGCCAGCGACCTAGGTGTGCGCAAGTCTTTTCTGTATTCCGTCTCCGTCCGTAGCTTCGGACACGCGGTGAGCACGTAACAGGTTATTATTATAAAACATTATCTAGGTATTATAATTCTAAAGGGAGTAAGGGGGCCCAAATAACATCTCGCGAGACCCAAGCCAACCTCACCTACCCGTTGGTACACCCTGCTGATCAACGCACGAGGCTCTGGCGAAACCACCCACCAACCAATACTGAACGTGAACCAGCGTGGTGGGGTATTATGGTCTAAGTCTAATATGACACAATCAACAAAGGCCCCACGTGCCTGGGGACACCAGCGACTGTGCTGGCGTTGACGGCCGCCATGCCAGCCTTCGGGTCAGGGGTGCGAAGAATCTACGGGTGTATTTTTACATAATACAAAAAAAATACAGTTATTTCGGATCGAGGGTATTGTTAAACGAATAGGTACCTATTACATTACAAATTAAAGCTAAAATTATTTAGTCATCGTGATTCGTTCAACCGGCCTAATAAGAAAAATTTTAAACTTTCAGAACCAAAGAGAACCAAACTTTTTTTTACAAAATCTATTTCCTCCCCGAGCTCTAAGGACTGCCATGGGGGTTACTCATGGAATTAGTGAAATCAAAATCTTGTGCTTTAGAAGTTATTGCAGCACTAGGTACATAAGTACTTCGATTTTTTTTTATGAGGAGTGTAGTTGATGGTTTTTTAGGCTGTGCATTGTATGCTCAGTATAACAGTAATTAGTCAGTAGTCAGGACAAAAAATATTCTTGTATAATTTATATATTTATCTACTCTGATACTTTACAACGAAGATAATAAAACTGAAAACAAAATTCTTATGACAAACATTACGTACAGGCCAAAAATAATAAAAAAAAGTTACATTACGATACAGGTCTTGTATGGACACCTGTATCTTATTACCTATAACTTTTTTTATCATAACGATACACTTAAACACCTTCAGCTGGACCAAGGAGGTTGAAGCTCTACTTTAATAAAAAAAAGGTTCAGTGAACGAGTGAAACATCGATTGCGCATGCGTGTTGCGTCGCTCCGGACGCAACACGCATGCGCAATCGATGTTTGCACCTTGGCGCCAACATTTGACATTTAAAAAATCTTTTCAATATTAAAACAAAGTTTGGTTTTGTTTGTAAAATACATAAGTTTTTGTGTAAAAACATGTCTGAAAGCGAGGATAGTAGTGATTGTACACCACCAGACATTCTGGAAGCTGACGAAATCTAGGAGCTACTATGATAAATATAATGAATTGTTACCACGAATTCATGGTATGGAAAATGAATAAAAATGCTACATCATTTTCTGAAAATGTGTTGTTAGCGTACTTTCAAGAGTTATCTGAAAAATATAAAGTGTCAAGTATGTGGGTTAAAAACTCCATGATTAAAAGTACACTCAATATTTACAACGAAGTTGACATAACTAAATATAGCAAGCTGATTGCATCAGCGTTTTATTTGCAATATTGTTTTACGTATTATAACTTGGTCTTTTAGCACTCGTGTGATACCATAAAAAAACTCGTCTACGGCTTGTTTTTTTAAAACACCTCATGATAGAAGAACCCTTATTAGGCAAAAGTATCATATACTACTATTATGAAAAAGTGTAAAATCAACTAAAAAAAGGAAGGTCACATTAGCTACTGGCGTGGGTTTGAGGACCGATGGCCTCGCTTTTATTAGGGCGCTTCATTGTATATATTCTTCAATACTTAGTAGACTCAACTCATAGCAGTAGCGGGTAATTAGACCGGCTACCCGCAACTACCGGCTCCCGCAGTAGCTACGGACCCCCCGAAGGTAACGATGAAAGACTTTGTACTACTCCCAACTAACCAAATCACAACGCTTGCGCGATCTAGGATTTGTTTTCCATCGCTGGGTATCAAACTAAATGAAGTCAGCTTGTGTAACGAGTTTTACTGTAGTGGAAAAGAGATAGCAACATGAGACATCACATTGTGTTCCCGCACTTTGTATTCTGTACCTTCTGTAGTTGATATTCAGGTCTTACACCTTACCTTTTATTTAATTTCAACAAGCAACTACTTTTTCATAGTAATAGGTAGTTACTTATGTAAGTTGGTATGTAATACATGTTTTTTTGCGAACAAATTTTTTCACGTACCTTTTTAATTTTACGCGCAAGAGGTGACATCTTGTATCTCAGTTAGGTCGACTTACGAGGGTTGAAAAATAAATGAGGAGTTGAAACCCCTTTGCAGTATTGCTAGCGTATAATACTTTAAATGCGTACACTGATGTATTCATAGATGGCAGTATACACAACCATAATTCGGAGAAACATAAAACCTATTAGTTTAAGTATGGGTGTGTGTATGTGTATATATTAAATTTAAACTAACTTAGTAATTATTATGTATCTAACTATGGATCCATAGTTAGATACATAATTATTACTAAGCAAACATCATATGGAAAACACGGGTATTTATGCGATTACCTTTAATAATAAAGGTAATCGCGATAAATACCCGTGTTTACTGTGATTTTTATGTTTCAAAAGTTAAAAGTATGCGATCTGTGCTACGAATGCTACCGCTACGAAAGAGCTACGACTCGTAGCACATCTGAGCCGAGCTATAATCAGGATTCATCAAAGAAAACCTTTAATGATGGGCAACTTTACCCTACCGATGATAATTATACCGGTTCGTACGTCAATATCGATTTTTCGGTACCACATTATTATCTGCTATTGAAATCCGGAATGTATGACGTCATGTTATTTCAGTCCAGCTACGTTATGCCACGTTTCCACGCGTGCGTTCAACTCGACATTCAACGTGCACATTCACATTCACGCGCGTGGAAACGGTACGCCCGAGCCCGTAAACGCGCCTGTGAATGTGAATGTGCACGTTGAATGTCGAGTTGAACGCACGCGTGGAAACGTGGCATTATACACGCGCGCGGGCCAAATTGGTGTTGCCAATTATACAGATTTATCTGTATTTATACAGAATTTAGGGTAGTATTACAGATTACAGATTTTACCCTACTTTTATACAGATTTTTGGAATCTGATTTAGTCTATGATAAGATGAACATCTTTAAACATAATAAAGGCAAAAAATATTCATTTAGATCCACTTTTGATAATACTATTAGTATAGTTAATATAGTTACTAAGACTTCACTGTCAGTCCGTCTGACTGTCTGTCTGTCTATCTGTCCGTCTGTCACCAGATATTTTGCTTTGGCACGTGGCATAACTGGCGGGCAGTCAGTCAGTCTCTCTCGCGCTTTCGTGACGAGTGGACGTTGCTAAAAAAAGTCGCTACGATCGGAGATTACTGTTGAGGTTGCATCAGTTACAATAAAACCTCTGTGACTGTTGCTAAGACAACGAGTCAATTATTGTTTAACAAATGTCTTCATGTTTAGTTAGGTTACAAAGTTGTAATCACAGAGTATCGTAATAATTACAACATGGTCGAAATTAAAAGTATTGTTTCGCTGAATAATGCACTGCGCACTTGCCAAACATCAAACACCAACAAAACTATCAAAGAAAAAAAGAGTACGGTGTGAGTTGCGAGAAAGCGATTCATTCATTCATATATTATACCTACAACCAATTTTCATATACACTGATTGTTTAACTAGTGGGCAGGGCAAAGGGCATACTTTTACATTTAGACGTATTTTGATGATCGGGGAATACTTCGTAATTATTTACATATTGACTGTCAAGGTAATTCATAATTAAAAATACCGTAGAAAATGACACGGTAGTAAAACATTACCGTATACCGTGTTTAAGCCAAAAATACCGTGCATCTACGGTAATTACCGTGTACCTGGTAACACTGGTTGCATGCCGCGCAGCTCGCCAGGCAGCTCGCCGGGCTGCACGGCAAGCATGTAAACAGCTTGAATGTTCGCTGGCCCGGGACGGGCTGCATGCCACGCAGCCCGCCAGGCAGCCTGCCAGGCAGCCTGCCGGGCTGCCCGGCACGCTAATCTCTAGAATATCGAGTCTTTTGGCCTTACTTACAAGAGTCTTACGCACATCTAAGCGATCTGCGATAACAATCAGTGACACACTGCCAAATATGACAGCGATATATGACAGCGCCATCACTGATCGCCATCGCTATCGCCTAGATATGCGCTAACCTTTACGTGTGAGGAGTGTGAGACATAGCCCTGGCAATTTCGGCAATTTTTCATCATCCGCACTTGATGTGCGGGCTGGTTTTTCCGCAAGTAGGCCGCTGGCGGGCCCTTTTTGCGTGACCCTTGACACGTGTTGCTCGAACTTTTTTAGGTTCTACGACACGTTGGTGTCCTCACGATGTTTTCCTTCACCGTTTGAGAGTACTCGCATAGTGCACATAAATTTTTCGACAAAAAAACTCATTGGTACACGACTGGATTTGAACCCACGACCTTGGGGCAGAAGGCGGGGCCACTACCACTAGACCACCAGTGCTCCTAGACAGCCCTGTCAATGATCGTAATTTTTTTGCCAGTTGCTTTTTATTCCTCTTCCTAGTAAACATGTTTTAGGAAACTTATAAGAGTAAAGAGTTTATTTTTAGAGTAATCAAGAAGTTATCAAACCTTATCAAAGCGTAAAAACTAAATCAATGTATGAAAATTGTAGAATTTGAAACTCCTTGCTGCTCTTTCTTTTTCTTTCGCATTTCATCTGCTGCATTTCATTCTACTCTGTAGCAGAGACTTTGAAACTCCTTCTTCGTACATAAACAAACTTTTTAGTGGAATAACTTGTTTTGGATCAATTAAATGTTTTGAAGCAGCAGATGAACTACACTCACCGACATTGTCTAGGGATACTCAACATTTTGTTGAATTTTTATAATAACTGAAAACTATTTCTTTAGAAAACTAGGTATAGCAAGAATAATTACTTTGTTTTGTTTATTAAAAATAATAATATACAACTGTTTGAAATTATTTATTTATACAAATAAAAGTACGAACAAAATCTCGAAAAATCTGAAAATCTATTCGAATTGGAATTTTACTTCCTCAGAAATATTGAAATGTGCGGATAAGAGGTTGTTTTAGAGTCCATAGTCTCTGGTTTTACAGAAGAGACGAACGGCTTAGGCTACAGTGACTACAGTGTGTGTTTACAGTCAGTACACAAAAAAATCAATTAAAAATACGAAAATTTAATATGTAAAATAACAAAAGGAAGGTCACATTAGCTACTAGCGTGGGTTTGAGGCCCGAAGGCCTCGCTTGTTTGTATTTGTTTTTTCATTTTACTTTTAACTCTCATCAATATCAATACGACTCGTTGTGTTCAACATATCAGTATCAGTAGCGGGTAATTAGACCGGCTACCCGCCACCACCGGCTTCCGCAGTAGCTACGGACCCTCCCAATAGTTACTAATAAGATCTTGTACAGCTCTTAACTAGCCAAAACACAACGATTGCGCGATCCAGGATTTGAATTTCTATCGTGTTTTATAACAACTTACAACCTGTAAATCACTTAAAAACTGAATTATAACAATAAGTTACATTTTAGGTTTCCATAAGTATCTTGGTCTTATATGAACATAAGCTGCGGATTAAGTTAAAGGAAAATAACATGATTCGCTTTTGTAACAGGATTTACTGCAGTGCAAAAGAGAAAGTTAGATGAGACAGCGCATTGAATTCCCGCCTTTTATACTCTCTACGTAATAAAATTCAGGACAGTGGAAGAACTAAAAGAATAATGCTTTCTTTTATTTAATAACAGCGGCATTTAAATAAGCAATTTTTTGAAGAAATTCCCGTAAATTATCATTCATATAAAAAGACGAGTAATTTTTACACTTGAGTTAGGGTGGAGAAATGAATGAGGGGTTGGAACCCTCATTCAAATACATTGTACATCGATGTGATCATAGATGGCACTAAACATAACTATTGAAGCTACGACTCATCTTCATTATAGACTGGCCTCTCAGCTCAGTTGGTAGTAGTAGTTGGTAAAGATGCGTAGCGACGGCCCCTATATAATGTCAATCAAAATATATAACAAACTTCCTCTTGAAATAAAGAACATACAAAAAAGCTCCCTATCACCAGATCCCTAAAGTCGTTTTTGATTGACAAATGCTATTATGATATCAAAGACTATTTAGAATAAATAAAACAAATATTAATGACAATCTGTCATTTTATGTAAGTACGTAATTAAATAAAAACTTGACTTTTCCTCTAATTATTCAGGGTTATTCATTATTAGCTGCAAATACT
Organism: Thera obeliscata; assembly: GCA_947578465.1. Taxonomy (NCBI): domain Eukaryota; kingdom Metazoa; phylum Arthropoda; class Insecta; order Lepidoptera; family Geometridae; genus Thera; species Thera obeliscata. Next base: position 3,178,772 of record OX387929.1, on the reverse strand, counting down.
CAGGAATTAGGTTCAACAAGTAGAATAAAAAATATTTATGTTTTTTTTTTTTTAAATTTGATCAAAAAATTTTTCAAGTTTTTGTATCAAAATTTTATTTTTATTAATTTCTTTACGGCTATTGCATAATGATTGCCATGGAGAACAGGACGATGACCCACCCAGGCGGTGACTGAACGCAGAGTGTCACTCACCGCGCGCGGGCGCGGATCAAAGGTTAAAATAGGTCAGGCGCCAATGATTCCTTTATCGATTTTCTCGGGATTTTCATAAGAAAACTTAAAAAAAATCATTTCATAAATATTTTTTATTTTATTTATTGAACCTAATTCCTGAGTATTTGCAGCTAATTATGAATAGCCCTGTATAATCGAACTTTGACATGATACCTGCATAAAATTTTGACATCAACCACAACTAGAGAATAACCGGCACGATAACTACCTACCAAGAGAAGGTACATCACAATCCTAAATATGAAGATATCAAGCTAACTATTTATAATTTAATCGTATGTACCTACTTACCTTAAAACACCTCGGCCTGCCTCCATGTTTGCTATACCCTATGCAGGGTCCATGTGATACCTACTAACACTTAAAAACTATGTATGTACAAACTAAACCATGTGTAAAGCAATAAATGTATTGAGTATTGAGCTCTGCCTTCTGCACCGTAGGTCATGGGTTCGATCCCCACCGGGAACAAATATTTGTGTGGTGAACACAGATGTTTGTTCTCTGTCTGGGTGTCATATAGTATTATCTGTATTTATTTACAAAAAATATGTGTATAAGTATTATATCGGCTATCTGGTTCTCATAGTACAAGCTCTGCTTAGTTTGGGGCTAGATAGTGGATTGTCTACAATATGTATGTATTATCATGATCAGCCTGAAGTCTACTTCTGAATATAGACCTGCTCTTAGACGAATCTAAAAAGACAACACAATCATGACCTATATTTGAAAGTTCACTGTGTCATCGGTCCATTTGGTGGGCGAAGCCAGCTTCTATCTTCTATTTGGATTTTATCTGATTATCAGTGATATTACTGATGGAAAGCGCATTCCATACTCTTTATTGACGTCTGCAATTGATATGAAAATATCTTCCAAACTTGACTGGTTTCTCAGCTCAGTAGAAGCAGCTCTGCCTATAGGGCCGTGGGTTCGATCCGTACCGAGAACAAATATATGTGCGGTGAACGCAGGTGTCTATTTTCTGTCTGGGCGTTATATTGTATCTTTGTATGTGATTACAAAAAAAGAGCATTTTGTATTATATCATGCCATAAAACAAGCTCTGCTTAGTTTGGGGCTAGATAGTGTCGTGCGGATTGTCTAGAATATTTATAATTATGCAAAAGGAAGGTCAACTTAGCTACTAGCATGGGGTGGAGCAGCTTCAGACTCTCCTTTTTCACTTCTGGTATATTTGCTGAGTAACATACGTGTACTGTCAAATGTTTCAACTTGATAAAGTACCCGTAATGCCATCAGCGAGGAATTAGACCGGCTCCTCGCCAACACCGGTTCCTGCAGTAGCTACGGACCCTCCCAAAAGATATGCATCAGAACTTTATCCCTTGTTAGCTGTGGAAAATATATTGTTTCCGCGATCCAGGATTCAAATTTCAATCACCGCATACAACCTTTCAAAACAACTGAGTTTTAAATAACTTTGCTTAAAATGTTGGCGAAACCTGAATGTTTAAGCAGTAGTGTTTTGTTTTTACATAATGTCACTGAAAGATTTGATTATCAAAAAAATAGAATACAACCTGTGCATAGGGATTCTATGTAGAGAGAGTAAGAGGGTAAGAGTGAAATAGGACATTTTTCCCGGGGTCCCCATTGCGCATGTCCTATTGAGGGCACAGTCTTTTTAAGTAATTGTTTAATTATGATGTTTAACTGAATCACTAAACATTACAATATATTTTTCATATAGAAGTTTTATAATACGTTAGTTTAATTGTAGTTCGGTACATACATATCTTGCTAAAGTAGAATAAAAAATATTCCGGTTTCAACCAAAATTAAAAATTAAACCTGTTATAGGCTTCAAGATAAATTAAATGATTAATTTATTATAGATACACTTTAAGGCATAAATAAAATCTTTAACCTAGCATAGCTTTTACCGCTCGAAAGTTCTAATTTTAGACGTCAAAATAGTTCAAGTTTTGCAATATTATTATATTTACCGTTTCGGTACAACATTCATCTCAATATATTGTAGTTGTTGACGAAGAATTCGCTTCGTAGCAAACTTGTAGAGGTCTCGTAGCAATCGCGTAGCACTCTCGTAGAAGTCTCGTAGCAATCCCTTAGCACTTCCATAATCATACATTATTATTCATATAAAAGGTGTGTAACAAGTGAATTACTAATCAATTTAAAATAACAAGAGCATTTAAATCCAACTACCTACTTCCTTTTGTAACTTTACTTTATTTTACCTGCGCCTGCCTTTTAATGGTGTAAAACCATCATTTTTTGTTGTTGCCTAAAATAATTTTCTTCCATTAAATTAAAAAAATATACAAAAGGAAGGTCATCTTAGCTACTAGCATGGGGTGGAGCGACATAGCACTCCCTTCTTTTTATCTTGTATTTTTTTCTGTGTACTTAACATTTGTGTATTTTCAACTTAATTAAGTACTATGACAATGGCGAGGACTTAAGCCGGCTCCTCGCCAACACCGGTTCCTGCAGTAGCTACGGACCCTCCCAAGGTTTATGCATCAGAACTTCTAACCATGCTATCTGTGCTAAGTATTTGGTTTGCGCGATCCAGGATTTAAATTTCAATCACCACATACAACCATTTTAAACAACGGAACCTCTGACAACTTTGCTTAAAATGTGCGCGAAATCAGAATTTTGATGAATTAGTGTTTTGATTTTTTTAAATGTAGTCGAAAGCTTTGTTTATCAAAATAATAGAATACAGTATGCTTAATGCAATTCTATGTAGAGAGAGTGAGAAAGTAGAGTGAAATAGAGCATTCTTCCCGGGGTCCCCAATGCGCATGTCTTATCGAGGGCATAGTTAGCTTAGGTAATTGTTTTATCATTATGATAAATAACATTTTCGAGCAATGCATACTTTTTGCATTAAGAAAAGATTTGACAGCAATGGCGTAACAAGACAGCTTGAAAGTTCTACTTTTAGACGTCATAAACTAAAATGTAGGCAGCGCAACAAGATGCAGTGGTTTGTTGTTTTCTTTGTTTTTGATGCTACGATGCAAAAATTGGTTTTTGATGCTACGAATATTTCGTAGCGATCCCGTAGCTCTTTTTTTTCACATTCTTATTAATATTTAGAGAGCATGAGATTTTTTTCATTTTTCATTAAGAATGAAAATGTGGCTAAAGAAGTTTGGTTTCGATTCTCGTGAACTATAATAATATGTTTTTGCCCGATCTGAAAATATTTGTGTTAGATCTAGTATCACTGTAACTGATACCCAAGAGACGGTATTCTTATTTGGGGTCAAAACTATGTTTTTTTAATTTTTACAAGCTTCCGGATGTATTGACTGCCATCTTTTATTAATACAACATACCCTGACAAGTTTTAAAGCAGTTAGCGCAAGGGTTGCATGGTCATCGAGGGTGCAAACTAAAGGATTGAACCGTTTAGTTTGCACCCTTGATGACGTGATTTTCAACATAGAGACGAGATGGCGCTAGCAATTATAGAAAAAAAACATGACTTGAATTACCCAAATAGTTATAAACAATGCAGAAAAATGAGCGTATTTTAAAAAGGTAATCATCATACTCAAAGAACAAAATCTACTTGGCATTTTGATAAAATTACAGCTAAAAGACACACATGCGCAGTAAAAAGTGCGGGAAACCAATGTGTTGCACATACAAACTGTTCATATTATTTTAATTAAAGCTTGATAAACCGTTTACTTCAACAGCTAACTAACTAATCGATCGTTAAGAGTATAGTGCATTTCATAGTTACAGATAGTTTTTAAGAGAGTTACAGCTTGTAAATGGGTTTAAACAGCGATGAAAGTTCAAATCCTGGATCGCGCAAGCATTTTGTTTCGGCTAGTTGGAAGCTATACAAGTTCTTGTGAGTATTGCATCGGGGGGGTCCGTAGCTACAGCGGAAGCCGGTGGTGGCGGGTAGCCGGTCTAATTACCCGCTACTGTGGGACTGTGGATGAACACAACGAGTCGTATTGATATGATGATAGTATAAAGAAACCAAATAAACAAACTCAAGCAGTTAAGGCCTCAGGCCTCAAACCCACGCAAGTAGCTAATGTGACCTTCCTTTTGTAAATTTATTTTTTTGTTTATGTTATCATAATACTTTAAGGTGAAACAACAGAGATCATAGACCTACATTATTACCTAACCAATTCATTAAAATGTTCCGAACCAACCAACGCCAGGCAAACATTAGGACCAAATTAAAACTTTTAACTCTTGAATATATCATTTTCATTTTTCAAAGTTTTTTATTAAGCAGAGTAATAAAAAGAGAGTGAATGAATTACAAGTGGTACTGAGTTCAGCAATCAATTTGTGTTGCTGACACCACAAATTCGTAGCAATCTCGTAGCAGTCTCGTAGCAATCCCGTAGCACTTCCTTAGCACGGAACTTCTTCTTCTTTCTTCTTCGGTTAGCAAGTTAGCCCAGGTGATAAATTATTTTAAAATCTTCATTGGTATATTGTTTTTGACGGGCATCGAACCCACGCCCTCTAGCTTTTGATTTTTGATTTGGCTTACTTTTGACTACTCAATATTGCATGGTCTATTTTCTAATCATATACATTATCTCTTGATCCTCACGGAGCTCAATTATTCTGAATTAGGCTTAATTACTCCTAATGTTTAGCGGTTTAAGGCCTTACCACACCGAATGCTAAGTGAGTGCGGTTATGGTTGCTATTTTGCGCTTTATCTGCTGAATAATTTTAGCATGTAAAATGCACGTAAAACGAAGTTGACAAAAGTCTCTCGTCAAGGCTGAATTTTTTCGTCTCAATTTTGATCTTGTCATAGTACAAGCTTTTTTTGTTTGGGGTTTGTCAAGGTTCGCCAATATTTATTTATTTATATAAACCCTTTTTTTAAGTAAATAATCTTCTTTCTTAGAATCTTTGCTTAATTTAAGGCTAATGAAAAATTGCCTCGGCTATATTTTATTTTATAAATATTTGAAAGATATCCCTGAAATGTTGCGAGATTCAGAGAATCCAAAGAAACCGTTCTAGATAAAACGCATACGAACGTTCGTAAAACATTTTAGGACCTGTTCGAGATCAGCCACGTGTGCCTTCAGTATAAATGAATCATGGTTTATAGCCGAACGAAACCTTATTCTAATCTTTATATTTTGTATGCGGTTGTAAAATATACCGCGGATAGCATGCGATAAATAAACCATGCAATTTACTTTTATTATAAACATGATCAAACGAACAGTGTTGATATGGATGCGAGTGCATATAGGTAGGCCACAGTAATGGCGGATGGATGAATTTTGTGAAAGGTACATCGGAGAAAAAAAGAAAAGAAGAAAAAATATCTATTTGTGAAGCAAAAGTCGCACTAACAATTTAAACTTAGAACTTTAAATTGTTAGTGTGACTCTTAACAACGTGTTTAATATTATAACAACTTAAAACTATGTTTAGTTATAAGTTGTTTTAAGATTAAACACGTTGTACGTAACGTACTACTAGTGCTACGTGCCCTGTTACGAAATAATACAATTAAGTATTTTTTAAATACAAATTACAAACAATGATTCATGATCTAGCGAAGAAAGTATTAACATCGTGAGGAAACCGGCATGTTGTAGAACCGAAATAGTTCGAAAGCATGTGTCAAGTGCACGAAAGGAGCATCTTTGAAGTGCATTTAAAATTCTTTCACCACACTCTGGTTCAAAAAAACTGGTGGCACAATAAGAAGAAGAGTATTATTTCGATTAATAAAACATTATTATGATTTCTTTACTAAATAATTATAAGTTTAAAAAACTAGAGAAACCGACTTCATTGCCAAACGGCTTAACCGATTTTTATGAAATTTGTTTGGGACAATCTGGACGTAAGAATAACCTTCCAAATAAAAAAAATATTGTCTAAATCGGTTCATAAATGACGGAGGCATGCATTTAAAAACATTAAAAAATTATATAAAAAAAAACGGCTAAAACGATTTTAATAAAATTAAAATGGGACCAATCTGAAAGCAGTACCTTTCAAATAAAAAAATATTTTTTCAAATCGGCTCACAAATGACGAAGTTATGCGGTAACAAACATAAAAAAAATACAACCGAATTGAGAACCTCCTCCTTTTTCATTGGAAGTCGGTTAAAGAGTGATGTGGTACGTTTGTCAAATCAAATCAAAAGTGTATTTATTCAGTAGGATTGCAAGGATCACCTTGAAACGTCTTAAAGCTAGGTGAGTCTAGATGCCAGTGTCACGCGACTAGGTAAGCCTAGAATGAGCAAAACGTACCGGATTGTCGGAACCGCAAAAAATATACTCTTATAAGTACCATATTTTTCTACGGATATTAAGTAGGTCACTGTAGGCGGTCCCTCATCGCAAGATAAGGCTTTTCAGATTCCGTCCATATTTTCTGATTTTTACGATATATTTCGTCACAACGAGGCTTTTTTTTTTAAATATATATAAAGTTTGTGTGAAATCATTTTACGACTCTAAAAAAACTGATTATTTTCAAATAAAACCCTTAAAAAAATACAGTCGATTTGTCTCTTTAAGCCGATTAGATTGTAGTAGTAAACACGATCTCGTGTTGAGTGTGGCTATACAAGTATAAAAGTAGCACTAGGTATAAAAGTTTACCTAGATATAAGCAAAGATTTAATAGGCTCCACTCTCACTACACATTCTAGACTGCAAACAAATGGTACCTGGTACATAGACCTATCTTGGTAAAAGCTTGCAATCGCACTTCTCGGTGACAAACGGCCGGTGTCAAGCAGTGTCGTGTTGTGTCCGACAAATCCCACCGTCGTGTTTCAAGACGTTTTGTACTCTTGGATATGTGAGGGTTTGTTTGTTGTGTTATGTTTAGTATGTTTAGTTCGCGGTAAGTACTTATAGGAGTTTAAGTAGACTCTACCTTATATAAAAATTTCGGGTATGATTGGTTTGTAATTTTGTTCTGACCTACATTTTGTCAATCAGATTTTTTGACTCACAACTAAAAAAACTAAATTTTTTGGGAAAGGTACACCTTTAATCCTCTCACAACACAGGTTTGAACTGTTTTGAAAGCACTGGTAGTAGTAGAGTGAGCTTTACAGACAACAAAAAAAACTTATGTGCACTTTGCCAGTACCTACTCTCAAATGATGAAGGAAAACATCGTGAAGAAGCCGGCATGTAACCTAAAAAGTTGCAAAATGTATTAAATGCACGAACAGAGCCTCTTTGAAGAGCATTTAAATCCTTTTAGCACCTTGGCCCTGGTTCAAAAGAACAAGTGACACGATGAGAAGAAGACTGGTTTGAAAAAAGATACACAAGATGAAGAAGAATTGCAAATGGATATAAACTACCTATAAGCTAGGCATAGAATTTATATCCTGCTTAGAATCAGTGACGTGCACTATCTGCCTCCATGTGATAGATGGCGCCTCTATAACCGTTTGCACGTTTTTAACTACGTTTTTCAATTTCCTTTAGCCCGTAACGTAAATTGACTGCATTTTGATTTGACTGTAGTTTAGGGATTTGGGCAAGCGGCTTTGGGTTGTAGTGGGTTCGTTTAAGTTAATTAGTTATGATTATGACTAGTAGGGAGTGTGCTTGGAGCACTCGAGTGCCACACGTAACTTTTCATCCCACCAAAACAAGGAAATGACTTAATGCAAAAAAGAAAATGGCGCGCGTAAAGCAAATTAAAATAAAATAACACACCAAGAAGGTTCCGAGTTTGAGTTTTTATCAAATTAAAAAAGGTTGTATGATAAATTCGGCACCATGGAGGCAGAAGTAAATAGGTTTAATGATGTTTTGGATTCACAAACTTAATGTACACGATGTTCTAAATTCAATTTTACTTTATCCTCTAGCGGATAAAAACGGCTTTTGCACTCAGATATCGAAGAGGAAAAATACACTTTTTGAGATGGGGGCTTGTAAATCTATTTTTATTCCAAGTTTTAAACAATACCATCATATTTTGATTCATAAAACTCTGGCAATGTCACAAAGCTTGTAACCAAAATGAATATTTGATTATAAATATACCTTGCAGTGATATACCAGACTTAACCGACCAATTGAAGAGATAATAAACCCAGCGGTCATTACTGTTCCGCCAAGTTACGAGAACGGTAATTGTAATTGCTCCATTCACTCTCGCTCTTATCTCAATGGGATGGACGAAGTTATACGGTTTGACCGAAAATTCTTTGTTTCTGCTTTTGTAATGGATTTTTTGTTAGATAGATAACACTTTATTGTACACCACAAGAAAAGGTCATTACACATTTAACAGGAATACTAAAAAAACTGATACTGATTACTAAAACTGTGTGAAAAATGACATGGATAAGAGAGGACTGAATGCAGAGATGATGGCTGACAGAGGGGAATGGAGGAGGAAGACATGTTAGAAAGAAAAGAAAGAAAGAAAGAAAATATTTTTATTTGACATAAGTAGGTATACGTAAGACAAATACAATAAAACACACAGAACGGACAACTGAAGGCAGGCAGGCTACCTAAGAAGGTAATCATACAAACAGAACTGGGCACAACCAGTCCCGTCCTGCCGACCCCATAACTAAAACTATAGCGACGTCCAATGGGCGGTCTTCCAGGCAGTCTTTACATTTTGTAAGGCAAAGGTACAATCTTTTACCACTTCTCAAAAGCTTAGGGGTCGACAGTGATAATATAAACTGTTTTGGAAAGAATACACGTGCTCAAATATTATATTTATTCATAAAATATTCGTTTCAACAATAAAAGTTGCCCCAGAGAAAATAATTGAACCCACGTCTCATGCCTTGACCGCTACGTCAGTCTCATTTTAATTTCAGTTTATACTAGTTTTGGGTTTACCGTGTACCGTGGCAGAGAGCTTTCAATTTCCGTCGTTTCCCCTCCCCCACGGCAGACATCCACGCGTCACGTAACCTTGTTTACCTGTGATTTGATATGGGGAATCAGCTGTTGTTTTGGATGTTATTTGTTCATACCGGCATAGCTACTTGTCAGTCATAGTTCTTGCGTCTAAACACAAGTTTCATACTTAGTTAGAGGGAGTAGTCAATGTAAGTATTGACTAAACACCAGTTTTATCTATTTTTGTTTTAAAATAAACAAACAAAAATAAAATATATATATGCACATAATATGTGTACCTAAATAACTAATTAAAAACCTTTTTGTAAACCTTTCTTGGAAAATAAATGTTATTGTATTGTATAGTGACAAAAGGCTCTTCTTATCGTGTCACTGATTCTTTCTAACCAAGTGTGGTGAAAGGATTATAAGTGCGACACAAGGCTATGATGACCGTATTAGACGGACTGGAGGCAATAAAGTTGCGTAGCTCATCTGGCGAGACTAATTCAAAACTTAGGAGTTGATTCAGTAATAAATTCTCTTATCCTTGGGATAGGTTAACCAACTAAACTATCGGCTAACACTCCAACAATAATATTCAAAAAGATTATCAAGATGCGATATAAGAGGCTACCTTGGCTCACTGAACTTTCTTTTAACATTGTGAAACATGTATTTACACAAAGAAAGTTACAATAAAACAAATATTTACAAAATGTACACAATTCACAAGAAACAGTTAAGCTATCTGCAGACCGACAAACGATCTAGAGATAGCTTAACTGATCTAAATCAGTACCAGACGGAATAGGAATCAATACGGTGGAGTTCCATGTGAATATACAGGATAGTGGAGGCCAAACCTAATGTGGTATCACTAACAACTTGACGCCATCAATCTATGTCGTATCACCGGGAACCAGGTTAATGGAGTTCCGGATTAAGGCCTAAAATGTCGCGTTTTACGAGTTTGATGTATTCTATACAGTAGGGGAAAGTGGGGGAAACGCGAACGCGGGGTAATGCTTGCCGAATTCAATGGTTCTAATATGTTAGGAAAAGATAGCCTTATTTCATTTACCGCCATTTCTGAGATCACATCACTACTAGTGCCAGTCAGCAACACGGGAGACGCGGACGGATTTTGGTAAATTCCAATTGGTGTAGCTTTATTTCTATCTAAAATAGTAATTCAGCTTTTACGTAGTGGAATAATCATAATTATATCAACCAGTAAATGACAATGACGCAGTTGGCAAAAAAATATAACCTAATTTATTTTTTGGCATTTTATTATTTTCGAGCCCGAGAGATAAAGACGAACACTTCACGTCGACGTTCGACGACGGGCAATCTCGAACATTCGGCATTACCCCACTCTTGTACGTTGGCTCTCCGTTAAACTTTTTAGGGTTCCGTAGCCAAATTGCAAAAACGGAACCCTTATAGATTCGTCATGTCTGTCTGTCTGTCTGTCTGTCTGTCTGTCTGTCTGTCCGACCGTGTCACAGCCATTTTTCTCCGAAACCATAAAAGCTAGACTGATGAAACTTGGTGAGTAGATGTATTCTGTGAAGCGCATTAAGGTTTTTACATAAAAATAGAAAAAAAACTATAAATTTTGGGGGTCCCCGTACTTGAAACTGAAACTCAAAATTTTTTTTTCATCGAACCCATACGTGTGGGGTATCTATGGATAGGTCTTTAAAAATGATGTTGAGGTTTTTAATATCGTGTTTTTCTAAACTGAATAGTTTGCGCGAGAGACACTTCCAAAGTGGAAAAAAGTTGATCCCCCCCCCCCTCTAACTTCTAAAATAAGAGAATGATAAATCCAAAAAAAATATATGTTGTACATTACTATGGAAACTTTCAACGATTTTTGGTTTGAACGAGATCTAGTCAGTAGTTTTTTTTTTATACGTCATAAATCGTAAACCGCAAATTTTTTTTTCATCGAACCCATATGTGTGGGGTATTTATGGATAGGTCTTTAAAAATGATGTTGAGGTTTCTAATATCGTTTTTTTCTTAACTGAATAGTTTGCGCGAGAGACACTTCCAAAGTGGAAAAAAGTTGGTCCCCCCCCCTCTAACTTCTAAAATAAGAGAATGATAAATCCAAAAAAAATATATGTTGTACATTACTATGCAAACTTTCGACGATATTTGGTTTGAACGAGATCTAGTCAGTAGTTTTTTTTTATACGTCATAAATCGTAAACCGCAATTTACCTTTCGACGAACTACAAAAACCTTTATATTATGTTAATTGATGCTACGGAACCCTTCATGGGCGAGTCCGACTCGCACTTGGCTGCTTTTATTTTTTTATTATTGTTACAGATGCCTGGTTTTGTTTTTCCTTCATTTTGTTGCAATTTATTTTAAAAAATTAAATGTTGATGAGCGTATTAGGTGGACAGATAAGTAAACTTTATAATTAAATAAATTGGAAAACTCTATGATCAAAGTCCACTGTTTTATTTAAGTTTTCCCTTAGGTCGGTCGTATTTTCCCCACTTTCCCCTAACATATCAACTTATATGATCATAGGAAAAAAGTGTGCAATCAAAAACAATAGAGCGATCGCCAAAACTGTAGGCCTATCACAAGCTCTGTCTGGCTCTGTCTCTGGCTGTGGTTTTGAGTCTGTGTGAGTGGGCTTACTGTTTGATATAACGGTGGTTGAGCCATACTAACATAAACCTATATGATGCCTGGCTTTGTTACCAAACTCTCATTAATCAAGAGAAGCTAAAACAATGCGCCATGTACCAGTAAAGTGAAATCAGACGTCAGATTAGCGTTTGACGTGAAAACGCTTTATTAAATCTCTATTCTTCTCTTCCCCTCCCTCCTATCTTTCTTCAATCTTCTGTCAGCTAGTGTCTTGGTTTTTGAGATGATTGTGCCATATGTTAGAGAAACTATTGCATAAACCTATATTTATGCACGATGAGTTGACGACATTGTAAGCGTGTATTGTAATGCTCTTATGGGTACATTGAGATACTAAATTGTTGTAACTATGTATCATAGTGTTGTATAGCTACCAATATGATGACAAAAAAATATTGAGTATTGAGCGTAGTGGTCCGCAGATTGATGAGGATATTCCAAAATCGTGGTGAATGGCAAGAGTAAACAGCCACCTATGCTCAGCATTGGGTGGAGTCAGGTTGTGGATAATGATGATGATGATGACAAAGTTTCACATTGAAATGGTGATAATGCAAAGTGAAAACAAACACAGCGCAGTGGCAAATGCAAAATGTATTTACTAAATACAAATGACGCAGTTCTAAAAAAGTAGCTTCCGAAACTTCACACCGAGCGCGAGCCTTGGATACACGAACAAATAAAGTGCAGGAAGAAAGACGGATGCCGATACGAAGCGATAAACAAAAGAATCGTCTAAAAATACGACTGCATTCAAAACAAGCCTAGCTCGGAAGTTGTTTCCCCGTAAAGGCCTGCGCACACCTAGGTCGCTGGCGATGCCGATCAATGAAACGCTGTCAAATACGCTGTCAAAGTTGACACCGTTTAACTATCGCCAGCGACCTAGGTGTGCGCAGGCCTTAAAACATATTGGTTCAAAAAGGTTACAATCACATTTATTCTTGTATCACGCGGCACGCCGTTCTATTTGTTCCGTTACTTTATTTTATAGAATAGAATAAAATAGAAGAAGAGAAGAAAGAATAGATGACATGTGATAGTAATAGCATTGTTTATTTTATAAGTTGTAAAGAAAACTCACTAAATTGCAGAATGCTGGGATTGATTTGCCCTAGAAAACACGCAAGAAAAAAAAACATTTCCGGTTATTGGACCACAGTGACGATAATTGTTTACTTGCGTGCGGAGCAGACGTGATAAGGCAGTTATTTTGCACGAAATAAAGTGAGGAATTATTCAAATCCTTCTTAGAGGAAGACCTTATATTCGTATTAAGCGTTTGGAGTTAGTTATTCTATTTATTTTATTATATTTAAGAACAAAATTACTCCAGTCATTTGGTCGAAAAAATAAAGGTTACCTGGAAAGTTTTTCGGGAGTTTTGAAAATTGCCAATTTTAAAGATTTTGATATGCTCTTTCCAAATTTCAACTTTGCCGCTCGCGCCACCATATTGAAAAAATGGCACCCAAAATCAGTTTTTTGATAATAACTCCTTTCCGGCGCATTTTACAGGAAAAACATATCTATACAAAATAAAACTAAAAATATGAAAAACTATTCATCAAGTAAAAATATGATAAACTCTATCTACTGCTGTGCTAAGGTCTAGCTAGAAGCTGTAACAAAAAAGTTAATATTGGCAGCAAGGAGGTCAAGAATAAAAAAACTTTCTTGCACAATATATTTAAATTCTTCATTGAATCCTAAAATCTCTGTGTTACAGTCCCTAAACGTGACTGGTTTAACAATATATTTTTTTAATAGTCCGTTTTACTGACAATATTGTAAAAACAGGCTGTGTTTGAGTAATACGCAACTATGCTTGCTGCCCAGTTATTTGAAAGTTAGTTAAGCATTTCTTCTTCTTCTTTCTGCCCTTATCCCACTATAAATGGGGTTGGCACAACATGCTCTCTACTCATATACATATCCCATATAAGTTTTTTATATATAAAAGATAAACAGACGAGCTTACGGCCCCCACCTGATGGTAAGTGGTCACCGTCACCCATAGATACCCACAACACCAAAGGTGCTGTCGATTGCAGATTGCGATGCCTATCCTGGAGGATTTTTTTTTGTTTTGTTTTAATGTTTGTTACATACCTTCATCATTTAGGAACTGATTTGTAAATACTTTTTTTATCTGAAAGATCCTTCCAAATTGGTCCTATTGAAATTTCATCAAAATATTTTCAGGCTATTATAATGATAGTAGCCTGAAAAGTCGTATAACCTCGCTATCCCACTTCAGTAAAGCTTACTATGTAAATACGGTCTATTCATGCCACGTCGCCTTATCAAACTGTTAAATGGAACAGAATGTAAATAAATTTGGACTATCCTGAGTAGAACGGAGCACGTGTTTTATCCTACGGGACGACCGACGTCCGACTTCTAAGGTTTATTTTTAGATTTAAATAATGTTGAGATAATCTAAAGTACTCTGCAATAAAATTAAATGTAATAAACATAATTATCTAAGTAGTATCTCATAGAACAGTTTTAGAATTAACAACAAAAGTTTTTGAATATTTAAGCCATCTAAATTTGCATAAAACACGAAAATATCTCATGATGTTTTACTTTGAACGAAAATAAAGGCGGTTAATGTACTTTGTTACTTTTAAGCTTTTAAGGGAAACCAACACAATTGCGTTTTAAGGCCTGCGCACACCTAGTTCGCTGGCGGTAGCGATCAGTGAAACGCTGTCAAATATTCGCTGTCAAATCTCAAATCTGACAGCGATATTTGACTGCGTTTCACTGATCGCTACCGCCAGCGAACTAGGTGTGTTCGGGCCATTATACAGTAAAGCATCAGAAATTCATAACTAGCTCTCTATTTTTCAACTGTCAATGTTGGCTGGTCTTTACAGCGAACTTTGTGCTCCAAAACAAATGGACTTGAGGATTTGGTAAATGGAATAGAAAGAAAGAAAAATTGTTTATTCAAACCACCACCATACAGTACAAAATAGAAAAATAATACAATACACACCTACTCAGCTAATATGATTTTATCTTTGGTTTTTAAGCCTAATACACCTCATAGGTACATTTCTATTTTAGCCTGACATACTACATGCGCATACCCTAACTTTAAATTAGTAAAATGAAGAAAGAAGGAAACAAGCATATTAATTTATGGCGGCAACTTTAATTAAAAAAATGGTTTTACAAACGGAAACAAAAATAATTAAATGATTCAAACACGAACGAAAATATTACAGGACAAAAAGGTGCCATATAATTTGTTATTGTGGTATAATCCTACTAATACACGTGAAAGTTTGTAAGTATGGATGGATAGATGGATGTTTGTTACTCTTTCACTTAAAAACGACAAAATGGAAGCCGCGGGCGGCCGTTAGTATATAATAATTTCACATTACTATTGTCATTTTAAAAATACACGTATTTAAATTTGCATCGAGTTTCAGCGCAGTTTTAATCAAAACCAAACTACACCACGAAGAAGCGAACCAGCTTTCATTACACGTTGGGAAAGTTCGAAAAATGCTGAAGAAATTGGATTTAAAAATAAACTCGGCCTGGAGAATTCGTTGATCATTTTTGCCGTAGCTGCTACGGCAGATGCTACGCCGTCGCAGATGCTTAGATGTTTTGTAGTGCCTCTACTACGGGGTATTTTAATATATTTTCTCATACATGCAGCAATTTCAATTGCTATACTGGCCGAAAACTTGCAAGCAGCGGCCGGTCTAATTTAAAAATGGAATGATATTTTACTCCGAAACAGGCAACCAAGGAGGTTTTGTTTAAATTTCAAACAAATTATTGAAATAAAACAAATGAACACTTCAACACGAGAAAAATAGCGTTGTTCGTTGTTTGTCGTAATTGTATTTGACAAAATGGGTTCAAGTATTACTTAGTTTTAATTTCCTTGCACTATTTAGGAAAAGTTCTATACAAGCCTTCGTCATAACTAGCCATTCATGGACTTACGTATCTAATTTACACGTTCCTTCATCAATACCTCTTTTCATGGCCCTTTTCCATCCAACTTAACATTACCTTCCCGTCAATTTTCAGCCAAATCGGTTCAGCCGTTCTTGAGTTTTACTTATATATTGTGACTTTCTTTTATATGTATAAATGTACAATAATAAAATCGGTTCGCACAAGCAGCATAGTTGTTATGGTAATATTACTGCTCTTAGCATAGTGCAGAATGCAAAGTGTGTGTATAGTATAACTCATACAGTATCTATAGTAATAGTATGCATTCTCTTATCTGTCCTTGTGCCGACATTTCACAGACGATATTTTAAGAATAATTTGCATTTGAAAGAAAATTGCGAGAAGAATCGCGAAAAGAAAGAACGGAAGTCTTCGGGCCAGTAGTGGGATAACATTGATTAGGAAAAAATATATGCAAAGATAGCACCATTGAATAGCTGTAACACGATATTCAAGTAAAGTACAGGATCCCGCTATAAAACGACCGTCATCGAGCTGTTTTATGGATGAAAAGTATTTTATATTCAGTTAAATCTATATAGTTATATATAAAAGAAAGTCGTGTTAGTTACTCCACTTATAACTCAAGAACGGCTGAACCGATTTGGCTGAAAATTGGTTGGGAGGTAGCTTCAAACCGGGAGAAGGATATAAGATACTTTTTATCCCGAAAAAGCAACGGGAACGGGCGAGCGAAGCCGCGGGCGGCCACTAGTATGTCAATAAATATATTGCACGTGGGTTGTCTAAAAGATTTCGGTCCAGAATATAATTTAGACATGTATGTTATATAAATTATATTCTAGACAAATAAATGCTTTAGCTATAATTGAGGTTCTAAGCGGTTCGCTTGCGATGTTTTCTTTCACCGTTTGAAAGTAATGGACACATACATATCAAGATAGAAAATCTCATTGGTGCATAACTGGATTTAAACCCATGACTAGAAGGAGAGATCGCTATTAAGTGTTATTTTCTCCCTCTTTTTATTTCTTTCCTAGAAACTTAAGTAAGTCATAAAGCTTTCTCGTCTCCATATGAAGGAAACATTGTAATTTATTGAATCTTGGCGCTAACTTTGTTGCGTTGCACGTCTCATGCCTCGTGTCACGTAAACTAAATCAGTTACTTGTAAAAGCCCAAAAAGAAAAGACTCGTTACATGTTTATTCACTTGTATCAAAGTACTTTCACTGTGTCTTAACTCCGTCAGAGCTCTATTCCGAATGCCACCCGTACTTCGCTTGCACTCTTTTATATCGTTGAACAAACAACCCCAAAAGTCAAGCGAAGTACTGGCGGAAATACGTACTTTGCAACTTTACAAATTAAATTACAAAACTACACAAACAAATACTTTAGATATCAATAAATTGTTAATTAAATAAACAATCAAATATATTGTATAAATCTATTGAACTGACAGCGACTATCTTTGCCATAATTACAAGCGTAAGCTGTCAGTTCAGCTACTTTAAAGAACAAAAACAACTTTAAGGTAATTTAGTGCTAACAGATTCGGCCATCCAATAATAGTAACCGTCCTCGGGTACTTAAATTTCTTATGAAATAACAACATTAACTAAAGATAATTTCAACACAATGAGCTAATTTCAACCTATTAAAATATAAAGTTAATTTCACCACAAGTAGCTAATTTCAGCTTAATAAATATAAAGGTAATTTCACCACAATAAGCTAATTTCAGCTCAGTAAATATATATGGGTAATTTCACCACAAGTAGCTAATTTCAGCTCAATAAATATAAAGGTAATTTCACCACAAGTAGCTAATTTCAGCTCAATAAATATAAAGGTAATTTCACCACAAGTAGCTAATTTCAGCTCAATAAATATATAAAGGTAATTTCACCAGAATAAGCTAATTTCAGCTCAATAAATATATATAGGTAATTTCACCACAAGTAGCTAATTTCAGTACAATAAATATAAAGGTAATTTCACCACAATAAGCTAATTTCAGCTCAATAAATATATATAGGTAATTTCACCACAAGTAGCTAATTTCAGCTCAATAAATATAGAGGTAATTTCACCACAATAAGCTAATTTCAGCTCAATAAATATATAAAGGTAATTTCACAACAAGTAGCTAATTTCTGCTTAAAAATGGAGGTAATTTCACCTAAGCGAAGCAATTTCAGCCCATTAAAATTAATAAATTATGGTTTCTTACACTATCCAGGTTTTATAATAGAAACCAGGTTATTTCCAATCTTGTTACAATTGTTGAGCCACATTAATTTATATACAATACTATGATCAACATGACTATTAAGTACTTAGATTACTTCACTATTTATACACTTATAATCAACGTATTATCTCTCAAACCAATTCATTTGTTGTATCATTTTGTTCAATTAGATTGCAATTTTCTTCTTCATCATCATTATTATTGATTACTTGATTTTCTATATCGCTATTGAGATTTTCAACTGACTCTTCCTCGCTACTACTTTCATTTGTACCAAAACTCATCCATGGCATTATTTTATCTACTGAAATTATGTTTCTGTAAATAGTATTTCCCCTTTTTGTTAACGGTGTGTCCGTAACTTCATACCTATCATGATCAAGAACAGTGGTAATTCTATAGGGTCCGCTATATTTAGGTAATAATTTCCTGCTACTTTCTTTTGTTTTTGGTTGTATTGAACGTTCAATCCTAACCAAATCTCCTAGTTTATATGTTTTAGCAATTTTTCTATTTTTGTTGTATCGAACAGCTTGTTCAGTTTGATTTTTGTTAATATGATCTATTGCTTCAGCCCTTATTTCATCCCTATTATTTTGATCAACATCTTCAAGCTCTATCGCACCTAATATTCCAGCTTCTGCTAGACCAACAGGTTTGAAACCAAACAATACTTCAGCTGGTGTTTTTCCAATACCTTTATTGTGGGTGTTATTCATTCCCCATTGAACATCGCCTACACATTCGTCCCATTGATTTTCTGCTTTACTATGGCTTGACGAAGCTATTGCTGATAAAATGGTTCGATTGTAGCGTTCGACTTGTCCATTGGCTCGTGGTGTAGCGACTGCATTCAAAACATGCTTGATTTTGATTTCGTTGATAAATTCCTTAAATTCCTTGCTAGTAAAGCCTGACCCTTGATCTGATATTAATCGCTCCGGAGCCCCGAATATGCTAAAATAATCTTTCAAGACTTTAATTGTTGTTTTGGATTTTGTGCTTCTTACTGCTCTCATGTAAATAAATTTAGTAAAAGCCTCTACGATTACTAACAAATAACAATTTCCGCTCCTACTTTTTACAAATGGTCCTAAATGATCCATGTGTATTGTATGGAAAGGGCGATCTATTTTTGGAATAGGATGTAACATACCTTGCTTTTTACCGCTTGGGACTTTATTATATGCACATTCTAAACATGCCTCAACGTATTTTTTTGTAAACTTGTTCATTTTTTTAAACCAATAATTTTCACCAATTTTTGCAATAGTTTTTTCATAAAAGAAATGACCAATGTCGTCATGACATTTTTTTAAAACCTGCCATCTTACCCCTTTAGGAATTACGAGTTTATCACCATTATCAGTTTTTCTGTATAAAATATTTTTCTTGACTGTAAATTTTTCATGTATATGTTTAATTTCAACTGGATTTGTATTTTCTAATACATTTTTGATTCTATTTATTTCGTCATCTGATATTTGCACGGTAGCTACCCAATCGTTTTCAGTCACAATTCTATAGACATGGTGGTCTAGAGCATTATCTAATTCGTTTGTTTCGCTACTTACTGGATTTCGACTCAAAGCGTCGACATGAGCCATTTTAACCCCAGGTCTATATTCAATTTCATAATTAAACTCCTGCATCAGACTCCACCAGCGAGCAACACGGGGTATCATATCTTTTTTGTTGAAAGTGGCTCGTAAGGAATTGCAGTCGGTAATGATTTTGAACTCTATTCCAATCAAGTAAACCCTGAATTTGCCAAGTGAAGCCACAACTGCTAATGTCTCTAACTCGTATGATGACCAGTTTTGCTCTTCTGCTGTAGTCTGACGACTGTAGTATGCTACAACTTTAGGGTGTTCATTATTTGTCCGTTGCAGAAGCATGCTTCCTATACCTAACTTGCTCGCATCAGTGTGTAACTCTGTTTTAGCACAGGGATCGTAAATAGTCAAGATAGGTCTGTTTGTAAGCTCATTTCGGAGAGTTTCAAAGGCTTTTGTTTCATCGGTTCCCCATTTCCAGTTAACATCTTTTTTTAACAAGTTTGTTAGTGGTCTGGCTATAGTAGAGAAATTACGCACAAAACGCCGGAAAAAACTAGCTAATCCCAAAAACTGACGAACATGATGTTGAGATGTTGGTGTCGGGAATTTGTTGACTGCTTCTATCTTTTTGGAGCCAGGTTTAATACCTTCTTTACTAACTTCGAAACCCAGAAAATCGACATTACTCATAAAAAAATTACATTTCGTTATTTTTAGTGTTAATGAAAATTCCCTAAATTTATCGAGTACCATTTTCAGTAGTTCCATTCCCTGTTCTATGGTTACCGATGGAATAATGATATCGTCCATATACGCAATGACTTCATTATATCGCATTTGTCCCAGTACGTGGTTGATGGTGCGTTGAAAAGTCGAAGGTGCATTAACTAAGCCAAATGGCATTCTATTGAACTCATATTGGCCATCCGGGGTCACAAAAGATGTAACACCTTTTGATTTTTCATCGAGAGGTATCTGGTAATAGCCAGAGGCCAAATCTAAGGTTGTGAAAAATACAAACCCGTTTAATCTATCTATTTGGTCATCTATCCTAGGCATAGGATATTGCTCTTTGACAGTCTTTTTATTAAGGGCTCTATAGTCAATGCACATTCTCTTTTCACCACTTTTCTTAGAAACGAGGATGATTGGACTGGAGTATGAAGAAGTTGACTCACGTATAATATTACAATCAATCATTTCTTGTATCATATTGCGAACCTCCTCCCTTTCTTTGTATGAGAGACGGTAAGGTCTGTATGTCACGGGTGTGTTATCATTGAGGACTATATTCATATGATTTGCTTTACAATTTCCTAATTCATTTAAGTTTAACGCAAAACAGTCTCTATATTCATTAAGTAATTTAACCAATTTATCTTTATCATTTATATTAACCTCATTCCCTATCACAACTTTATCATCTTTGATCAATTCAATTGTTGATTTTATGTTGAGACAGTTTTTTTGTTTGTTTGGACTTTTATCTTGCATTTTCCAACTAGCATTTACTCGTTTAATTAGGCTCCCTTTTTCTATTTTTATGTCTTTGCTAGAGTCGTTATTAATCAAAATTAGTCCTAGGCCATTATTTAAACTAAAATACCCTGGTAAAATTGAGTGTTCAGATCCTACCTTAGACCTTAGCCCTGCGTCTATGTAAAGGTCCCCAGAAAAAGTAGGTTCAGAGTATATTGGGACAACATTTAAACCCTTAACCAAAGTATCTGAACCGCAAAGTAATTTAAGTTTATCATTTTCAGTCTCAATTTCTTCATTATGAAAAACCAATTCTTTAGCCGTTTTATGCACAAATATGTGACTTTGTTCTGTGTATCCATGTCCAATTAAAATTGGGACGTCAAGTAATTCATTTGGAATCAAATGAGTCTCAACTGATGCCGTTACATCATCTATGGTGATTTGCAATGTAGTTTTTCCCAAAGACTTCGTCCCAGCATTGTGTCCAAACCCACCAATAAATTCGGTGCAATCCTCCCAATTTTGTGAAACTAAAATGCCTTCCTTCTCTCGAATAAGTGTATAATGACTACCCATATCTATAAAACATTTCATCTGAATATTGTTAACAGAAGCTGATTTATAATATTTGGCGTCTAGAGTTACACCAGCCTTGTCATTAGTAAACATAACCTTTTTAATGGAGTCACCGGTTACTTCCTTTTTAGCAAAACAATTTTCAGCTGTGTGCCCCATTTTTTTACAATTCTCGCACTTTTTTAAAGGTAATCGACATTTTGAATAGCTATGCCCAATTATACCACAGTTAAAACATTTAGGACGAGGTCTTTGGTTTTGATTTCTATCACGGTTTGGTTGAGTTTCATTTTTGTCATTGGATTTAGATGGTAAACGCACGCTTCTTAAATAGTTAAGTAGTTTATCTGGGTCTGTGTACTGTCCAGCCTCTGCACCCATTCGAATAGTCCTATCTTCTATCCCTAACACTATGCAGTCAACTGCCCGTTTCCCAAAAATTTCACATCTATTTAATAAAGTGACTTTTTCATAAAAGTATTCTTCAAGTGATTCTCCAAACTTAACCTTTTTGCCTAACATATCTGTAAGCATAACCCCGTAATTCTCATCACCCGGAAATGCACTTGATAATTTAGCTTGCCATTCATCCCAAGAAAACTGAATAGTTGAAAGACCCTGGTACCATTTTTGTGCCATGCCAGCAAGTTTTGGTAAAGCGTAATGAATTGTTTCCCGTTCTGCCCACCCGTATAAGCTAGAGATTTCGTTGACTTTTACTAACCACATAGCCATGGTTTGGTCACGTTTAGAGGGATCAAATTCGGGTATAGTATTGTGTAACATGTTCATTTTGTGACTATTTTTGGTGAACGCAGATTTTAAAGCTTCTAAAAAACTCGTGAATTGGTTTGAGTTTACATTTTCAGCTTCGTTTATACTACAAGCGTCTTTTTGTATTGTCCCTGTTCTGTTTCGACTAGAAGACTTATCATGCCCTACAGTTATTACATTAACTGTCTCACCAATTTCTTGAGGTAAAGCTGAGTCGTGAAGATGCGTACGGTGTCGCTTGGGGCCCGTAGCTCTGCTCACCGACCGCTGTTGCTCACGCTGAAGAGAAGATGTCGTGCACTGCCCACGCCGCTCATGCTGACGAGTGGGTGTTGGGCTGGCACGCCGCCGCTGCTGAAGATCCACTGGGCTTCGCGAAATGCTGCGCGAGCGATGGTTGCCGCGTCCTGGGTGCCTGCGATCCCGCAGAATGGCAGAGTTGTCCCGCCGGCGTCTTGACCTCTGTGAAGACTCGATGCTCCATGTTGCCGACTCGACTGATGCTGATCTGCGTCGGTGGCTACGTCCGAGACGTGGCTGACTCCGGCGTCGACTGCGTGGCCGGCTGCTGCGCCTGCTCGACGCTGGACTGCGTTGCCCAACACGGTGCCTGCGTGGTGCTGGGCTGCGAGAATGGCTGCTCTGTTGTCGACGTGGCGCCTTGCGACGCAATCGGCTGCTTCGGGGCGATGGTGTCACCGGTCCGTCAGATACGTCACCATTACGCCGCCTGCTGCGCCTGCTCGACGCTGGACTGCGTTGTCCATCACGGTGTCTGCGTGGTGCTGGGCTGCGAGAATGGCTGCTCTGCCGTCGACGTGGCGCCTTGCGACGCAATCGGCTGCATCGGGGCGATGGTGTCACGGGTCCGCCAGATGCGTCACCATTACGCAAAGCTGCCGCGCTTGTGCTTCGTGTTCGAGCAGCACTCGACGGCCTTGAACCAGCCGAGTCTAGACTTTGACTTCTTCGCTGCCTTTTCCTGGGCCGACCCATACTGACACGGAAAAAATTTTGGCCGTTTTTGTCAGACCGCGTGTTTACATCCCACTTTCTGAGCTAAAAGCCCAAAAAGAAAAGACTCGTTACGTAAATTATAATGTTTATTCACTTGTATCAAAGTACTTTCACTGTGTCTTAACTCCGTCAGAGCTCTATTCCGAATGCCACCCGTACTTCGCTTGCACTCTTTTATATCGTTGAACAAACAACCCCAAAAGTCAAGCGAAGTACTGGCGGAAATACGTACTTTGCAACTTTACAAATTAAATTACAAAACTACACAAACAAATACTTTAGATATCAATAAATTGTTAATTAAATAAACAATCAAATATATTGTATAAATCTATTGAACTGACAGCGACTATCTTTGCCATAATTACAAGCGTAAGCTGTCAGTTCAGCTACTTTAAAGAACAAAAACAACTTTAAGGTAATTTAGTGCTAACACTTGCAATAAGGTAAAGTTTGTTTATTTTTAGCCACTCATGGTCTGGTTGGCTCAGTTTGCTTGCAGGAAAAGTACATTTGCATTGTGTAGTACATTCTACTTAGCTCTAAAATACATTAACAATGACCATACGAAGTGAATGTTGTGTCGTATTCTACAGTGGGGTGATTGTCCTAGTCGCATTTGTTAGTTTTGACAAAATACAATCTCAAGTTGGCTGGTAAAAATGGTTTCTCTCACGTCAACAGCTAAATTGAAATTGGTGAATTTATGCCGCCTTCCTACGGTGCGTAGTTCTGCAGATCATCACGCACCGCGCACGACGACGCACGGCAATGCACACAGAAAGTGCTCCTGTGCTACCGCGCATCTCGGCGCACGAGACCGTTCCCATGGTGTGTCGCGCGAGCTGGTGCGGGCTGGTGCGCGATATCACGCACGGGTGGGAAGGCTATTAGAATTAAAGAAATAAATGAAGCAGCTGCTTGACTTTGATACACATGACAGGTACGATAAATATCTCTTCAGGTAGTATAAATATTTCCTCAGGTACGATAACTATAATCTCTTTTTAGTCCTCAAATAATACAAATATTTGATACATGACTGGCCTCTAGCTCAGTTGGTAGTAGCTCTGCCTTCTGCGCCGTAGGTCGTGGGTTCGATCCCCACCGAGAACAAATATTTGTGTGGTTAACATAAATGTTTGTTCTCTGTCTGGGTGTTATAGTGTATTATAAGTATGTATTTACAAAAAAAAAATGTATTCAAGTATTATATCAGCTATCCGGTTCCCATATTACAAGCTCTGCTTAGTTTGGGGCTGGGTAGTGTTGTGTGAATTGTCCACAATGTTTATTTATTTATTTATTTAATCGTGTATGTAGAAATCTAGTACATAACATATTTAGCTACTGCCCAACACTATACGTATTGTAAAATAGCTAAATAGAATTCTCATGAAAGAATGAATGAGAACCGATGTTGTGTGAAATCTCTCGGATGCTGGGAATATTGCTGGCTTTATTGAAAGAATTGCGTCCAATATAAATAGAGTAAAAAGAACAAGCTATAGAATGTCTTATTTTCTCTAAATACATAAAACTCCTTCGTTATTGCCTGACTAGATCCAAGGTGAAGACTAAGGCCCGTATTCCAAAACAGTGCTTGAGTCTGAGTCGGGCCTCAAACAAATAGATTTTTGTAATTTTTCAACGGAAAACTGTCGTAACATCTATGCTTGAGCTCTACTCAGATTCAAGCAAAGATTTTTGTCATTTTTCAATGGAGAGCTGCTAAAAATATTACGCCGACCGTCTAATTACTCAAAATCAAAATCAAATCAAAATTTCTTTATTTGGATCTTATAACAAACTAGCTGATACCCGCGACTTCGTCCGCGTGGATATTTGAGTTCGTTTGTTTTAGTTTGATATGACCAACTGCTAGTTACCATTGTTTTGAGCTTGTACTTAAGAATGTATTTGAATTTAAAGGTGAGTGCTGTTGGAGATGATTTTTTTCAGCAGTGTTTAGTTTAAGTATGATAGATGTTTCCCGCGATTTTGTCTAAGTGGTTATCATCGGTTTTTTTGTAAACATTTGTGTGTATTAAAACCTGGTGACAAATGCTGCGGTAGCTGAATTTTTTTTAATGTTTTTTTGTCGTATTTTGTAAAGCTATTTTTTGTGATTTTATGGTATATTAGTGGCTAATTTGGGGTTTCGTATGCGTGTTGGTGTATAATCGAATCAGATTTTTTTAATTTGATATGACCAACTGCTAGTTACCATTGTTTTGAGCTTGTACTTTAGAATGTATTTGAATTTGAAGGTGAGTGCTGTTGGAGCTGATTTTTTTCAGCAGTGTTTAGTTTAAGTATGATAGATGTTTCCTGCGATTTTGTCTAAGTGGTTATCATCGGGTTTTTTTGTAAACATTTGTGTGTATAAAAACCTGGTGACAAATGCTGCGGTAGCTGAAAATTTTTAATGTTTTTTTTTCGTATTTTGTAAAGCTATTTTTTGTGATTTTTATGTTATATGTTTCCCGCGATTTTGTCTAAGTGGTTATCATCGGTTTTTTTGTAAACATTTGTGTGTATTAAAACCTGGTGACAAATGCTGCGGTAGCTGGAAATTTTTTAATGTTTTTTTTTTGTATTTTGTAAAGCTATTTTTTGTGATTTTATGTTATATTAGTGGCTAATTTGGGGTTTCGTATGCGTGTTGGTGTGTAATCGAATCAGATTTTTTTAATTTGACATGACCAACTGCTGGTTACTATAGATTTGAGCTTGTACTTTATAGTGTATTTGAATTTGAAGGCGAGTGCTGTTGGAGCCGATTTTTTTCAGCAGTGTTTAGTTTAAGTATGATAGATGTTTCCCGCGATTTTGTCTTAGTGGTTATCATCGGTTTTTTTGTAAACATTTGTTTGTATTAAAACCTGGTGACAAATGCTGCGGTAGCTGAAAATTTTTTAATGTTTTTTTTTTCGTATTTTGTAAAGCTATTTTTTGTAGTTTTATGTTATATTAGTGGCTAATTTGGGGTTTCGTATGCGTGTTGGTGTTAGTTTGTTTGTGAACCTTTGTGTGTAATCGAACCTGGTGCCAGATGCTGCGGTAGCTGTTTTTTTTAAATGTTTTTTTGCGTATTTTGTAAAGCTATTTTTTGTGATTTTTCTTAAAATCATTTTCCGTTTTTTCTTCTTTTAGGGAAATAATTTTCCTATTTTCTTTGTTAGTACACCTTTGCTCCATTAGAGGAATACACCTTCTAAGTTTCATGCTTCTAGGGCTAACGGTTTAGGCTGTGCGTTGATTTTTCTTTAAACCATTTTTCCCCTTTTTCTCCTCTTTGGAAAATAATTTTCCATTTTCCTTTCTTAGCGGATGCCTACGTCATAACATCTACCTGCATGCCAAATTTTAGCCCGATCTGTCCAGTGGTTTGGGCTGTGCGTTGATAGATCACTATGTCAGTCAGTCAGTCACCTTTGAGTTATATATATATAGATAGATGATTTTTTTAAATGTTTTTTTGCGTATTTTGTAAAGCTATTTTTTGTGATTTTTCTTAAAATCATTTTCCGTTTTTTCTTCTTTTAGGGAAATAATTTTCCTATTTTCTTTTTTAGTACACCTTTGCTCTATTAGAGGAATACACCTTCTAAGTTTCATGCTTCTAGGGCTAACGGCTTAGGCTGTGCGTTGATTTTTCTTTAAACCATTTTTCCCCTTTTTCTCCTCTTCGGAAAATAATTTTCCATTTTCCTTTCTTAGCGGATGCCTACGTCATAACATCTACCTGCATGCCAAATTTTAGCCTGATCTGTCCAGTGGTTTGGGCTGTGCGTTGATAGATCACTATGTCAGTCAGTCAGTCACCTTTGAGTTATATATATATAGATGGAGCAGAAACAGATGGAAAACGATGAAATTTGCAGGAGTTAAAAACTGTGTCGCGAACATCAACGCCCTCCTCCGCAATACCTATTAAATTTCAAGGTTTCAAATGCTTAGAATAAAAAGATAAATGGGTACATAAATGAGGTAAAATGAATATAGAAAAGTAATAATGTAACTTAATGATGACAAAAATAAAAAGTTAGCAGTCTTAATAATAATGATTAATGATGAAAGTACACAAGGATACAGTTCAAGATGTGTAGAAAACAAAGAAATATAACGCTCACTACGTGGGCACAAGAGTGAGCAGATTATATTCCGACATGTGTATCCTGTGCACAAAGAAAATTAGATGTCTAGGTAAATAATTAAAAGTATGTGTAGAAGTGAAGTGTGGTTTGTGAAGTGAGTATGTGTGTGTGATGTTGGAGGGTGTGTGTTTTTGAGAGTACTCCTGACAACGCAATTCTCCTATGAGTCAGGGCTTACAGGAGAACTCTTATAGTGTGTGTGTGTGAAAGTGGTGAGTAAGTGTGTGAGTAAATTTGTGTAGTGACAGAGTGAGGGCACATTCAGCAAAGGACCCAGTCTCTTAAGAGTCTGGTTATTGCGAGATTTGCTCAAGTGTGTGGTTGTGATTGTGTTAGTGTAAGTTGTGATTGTTATTCAGCGGAGGTAATTAAGAAAACTTTCAGTTACTATCATGAATCTGAGTCGAGCATAGATACTCTCTAGGCTCGACTCGGACTCAAGCACTGTTTCTGAAAACGGATCCAAAGGCCTGCACACACCTAGGTCACTGGCGTCGGTGATCAGTGAAACGCTGTCAAATTTGACAGTGATAATTAAAGAAACGAGCTTTGACAGACAATGGCAAGAAACTTTAGCAAGCCGCTAAAAAGTATCCGGCATTAAAAATAGGGCCGATTATGCTACGCAGTGGCTTAATATCTGTTTAACTTTTGAAACTGACATAGTTTTTAACACTATTTATGAAACAACGGGATATTTACCATGATTAAATTTAGTGAGTTTTGACTTCCGACATGCATGGCACACCTTGATGTTTAATACATATCTAGATAGATAGATAGATAAAGAATTTATCTGTTGTTCAGTTTTAGCAATATCGTTAAAAATCTCATTTTTATTCATATGCCAAATATCCTTTCATAAGTTTTTATTACTCTATGCATAGTTCCGGTACGGAAGGCCATTTGAGCCGATTCGTGCGGAATTTATAGATGTAGTGCCCTTTTCTAGTGACAATTGGCCGTTACTATGATTTAAAGCGTTATTTTGGTTTGTTACATTTGTATTTGTTCCGTTGCAAATGAAATAATTTGTCACTGCTTGGCCATTGTTCACACATTGCTACAGGCATATCGGATGTGTTATGGGCTAAATCCACAACGATTGTATACCTAGGTTACTTACTTAGGTTTACATTACGTTACATTACCTAAGATTGTCTGAAAGAGATCGCTAAGTTTGTCTAGAAGAGATCGTTCTTAGTGATAAGACCGCCCATTGTATTCAACTTTGATGTTTTTCTGTACTCCCTTGTTTATTTTATGTGGTGTGCATTTAAGTATTTTCTATATATCTACCTAAAAGTGGAAAATAACCTCGCGGTAGACCAAGGCGAAGATGGAGGAATGAAATAGACGCCTACTTTAAAGAATGTGGACGGAAAAGTGTCTTCAAAATACAAGTGATACTTTCTCCATACAAATTTGCCAGATTTTTCGGGAGTCATCTAATGAAAAATGTATTGTCCTGCAACATTTCTATTAATTAATAATTACTTAATGTATTCAAGTTTTATATTAGCTATCTGGTTTCCATAGCACAAGCTCTGCTTAGTTTGGGGCTAAATAATGTTGTGTAAATTATTCACATAATTGAATTATTGATTGAATGTTTTGTCAACTTTACTTCTTTATTATATTCTTTATATATTCTGTATATCATCTTACATACGTAATTAGGTAATGAGAGCTTTATAAGAGTGTATACTGATGTGCCTAAAAATATAATAGTCGAGATAATAATATAACCGTGTTGTATAGAGCCGCATCATTTTCCCAAGGAATTCATGCATGACGCCTAATATTGAAAGAAAATAAGAAAATAATGAGTGTTTGTCTTATACTGTCATCTCAAAATACGCCCTTTGACAGATGCTGCCAAAGGGTAATGGGTGAAATATCAACAAAGCTAAATCATAAACCATTTTACTCACAAACAAAAATCTGAGGATAAGATTACATAGGCACGTCAAGATGTCACATGTGTTTTTAGATTATACATTGATAACAAAACGAGTTAAAACAATGAAGAAAAGAAAATAACCCTTTGGTGAAATAATTGAAGCAAAATAAAGTTACGCTCAGTAAAGTATGACAAAAAGATACTGTATAAAGTATTTTTTCAACAAACATCTGACATTTTGACAAAACATTTGATTGAAAACAAACACATTTATTGAATTCAAATATTGCTATATATGCCCTAAACTTAAGGGCCTATTATGTATTCACTTATGTATTCATTTATAACTTTAAGACCTCACCATGTAAAACATAATAATTGCAATAAAATAATATGAGTATGAATATGTTTTTGACCCATTAGAAGTCAATTGACTTACCGCAAATGCCTGTTTTTGCATTTTACCAGCTCTACAAAAAATTCAAACTCGTAGCTTTTGTCTCGTACCTAGCGGCAATGCCTTTGACACCGAGATTAATATTTTTATCTCGTTTACAACAATAATTTTAACTTACCACGCAAAATCATCGAGCAGTAATTGGACATGTTTTGTAGTTAAATTTTGCGACGACGAGCAGACGGGCCACCTGATGGAACGTAGTCACCGTCGCCCATAGACACCTGCAACACCAGAGGTGGTGCTGATGCGCTGCCGGCCTTTCAAGAAGTGATAGACCCGCCTTTTGAAGAAACCCATGTCGAAGTTCCGAGGGAAAACCGCAGAAGGCAGTTCATTCCACAACTTACTCGTGCGTGGCAAAAAGAACCGGCAAAAACGAGCAGTTGTGGAAAACCAGCCATCCAGATGGTGAGGATGGAATCTGGTTCTGCGGCGTGTGGTGCGATGATAAAAATCCGATGCGGGCACCAAACTAAACAGTTCCTCAGAACACTCCCCATTGTAAATACGATAGAGCACGCACAGATAACTAACGTCTCTCCGTAGACCTAATGGCTCTATATAATCTGTGGGCTTGGAATCGTCGACAATACGAGCTGCCCGACGTTGAATCCGGTCAAGAAGAAGAAGCTGGTATACCTATTTAGAAAGGTGGATGAGAGGAGTGAATCGGAGTAGTGTAAATGAATCAATAACAAAATTGAAATATATTATTATTTTATAAGCAGTATTATGCCGACCTTCATAGGTCGTTAGCTAGAGAATACCGAAATATTTGTAAAGGAAACTGAGCCTAGAGAATCACGCACAATAACAATAATTAACCCCAAACCACATATATGACACATGACACGTGTCAGCAAACAAACATCACGATGAGGCTTTCATGACACCAATTTTATCGCCGCCTGTCTCGTCTATGACGCAACTAGTGAGGAACATTTCGTGGGTGTATTTTAATGGGGTGCCTGCCTATGATTTTAACCTATCATAACCAACTAATATAGACAAGTTACGACAAAAGTTAAGACGAGAGCTAGAAGAACTTAGTAGATTTGTGACCTAATGCCTATTGGTATCAAACGGCGAATTAAGGCACCCTTAAGGCAATTAGTGAGTATTTATTTATAAAAAATAGCAATTTTTCTTAAACTTAAAAGAAAACTGATTAGCAACGACTGCAAAGTACATATTTGTATTTGGGCGACATTTTGCTCCGATTTTTCTTCCGAAACAGTATGATTTTTCTTACATGAAACTTAGTCAATACTTTTCTTTATCCACGACACAATGCTTGCAAACAAATACTATGCCAGCATAGTTTTTTATTTACATATATTTACAAAAATTCAGTCCCAGTCAAAAATGTAGGTGGTGGCCAGTGGTGGGTGGTTGGTTAGGTGGCTATTGTGTGCGCAAACACGCCTAAGGTAATCTGATTGCTCTAGTTTTACTAATTGGGCTGATGACTATACAGGGTGTAATCGTTAAGTGTGCACAGGCGATTATTCCGTAACTATTGCAGATATCAAGAAACTTTAAACTGATATCGAAAGTACTTTACCTAATGAGTAAAATGACATTAATAACTTTTTAAAAATAAAACGAGAAATATCCAAAAAAATTACATTAATCACTCCCATACATTTAGTATGAGATAGTAGAAAGGTTTTTCAAATTGAAAAATACAATAAATTGGCGGGAACGAGAACCCGCGATAAAGAATTTGAATTTAGAACGAACACCAAAGAGTATCTTTCTTTTTGTTTTTATTTAGTACCTATGTTGCTTTTCAGCTAGTTCAAATCAATACAATATTGAAACAAGGTTTATTATAAATTTGAAGTGGTAAGATAATTAATCTACACGTGTATCTACTTGAAATTCATTAATACCTTCATATCGTACATAATTATAAAATGACAAGGGTAAAATGAGTAGGTACTATTCCACTTAAAATAAGGAAACTAAAACCTTTCTACTATCTCATACTAAATGTATGGGAGTGATTAATGTAATTTTTTTGGATATTTCTCGTTTTATTTTAAAAAAGTTAGTAATGTCATTTTACTCATTAGGTAAAGTACTTTCGATATCAGTTTAAAATTTTTTGATATCTGCAATAGTTACGGAATAATCGCCTGTGCACACTTAACGATTACACCCTGTATAGGTGCGTGTTTCGCATTCAATTCATAACCACTCGAAAGGCCTACGCACATCAAGGTGATGGCGCTGGCGATCAGCTGAAACGCTGTCAAATATGGCTGTCAAATATGACAGCGTTTCAGCCTTTCGCCTAGATGTATGCGCAAGGCTAAACAGCAGCATGTAAACTATTTTTTCAATTTACATGTTGTGTAAACTAAGTATATTTTTTAAGAGTCTTGTAAAAACAAACAAACGTTGTGACTCGTTGCAACTTTTTTCTCAGTATGTTTGTTTCTGTCGAAGTGAGTAAAACCATGTTGCAAATAAGCAACTCGTCAAAAACAACGTTACTATAATATAGGCAAAAAACATTAGAATAACAAAACTTTTGATCTCAGCAATTAATAAACGATAGTTTTTTAATAAAAGTTAATTTCAAAAAGCATTTGTTTGATTGCTAGAATTGATTCTAGGTGCCCCTTCCACTCGACCAAGCCTAAAAGATCAGGTAAGAAACTTCAAGCCTTCCCTACCGTGCTTTGGTTGCTATGACAGCCGCCGGGTCCTTCATACCAACGCCCAATTATTTAATACTAGTTATTTAATATCTATACTTATATAATATTGTGAATAGGAAAGATTTGTGTTTTGTATGTCTGTAATGAATAGACTCAAAAACTGTGCCGATTTCAAAAACTCTTTCACCTACATTCACCTTGAGTAACATTAAATGTAAATAAATATCCACCTGTGCGAAGCCGGGACAGGTCGTAAGTTATTGATTATTAAATATAAAGACTATTTGGGTAATCACCAGTTGCCCCCGACGCTAATATAAATAATCTACAATAGAAGCAAAGGCCTGTTTACTTTTTTGATTTGGGACAACTTTAGACCAATAAAATATCGAATACTCATTTCCAACCCAGCGGATATTTTCTACTCACTGACTATTCGTGCTTCATTGATATTTAAATAAATAGAACAGAGTAATATCAATCACTGCATACTATAACCTTAGTATTATCTTATCTTAACAAATGCATGGAGTTTTCTATTAGATCAGTTATGTACCATAGTAGCTTCCTAGTACAGTTCTCATAAACTTTGCTTCGGGGGATATAAAAATTGATGTCAAAATGTTTTTAAAAATTAGTTAGTTTTTTTCAGCCACAGTTTGCTCAAAGTTGCTACCGAGAGTAACTTGTTCAAAGACATAGTAATGACTTTACCTATAGCTTCGTTTCTTACTCTTCTTACTGATGAAAGTCATAAAGAGGAAAATAAAACTTTTGACAAGCTTTAGTTCAGTTAAAATCATTGAAAATTAACTTGTTTGGCCCTTTGAACTTCTTAAGCATGAGTACCCACCATCATTAGATTTGCCAATCTGTTTAACATTGAATAACGGTATAAGGGTGTTCGCCGGCAGAATTTATACTTAAAAAATAAAAATATGGATACAATTGAAGATATTTATTTGTTATTTTACATTATATGTGGATTTATTAAATTCAAAATTTTTCACTCATGCAATTCCTTCAAAACTTTTCCTAGGCTTTAAATTGTCTTATACCTAAACACAAAATGAAGCAGCCTTATTTTGTTTATTTAGATTTTCAATACGTAGGTATACTGTTTAACAGCACCAAAACTTTTCACACTTCAGTGTATTCAGTGTGTGTGAAGGCTGATTTATTGCTTGAGCCTATATTGTCCCACTGTAAGGCAAAGACCTGCCTCTATTTTGGGCCGCCACCTTATCTGGACCCCAACATTCCATTGGCTTTCTATAAATAATCGGGATTCGTTTTTATTGGAGGGATATTATGAGTTTTGCTGTGGAAGATCCGTGGTATTTTACCCAACATTACTTGCAGGATTTTGTCAAATACTGCAAGTAAAAATACTGCAGTTAATGGACGCAGGACAGTGCATCGTAGGGCACGTTCCTGATGTGCGTGACCTACGAGGCATTGCTTTGTTATAGGCGATGGTTACCACTTAACATCAGGTGAGCAATATGCTTGTTCCATCAACTTATTACATAAAAAAAAAAACAGTTAGAGAAAAACCACTAATTACGGGCATTGTTCAATCCACTGATAAATTAACCGCGAAATAAAAGTATGTCCATCTCTTTTTAAGGCTTGTCAAAAGGACTGTCATTGTTTATTCGACAAATAGAAATCAGATGGAAAAATCAGCTATAAATAAATTATTTTAAACAGAGTAATAAAGACTTTTTTAGTAACAGAGAATAAAGAACATTTCAAATGGTTTGAAATAGTGCAAGCCCGGCACCATATGCCGTTTATAGCCAATAATCTCTAAGCCCGCCATTCAAGAAACCACTCACGTTCCAAAGCGATAAGTTGCGATGCTTTACATGAAATAGTCTCTGGGTCCTGCTACATACCAGCCAGTATCCAAATCCAAATACAAAAAAATGTATTCAGTTGTACAAACGTTTTAAAGCTAGGTGAGTCTAGGTGCCAATTTCGCTCGACCAAGCCTAGAAGAACAGGTAACAAACTACAGGTTGCCTCGCCGTTTTTTGTTTAAATTAAAAAAGCTTGTGAAGTTCCAGTGTACTGCACACGCTACGCTTTAAAGTTATAACAATACCTACATAGTATACATATAAAACAAAATACGAAAATAGCAGGTACATACATTGCAAATTGATGTGTTTTGTTATGTATCACAGCATCTCTATACTTTTACCCCTTTCATTCATAAGCCTAACGCTTTTTGCGGCTCGCTAAAAGTATCTTGTCACTGTAATTTTCATGTAAACAAATAGAGATGGCAAAAGCTTGGTTAGTTAAGCCAAATGACTAAGGACCATTATAAATTTTAAAACCTATGTGAAGTATAAAACCCAAAATTGAGTTTGAAGTTGACTGCAGAGGCTGAAACGGTATTCCAACAACGTTAACAAACATATCACATTTTTGGTCAGTTATACTTTTTCTACAACAAAAAACGTACAAATAAAATATATTTTCAGAATTTTTTTTTTACTAAACAAATAAATTAACACCATGAAAATATAGGTTTGTGACTGAACCGCCAAGATATTTTTTTATTGCGCACGTGTTATGCTGAAGCATGCTATAATATGGATTGACCTTAAACTTCTCGTATGTAGTGGGATTTGAACTGCATTGAGGATTTCGCGAACTCGAGTGCTCTAGTGCATAGTCGTGTGTGCAAGACACAAAAGTATCTACGTGTATCACCTACTTTACTTTTTAAAATAAGCTTTGTTTTATTTTTAAATTTTTATCACATTGCTGCAATTTTATGCAGTATTTTTATCCTGAAATAATGCAAGACTTATTAGTTAGGTTAACTGTCACTGTCACTGTCAGAAAAATAAATATTTTTCAAAATGTTTTTAAAATTTTCACTTTTGACGACCTGATGTGCTGTGGCGAGTCAGAAGCCGTAGTAATATCGATCCCGATCCCATACATTTTGTATAGAAATATTCGTGCACACTGCTCGGATTTCCCGTCTTTGCCTGGCCCCATACTAAATGAAAAGGTCAGTCGGTGTCAAAATAGAGGGGTCTGCTGTAATGCAACCCGGCATAAAGCTCTGTTTTTGTTGAACTAATCTTGTCAAAAACAATGACGTCATCGTCATTTTGTCTCAAGTATTATGATAAGTATAAACTATATCGTATGTATTATATCAGCTATCTGGTTCCCATAGCTTTGCTTATATTAGAAAGATTTGTGTGGATTGTCCACAATATTAATTTTTATTTAATCTTACACTTGGGCCAATATGACAGTAGAATACGCCCAAATATACAGCATTCCAGCTTCAGAAAGTTATCACTTTCGTCCTCGCAATTTCTTTGCTTCGTTGGTCCTGACGGAAAATGGTCGGTCGGTTGTGATGTATTGAGGCGCACATCTCAGTTTTGTCTGTGAGAAAAAATGTATGGTATTAAAAGGGCGTAGTTGTACTTGTCGAGGGTTTTTCTATTGTTTGGCATTATTGACCCTTGAGCTTCAATACCAGTTTTATTAAGGCTCGGTTTCACGGATGGCAGTTTGACAGATTTGACAGTTGTTTAACTCAGAATTTTGCTGCTAATTTGAGTTAAATAAAGATGATCATATTACAAGAAAAGTGCAAGAGCCTGTCCAGATGGGGCGTTTTACGCGCGATTCCTCAATCGCGCGTAAAACTCGAGCAACTATTTGGTAGGAGCGCGCGTTAAACGCGGCATCTGTACGCAATATAAATTGAAACGCGCGAGGGCACTCGCGCGTAAAATACTCCATCTGGACAGGCTCTTAGATATGGATGTGGATGGTAGTAAAGGTAGACCAAAGAAAATATGGATGGACTATGTCAGAGATGACATGAGTGAGAAAGGAGTGAGCACTGAGATGACGAATAATAGGGGTGAGTGGAAGAAGAAAACCTCTTGTGCCAACCCCACTTGAGATGAGCAGAAAAAATGATACTCAATACTCAATATATTTATTGCATAAACATGGTTTAGTTTAGGTATACATACATAGTTCTTAGGTGTAAGTCAGTATCGTATCACATGGACCCTGTGTATAGGGTAAAGCAACATGGAGGTAGGCCGAGGCTTATACACAGTAGTTGTATAGATTGAGAATTTTCAGGCATTATAATGTAGATAGTTTGTTACTTTATTTAAAATTAATAAGCTTGGTAGAACAGATTAACGATAATGTCAAGGTGGTCTTAAAGTTAGGTCTTAAAAGTAGTCAAAGTTATGTTTAGTGCGTAGTATGATGATGAAAGATGACAAAAAAACTAAAAGATATCTTTTAAAATTAATGATTCTTTTTATAGCAAAATAGAGTAGAATTAATTCAATGTGTCTCGGGGCTTCTCGGAGGCGATATTTAGTTTTCCCACTGATTGATGCGCTGCGGTGTCACGCCATTCAATCTGGATCTAAGATAGGACTGCCTCGTAGGTAGTGCCTTGTTTTTGCTAACATTTGTACATAAAAAACCTCACCTGTCAGTTGGTAGCTACCTTTTCACTTTAGATTATAGGCTTTCGTACCCTGAGAACAAACATTGGTTTGATGAATTCAGATTAATAATGCGGCCAATCCACACAACACTATCTAGCCCCAAACTAAGCAGAGGTTGTACTATGGGAACCAGATAGCTGATAATTATAATACTTAAGTAAGGTTTTTTTTGTAAATACATACACAGAAAACTATATAACACCCAGACGGAGAACAAACATTCACGTTCACCACACAAATATATTTTGTTCTCGGTGGGGATCAAACCCACGACCTACGGTGCAAAAGGCAGAGGTTGCCAACTGAGCTGAGAGGCCTGTCCAAATAAGGAGAAAGGAAGACGCAATCACTTATTCTTAGAACAAAGAAATAAACTCACCTAAGACGAAGACAAATGCAATCAACTTGTTCCATTCACTGGTTCTATATCAAAGCGATTTTCAACAAGTAGAAGTTGTGCTAACAAACTTGCGTCTGAAGTTTCAGCAAGGTAAGTACAGTAAGCATACAGTAAGCAAGCAGTAAGCAGTTTAAGCATTTTTAAATAATTGTTCTATTTTTAAAGATGTAATTGTATAAATCTGTCAAATGTTTGAGAATCATGTTGGCATCACTGGTTTGGCCTAGAACCAGATAGCTGATATAATACTTGTAGTGATCACTATCACCAAAGGGAAACCACTAGGTAAATATATCGATGCACATTGGCTCACTACTACACACAGATCCGAGCGCACGCGCACGTCCAACCCGCACCGCGTCTACTGCCAGACTGACGGTTGACGGCGACGCCCTCTACTGGTGTACATGAGACAACGTAGTATATCTATTGTCTAGATACAAACACTACATCCCTTCCTTTTTAACAAATTTTATTAATTTAAATTATTGTAATGAATCTACTTAATCGTTTTTTACTTTTGCATCAAGAATCTCTAATCATAGTGTTATATTTTAATTTCTATTGTTTTATTCCGTTTATGATTTATCTGATCTTCATTTCCATTGGACTCATCTCCGACTGATTTCCATTGTCCTTCCACACGCTTTAGATGAATGACATTTTTCCGTAGTCTCTGTCCCGTTCCTTCATTCCTTATCGTAAAATCCCCTCCCACTGATTCTTCTACTACATGTGGTGTTGGGTTGAAAGTAGTTGAGAGTTTATTTGTCTTTTCTATTTCTTTGACGTATACTTTATTACCTTCTGTCAGTTCTGGGTTTTCCGCTCTTCTCTTCCGGTCTCCATATTCCTTCCCCTTTTCCTTTTGTAACTTGTCTCGGTCTCTTACTTCAGTGTCGTTATCTGTCTCGTTTATATTTTTCAGCATAGGGATTTAATCCTGTTTATTTTTTTGAAAAAAAGTTCTGATGGCGTCTTTCCCGTAACAGAATGAGGGGTGGAATTGTACATCATAAGGTATATTCATTCATATAGCGTTTCTTTATTACCCTCTATTCCCTAATTTTTAACATAACAGAAGATGACAGTACATGTACATGCCTGCAGTGCCATGGCAGGGCATGGCATGGAGGAATTCAAGTGGATAAGTTCTTCGCTGTCAGAATTAATGATGGCGTTTTCATGCATTCACTGAGCTAATTTAAACGTATCTTTTGTAGTATTTAAAGCACAAGACTAAGTACAGAGAACTGGTCCAAATGCCGTGGATAGTGTACATTTAGTGTTTTATATTTTTTGGAATATATTGTTACTTGTTAATTAATTCACATTTATTTTATCTTTAATTCATCTTTAATACATCTTTAATTCATCTTTAATTCCTCTTTAATTCATCTTTAATTCATCTTTAGTTCATCTTTAGTTCATTTTTTATTCATCTTTGATTCATCTTTAATTCATCTTTAATTCATCTTTAACCTTTTATTTTAATATAATATCTTCACTCGACATTGGCAAAACTGAATGAAGTTACATACTTGGCTCAAATGTAAAAACTTAACTTTAACTCAAATCCTCAAAAGCAAAGCTTTAAATTTTAAACTCAAAAATTAACTAACTCTTATACAACTTAACTTTTCCTCATATCCAAAAACTTAAATAATCTAAACCCAAAGTCTTTACTTTTAATCCAAATCCAAAACTGATCTTTGACTTTTACCTTTTAACAACTGTACACGACTTTAAATGACTAAACTGAGAATTTTTGTAACATTAGCGACATTTGGGACTTTTCAGACTTCAGACTTTTCAGACTTCAGACTTCACAGATTTTTTAAAATTTTTAAACCTTTTATAATTTTCAACTTTTTTATTTTTTAAACTTTTTGAACTTTCTGAACTTTTTGAACTTTTTGAACTTTTTGAACTTTTTGAACTTTTTGAACTTTTTGAACTTTTTGAACTTTTTGAACTTTTTGAACTTTTTGAACTTTTTGAACTTTTTGAACTTTTTGAACTTTTTGAACTTTTTGAACTTTTTGAACTTTTTGAACTTTTTGAACTTTTTGAACTTTTTTAACTTTTTGAACTTTTTGAACTTTTTGAACTTTTTGAACTTTTTGAACTTTTTGAACTTTTTGAACCTTTTTAAACTTTTTGAACCTTTTTAAATTTTTGAACTTTTTGAACTTTGTCTAAACAGATCTCGCATGGTTCCAAACTTAATTTCAACTTCCAATGCGTACAAAGCCAAACCGAATTCAATTTCAAAATCAATTTCATCTTCTAAGACGTACATAGCCAAACTGAACTCACTTAGTTCCAAAATTAATCTTTACTTCTATGGCGTACATAGCCAAACACAGATCCCAAAACACTTTCTTTAGTCGAGCAGTCTTTAGCAACGTTCAATGGCCTGGTTAACGTCCCCAAACTAGATCTGTTTGCTCAAAACCACCAAGAATTACTAACATTTTGACAAAATGCTGTTTCGGAGATACTCCCAGGTTCCTAAGCTTGTTTTTTTTTTTTTTTTTTTTTTGTTGATTTTGTTTTTCTGTTTTAATTGTAATTTCTTCAAAAAAAATGTATCTTTCATTTTATAGTTTGTCTACCTTAGTCTCTCGTTACTAAATATTTTTTTTTTTTTTTTAGCTCCAATAGTTTCACTATGTGAAAACTGTTTAATGGACCATAGTTGTCGTTTCAAATTATCAATTAGAATATAAGTATCTACTGATTGTTTACCTAAGAAATAAAAATAAATAAATAGTCTATAATTTTGATTACTTTAACTCACTTTGCTTCAAAAACTCGCTCCAGAAGGTAGGCTTGATCATGATCATCAACTTACTTATTTTAAATCCAGCATGGTTAGATATTTGCGGTTAGAGGCCACTCAAACTTTACTGAGCTGCTATGGTATTATTGGTAGTAGCAGTACATGATAAACTATAAAATAGGTAACCCAAAAACTGAACAGTTTTAGCACTATCGGGTAGCCCCTGTAATTTATGGTTAGAACCGGTCCATGACAAAGACCGTACCAGCTTTTATGAAATTCAAGATTGTGCTCGCTCTTTGCTATTTACGGCCACTTTATTATGAAACTTTATTCGATCACTCATTTTTGATGTTAAGTAAATTATAAGAAATAAATATTTCCAGAAACTTTACAAATAATAATTTCAATATAACCCAGCCAATAACACCACTGGCAACGGAGATTCTAATTTATTTAAGGGTATATATTTAATTTTGTACATAGGCTACATCGGCACAATGGTGACTATTATCATGAATATAAAAATGTTTGTTCATGGTACTAGACAGGAAAGTGAGGCCTTGTCTAAGTACCCAACAGTTCTGCATATCAAAAAGTAACAAGAATTCTACAGAGGACTGACTTACTTTTATCCAACACTCAAGTACCTTCACTTAATTTTATACACGGTAACAAGAGTCATGTTTTATCACAGAGTAACCAATAAAATGATCATCGTAATGCATAATAATGTAAAACTATTTATGCTGTTATTAAGTTCGTTGGTATTTTTAACCGACTCCCAATCAAAAAGGAGGAGGCTCTCAACTCGGTTGTATTATTTTTTTTTTTTTTTTTTTTATATATATATATTTTTTTCAATGTTTGTTACCGCACAACTTCGCCATTTGAGAGCCGATTTGAACAATCATTTCTTCATCTGAAAGGCACTGCTTCCAGATTGGTTCCATTTTAATTCCATTAAAATCGGTGTTGCCATTTTTTTATTAATAATTTTCCCAATGTTTGCAACTGCATGCCTCCGTCATTTATGAACCGATTTAGAAAATATATATTTTTTTTTTTTTTTTTTTTTTTTTTTTTTTTTTTTTTTTTTTTTTTTTTTGGAAGGTTATTTTTACGTCCTGATTGTCCCAAACAAATCTCATTAAAATCGGTTCAGCCGTCTGGCAATGAAGTCGGTTTCCCAAGTTTTTTTAAACTTATAATTATACAAAAATCTTTCAGTAAACTTAGCGTATATTCCAAAAATTAAGTGAATGTCAATTGTTTGAAATTGAAAAGTTTAACTGAGAAGTCAAAGTCGTTAAAAATTAGATAATACCCTCTATGTCTAACTTCTCAGGTGGTGGCAGCTGATTCGCCATGATTGTTTGTAATGGGGTGACCTGTAAATACACCCAATTAAATGGATGTCTCAAAACCTTCAATTTAATGAAAGTCAATACGTATGTCTCAAGCACCTACGTACAGTACATACAGTGCAATACCTCTTATTTAAAAGAAGTCTC
The DNA here is from genome assembly GCA_947578465.1 of Thera obeliscata. Lineage (NCBI taxonomy): Eukaryota > Metazoa > Arthropoda > Insecta > Lepidoptera > Geometridae > Thera > Thera obeliscata. The sequence continues at coordinate 3,136,949 of OX387929.1, read as the reverse complement.
AAATTCAATTTAATGAACTACTTAAGCGCAGTACCTCTTATTTAAAAGAAGTCTCAAATTCAATTTAATGAACTACTTAAGCGCAGTACCTCTTATTTAAAAGAAGTCTTAAATTCAATTTAATGAACTACTTAAGCGCAGTACCTCTTATTTAAAAGAAGTCTCAAATTCAATTTAATGAACTTCTTATTATCGTAACCTAACGTAGGTATACTTCCAATTTAATGGAAGTCCAATGTGGCGGCTAGATACATAACCACAGGAATCGGGCTGTCGCGTAGGAATTCAATGTCGCGTCGCCAGTCGTCTCTCCCCGCTCACACTGTGCGAACATGTAGCCTTGGTGAAAATAAATAAGTATTTGGAACATGTGTTTATTGCTGCACTATCCTCAAGAAAAGTAGATTATGTAGTTAGGGGTAGCATCTTGGCCTTAAACCCCTAAATCCAAAATACTATTTTTATTTTTTTCAATAAATTTATTTTTTGTATCTACGTATTTCCAATGTAATGGAAATCATTCAGATAATTCCAATTCAAATTAAAATCCTTGAGTTTTATTAAAAATATTAGTATGGTAGGTGCCGTCGATTTTCAACTTACCTTGAACCATAGTACCTACTATCTAATCGAATGAAAGCACCTATGTTGTTATTCACTACCACTGGGTACATTATGTAGGTATTTTATTAATTTTACTAAGTATATATCCATAACATCCCTAAGTATAACACAAATAGGTAAGCAGGTGATTAAATAAAAGCACATCGTAAACAGAATGGATTTGTTCAGTTAAATGGTTTGGGAAACCTAACACACAAATACACAAAGCACAAAGATAACAAGCGAAAGAGTAGAAATATGCGGGTAGGTGTGGAACGAAAACTACTTGCTAATAAATAGGCGTTCAAAACAACTTTAATAAAATTAACTTAGTAGATACCTAATTACTTATGTAGGTAAGTATTAGTAAGTCGCTAAGGAAGATTGTAAATTAATTATGCCTCCCAATGTAATCTTTTCGTACCCTCATTGAACAACATGATGATTCATTCGACCAGGTATTTCTATCCTTATTCTTTTAAATTTCTTTTCTTTTACATGTGAAAACATGATAGGTAAGTTCTTTAGTTTTGTTATAAGATAAGAAAGGTAGATCTAAGCAGCCAATGGTTTTATTTACGATAGGTACCTACTTATTTCCTCAATCATTTGACGATGCAGGTGAAATGGAATAAAATCGCTAGAATTATTTTACGTGAACACATTACGTAGACATATAACAGGAAATAAGGTATCTTTACTTGTAGCTATTGGTTTTTTGTTCAGATGTAAAAATATGATAGTTTTATTTTTTAAGTAGGTAGGTATTCCTGTGTATATGAGTAGGTCAATAAAATGCTTTTCTTTCTTTCTTTCTATATAGGTACCTGCTACATTTTAATATTTAGGTAGGTAGTATGGATTGTAAATCAATAGCTTTCATTCCACCTTCCTTCCCTTTTAATGACCGAATTAATTTAACGTAGGCACACTAGGCACTGACCTTTATTCTCGTCGCCACTTGTAGTGATCACTATCACCAAAGGGAAACCACTAGGTAAATATATCGATGCACATTGGCTCACTACTACACACAGATCCGAGCGCACGCGCACGTCCAACCCGCACCGCGTCTACTGCCAGACTGACGGTTGACGGCGACGCCCTCTACTGGTGTACATGAGACAACGTAGTATATCTATTGTCTAGATACAAACACTACAATACTTATATACTTTTCTTTTGTAAATACATACTTAGAATACAATAACGCCCAGATAGAGAACAAATATCTGTGTTCACCACACAAATATTTGTTCTCGTATAAAATTATTTTTATATTCACCGCGAATTATTTTTTTCATCTTCCATCTCACTGCCGAATTAAAAGAGCATTGAATAACTTAAATGGTTAATCTATTTTCGTCACTGACTGTACATCCTTTATGATAGCATTTCGTTTGCTTCTGCTATTCAATAGTTACCGAGATGGTTTGAATTTGACTTTGATGATAGCTGACGGTAAGTTAAGTTTAACTTAGAGTATTTAGTGGGTAGTTTACACTTTGAATACTGCGCTTCACTTGGAGTTTGCGCTTAGAAATTTTGGAGTTTGCGCTAAGAGTTTAATGGTGTGCTTTTAAGCGTATTATTATTATTATTATTAATAAATTTATTTCAGATAGATCAATCCATACTTAACTTACTAGATACATTACATTAATAATAAATACAATTCAATTCAAATACAATTCAATAAAATAAAATGTCACAAATGATAAATAAAATTAAAATAAAATTAGTAATATTCCATTAAATTATATCTAAGCCCATTGTAATTTTCATCCATCTGTCTTGGATGGGACAATCCAGTCGGGAGACAACCATCTGCAGGATACCATTGCAGCTGTCTCTAGTGCGCTGACGCAGGGAGGCCACCTTCTTTCGTACGATCGCGTGGTACCCATCGACCCTTGCCTCCGTGAACATCCCCGAGGCGCTGCAGAAGCGAGGCAGCCGCATCAGCATCCTAAAGATGTTATTATATTGTATTCGCAAAGCACTGGCAGCCCTGCGGGTGTGATTCACCCATAGGCTGCTCGAGTAAAACGACTGGCAGTACGCCTTGAAAAGGGTGATTTTGACTTCCTTTGAGCAGCGAGCAAAAGTATTCCTTATGGTAAATTATTTTTTAAAATCAGCTAGCTCTAGGGCTTTCTTCGGATTGGTAATGTAACATGATGAGCCAATTTAATTTAAGCCTTGCACACATCTATTCTTTATGCAACGTGTTACAAAATACCCCGTAAAAAATATAAAAGCCAAAAATGTTGTCAACCCTAGCAAGCTGTCATGTCAAGGAACCAGATTATTTAACAGAAAATAGAAAAACTATTAAAGTCCTCATAATTTTGTCTACTTTAATAGTTTTTCTATTTTTCATTCATAAATACTTGTTTTTAGGGTTCCGTAGCCAAATGGCAAAAACGGAACCCTTATATAGATTCGTCATGTCTGTCTGTCTGTCTGTCCGTCTGTATGTCACAGCCGCTTTTCTCCGAAACTATAAGAGCTACACTGATGTATTCTGTGAACCGCATTAAGATTTTTTCATAAAAATAGAAAAAAAACAATAAATTTTGGGGGTCCCCATACTTAGAACTGAAATTATTTTTTTTTTAATGTTTTTCATCAAACCCTGTGTATCTATGAATAGGTCTTCAAAAATGATGTTGAGGTTTCTGATGTAGTTTTTTTCTAAACTGAACAGTTTGCGCGAGAGACACTTCCAAAGTGGTAAAATGTTGGTCCCCCCCCCCTCCCCTCTAACTTCTAAAATAAGAGAATGATAAATCTAAAAAAAATATATGATGTACATTACTATGTAAACTTCCAACGATAATTGGTTTGAAAGAGATCTAGTAAGTAGTTTTTTTTATACGTCATTAATCGTAAGCCGCAATCAATCTGGTTAGCTCATTCGAAATACCTTTGATCACTGTCAAATACGGATGGAGGAAGGACGAACATAGTTTCTAGGCCGCCCCAAGGCCAGTGATATAACGACTACAGCAAGACGTGCCCTCCAAAGCACGAAAGCACTCAGATATAAATTCCATTTTTTTTTGTTTTTTTTTTTTATGCGGACAATCCACACAACACTATCTAGCCACAAACTAAGCAGAGCTTGTATAATGGGATCCAGATAGCTGAAATATTACTTAAATACTTTTTTTTTGTAAATACATAAGAATACAATATAACACCCAGACAGAGAACAAACATCTGCGTTCACCACACAAATATTTGTTCTCGGTGGGGATCGAACCCACGCCCGCCAGCGCAGAAGGCAGAGCTACTACCAACTGAGCTGTGAAGGCAGTCAAAAGGCATTAGCGGTTTCCCCATCTAAATTTGTGATCTCTTGGACCAAGTAGGTATAGAACTTCTAGCAGTAAGAGCTCTTTGGGAAAGGCTCACCTGGAGAAGTAGTACCACCATGCCTTTTTATACCGTGAATCAGCATTGCTATGTTTCGGTTTGAAGGGTGTGGGTGCCGGTGAAATTACTGGCACGTGAGGCTGAATATCTGTATGCCTCCAGTTGATGGACGCAGGACAGTGCATCGCAGGGCCCGTTCCTGACGTGCGTGATCAACGAGAATGCTTTGTTTTATAGGAAACTAGAAAATTTAATAATAAACTGCTACTACAGGTAGAAAACAGAGTTCAGATCACTGGCTGCAGGCAGTGTGCCCAAAAGGCTTTATTACTATTAGTTTATTATATTAGTATATTTTAATCAACATAATGAGTAGTAGCACCACAAAATAATTTGCAAAGCTTCACCAAAACGAAAAGCTACTTATTTTAACAGAATTAGTCGGTTAGCTCAGGCGACAGCAAAACGAATTAAGTTTGAAACTCTATTCCCCTTGTGGCTTAATGTATCGTGTAGAACTAACAGATTTAAACTTACGTGTGTGTGTTTCTATAGAGAGTTTCATTTTATAATAATTATATTGAAACTGACGGTGACACTGAAATAATATCACTAATTTTATTGTACTCACTTTTAATGTGCACCTTATGATATTTTAAAGGTAAGTATCAACTTTGTAAACCTTGTTTATTTTTGTATATATTTTTTGAATGCTAAGTTTTAGTTTGATAATAAATTAAAATACTTTTTTTAATTCCTTCATTACAAACCTAGAAAAATCTATTTAGATATAAAAGAAAGTCATGTTAGCTAAACTATGATTTGACTGAAAATTTAAACTTGCTCCCCACTTTTCAAATTAACGCGATCGTTATGCAATTATATATTATGGAACAAACGGGTATTTATCGCAAATACCTATATTAATTCCCGACGCTTTGACCGTGTTAATAATGGCAATCACGGTAAATACCCGTTTGCTCCATATAATTATTGATAGGGAGGTAGTTTAGAACCAGGAGACGGACATAGGATACTTTTTAGGGTTCCGTAGCCAAATGGCAAAAACGGAACCCTTATAGTCATATAGTCATGTCTGTCTGTCTGTCTGTCTGTCTGTCTGTCCGTCCGTATGTCACAGCCATTTTTCTCCGAAACCGTAAGAGCTAGACTGATGAAACTTGGCGAGTAGATGTATTCTGTGAACCGCATTAAGATTTTTACACAAAAATAGAAAAAAAACTATAAGTTTTGGGGGTCCCCATACTTGAAACTGAAACTCAAAAAATTTTTTTCATCGAATCCATACGTGTAAACCCATCTATGAATAGGTCTTCAAAAATGATGTTGAGGTATTGTTTTTTTGTAAACTGAATAGTTTGCGCGAGAGACACTTCAAAAGTGGAAAAAAGTTGGTCCCCCCCCCTCTAACTTCTAAAATAAGAGAATGATAAAACTAAAAAAAATATGTTGTACATTACTAAGCAAACTTTCAACGATATTTGGTTTGAACGAGATCTAGCCAGTAGTTTTTTTTTTATACGTCATAAATTGTAAACCCTAATTTACCTTTCGACGAACTACAAGAACCTTTATATTATGTTACTTGATGCTACGGAACCCTTCATGGGCGAGTCCGACTTGCACTTGGCTGCTTTTTTATCTTGAAAAAGTAACAGGAACAGGGCGAACAAAGCCGCAGACGGACGTTAGTAAGTAATAAACAGCGTGACGAACCGTGCCAAGCATGAACTGAAAGATTTTGGGCTTTTGTGATGAATTCAAATCAACGACATTATGTGTCATGCTTAGTAATTCCAAAATGAATGCGATATTCTGCGAGTCTCCATTTTATCGCGGGACTGCTTGTGGTATTTATGTCTGAGCACTTCCGCGCTTCGAAGGGCACGTTAATCTGTCAGACCCACCTCAAGTATTCGACAAGCCATGACGGAGACCTTGGGCAGTCTCAAAACTTTATAATCAGAATTGGCCATTTTCGTAAACGAACTAAGTAACTTTAAAAATTCCATCAGCATGAAAGCCAAAACATTTTGTTCTGGCAAATCTATTTCTGGAAAAAACCTAAATTTAACAAATTGTCGGAAAAATCTAGTTATACAAAGTAGAAAACCCTTTCGCATAAATCGAGAGTCGCTATTATGATGTCATGAGGCCGCACTAAATCATCCCCTATTGTGTGAAAGGTTGCTGTTTACCGAGGCTAAAAGTTAGACTATTTTGCAATAGGGTGGAATGTCACATGATGTTGATTGGACAGACAAAGTTTTACTCTATTATACAAAATAAAGTTGAGTGGCAGTTTAAGCCTATTCTTATGAAACAACGGGATATTTTACCATGATTACATTTTCGTGAGTTTTGTCTTCCGATATTTCGGCACAGTTAGCAATCAGTCAGTCATTATCTGGAGTCTGGAACCCGGTGGTGGAAAATTAATCTTCACGGGACCCATGGTGAACCGAGGACTTATGAACGAGTAATATGAACGTGGATACTTCTAATTCTGAAGATCAAGGGTATAGTTGAAACTGCGACTGCCTGCGCTTCTCGAAGGTAACTCAAATGAACTGCAGTCTGCCCGCGACTACGGCTGTTGTAAACGGCCAAAACGCGGCAAATACTAAAAATAATAAAGTACTTACCCGTTTTTTTCATAAAATTATGGTAAACCTGTTAATTTTTGGGTATTTTTCTAGTAGTAAGAATGTTTTATTTGCGTTTGCTGAGTCTAGACAGATTAATAAGCTACCGAGAAAAAGAGATAATTAGTATTTTCTATCATTAAGTTGCCACGTATAATGAAAAAAAATCTAACCGCCATTATTCTTAAATTACGCTAGGTAATTAACTATTCGACGTTACTTTCATTTGAAAATAACAAAGTGTTTTATAAATCAACTCAGTATCTACAGTTGACTTTTTCTTTTTTTTATAAATTGTGGCTTCTTATTGTAATTTTGTAAAAACTAGTTTCTAGCCCAGTAAATCAAATACGTATTAGCTTTTAAAACAATTGGTGGCCGTTTTTTTTCAAAACCATCAGAAACATTTTCAATCAAATCAAAATGTCGCAATCATTTCAATTGCTAACTAACACTGTGATAAGACATAGAATAATGTTGGTTAAAATACCACCAAAATTACACAATAGAACTCCAGAAAAATAATCAAAATGAAAAAGCTATGTGACTTCCCAAAATGACAGAAAACAAATCTCCAATCTATGGAACAAAAGGTCGTGAGTTACTACAGCATTAAACGCAAGAGAACCCACACGGATATAGCTAGTCGGCATTAATGTCGAAAGCACTCAAGCCCCGTCTTGGTTTTATGAAGGCGGGGATAATGGAATTTGTCACCTCGGCACGGACACGCGTGACAGATTTTGTAATGAGTTAATGCCTACACTGAAGAGTAACCCAGGCAGGGCAAGCAAAGCAGGGCTACAGACCTACTACACCTATGTATACCTACCTACTAACAATAGAAAATTAGGAAACAAGAAACAAAATTAAAAATATATTAATGTACAATGGGTGGTTTTATCGCAGAAGAGATCTCTTCCAGACAAACTTTGAATGGAAAGGAGAGCGTATAATAAAGTGATTGGCTAGGGTGCACTAAGAAATAACAGTCAAAAGTATTAAGACTTATCGACAATTCTAGAATCTTTATGTTCTTCAAGATAAAATTACATTAAATTTTGTAAAACTCACGAGCCTATTTCTTCATTTTCTATTTTATTTGACAGTTTTTTTAAGGCTGTGCAATTTGAACATTCTCAAAGACATGCCCTTGTCCGAAAAGGGTTTCTTGTTTAGTTTGTAAATAAAATGCTTATCACGCGTCTTATATTTGCCCAGGAGCCTAATACGTAATGCAAAGGTACCTTATGCGGATTAGTCGCACTAACCCTGTTCATCTATATCATCCCTTTTTGGAATAAGGGTGTGATATAGACAAACAATAATAATTCTTGGTAAGTGGACTGGAAGCTTTCGAAATGTGGTGCTGGCGGAGGATGGAGAAAATTAGTTGGACAGAAAAAGTTACAAACAAAGAGGTCTTAGAGCGAGTAAAGGAGAAGAGAGTTATACTTGAGACAATACAAAATCGAAGAGGAAAAATGTTTGGACATCTTCTACGACATGACAGCTACATAAAGAACATCATTGAAGGAAAAGTTGAAGGGAAACGGGGAAGAGGAAGGCCAAGAATTAGTTACATGAGCCAGATAAAAGAAAAAGTCGCTGTCATGTCGTATAAGGAAGTCAAGGAGGCCGCATTCGAAAGACTTAATTGGAAAAAACTGCATCAAAACCCCGACAAGAGCTAAGCTCTTAAATTTAAGAAGAAGAAGTGGACTGGTTTCATTTGATGAGACAATAAGCCCTAGTTCAGACAAGGCGGAATCCGCGCGGATTTAAAGCGGGGATGTTATTGAATAATAAGCTCCGTGCGTCCCAAGGGTGTCGATTCTACAAACAACAAACAGACCGGTAAAAAAAACAACATTAAACCACAACAAGATTAAACAGCGCGGTTTTAATCCACGTGGATTCGGCCATATTTGAATTGGGGCTGAACCCCAAAACAGGTAACGCTTCTGATATTGAAATGAGATGAAATGAATGCTGTTTTAATGTTTTAATCTGTTTGCTACACTCTTACCTGATGGTAAGTGTCGATATGTTTAGCCGTAGTACTGAATAAATTAGCTAATAATTCACTCTTGTCAAATAAAGACCCAGATTGTATAGTGATCAGGAAATTTGTCATTTTCTATAGAAATCTGACTATTTGGAAAATTCGACTTTTTTGTAATTATTAATTTTTTCTGTAAACTTTTACATGTGCTGTCAAATCTGTCACTATCTTTCAAATTTGACATTTGGCGTCATAATTATAAATGTTATGCCCATATGTAGTAATAATGTTGGTATTTGGTGGGGACCGTACGGCGCAGAAAGCAGAGCTCCTAACAACAGCAAGTTCTGTCAGTCAGAAAAGACTTCTTCTTCTTCTTATCGAGACACTGATTTTTTCATACCAAGTGTGGTGAAAGGATTTTAAGTTCGCCTTAAAGAGGCTCCTTTCGGGTACTGAAAATGACTTAATTAATAAAGATTCAGGGCTCTAAATAATTCTGAGAGTTTAATTGACCACCACGTGCACACAATCGGTAGGAACAACTTTATTACACTCAAAGGAAACGGAAAAACTTTTATTCTAATACCTTTTGGGGGTAAAAGTTCTCGTTCGACCATCTGGTGTGGGAACGATCTCCGGGAAATCTTTACTTACGATAAAAATATAATGGGTTTGACCTTAAAGGCGCGTTTCCAGTGATGCGGAGTTGACCAATTACATTAATATTATAATTAAGATACTTATAATACTCTATTTACACAAAGAAACTTACAATTAAACAAATATTGAAGAATGTACAAAATACGTATGAAACAGGTACATCTTCAGACCGTTGCAAACCTTCTAGAGATAGCTCAACTGATCCAAATCAGTACCAGACCGAAGCGTCCCCAAGAATTGTCCTCTTGACTTTTACATCCTCCAAATGTTTTCTTAGATTTCTCAAGAAATAGACCGTCACAAATTATGAAAACCACACCAAAATGCGTCGCAAACCCTTATTTATCTATTGGCATAGCAGCTAGGCTCCTATCTCTTCTAAATTTTTTTACATCATCTGTTTTTGAGGTTAAATATAACCTCAAAAACTCAAAAATATTTTATTTCTCTTCTTATCTAAAGAGTCTAGGAGGCTCATTTGATTGCCAATATTTAGTGACGGAGAAAATTTTAACACATAAATATATTTGATCCTTAAGATGCATTAGATGGGACCAAAATATTCAAGAAAACAAGTGGCCACACAGTCCTGATTACTGAACGGTGGTCCACATGTTTTGGCCAATAACTCAAGAACCAGACCGTCACAAATTCTGAAACCTATACCAATCTGTGTCACAAATTCGTCACTAAATATTGGCATACCATCCAGGCCAGTCATATCCAGTCTGGCCACATAGTCAAGAGGATAATCCCCAAGACGCTGACGGCATAGCCATGCTGAATAGCAATGCTGAATGAGCTGCGCCAGATACCCACCAGCCTGTGGGTCACAGTGAGGTTTGTTTCAAATAATTCTATTGATAAACTACTATGTTCCGAGTTAGAATCGCATTAAGAACTGTTATTCTCTCTAGAGTGAGACCGCTATAGTCAAACTCAAAAGAATCACACTGTTGATTTTACCTAGTTCTAGACTTAGGGGGACAGTGGCCCTTACATTTTCAAACCAACGACAAGAGACAGTTTTTGAGCCGTTCTAGACCGCGTAAGATAACTCTGCTCGCGACATTCTAAGAATCATATAACGGTCGTTGCCATAACCATCAACAGTGACTTAAAACCACAAGTCTGAGGAAAACTTACTGGTCATTTTATAGTGTTTCTATAAAATTCACACTTATCTTTTACGTTTTTATTTACATTATAAAAACATAGAATATGGTACAGAAGTGTGACATAAAAATTCAGGCCAAGAGGCCAGCTGACAGAGCCAACTAAAATTTAAAAAATGTTTAAGAAAGCAGTAGACCTACGACAAAGCTTTGGCTCTGGTTTTGAGTCTGTGTGAGTGCTCAACAGTGTATTATACTGTGTGTGTGACGCTTCGACGTAGGATTTATTGATTTGACACTCACACAGACTCAAAACCAGAGCCAAAGACAGAGCCAGATAAAGCTTGTGGCAGGCTTACTGTTAGCAGACTTCTTAAGTAGGCCTCTAATGCAGATGGCCTTGAAGTAAAATCTGTTGAGGTTGCATCAGTTAGAATAAAACCTCTATGACTGTTGCTAAGACAACGAGTCAATTATTGTTTGACAGGTCTTAAGGACGTGACAAGTCATTTAGTTAGTTTTTCTGTGAGAATAAAGTATCTCGTAATTTAAAGTTCTCTGTTGAACTCCTCCTTTGCTCTGCACGTTGCAATAGTTGTAATAAAATCACCTTAAAACACCCCTCAATAATTAAAACAAACAAACCCTAATGCTAGCCTAATCTCCATTTAAAAGCAATCAATTAAATGCCGAGTTACGACCCAGACTGTGACTATAAACTTCAGTGCGAAACTAAAACTAGATCATTTGTAGTCAGTACAACCAATACCTTTGACTTTGACTTCGACTTCCAACAGTCAAAGTCAAACGTTCAGTTAAACACTGGAATCAGTTTGCTTTGAACCGTCCTAAGACTCGTGCGCACATTTTGACCATTTTTGAAAGATATAAAATGACTTATTCTATGCCTGTAATTTCATCTACAGGTGGAAAACAGAGTTCATTATTAAATTTTCTAGTTTCTTATAAAATGATTTTTTTTATTGTGTAATCATTTCATGTTTTATAATAATAGTTTTTGTAAATAATGTATATTCTGTTGTAAATAAAATGACTAAATTAAAGTTATTTATAGAAAATCGCAATTACATAGGTACAAAAATTGTTTTTTTCCATGAACAAAAAGCAGCTGGGCAATCTTTTCAGGAAAACGTGGATCAAAAAAATGTTTTGCTATATATAGAGGTCAGATCACTGGATTTCATTATATTTCAGATAAAATAATATGCCCATATTCGTATTTCATTCGTGCACAGTTTTTCAACATGGCTGCACAGATTAATCTCAAAAACCTATAAAGAGCAATAAAGGCACAGAAATTGATAAAATTGAACAATAAAATCCGTCCACACATTTTCTTATGAAATTCGAAATCTTTTGTGTCAGGCAGTAAAAGCAATTTTTACATTTTTATTGCTTTAAGTTTTACATACTAACGTCAGCTTGCGGCTTCGCTCGCTCCGTTCCCGTTACTTTTTATAACGCTTTTATTAGCTTCACCTGTATGTATGTTTGTAAGCTTTTATGCTTGTAAGTTTGCAAGTTTGTATGTAACCGACCCCTTTGAGCTCGATTTTGTCCTACTTGGAACGATCAGATTTGATTCAAACTTTGCACACCTGTCAAAGGTCGATGACAATGCAATAATATGAAAAAAAAAAGAAAAAAAAAAAACTAAAAAGTGAAAAATAAATTATAGTTTAAAAAACTAAAAAAAACGCTTTTATAACTAATTGAACTAAAAAGTTAAAAGTAAAACTGTAATAATCAATTGAAAAATTTATATTATTGTACAAAAAGCGTGGGGGGCTTGATTTTGATTGTTGTAAATATTTTATCAATAGTCTATTATATCTGAAGTTATTATAAAAAGCACCCCACGCTTTTTTGTACAATAATATAAATTTTTCAATTGATTATTACAGTTTTATTTTTAACTTTTTAGTTCAATTAGTTACAAAAGCGTTTTTTTTTTAGTTTTTAAAACTATAATTTATTCGGGGTAAAACATATTCTATGTTCGTCTTGTAGGAGAGACATAGGAGGGTTGTGACAGTTATTACTTTTGGGGCCATATCTCGTTCAAGAAACATTTCCCAGTTATGACCGATGATATTAAATTTAGCGGCATTTCTTCTGTTTCTTAAACAATCCCCAAAAATAATTTAAGTATTATGGTTTCTGAGAAAAATAAACCAAGAAATATAATTATAACATACCTACTTAAATTATTCAAAGGCTATTTTAGCCATACTAGGTACTATACCTACATACTACATTACATGTATACCTACCAATAGTGATAATATATATATAGATATAAATATACTATAAACATACCTACATAATATATTACATTCCCATAGTACAAGCTCTAGTGCTAGGGTAGTGTTATATTATATTATATTATTATATTTATTTTATTTATTTAAGTATTTCGATAAATTGATTGATATTATTTTTTAACTTTATACAACGTTAATTTGTTTCTGATTTCAGGTGTATTTAATGATAAAGTTGCGTAGAATTTAGTTTTAAAAGAAAACCAACATTATATAACCTTACACCGTGAATCTGCCCTATCGTGACAAAGGAGAAACCAAAAGGTTTGAACGGCAAAGATAAGAAAAAACACTAGTTAAACAAATCCAAGTAAGATACTGGTAAATCGGTCGGAATCACGAACCTAAGGTTTGTATTTCCGGAGTTTTGGTTATTAAAGTACTATTTAGCATCACTAAATCTCTAAATGTAGGTATTGTTAATGAAAATAATTAAAAAATTAAATCTAATCCAAAATTGATTACTCCTTTTGTAGATATACATAGCCATAGCCCTACTATAATATTATAGTATTATCTTATCTGTGGCCCTACATAGTAACCCGCCATAGAACCGTAAGGTTTACCAAATTCATAACTAGATGTCGCTAGTAAAATGTCTCAATCCTAGAACGCGCTGACGAAAACACACGACAGTAAAGCATATTGAGCGACCTACCCAACGATCATTACCTGGTGGTCCGCTAGTCCGCTATAATTATGGGAATCGAGCGACAAAAGTAACTTATGTTACAACAGTTTTTATAGAGCTACTCCATTTGAGTAGCTTAACTTTTAGCTATGTTAAATGTAATTACTACTATTATTATTATTTAAATTAACTAATCTATTAAATAGGGACGGGTCGGTCGTACTTGTATTGTATGTAAAATCAAGTAGGCTTGCTTGCAAGTACGTACGTATACTTTTTCATACCAAATACCGGTATTAAATACCCCCAAAGTATTTTATGGAGAGACTTGATCGTACGTACTTGTATACGCACACGGACTAGGGCGGGCTGTTCAGTTGTTGTGTGCCACAATTCAAAATACATTCATAGGAAAATTATCTGTTTAGATATAGACATAAGAAGCATAATTGCGTTTGCAGAAGAAACTTTCAACGTTGGAAGTATTTATTTCTTCTGCAAACGCAATTATGCTTCGTAGGTGTATCAAAACACGCATAATTTTTCCATAAAGGTACTTAATTATTTGCACGCCCGCACTAATTACTAGGCATAGACGGCATAGTATAACTAATAGGTACTAAAATACTTACAAGTTATACATAATATACAACGTGTATCAAAATATGTGTACTATCCTGAAGGGGGGTGAATTTCCACCCCCCGGGGAACAACTTTTGTTCAACGACTTTTCGAACTTCGATTGGTAGGTATCTCTGAAAAAAACTGCAACGAAGTTTCAACATTAACAGCTGACTTTATACAAAGTGACAACCCTAAACTCAGCTACAGAGGTAGTAGGTAGTAGTAGTAGACCTACAGAGGTAGTAGGTCAAGGGGTCAAGGGGTTACAAGGATAGGGTTGTCAATTTATTTAGGCATTATGAAATTAAATATTTTTGTATGGGAAACTGAAAATAGGAATTTTTAATTATCTCCCCTCCACAACTGATCACCATTGTGGTCTGAAACCCCCTACCTTCGCATAGTACACATATTTAGATACACCTTGTCTTATTAACAAAAAAGTTGAATGTGTGTATGCAGTGCCTATAGCCTGCCTAGTTCCACCATACCGAATTACAGTCATACTTAAACGTCATCTAAAAATAATTGCTTAAAGCTCTGTTACTGTTACTGTTTGTCATTATCATTAAGGCCTGCGCACACCTAGTTCGCTGGCGGTAGCGATCAGTGAAACGCTGTCAAATATTCGCTGTCAAATCTCAAATCTGACAGCGATATTTGACAGCGTTTCACTGATCGCTACCGCCAGCGAACTAGATGTGTTCAAGCCTTTACTCAGATGGCAATATTTTAAGTACAGTCTGGCTCTGTCTCTGGCTCTGGTTTTTGAGTCTGTGTGAGTGCTCACCAGTGTAATATACTGTGTGTGACACGTTTTGACGTAGGATTTATTTAGTCAACGTCAGAGCCAGAGGCAGAGCTTGTGGTAGGCCTACTGTTCTTAAAATATTGCGATTGTAAAAGTTTAAAAAAGATTAAAATATTATATTTTGACATATTTTTATACTAAGGCCATCATCTGTTAAATTGACACGACGTAGTCTTTTTTGTTATTTTACAGTTGACCAAAGATGAGTTAAAGCTATCCAGTCAATTTCGTTTATCTCATCATCATTATAATATATTTCACTACCTGTCCTACGTTCCGCATTTTTTAATGGTGGTAACTTGGCCTCCTTTTGCTTGATTAATAAGTTGATGGCACTTATAATATTCAAGGCTAGACATGAGATAGAGATATATCATTTCATGCTGAAGAATTCAAAAGACAACATACAGTATAAATATTCTTCCTCCATGAAAAGCTACCTGCCGATCAAAATTCAACACACATCTTCTATTTCTCTATTATCTTCTATTATCTTCTATTCGATTCTATTCTATTCGATCTAGACCTAACTACTATATCCTATATTTGTCTACCGAACTACTCTTCTTCTTCTTCTTCTTAATGAATGGCATCTGTCCTTTTCGAATCAGTTTTGCCAGTGTCGAGTAGTTTAATGAGAATGAGATTAATGATAATATATTACATAGATAAAATACTTTTCCGTCAAGTCGAGTCAGTCAACATCGAGTTGGCCCTACTTGGCTTTGAAATCAAAATGATGGTCTTTTGTTTTCAAATCCCATCAGAAACCTTTTCGATCAAATCAGAATATCACATAATACTCCAACGCTTTTATTCCAACTGCTAACACTTTGAGCTAAGACCTCAAGTAATGTTGGTTAAAATAGGTACCACCTAAATTACACAACAAAACTCAGAATAACACCAGTAAAACAGTTAAAATAAAAATTCTATGTAATTTCCAAATGACAGAAAACGAATCTCTCTACCGAACTACTCAAGTATCTGCATAGTCAAATTTGCCAATCCTAAATAGTGACCCGACTCTTCTAATGCATACAAATGATGTAAGAAAGCGCTTTAAAAGGAAGTGCAAATAAACTACACACTTACAGCTTATTCAGACCTCTTTAAAATGTTGAAAGCCGCTTGAAGCGACGCGCGAAATCGCAGATTGAAAGACTTATAGAGACGTTTTTACTGCAGCCTTTGCACCTGTGTTGGTACAGTCAGATGTAGGTACGAGTAAGTAAGTAAGTTAGCCTTTTATTTCCAAAATCTCTTAATGTTAGGTTTTACAGTTTGTGTGTTAGTGTTTATTTTTAGCCTAGTTGTTAGTTTTAATGTTAGTTTTCTTAAATCTATGAGAAGTGGACCCCTTTTTGGGTAAAAACCTCCTAGGTACGAGTAAGAATACCTTTCAATTTCAATAACTTAACACGAGTATTACAACATAAAAAGTACTTTATAAATATTATCGAACCTAAAAACATTATTTTATAAAGACGCTGAATTAGGTGAAATAACTCATTGCTCGCACACTTCCGTGTTTTTATATCTTTCATATGAAAATACTGATCTTATTTATAGATAATCGCGAACAACAACTATTGTTTGAAATTCGACTGTTCGTTAGTCTCCCTAAAACTCTAGAACGGCTGGACCGATTTGGCTGATTTTGGTCTTGAATGATTTGGGGAGGTCCAGAGAAGGTTGAAAAGGTGAATAAATATTTTTTTTTCAACGGGAACGGTACGGGGCGAGCGAAGCAGCGGGCGGCCGCTAGTAATTAAATAAATATTGTGGACAATTCACACAGCACTATCAAACCTCAAACTAAGCAAAGCTTGGTATGATGGGAACCAGATAGCAGATATAATACTTTTATTTTTTTTGTAAATACATTCGTACAATATAACAGACATCTGCGTTCACCACACAAATATTTGTTCTCGGTGGGGATCAAACCCACGACCTACGGCGCAGGGTTACTACCAACTAAGCTGAGAGGCCAGTCAAAAATGTTGGTTCTATCACGTTTTCTTATTAATAGGTTTACTTTCATAGAACAAAATTACGTCATTTTGTTCGTCAGTGTACTTGATCCAAAGGTCCGGACGAGCTACAAAGTGGACACAGATTTGTAGAAGCCAATTCCATGCAAACTTTCTGTGCCTCGAGCGCCAGCTTGCAGAATTGGAGAATCGCCAGTATCCTTCGCCACTCATCGTTTGAAGTAGAATTTCTACTATTGGTATTGGTATTAGGTCAATAATTATAAACATAGAAGAGACTATGTAAGTATGTAACACAGCGTCATTTAAGAACGCTTGTACGGAAAGAATACTTGCCTTTTCTTTTACATTAAACTTGATACACACAGAGCAACAAACATTTATGTTTCTAATTTGTCCTGTAAGCCTACCACAAGCTCCGCCTGGCTCTGTCTCTGGCTCTGGTTTTTAGCTTGTGTGAGTGCTCACTAGTTGTATTTATACTGTGTGTTACGTTACGACGTAGGATTTATTTAGTCAACACTCACACAAACTCAAAACTAGAGCCAGAGACAGAGCCAGACATAGCTTGTGGTAGGCCTACTGGATGGAGCAGGGTGGAGTAGGGTGGATTAGGGTCGATTGATCGATGGGCCCTGGAGAAGTATCCTAAATAAAGTTATTTTAAAACTATATTAGCTATGGCGCTGGCAATCGACAAACAATTTCCTGCTTACACATGAAAAATAAGAACTTTTTTATATTGTTCATAAAAAAATTACTTTTTACAAAATTAAAAAAATTCTTAAAAATTTCTAAAAAAATTTAAAAAATTTCTTTTGTATTGCTCTTATTATGCAACAAATTTTTTGACAACCAAATCGCAGATGTGGCGACCAAAGCTACCAAGCTGAAGTGGGAGTGGGCTGGCCATGTATAACGCATGAGCTCTTGGCCACTTAGCTTTAAGACGTTACAAAGTGATCCTTGCGATTCTAGTGAATAAACACACTTTTAATTTTGATTTTGCCCGCACGAGCCAAGGCGTCGCGGCCGACCAAGAACAAGATGGCGAAACGTGCTTAATAAGTACAGACCACAAAGGAACATCTCAGCACTGGACCGCACAGAGTGGAGGGGATTGTAGGAGGCTTTTGCATTGGGACATAAAAAGCTCATAATAATAATAATTGACTACCAAGTCGAAACGATAATGGAAATTAAAGAGTCTATACCTAATTACTAATTAGTTAAGCCTTGCACATCTAGGCGATCTGCGATGGCGATGGCGATCAGTTTCAGCATAGGGTTTAAAATACATCTGCACACACTGTCGCAATCTTTGACAGTGCAATATTGGACAGCGATACACTAATCGCCACCGCAGGCGATCTAGATGTGCACAAAGCTGTTAAGATTATAAATTGTAAATAAAAAAAATCTGGCCAGGTGCGAGTCGGTCTCACACACGAAGGGCTCCGTACCATTATCTATAAAAACAGCAAAAAAATAATGTCTGTTGTATGGGAACCCCCTTAAATATTTATTTTATTCTGTTTTTTAATATTTATTATTATAGCGGCACCATAAATACATCATCTGTGAAAATTTGCCTGGTGACAGACGAACAGACATCGAAGTCCTTGTAATAGTGTCCTGTTTCACCCTTTGGGCATGGAACCCTTAAAAAGACAGTCTGTAGGTATATGCCAATATGCAAATAAACCGAGCAGGAATTATAATTTATTAAGTAAGTAATTAAGCAAAAGCTATTAATCGCTGAGGGACGGAAAGTTTTCGATCATTACCAAACGGGCATTACCTACCTCAGGTGGGATTGTTAATTATGGTTTACGGCAGCTACCGTGACACAACGATATCGGAGCCTATTTATATATTTTTTTAGAAAGATTATTCATATTTATTTAAATTTACACTTGCAAATGTACAAAATACGCAAGAAACAATTGAGCTATCTTTATGCCGTTTCAAACCATCTAGAGATAGCTCAATTGATCCAAATCTGTGCCAGACGGAAGCGTAAGACGCTGGAGACATTAGAAAAAGTGAAGTGCATCATTTAATCTCAATGGATAAGTGAGTGTGAGAGTATTGGAACTAGCATTTTGCCTGTAGAAGCTACTTCTGCTTATAAAAATCACAAAACTCGACAAATCACAGCGATTGACGATGCCTAACTCAAGCCTGAACCATCGCGTTTTTTATTTATCGTTTGGAACAAAAACAAACGAACTACAAGTTTTATAATTAATTTAATTTATTTGCTACTTATAAAAAACATTTCAGCTCACTGTACGTGCTCCCAAACGGTGAAGGAAAACATCGTGAGGAAACCGGCATATCGTAGAACCTAAAAAGTTCGAAAATATGTGTCAAGTGCACGAAAGAAGAAGGAGGAGTAAAATCCTCTCACCACACCTGGTTCGAAAGAATCAGTGACACGACTCTCAGTTGAGCTATCTCTAGATCGTTTGTAACGATCTGCAGATAGCTCAACTGTTTCTTGTGTATTTTGTACATTTTGTAAATATTTGTTTAATTGTAAGTTTGTTTGTGTAAATAAATAGTAATAAATGCTTAAAAAAAAAAACTCTGTAAATAATAAAAAAAAATATACCCTATTCTTGAAGCGCCAGAGCAACAATCACGATCTGTAGGATCCTTCACCGAAAGTTTTCCCGTTTATGCATAAATTTATGCGTATCTTATGGGCTATATTTTGGTTTATGGATTCGTATCTTGACAACTTTTATAGGATTTTAAGACACTTAGGACCGACATAGCTGACTTTTTACAGTCATTAGCGCTGGGAGAAACGAAAAATAAATACAACTGAATTGAGAACCTCCTCCTTTTTATTTGAGTCGGTTAAAGATTTATAAAAATGATAGCTGCTCCTGAGATAAAGGCCTGCCCACATCTAGGCGATGGCGATGGCGATCAGTGAAAAGCTGTCAAATATCGCTGTCATATTTGACAGCGTTTGACTGACCACCATCGTGGATCGCTCAGATGTGTGCAGAGCTTTAGACGTAGATCTATCTTTAATCGAACCCACGGATCGAAAGGCGAGGTTGCCACCACTATGCTTTCGTGCTTATAATGACAGGACAAGTAATGACAAAATTAAACTGAGTTTGAAATTGGTTTCGCTTTTAAGTAATGCCAAGGACTCCGGCGCTCGTTTTGACATACCGCAGAGTCAGGCGGCGTGTCATGCCGTGGCAAGCTGAAAGCAATGTGCGCTGCGCTGACTGACGGCAAAATCCCTTGCTATGCCGTCCCGGTCTGCGTAGGCCTTTACACCGTAAGGCTTCGTTCACACGGCATTGTCCTGCACGTTTTTTTCGTATTCGTTTTTTTAACGTACAATCATCCGGGTCTTCACACGGTAAATTATCATTCGTGTAAAAGACGAATAGCCGCAGTCTTCACATAGTTGTCACAGCGAGTAGACGTCATTGATGGATCCACGCGTTAAAGTTCATTCGATTTGCTTGACAAGTCCGTTGAGTATGCGTTTAAACGTATAAGCGGTACACGTTTTTTTGCAGTACAATCGACGTGTGAATGGATATATGTACGTTGTATGGTCACTATTTATACGTTAAGACGTATACTGCAAAAAAACGTGCAGGACAATGCCGTGTGAACGAAGCCTAAGAGGCGACCTAAGAGAGGTGACTGCGCCAAACGCGCTCGATGAAGGAGGCTTATGTTTAGCAATAATGGCCTGGCCAATGACAATGACTAATTATTTTTCCACGCAACAATGGCAAAACAGCTACAAATACGGAAGCCTCAAGACATTAGCACCGCTCATGTTTTTATACTGTAAGGCCTTTTTCTGTGCAATTATGTTGCCGTAAAATTAAAAGGCTCTCCCATAAAATGTACAGTTTAATGGCTGCTTTACGTAAAACAGTCTTGATGGGATGCAATGACGTCACTTTCGACCTTCGGACGAATAAAATCATCAAATTAAGGCGCGGGCCCACCGCGGTGCACGCTGTGCATATGGCGCATTTTAGTTGCGTGCATTAATTTGTTTGACATCGTGGGTCTACGATTCCACTGGAGTACACGAAGAGTATGCATAGCGTGGCACGGTGCACGGAGAGGCTACGCACGTTTCCACAAGTTCTATGACTGCAAACTGCGCTGCGATAAACGAGCTGTACATAGTCGTGGGTCATATTCGATATATATTCAAGTGGAAACCTAAAGCTTTGGTCTCGCGATCGTAACGCACAACGCTGCGGTATACGGCTTGACGCAGCGTCACACGATTGCACTTCGCCGCTGACGCACACTGCGACGGAACAAGAGACCATTCTAGTTTTTCATAAGATTATGTGTCCGGCGCTGCAAGCTGCATACCACAGCGTTGTGCGTTACGATCGCGAGACCAAAGCTTAACGTCGACAGCGTTGAGCTATGAAATCGCCTATTCGAGCAAGCCACGCGTGTGTCAATGGTGTCAATTCATGCGTAGCCTCTCCGTGGGTTGCATTGGATACAACCACATACATTTTCTTACAAAGCAAAGCTTAATACACGTGCGTAGCCTCTCCGTGCAAAACTGTGGGCACGCGCCTTTAAACATTATTGACATTTAAATATTATTGTATTATATATTAATATTAATGACTTCTGACAGTTCACGAAAATACTTGTTATAAACTTCTTAGAATACCTGTGTGGTAAATAAATCCTCTACCATTATAAGAAGCAGCAGTCTTGTGAAGTTTGAGCCTCTAGAGACGCACAAATCATTATTTTCTACCCAAATTATTATCATTTAGGGTTCCTTGCTTCAAAAAATATAAACCCTAGATTTTGATTCATGACGCCAAAATATTGCTATAGCAATGAATATCACGTCACATCACATACAAAAATACACATAATTATCATTATTAGCTTGATTAAGTCCACTGCTGGAAATAGGCCTCCCCTATACATTTCCAGGAAGAACGATTTTGAGCCTTTTTCTTTCACCGACTGCTCGCGATCTTAACAATGTTGTCGGTCCATCTGGTGAGTAGGTGCCCTACGTCTCGTCCTCAGGTTCGTGGTCACCATTCGAGAACCTTGAACAACACACATATACCTACTGATAGTACGAAAACTCTTCATTGATTATAGCTACAAATCAGTTTAACTTTATTACACCGCAGATAATACAACTACACGTAACGACGCCATATTCCCCTTCTTCCGCTTCTTTTTCTCCACTAGTTGAAATTTGGAGAGTGTGATCATTTTGAAAAGTATAGGTGCGTTAAGAATTTTTGTAAACTCAACCCATAAAGCTAGGGTTCATAAGTTCGTATGAAAAAAAGGTACTCACGCTTCTACGCTAAACGAAGTCGCGCGGGATTCCATTAGCCTACCTATAATATGAATAGTTAATATATTATGGTATAAAGTATGAATAACTTCGTCAAATAATCTCTAGGTTACTTGAATTATGGAGGTTTTATGAACCAATTAGGATACATTTTCTAAACTTGAGAAATTTCAAACTTATACCTTTAAAACTAAATTGTGAAGTTTGTTATGAAAAGTACCAGAGGCTCGAAAAGGCTTCTAAAGATTTCGAAATAATTTACAAATTCGGGTATTTATTGTTATGAAATGTGATCTCGGAACCCTTCAGGGCGGGAGTCACGCTCGCATTTCATTCTGCAGGCCTACCATGAGCTATGTCTGGCTCTGTCTCTGGTTCTGGTTTTGAGTCTGTGTGAGTGCTCAGTGTATTATACTGTGTGTGAGACGTTTTGACGTAGGTTTTATTTAGTCAACACTCACACAGACTCAAAACCAGAACCAGAGACAGAGCCAGGCAGAGCTCATGGTAGGCCTACTGTATTCAACTTTATTTTCCCGAAAAACAAATTGATGGATTATATTTGAAAATTCTGTAATTCAATAACACTGTATTTATTTAAAAGTAATGCTTTTGTTTTTCCTTTGAGTTTGGTAAATGAATTCAAATATTTGCCAAATGTATGTATTTTTAGATTGATTGATAATGTAAAATGATATTTTATACCTTAGATTTGTTAAGAAGAATGAGCTTTTTCGAGGCGCATTTAAAAATCCTTTCACCACACATTTTGAAAAAACCAGTTACACTATAGAATAGTGTAACTGGTTTTTTCAAAATGTGTGAATACGAAGACGAATGAAGCTAAAAGCCAATCTGTAGACAATTAACTTTAATTCTTCGTGTAAAAATTATGTAGAGGACACAAAGAAATACGAATACAAATAAAATAATAAAACGTCAGTGAAGGTAGAGTTAGTACCTAATAGGTAATAAAACAGTTCATTCAAGCTTGGCTCAAGGCTGGCTTGAATGAACTTTTTAATTTAGGTACAATTGGAGGCTCTCCTATTCCAGCCACCGTGGAAGAGTCAGACCAAAACCCCCTAATCCATAAGGAAAGGAAACAAAAAAGAAGACAAGATAAACAAAAAAGAAAACACGATCGAATAAGAAAAAAAAATAACCGAAAAAGAAAACCAAAACAAATAAGAGAAAAGAAAGGGAATAAGTACTTTCACAGTACAGTACACACTTTACAGAAGTAAAAGAAAACAAAAAAGAGGAAAATAAAATAAAATAAGAATAAAGGTAAATAAAATAATAATAATAAATACGTCAACCAAAAAAGAAAAGATGAACATAAAAGTAAAACGTCACAAAATTGCACAACGGTGTCAAAAAAGAAGTATAGGTTAGCTACATGGAGAGATTTAGGGGAGGCCTACACCGCTAAGGCGACTTATAATAATATGTTAAACATAAATTATAAATTAGTTAGTAAGAAGTTTATTGATAATTTAAGATTAGTTATTATGAAAGTGGAGAAGTTCGTTTTAAATTGTGTTTAGCTTATTAGAAATAAAGGTTATTTTTTTTATTTATAACAATTATGTGGGTAATAATAATTTACAAAATTATGAAGTGTCTATTTTTGTACTTCGAAGTATCTTGGTACCTATTTTACTTTCAGTGACGTATAAAAGGAAACTTTCTGAGACGCACTTAAAATCCTTTCACCCCACTAGGTTCAGAGAACCAGTGACAAGATAAGGGGGAGTGACGTACGTTTTATTTCTTTTTCAGTATTTCTGTGTCTGTTAGATAACTTTGAAACAAAGAATGAAATTAACTTGTCTGGCTTCATTCTCTACTGCAATGATTCTAGACAAAAGATTTTATCCACAACACAATAGAACATCTTGTGACTAGTTTTACTGAAAGCATAACCTTTTATCTATGACACCGATCTCTGACAAGACCAAAGTCGGAGTTTTGCTTCCACATTTCGTCTACAAAAATGTTGTTTTCGTGTGAGCACGTGTCTCTCTCTTTTGTATGGAAAATTTATGAGACAACAACTCGTTTCGATCGTTTCTACGTAACGTATTTCAGCTGTCTCATCTTTTCTCCATACAATAGAGAGAGACAAATAAGCGAAACGAAAACAACATTTTGGAGACGAAATGTTGTAAATGAAGTAGGACTTGCCCTACAACGCAACGACAGCCCCTTGGTATTGTTGGTGTCTATGGGCGATGGTGACCGTTTTCCATCAGGTGGGCCGTAAGCCCGTTTGTCTATAATTTGCATAAAAAAAGCAGATTGCTTGAGTTATGTTATGCTTTTAGTAAAACCTACTTAAATGAAGCACTGCAATTCTAAGTGTAGATTGGTTTGAACTTTTGCATTTTTTGACGTAACAACGTCTTATAATTCGATGGAGCCGGCTACGCGCACGAAAAAACATGACTCATGCGGCGTTCAATTTAAGGCTTGAAGTGCAAGCGAGAGCTCAGAACGAGCGGCAAAGAAGCACAATCGGCCTCCGCGTTCGGCGGCGTTCGACATCTGTCTCTCTCCTACTTGAGTGAGCGATGCGTCCGCGTGGACAGCTGTATGATGTTGTCACGTTCAACTATCGTCAGTAAACCGACTTTACAGACAGCCGATTTTTTTCCACTACTTCAATAAATACCTACATGTAAATATATTCGTAGGTATTGTGAACTTTACCAACGAATATTACGACCAAATAAAATCCCCACTAGCTTGAAGATAATGAATAACAAGAAAAGCAGTGACTTTTGTACAACGGGCATTTCGTCGTCATCTTTTGAAACCATCTCGCCACAATACGCGCCACACCTCCAACCTATTTGCATTTATTTGTGGGTTTCATAGAAAAATATATCATATTCATACATATTGATGGTACAATGAAATCGTTCAATTGAATATGTGCAATGTCGCAGCCTTTCCAGTAAGCCTACCACAAGCTCTGTCTGGCTCTGGCTCTGGATCTGGTTTTAAGTCTGTGTGAGTGTTGACTAAATAAATTCTACGACGAAACGTCACACACACAGTATAATACACTGGTGAGCACTCACGCATACTCAAATCCAGAGACAGAGCCAGACAGAGCTTGTGGTAGGTATACAGGTGCTGCCTACTTCCGCTCCGTGAGACGAGACTGCAACCTTATATTTTCCATCGTTCATTCTTTTATTTCTATTCCGTAGATATGTAGCTGTAGTTTTATTTTACTTCTGTGATACTTTATTCCTGCATATTATGTACACCTAAAGCCTCTAAACTAAAAAAACACATATATTTCATACTTTGTGCTTATTTAATTCAAGTGAAACAACGTGATTTTGTAAAGGTATCTACATATATACATACATAATGTATGTATAATATTGTATGTAGTATGTAGGTATTTTATAGACCCTGTCTTATTATTATGCAGACATACCAGAAAAGGTGTCCTCATGAATACCTAAACAAACACACACATATACCACCTACAATAATATTTATTTATTCAATGTCTCACAAGGTCTATTGGCGTACGGTCTTGACAGAATACCAGCGCATAGCTTCCTCACAGAAGCTAGGCATTATGCTGAGTCAAGGCCTTTTTGCTGCCGCAGCACATAGAAACACGACGCACTTCTCCAGTATCGATGTATTGTTTGTATCTTTCTTCTATTAGTGTCCTTGTTTTTTACTGGTTTTTGTGTGCTTATGTAGTAAATAAATAAATGCCTATGTGTATGTCTAAAAGAGGGAGGAACGCCAGGTTTTTAAAAGTGATGATTTAGATGATTTAAACCGCTGGCTTCATAATATCGGTATTTCGTAAGTAGGTATTCATATCGCTAAGATCTTCAAGTTAGCGTTCCCAAAACTCTACGCAAACTGGAATTTCAACTGGTTTTGAAGTGAGTTCAAATACAAAGCCAAAGTCGTGTTCAAATAGACATTACAATACAAGTTTTTGCATAATTTATAACTAAGTGTTTGTTTTTGAGACAAAGCGTCGTCGTCAATGTTCTTTCGTGTTCTCATAATATTGTAATTAAACTGGCCCCACAGTTAATAAGTAGTAAATTCTTCTGTGCTGTAGATTGTGGGTTCAATCTCCACCGAGGACAAACATTATGATCAACCGGTTGGTTCAATTGGAAAAAGAAAAAGAGCCTCTTGGAGGCGTACTTAAAATCCATTCACCACACTTGGTTCGCAAGAATCAGTGACACGATAAGAAAAAGAAGAATTGGAAAAAAAACCCTTAAGAGTTCCATTCACTATAACCAGTTGTGGAAATACACGTGATTCTTGTCTTCTTTCGTAACCCGTTTACAAAATAATAACTGTATGACACATTTTTGTTCGTAACCCGGTCACGAACTAACAAACATAAATTCTATACACCACTACTTTGTAACTACCAAAAAAAAAAATAAGGTAATGTAGTAAGGGTAGAACATTATGAATGTGCATTTTCAGAAATCCTGCATAAAAGTATGGACACAAAAATTACGCTGTTCGGTTCCGCTTGGTATTTAGCGTTTATGAATGAAATGGTTTTTGCTTGTTGAATCATTTCTCAATATTTGACTAAAAATTTTGGTTTATTTAAAAATTTTTTTTTTATGTCTCAAAAAAATTTTTTTTTTCGTGGATGTGTTCGGCATCAGCACAGATAAGATAATACTAGGTATCAGCAACCTATATCGGCATTTTTTTTTTGGTAATTACAAAATATTGGTGTATAGCCGCTTACGAAACCCGGTTACGTACAAACATTGAAGGCTAAGGAATAGTGCCGACTTATGAATGAATGCTTGCTTACTTATAACTTACCCCAGTATCTACAAGGGCTCGGGTCACGTGCAACCGCCTTCATTATGAGACAAAGCACAGCGCACTCAAAGTATTCAGCGCTAAACAAAGCAGCTGTGAATAAGAGATGCGGCTCACAATAGCTCACGATGCCAGGTTTTTTGCTATCCAACTCATTTGGCCAGATAGCAGTTTTGTTATTGCAAGACGTTGGCCACGGTGAAGTGAAATGTTGATATTTCGTGAGCGCGGTAAGCGGTAAGCCGGTTGTTCAACATTAAATAGGCTGTAATCTTTGTAAAGCCTATCTAGACTATCTGCTATGGTAATGACGATGGCGTTGGCATGGCAGTTTCAGCATACATCCGCACACTGCCGCGAACTTAGGCAGTGCGGTAAAGAGACTTCGTTACTCTGATCTATGCTATTTATGATCATGATATGCTACATATCTATCTATGATCATGTGCACAAGGTTTAATAAGGTTACATGAAAGAATGAAATCAAGTCAGGTGTCGTTGCGGTCAAACGCATATAAAGACTAAAAAAATAAATTTTATTGTTTTTATATACGGGGTAGTTTTTTTGAAAATGGCGGTGATGGCCAAGTCAGAAACCATGAGAGTTGGGGACAAGTCGTGAATTTGTTTTGAAAACGCATTCGGATCCATTTCCGTCATATGTGTAATAGATAATACATAATAAAATAGATTTTTGAAAAACTCTCGTGGTTTCAGACTTGGCCATCACCGCCCTTCTCAAAAAAACACCCTGTATATATCATTTTAAAAACCTAAAACAGAAAACTAAACTCGTATTTCAGTGCTACTGGCATTTTTCAATTTAAATCCAACTGTTGAATAGTCTGTGGTGCTTCGTATACTAACTAGAAGGTTCTTTTGGAGCAATCGTCATGTTCAACAAACAATACCGCACGGTCCCACCTTTGAATAATGCATTTGATTCAAGCGCTTTGTGGTGATCCGAAGTGGATTTGGAGTTCTGAGTTTGCTCAGAAACACTCACAATCATGACGACCTTAACATGAGAGACTATAAATAGCGGCCGTGGGTTCCACCACGTGGGAATTTTATTTCCCGTTTCTGTTAATGTAATGCTAATGAAGCCGGAAAGTAACGGAACAAGCATAATGGCCACCTGATGTTATGTGATAACAAAGCATTGCCTCGTAGGTCACGCAAGTCATCAACGTGCCCTACGGTGCATTTCCCTGCTTCCATCAACTTGAGGCATACAGATGTTCAGCCTAACGTGCCAATAATTTCATCGGCCCGTCAAATCGAAACATAACAATGCAGCTTCACGGCAGAAATAGGCATGGTGGTAGTACACACCCGGACGAGCCCTTCATAAAGAGCTCTACTGCTACTAGTAGACTGGAAACGTAAACTTTACTTTTTTCTTTTGAGTTTTACTATAGGAGGTTCCATGCATAATGAAAAAATATCATTTACCTAAACACTGTGAGAAAACCGGCATGTCGTAGAACCTAAAAAGTTCGAAAATATGTGTCAACTGCACGAAAGGAGCCTCTTTGATGCGCACTTCAAATCCTTTCACCATACTTTAAAGAACCAGAGATAGTCGATAAGAAGAAAAAGCATGGGTGCAGTTTTTTTTAACATTCGCAAAATGCAAATGCTGTGAGTGCTTCTAGCATTTAAATAATTCAGCTACAGTTTGTGTTTAATAGAGTAAAACGAATGATAAGCTGTCTAGACTTCTAAACGCGGTTAGTAGCACTTAGTTGATGAAATAATAAAAAGAAAAATACTTTGATGATTAAGTATTGTATTTTTATGTAAATTAAAGTTGAAGAAGTTCATGAAAAGCCTTCAAAAGTTCTTCCACGCAAAAAGTGCAATACTGTTAGTTTTTAGCTCGAATATTTTTAATTACCCTCACTGCATCACGCTCGCAAAGTTTAAACTTCGTTGTTCAAAATATCGCAAGGCAGACAAAAGACACAAACCAAGTTTGCTTGAGTTTCTAGACAAGTATAGGCAAAATAAAGAGTTTTGGACATAGTATTTTTGTAGATTTCATATTTCATATACATTCTTAAGGCCTGCGCACACCTAGTTCGCTGGCGGTAGCGATCAGTGAAACGCTGTCAAATATTCGCTGTCAAATCTCAAATCTGACAGCGATATTTGACAGCGTTTCACTGATCGCTACCGCCAGCGAACTAGGTGTGTTCGGGCCATTAGTATACTAAGAATTTTGTTATATTTTGAGCGATCAGTGAAACGCTCTGAAATATCGCTGTCATTTTTGACAGCGTTTCACCTGATCGCCATCGCCTATAGACGTGCGCAGGCCAAAACCAATTTTGTAATAATTTTGTAACGCGGCTTTTTTCTCTGAATCTAAATAGGTCCAGTCGTTATCGTGTGATTGCGTTACCATTGTTTCGTGCTCAAAAACTTTTTCTCTAATTCAATCACAGACCTTAGTGAAACAGCAGGGTTATTACCTAAAACAAGCAGCAGCAGTCAAATGTTTTATTTTTCGACAGAGTACCTACTTTAGAATAATTATTTCTCAATAGGCATGAAGACAGTAATCAAGTATCGCCAAAATATTTATCTCATCTAATGAAAAAGGATTCAAAGATTTTAAAAAATGTATTTATACTCTTATTAATGTCGAGATTGTCAATTTATTTGATAATATAAATCTACAAAATACAACAATCCGCCATGATGGCTCAAACACCGGTCAGAGCGAATTACGTCACGGCTATATAAATGTCACTCTGATTTAGTACAAAAGCACCAATGTTTACTGTTGAATACTATAACCGTGACGTAATAACAGACGCCATGACACCAGCGAGCGTTTTGGCGAGAATTTGAAAATTTAAATGAACTTTTATTGCACAAAAACCTTAATTTTCTACAGAAATATGATATATTTTAGACATAATAGATACTTCTGAATATGATAGAAGAGATTTTGAAAATTAGTCGTCAGGCCTATTGCCCTTTCTATACCCACCTATAATATCACATCTATCTACGCTTAAGGTTTGCTGTAAGAGAACTCTTTTAAGGGTTTGTATTTTTCTATGTGTACAATAGAGAATAAAGTATTCACAAAAAATATTAAAATTGATTTCTTACAAGAAATCAACGCTAAAAACAAAGGTTTTATGACATGACAGCGATCGACTCGCCTGACAGAAGATTTGTGTACATTTTTTTGTGCTCTCAAACGGTGAAGGAAAACATCGTGAGGAAATCCGCGGCTTAGTCAGCTTCGCACGTATTCACCATGACTTTTCTGTGGATCAGGCCGACATAAGCTATCGGGATGGTATAAGGCTGCGCTGGGCAAGCTTATTCCATCTAAAAGTCCTGTCCCAGGCACTGTAGCATCCCGTAAGTAGGAGCATGAGTACAATACAATACAATACAATCATTTATTTGCGAAACACAGGTAATATATATAGGATGGTACAAGTTAAGAAGTTCAGCCATGTTCTGCCTTAAGGCATGCAAAATATTTAAATGTCACAAGTATAACCAATCACTAATCACCAGTTTCCCCTGACGCTATATAAATCATCTACAATAGATGCAAAGGCTTGTTTTTTTACATTTGTTTGATGATCAATCATCAAACAAATGTAAAAAAACAAGCCTCAAAAAAATCAAATCAAAATCAGCAAAAAATGTAAATGCAAAATCAGCTATTGCTTGAGCAATAGCTGATTTTGCCACTGCTACCGCTGCTGTTTGTTTTTAAAGTCTAACCCGGCCGAACTTGTAAAATAATAATTTATTACCCAACATGTTGCTACGTGTTTGGTGAACTGTAAGCCTGGCTCAGACATTCTGGTGAAATTATTGAACTGTAACAATACAGAGCAATACGGCTACGCCGTAGTCATTTCGTAGAGGCAATCTACGAGACTGTACTGATTGCTTTTATATGAGCGGCGTGTATCATTGAAATTGATACGGTTTGGGTGTCGCATGGTTAGGTAGCTCTTTATTCTGTGAACCATTTCCATGTGGTGTGATTTTGAACATTATGCGTCCTACAACATCCCACATGGCTTTGGGTTAATTTATATTTTCAATAAGTTAAAAAAAAATGTAATTTCAATGTAACAAATAATACGTTCAATAGTACATTGTTACCTAGACATAGACATTAGACATAGACATTAATTTATTTACTGCTTCAGCACATATACACACTATTAAAATAAGAAATGAAAACAAAAAGATACACGATATTACAAACTAAAGTACTAAAGAGAAATTACATTTTTGACATTGAAAATTACAAATAAAGAAAAAATTAAATTGAAAAAAAAAAAAATACATACTAAAACATAATAGAAACAACAAAAAGAGGTTAGTGTATGTGTGCCACTGCAGCAAATCGGCTCTAGCTCAGCGTAATGCTTCACCACCAGCGGCAGCTCAGCGCTGTTATTCTGCCAGAACCGGTGGTCAGAGCCATTTGACCCTGTGAGGACAAATAATATATTATAGGCTAGCAAGTTAAGGTTCTCCTGAGGCACCAGTCTCTTAAGAGTCTGGGCAACAGGAGATACCGTGTGTGGAGTGGTAGAAGAAAGCTGTGTATTTGTGCGTGATTAGTTGTGAAAACAGAGGGGCTATTCTGACTTTTGCAACACCATTTTTGGTGTCGTGTAAGACATAAGGTGTCGTGTTAGCGTTTTGTAAAGAGGTTTTAACCTCTTTACAATCCCGATTTTGTATGAAAAACGATGAGCGCCTCTGACGGGCTTTGCGAGAAATAATATTGCTACGTATCTTCACTTACTATTGCTAACACCGGTGATAGTCTATCGTCAACACCAAAATCGTACTAAATCTTTTCGTTAGCTTCACGATTCTGACGGTTTTTGTGTAAAATGCTATTCTTAGTTTCGGAATGTATTTGACAGCTTCACGATCGATCAATCAAAATGAATTAGTAAACAAACATTTATTTGTGCATTTTTGAAGTCAATAATTGCTTTTGAGAATGTCTGCAAGATGTTATTTTGCAATGCGGATGGTCGAGAAAAACCGGGTTCGTAAATTACGGGAACTGCGGGCTGGTTTACGGAAAGCTTTCAATCCTATCGAAGATCTTCCGGAGACCATATTTTGTCGTCGGTATCGTTTGTCCAAGGTTGCCTTCACGTTCTTATGCGAAGAGTTGCGACAGCATAACGACCTAAAGTCTTCGCAGCGCGTGAGCTTTGAATTAAAGGTGAGTTATGTTATTTTCATTAATGTGTACCTACCACCTAAGATTACCAACCCGGTATTACTGCTTATGTAGGTACGTACAAAGGTGTCCCTCAGGAAAACATCCTAACTATATGGTAACTATTTAAGTACTTTAGATTTTTACATAGAAGATACCTATTTTTGTTTGAGCTTCGTAATAAAAATTATCAACATCATTTCAGGTGACTCTGGATACCCACAGTGGCCTTGGCTCATGACACCATTCTTAAATGTTACTGCAACTCCCCAGAAAGAATGTACAACCAGAAGCATATGAAAGCCTTGGTCACAATAGAAAACACTTTTGGCTGGTTAAAAACAGTTGGCGTTGGGCAAGGATAGGGTCTTGCACTACAAGCCAAACAAATGTGCACAGATCATACAGGCTTGTTGTGTACTTCTCAACTTAGGCCTTGATTTTGATTGTTCAGATCCCGAAGAAGATCTAGTTATCAAAAGCCAACATGTGAATTATTTGCAATGTCTGTACCTACCTACTATTTTCGTATCTTATTTTTATATGCTGTGTAGGTACTTTACTATTACTAAGCGTAGCGTGTGCGTGTTTTGTAAAAAGATCATACAAAAAAAGTAGGAACGAAGCCGTAGTTTGTTGCCTGTTCTTCTAGGCTTGGTCGCGTGGAACTGGCACCTAGACTCACTTAGCTTTAAGACGTTTCAAAGTGATCTTAGTAATACTGCAGAATAAATTCTTTTTTTTTATTTGAGTTTTAATTTAAATAAGTCTCCTGAGTTTGCTCGTGCGCGGCGTCGTGCTGGTGAGCGGTGGTGGCGGCGACCACGCCGTGGTGAAAAGCGCCGGCGAGGTGATGGTGCTGGATAGTGAAGTATTACATAACATCAGTGTAAATGTCTTTAGGGATCCGTAGTTCTGGATATCAGAACAGAACATATATATAGAGTATATAGCGTCTCAATTCATATTATGCTGAAAGCCCGCAGAATTCTAAGGATTTTTGGTAAACCAGATCTTAAAAAAGTCGAATACAACAAGAGTTACCTACGATTTGGCACGAAAAAAACTTCAAATGCTTCTCCTGTAGGCCTACCATGAGCTCTGTCAGGCTCTGTCTCTGGTTCTGGTTTTGAGTCTGTGTGAGTGTTGACTAAATAAATCCTAGCTCAAAACGTCATACACACAGTATAATGCACTGGTGAGCACTCACACAGACTCAAAACCAGAGCCAGACAGAGTTCATGGTAGGCATACTGAACAATCGTGAATTGTCAGTCAATTGAACCAGCAGTCATCTTTATGGTCTTTATTTTGAGGAATCTATGCCCGATCCATGTTGACAACTTGCTAAAAAAGAAGACTTCGTGTTAGATTCATTGCGGCCAACATCGAAATGTTTGCGTCTTATCACCATGTCAATTTGCCTAGGGTAGCACGAACACGAAGTAAAAAGTGAAGCTAACACCCAAAAGCTTGTCAATTCTTGGAATAAGCCCTCAGGTGTGGTGTGTGTTTGTGTTGTTAATTAAATAATATTAAATAAATATAAGTGCAAGGTGTGTATTTGTGTGTGCGAGTGGTTGAGTGTGTAGTGTTGTGTATGTATGTGTGTGTGTGCATGTGAGCGTGTCGTGGGTAGGCCTCCATGATTCCCCCAGTCTCTTAAGAGTCTGGTTAGCACAGAGGGAAGCCTACCCCGTGTTGTGTGTGGGTGAGTGGGTGGGTGTGAGTGAGTGGGTGGGTGTGAGTGAGTGGGTGTGTGTCAGTGTGTGATTGGGCGTGAGTACAGATGCGGTGTGTGTTTATGAGCGAGTGATATCTACGAGTGATTCGAAGTTAGGGCTCTCCTGAGGCACCAGTCTCTTAAGAGTCTGGGCAACAGGAGAAGCCGTGCGTGTGGCGGTGGTGTGTTGTGGTGTGTAAGCAAAAGAGTGAGAGATGTGATATATTGACATATTTATATTACACATATATTCATAGATGTGTAATATAAATATGTCAATATATCACATCTCTACCTGAGTGTTGAAAGTCACGTTTTTTGAGTCAGTAGAAAGCGATTCTCCCTAGGGCTGAAAGTGTTACTTTCAATTAGGCCCCTCAGGCAACTTCAGACCTACTTTCAGAGTATGAGTAATGAAAAATTAATTTTACAAAATACAATATTAAAAACGCGTTAAACCGATTTATTCATACTTGTATGATTTATTGCAATTATTATGTAATATGGTGAGTTCTTGGTCTAAAATGTCTTAAAAATGGTGTACACATACTGAGCCCTTAAGTTAAGAAAAAAGCAAAATAAGGGTGAGAGCTGGCCGAAACCTAAAAAAATAATTAAAATATAGCTGTTACATAAAGTAAATGATGATAATTATATTAAAAACGACCGTAACCAATTGTATACATTCTAGTGCAGTTGACTGTACTTCACCAAAATGACCATATTTTTAATGGAAGTACATATTGTGTACGTCATACCGAAATAGCCATGCAAAATTATTTGATTAAAAAACGAAAACCTGAAAAAATATGGTAGTTTCGAGAACGTAAAAAATGGTATCGAACGAATGATTCCATTGATAGAATGTGATTGTGGAAATGAAATATAATGTAACATTCACAAATGTTTGCTTTTGGTTTATTAAAAAAATATTTCAAACAATTATTGAAAAAAATCTGTTGAAGTATGAATCAAAAAAGGTAAGCTTTCGTATCATAGCACAATTTTTTCTCCTAGTTTTAAGCAAGAAAGTGTGAAAAATTACCACAAGTATTAATGAAGTAAATCAAGGGTTTAAATAGGTATGTTATGTTTTAATTTAAGCTAGTAAAAAATAAATTCTCAAACGGTGAAGGAAAATCATCGTGAGGGAACCGGCATATAGAACGTCGTAGAACCTAAATTAAAGAAGGCTCTTTGAGGCGCATTTAAAATCCTTTCACCACACTTGGTTGGAAAGAATCAGTGACACGATAAGAAGAAGAAGAACGAGTAAATCCACATATAAAAAAGGCAAACAAAATATTAATGCATCACAAAAACGGATTACTTCAGCGAGCCCAAACAAAATAGTTAGAATTGAACGAAACCGCAGTATTTTTTTTTTTTTTTTTTTTTTATGTAAATGATAGACAAACGGGCTTACGGCCCACCTGATGGTAAGCGGTCACCGTCACCCATAAACACCAACAACACCAAGGGTGCTGTCGTTGCGTTGCCTACCCTGAAGGAACTTTTTTACATTTTTCTTAAACCTATTCATGTTATAGCTGAGGGGAAAGACCTCTGGCGGCAGCTCATTCCACAATTTTTGGGTATGAGGGAGAAACGATCTCGAGAAGCGAGCCGTGCGAGGACCCAGAATTTGAATACATTTCGGACATATTTTTATATTCTCTGCTCTGAATATGTGCTTATTTCTTTTTTTCTAAGTCCCGCATATATTCATTGCTAAACCACATTCAAGCGATAAATTCTTGAGTATTTCACCATGAAATCGTATTGAGCAGACGCTATTTCCTCTACACTTTAATGCGGAAACCAAACCCCGAGGGAACGTGGCAGATGTGCACTGTACATAAAACATATAACTATTCTCGATACTTCCTGATTCCTTATCCTGTTGGCGTTTCCTTGAAATATTTATACAGGGTAGTGGAATCCTGTATGTCTTCGCATGCGTGAAAGTACATTCATAAAAGTTTAACTCCCGCGCTAGATTATTATTATTATTATCTTGGGGTAGATTTTTCTATACAACAAGAAACTACCTGTTAAATTTCATACTTCCCCTATTCTTCTTCTACTTTCTGCCCTTATCCCACTAGGTGGGGTCGGCACAACATTACTTTTACTTCCATTCTCCCCTATCATTCGTTATCTGAGTACTCACTCCTTTCTTGGACATTATCTCTCACACAATCCATCCATCTTTTCTTAGGCCTTTATATCCAACCACATTCATGCCTAACACTCTTTTCGTCACATGACATTCTTCTCTCGTCATAACATGACCATACCACGCAAGCCAATTACTTCTCATTTTCTCCGTTATTGGCGCTACTTTTAAACTTCCTCTGATGCCCCCTATTTTTATCAAATATTAAGATTGCGAAATATTAAAACAGTCAATCATTGTCTCAGGTGTTTTATATATTTTAAAATTTAAATAATAATAGTGCATGCATAATATATTTTGTTTTCACTAGCTTCTTGTAATGTAGAACTTTAACTCAATTCACATGCAACAATGCTACATATACTTTGTTATTTCCTCAGTCGAAGTTGCCAAATTTATATTCAAATAGATTTAGACGGTTAATTGTTATAAGTTTAACCATTTTGGCAGCGATGACATATAGATGTTCCCGCATTGAATTTTCTTTGCTACAGTTATTCTAAGTTCAGTTTATTGCAAGTATTTCAAAAACGTTTCTTAGACAGATAGATAGATAGATAGATAAAAACTTTATTTGTCTAGATTTAACACACACAAAATAAAAAATAAAAATACAGAGATATATTATACAAAACAAAAACTTAACACGAAAATAAAAACTAGCTACTAAAATTAAGATGGCGTGTGTGTTGCATTCCAGACAAAAAGGTAATAAGCTCATATTTATTCTTTAAAAAATCTAATTTTCTTTGCGTTCTTATTTATTTAAAGGAAAAAGTCAGCTCATTACGAAATCTCCGAAACTATACAGTAAACCTACCACAAGCTCTGTCTGGCTCTGTCTCGAGTCTGTGTGAGTGCTGACTAAATAAGTCCTACGTCGAACGTCACACACAGTTAATTACACTGGTGAGTGCTCACATTGACTCAAAACCAGAGCCAGAGACCAGCCAAACAGAGCTTGTTAGTGAACCTACAGGGCCGAGAGATATGAAATTCAGCACATGCCTATACTGTTTGAGAGGTATAAGCGCTCGCCGGGTTGCTGGTTTGGTTGGTGGTGTTTGCATTTTTTAAATTAATTTACAGCTTATAGTTAAGTGGGATTCGTATTTTCATAAAAGTTGCTGGAAGCTGTTTACTGAGCAGGGGCTCAATTCTAGACCAGTGACTTTTTTGTCACGGTAGATATATATCACAAGAACTGTCAAATTCACTAAAGAAACTGATAGTTCTTGTGATATATATCTACCGTGACAAAAAAGTCACTTGTCTAGAATTGAGCCCCAGGATGACTTCCGACTAAAATGATGATGATGACCAAGTTTATATCAATAAAGGTGCGGGCTTTCATTTGGTGGGAATTTATGTGTTTTTTTATGTTGTTGGAAACATTTTTATGGCGATTCACTTTGCCAGTTTATGGTGATCGCGGGTCAGGGCGATATAACATTACAGCATCGTCAAAATATCACTGAATCGCATTTTATACACCTACGCAGTATTTACCCGTGAGGGTAACATGTTTTTCAGTTTATTACCTCTGATTGAAAGAAGTACTGAACACATGGCTATTCTAATATTAGTAATGGTGCTGTGAGAACCCATCAATGAGTATATTCGAGGAAGTCTGAAAGTGAAAGAAAGAAAGAAAGAAAGAAAATCATTTATTCAACCACCACAATTGTATACCTAAAAAAATAAACATAAAAAAGAAGCAGAAAACTTAACATAATGTATACCTACTTACAAAAAACAATAAAAATAATATTCACATGCATAGTGGTGGTGAAAAGGCCTACAGTTCAGCATATGCTACCATATGTTAACATTTAGTAGCGCTGGTCTTCCACTGAGACCTGCGTTGACTTCACGGATATCTAATTGAGTCAGAGTAGCCGTACATTGTATACAATATATTAATGAGCACAGTAGTAGTAGCCAAGAAATATTACAGACAAACCATTCCTACTTAACTCTAACAAAACGAGTACTAAAAGAGTAAATAAAAATAACAAAAAACTTATAGAAACAGCACAGCCTTAAAATAGACACACAAATGAGACACACAGAAGTGAGTGGAGAGGGAGGGAAGAAAACCAAAGTTACCACTATGCCAGCCAGGGTTGGTTTATTTGTTTTTCTAAAACGTGAACTTTGAGCTTTAACCTAAACATAAAGTGGGTAGGTTCGCCGTAGGTCGTGGGTTCGATCCCCACCAATAATAAATATTTGTGTGGTGAACCCAGATGTTTGTTCTCTGTCTGGGTGTTATATTGTATTCTATGTATTAATTTACAAAAAAATAAAAAAATATATAAGTAGTATATCAGCTATCTGGTTCCCATAGTACAAGCTCTGCTTAGTTTGTGCTGGGCTAGATAGTGTTGAGTGGATTGTCTGGAATATCTATATTTATATCTATCAAAAGGTCAAATGTGTGTGAGAAGTTGTTGATGTTTTTCATCGTCTTACTTCGTGCCTCACTGAGGTTCCCTGAGACACGGATTTAAAGCTCAAGCACCTTTGATGGATCACGACGCCGCCGCTGGCATAGAAAGTAAATAAATATATATTAACAGTAAGAAAACAAATCTCCAAAATAATCTTAGAATAAAAGGTAACTACGAATATAAAATATAAATCAGCACTATACCATAACGCACTATTATCTCGTAAACTTAAAAAGATTACGACCTTCAAGGTAAAGGTTTCGGGCCATTTTGTTATAAATATCTATTTCATTTAACCCCTAAGGATTACTGTAAAAAAGTAACGATGAAAGCTTTTATATTTTCGTTTATTATCTATCACGATGTATGTATGTATAAAGAAGAAAGTGTCGAATGTCTATTTAAAATATTAAAAGTTTCTACGAAATAATATAGAGTTGCCAACTAACCACTGATTATAAAGAACTAGGGACGCAACAAGAAGAAGAAAAGGCACCAGAGCGCTTGCCGCGCATACCGAGCGGTAGGTAGTATTACTCAAATTGTTAGTTCGAACTATGGTTCGAACTAACAATTTGAGTAATACTACTAATTTGAGTATGATGTTATGATAAACTATGGTTTATCATAACATCATATTTTTAATTCGTATATAAATAATTGAACAAATAAATATTGTGACAATCCACACAACAGCTTACTATGGGAAGCTGATACCTCATGATACCTAAATACTTTTTTATAAAGTGCATACTTAGAATACAATATTACACCCATGCAGATAAAGATAAAAAAAAAACAAACTACGTTCACCGCTCAAATATTTGTTCTCGGTGGGGATCAAAGCCACGCCCTCCAGCGCTGAAGGCAGAGCTATGAGGGCAGTCACATAAACACAGATAGACGAAACGACGGACTGAGCTGTATACCATGTAGTGATGCCATAGACAAAAACTACAGTACCATAAATGCTCTATCCATTACTTATTGTTCAAGCGACCAAACTTCCAAGTCAGGCCGTATAGTTAAACGATGTTCCCTACATCAAACATTCTTCGAACTCTGTTATTACACATTCAAACTATCAAACTTCCACATTTAATGGCTATTAGATAAAGCAGGAACTGGACCGAACATAATTCAACAAAGTTGACGACTCTAGCCTAGTAGTCTCTTCAACAAAGTTGGGGATACGGATTGGTAAAACTTGAGTTTGTCGCTGTATTCTCTCTCTCTCTCGCTCTATTTGTAATAATAAAGCATGTGATACACGGTTTAGTACTTCAGTAGATTTATTAAATTTATATGACTTCAAATTAGTCGTTCCTTCAACCACCATATTATTGTCTTTTCTTTTCTTCAAACTCCAAATTTTTAAAAATAATTTTATGAATACGGAGTCATGGCGTCTTTGTAATAGTGCAATACAAGCGTTCTACACACGTCTATTCAGCACGACCGTTTCAAACCCACTGAAGATTGGAGTTTTTAATTCCTGAGCTTTCTACCAAGACCACCCCGGTAGAAACGAAACTGTAGTTTCAAACCGCGTGTATCACATGTTTATCTTCAAACCTTCCGTGCTTTTGAGGGTCTCAGCTTTATGACAGACTTTGCGGCGGCCTAAAAACTCGGTCACCAGAGTTTTGGAGTGTCATTTACACATGAAACATGATCTACCTAGCTAGTTAATATAAAATGATGTACGGTACCGTAACGATGTAAGAATATTTGACCGTGTCCTACTTTTTGCACGATTTAGTATTTCATGGGAGCTATTAAGCCCATCGCCGTGGCTAGAATACTAACTAGCTTTTCAAAGGTCAACTCAACCCTAATAATCGAATATACATACACTTACTATAATATTATCTATGTATTAGTTAGGTCCTGAAAAGCTTGTTTTTAACTGACTTATAGGAGGAAGTTCTCAATTTACTTAATTTTTTTTTTTTATGTTTATATTAGCTCAATTTCATCATTTATAAACCGATTTCAAATTCTGGTTCTTTTTTTGGTCTGAATGATTATACTTCCAGATTGGTCCCATAGAAATTTAATTAAAATCGGTTAAGCCGTATTGTCTAATTGTTTTTTTAAATTGTTATCGTATATATTCGTCATCTAGGAGCCGATTTAAAAAATATTTTTTTATTTGAAAGGTCCAGTTAAGTGCTGTCTAAATAAATCCTACGTCAAAACGTCACACACACAGTATAATACACTGGTAAGCACGCACACAGACTCAATACCAGAGCCAGAGACAGAACCAGAAAGAGCTTGTGGTAGGCCTACAGAAGTTCAGGTTGGCGGTGATGAAGTCAGTATCTCAAGTTTTTTAAACTTATATTATAGTAAATGAGGGCAGGAAATCGAAGAAACTCAAGCTGCTAAAGAACTTACGTTACTGACAGTACTCATCGTTTTAATTTGAGATAGCAATCAGCTGGTCCGATCCGACAAACTATTCAAACAAGTCTCCCTCGTATTGACTGCTGGCCAACTAATCGTAACCCTGAAGTTGTTAGATCTCCGCTCCATTAAATCGGTACGGATGAAGACTGTCTCTGCTCTGGGTGGCTAATTTAAATACAGAAATAAATACTATTAATAAATATTGTAGGCAATCCACACAACACTATTTAGCCCCAAATTAAGCCGAGCTTGGACTATGGGAACCAGATAATTATACTTAAATATTTTTTTTTTGTAAATACTAAGAATACAATAAATAAATAATAAATAAATAAATAAATATTGTGGACAATTCACACAACACTACCCAGCCCCAAACTAAGCAGAGCTTGTAATATGGGAACCAGATAGCTGATATAATACTTGAATACATTTTTTTTTTGTAAATACATACTTAGAATACAACACAATATTACAATATAACGCCCAGACAGAGAACAAACATCTGCGTTCACCACAGAAATATTTGTTCTCGGTGGGGATCGAACCCACGTCCTCCAGCGCAGAAAGCAGAGCTACTACCTACTAAGCTGAGAGGCCAGTCAAATACAAGAGAGAGAGAGTAAGAAATAATTTGTTGTAGAGAACACTACGCTATCGTTTTAAGTAATATTACTGGGAAGGTAGGGTAATTATGATAAATAATACTTTTTATAACACATTTGCTCGAAAAGGGTCTCTTATTCCACTAATTTCAGTATCGTTATGTATGTCATTACGCACTAGTGCGGTAATGTAATGTAAAACGCACGGGTTGCTTTCTAATAAGGTAAAACGTACGGTTTATCAAGATGCTAAATTTATGAAATGAAACTGAATGATACTGAATGAGACTGAATGAGACTGAATGAGACTGAATGAGACTGAATGAGACTGACTGGGACTGAATGAGACTGAATGAGACTGAATGAGACTGAATGAGACTGAATGAGACTAAATGAGAATAAATGAGACTCAATGAGACTGAGTGAGACTGAATGAGACTGAATGAGACTGAATGAGACTGAGTGAGACTGAGTGAGACTGAATGAAACTGAGTGAGACTGAGTGATGCTGAGTGAGACTGAGTGAGGCTGAGTGAGACTGAATAAAATTGAATGAAACTGATTAAAACGGGATGAATTGGAATGAAATTAAATTAAAAAGACATTTACATTTCAAATTTTCTAACTGCTTTAACAAGTGATTAAAGACTTATTCGTTTAATTTTTATTTATTTCCTCGCAAATGTGTTATAAAACGTCGTATGACATACGTGCGCTTTGATAATTACAGCCTCTGCTTTCTTGTAGCCCTCGCCTACGGCTCGGGCTTGCAATAACGCCTCGGCTGTAATTTTCAACCTACCGCACTTATATCATAATGTACTATAACAGACTGGTAACCAAAAGGGTGGCCCTTACCTTGGACAAGGAATTAGTTTAGCTATTCAAAAAGATCACAGAGACGTTGCTTCTCTATCTGGGTGTTATATTGTGTTCTAAGTATGTATTAACAAAAAAGTTTAAGTATTATATCAGCTACGTGGTTCCCATGGTACAAGGACTAGATATGTATGGACTAGGTATGTATTACCCACAATATTCATGCTGTCTTAACCTACATTGTAAAGGTTCCAAGCTACCTTGTTTTAGAGTACTTATTCCACAAAGGGCGATAAAACTCAACATAAGTTGGTCCAATAACAGAAAGTAAACGAGTAGAATCACCTCGAATAAACTGAGTCGGAACCCCGAATGTTTACGATGCCCATTTAGGGTTCAACGTTACACTTTATTTATCTTCCCAATGAGTACCTACTCGATAAAGAGTATTAGTGGATTTGTTAGCAAATTGGGGGCGAATAATTTCGAATTAAATCCTTGCGCACATCCAGATTACTTGCCGGTGTATCGCTGTCAAATATCTTGCAGTGTGTGCTAAATGAAAAACCCTATGTGAAACTGATCGCCATCGCAGATCGCCTAGGTGTACGCAAAGCTTAACTTGCGTGGGCTGAGTTATTTTGGGGTATCATTTTGATCTACACTTATTTAAGTGAAATTGGACAAAACCGCTTTAATTGTGATGCTGTGGGTCACAAAAGCAGTTTTTTTTTTACAGTTTTTGGTCTCTTTTTTTAAAGAGCCAGTCATTGAGTAATAAAAGAGAACTTTTAGAGATTGACCAGTACCGTGTTTATTAACCAGTTGTTAACTGGTTTATTAACCAGTTGTATTTTGAAAACAAAGAATGAAATGATACGACATTGCAAAACTCACAAAGTTACATTTCAAACTAAGTGGCCTTGATAAAAGCAATTTTGCTAAGCTGGAGGTATCCTTTTCGTTCTAAAGCTACTCGTTATTTTAAAGCTACGAACTCTCTAGGTTGTTGTGGGATAATCATCAGTTCAAACGTTTATTTTGCAACGAGATGCTATTGTGTTTATGCTTTATAAAAGTTATTTTATTTTTTATTTTAATCCTTTGAGCAAACATAGCCAGTGAA
The DNA here is from genome assembly GCA_947578465.1 of Thera obeliscata. Classification (NCBI taxonomy): domain Eukaryota; kingdom Metazoa; phylum Arthropoda; class Insecta; order Lepidoptera; family Geometridae; genus Thera; species Thera obeliscata. The sequence continues at coordinate 3,093,351 of OX387929.1, read as the reverse complement.
ATACCTGCATGACGTTTTTCCATTCCATACACAATACAAGTTGAACTTCAAATACAGTTTCAGCCCACGCTGCACTCTTTTAAGGCTTGCGTTTCAGTTGCTATATTTAAAGTGCAAAAGCTGACGTTCACATGAAATTACGAGTAGTTTTTATAGTATCGTTATGTGGTAGCACATAAATACCACAAAACCAAAGTTGACGGTTGGCCAGAATAATTTGATGTTCCCGCAGTAAACGGAAAGGAAGCGGATGGCATAAAAATACCAATAACTGGGCGTAGAATATTTTAACACAATATTACCAGCAGGATTAATTTGTTGTTGACGGGGCATAAAGATATTATTGTAATCGTAATCACACGGATACAGATCTAGTTACACAAAGCTGCTGCAAAATGAGACCATTAAAATCGAGCAGCGTTGTATGTGTATTCTTGTCAAAAAGTCCGCATAATGCTGCCAACTTTCACACAGGCTCAAAACCAGAACCGGAGACAGAGCCAGACAGAGCTCATTGTAGGCCTACTGACGATCATTTAACCATGATGCTACCACCGTTTATTACTTAAGATTCCTAATTATCTTCCAATATTGACTAAGAATACGACTGCTATCTAAGTTCGAGATTGTTAACCCCATCTGCTATCCAAACTTGTGATTACAGCTTTGTCAGCTATTAAGACTAACTGCGGAGCCGTACAAGTGCTCATAACCCTTAAGATGCGGCTCACAATCAGCGACCTACGACCAAAACCAGCGATAACGACCATACATGATGATTTCCTAGCCATTTTCGGCTACGGCAACTGTAATTAAATGATAAATAGATAGATAAAAACTGGAAAAACTAAAATCAAAGCATAAATGGATGGATATATTATTGTTTGAGGGCTTCGTTTTTCTGCCCTAGTGTGACTGGTGTACCCAATTTTATTAATAAAGGTACGAGCACATGCAGTGCACGTCAGTACCCCGCCAACGTAATTATAGGAGATGACCGCTGGTGGTGGGGCCTTCAATCGTCTCGCCTTCTGTCGAGATCGAGTCGACGCTCATACGTCCATTACAAAAAATCGTATAAAAATCTTCGGTATGCAAAAATAAATTCGCTATGACTTTAAAAAACTAAACTAATGTTTGGTAGATTACTTTGCATTTATTGTTTCTAACATTATATTATTCACTAGCGGCCTGTCTCGTCGTACGGGTGGAGATTTATTTTTAAACTCATAAATATAGCCATGTTACTCTGGGTGAATGTAGCTTTCTTATTGTGGAAGAATGTTTGAAATCGGAACAGTAGTTTTTGAGTTTATTAATTACAAAAATACACACAAAAATACAAAACTTTCCTCTCTAAAAGCAACAAGTGGTACAAAATTATCTTGGTGGAGACCCAGTTTATAAAAAAATCTCATAGTCCTGACGCCTGGAGTGTTATTGCAGCTGGTAGCATCAGGGAAATCGACCCTTAAAATAATCTACTTGTACTTTAATGCTGTTACATAATGTGCGATGCTGCGTGACGTTGATTCCCTGACGATTAACTGAAAACGTAAAGTGGTAAGTAAGGTTCCAATGCTAATCTGTACTCATTGATGTGGTTATAAGTACAACGCTACCTTCTATTCCTCTTAAGCCTTGCGCACATCTAAAAGGCCTGCGCACACCTAGGTCGCTGGCGATGGCAATCATTGAAACACTGTCAAACTTGACAGCGATATATGACAGCGTTTCATTGATCTCCATCGCCAGCGACCTATTAGGGTGCGCAGGCCTTAAGCGTTCTGGGCGTCAATTCTAGCAACACAAGTCGATCAAGCGATCGCTCAAATCGATGTGAGTTGTCAATTTTTGTTTGAAAAATTTGAAAATGGAACGCGGATTCAGCGATCACTCAATCGAGTCGTACTGGAATCGACACGCTGAGGTGCCGATCAGTGAAACGCTGTCAATTATGACAGTGATATTTGACAGCGCTTCACTGTGTGCAATGCTAAAAAAGACAGCTCCAATAGCTCAGTTGGAAGTACCTCTGCCTTCTGCTCTAGAGAGCATGGGTTCGATCCTCACCGAGAACAAATATTTGTGTGGTGAACACAGAATGTTTATTCTCATTATCTCATTCTGGGTGTTTGTATTCTAAGTATTTATTTGCAAAAAAAATGTCTGCTCATACGTTCATCGTCCGTCGTAGAAGCTCTGCTTAGTTTGAGGCTAGATAGTGTCTTGTGGATTGTCCTCAATATATTTAGTATTATTAATTGAGGACAATCCACTATTATATTTAGTATTTTTTTTTTGCTTGGCAAAAAACTACAGTAGTACCACAGGATAAAGCAGCAATTATGAACTGAATTTGTACCTTATTAAGTACATGGAAACACTAAAGTAGGCATACCTATTTACAGACACAAAGTTTTAGAAACTTGCTCCTCGCAAGTTGGCCGCGTGCCACCTTCTAATACAATTCCAAACGGTCGGTGTCCAGCCGAACACACACCATAAGTGGTTTCTTGGAGCTTGACCCAAAAAAAGTTTATTTAAATATTGACTCGGGAATAAAATCGATCTGGCCATGTTTATAATGCCTGGCCAATCCTTTTCAATTTTCAACAGAATAACAGGATAAACCTCCCGGGTCTTCGCGGCTGAAATTACACACAAACTCTCTCTATAGTGAGTAATCTACACAATTGAACGAAACTAAAGTCAAATCTGTTCAGTATTTGTTGAGATTGGCAAAGAGAAAGACACGGTATGGAACTGTCACCTAGACTCACCTAGCTTAAAGACGCTTCAAAGTGATCCTGCGCACACCTAGGTCGCTGGCGATGGCCATTAGTAAAACGCTGTCAAATATCACTGTCAAATTTTTTTTTGTTTTTGTTTTGTATATATCTCTGTATTTTTTATTTTTATTTTGTGTGTGTTAAATCTAGACAAATAAAGTTTGTATCTATATAATTATCTAAATTTGACAGCGTTTCACTAATCGCCGTCGTCAGCGACCTAAGGTGTGCGCAGGCCTTAACTGAATAAAAAAGTTTTGAATTTGAATATGAAATTCGGAATGTGAATCTGAAGCTCAAGGTGTACGAAATATGAATGTCTAGAAGCTAGACTCTAGCTAGATCTACATACATGCGTAGGTATTTGGCAAACACCGACCTCCAAATTGCACAATTTGCTTCCTGTCTCTAGGAGACATTATGACATAGCATGATAATAGGGATAACTTTAACTTAATACGGCCTTGAACCCATGTTTATATTACCTACAACAAGCTCTTTCCTGTCTCGTATCTTTCAATCCCAGTTTTATGTTTCCAATTTGGTCCTAAATTATGAAAACCGTAGCTCCTAGTCGTATACTCTAGTTTAATAAAGGATGGCATCCGCATTCATTAATTTACCAGCATTCCAGGGTTGGCCGTGTCTGGAACATTCCATTGATGTTATGGCAAGTATCTTCGTTATTTCTGCTTATTCAAAAACTTATACAACGATCTCGAGAGAAGGCTTATTTGAAATGAGTTTTGGTCTGGAACTATTCGTGGTTTTAATGCTTTACTTTACCATTTAGCCTTACAATAGTAAGGCTAGTTTTTAATTTAATGAAATATTTGATCCTTTTGTACTAAAATATATTTTAACCTAGATATTGCTTCAGTAAAATATGCATAGAAAAGACTAAGAAGATAATAGTAAATAATTGTCTCCGTGATTAAAACTAAAATATACGTTAGCATTTTGGCATGGATATTTGTCGCCAATCGAGCTAGAGAACTAGAAACGGCAGAATAGTAGAGTGAGACCGTAGGTTTAAAAATAAAAAAAAGTAGAATTTAATAAAATAATAATATGGAAACACTAGATAACAGTCAGCAACATTCTGTGGTGTGGAAAAAATGGAGGAATTAGGTTAAAAATTAAAGATATTTTTACCCTCGATTAACAACCGGAATATTCATTTGATTGAGTTTCAAAATAAGTAAACAGGCCTTTGCATCTATTGTATATAGATAAGTTATATAGCATCAAGGGCAAGGTTTTGACTCATGCCCCTAATAGGCATGAAGACAGTAATCAAGTATCGCCAAAATATTTATCTGATCTAATGAAAAAAGATTCAAAGATTTTGAAAAATGTATTGATTCTCTTATTAATGTCGAGATTAATCATTTAATTGTTAAAATAAATCTTCAAAATACAACAATCCGCCATGATGGCTTAAACACCGGTCAGAGCGAATTACGTCACGGCTATATTTTGACTGGCCTCTAGCTCAGTTGGTAGTAGCTCTGCCTCCTGCGCCGTAGGTCGTGGGTTCGATCTCCACCGAGAACAAATATTTGTGTGGTGAACAGAAATGTTTGTTCTCTGTCTGGGTGTTATATTGTATTCTAAGTATGTATTTACAAAAAAAATAACTATTCAAGTATTATATCAGCTTATCTGGTTCCCATAGTACAAGCTCTGCTTAGTTTGGGGCTAGATAGTGTTGTGTGGATTGTCTATAATATTTATTATTATTATTATATAAACGTCATTCTGATCTAGTACAAAAGCACCAATGTTTACTGTTGATCTAAATAGCCGTGACGTAATAACAGACGCCATGACACCAGCGAGCGTTTTGGCGTGAATTTGAAAATTTAAATTTAAATGAACTTTTATTGCACAAAAACCTTAATTTTCTACAGAAATATGATATATTTTAGACATAATAGATACTTCTGAATATGATAGAAGAGATTTTGAAAATAAGTCGTCATGCCTATTGCGGGACGCTAAAGTGCCGCTATAGTTTGAAAGTAGTCTTTCCATAATCCTTCACAAAAAATATCTATATCATATACCTACCCACATAGCGAGTGTTTTACCTTGGCTTTGAGTAGTGGAGTAAATAAAAAATAAATAAATAAATATTGTGGACAATTCACACAACCCTACCCAGCCCCAAACTAAGCAGAGCTTGTAATATGGGAACCGGATAGCTGATATAATACTTGAATACATTTTTTTTTGTAAATACATACTTAGAATACAATATAACACCCAGACAGAGAACAAACATTTATGTTAACCACACAAATATTTGTTCTCGGTGGGGATCGAACCCACGACCTACGGCGCAGAAGGCAGAGCTACTACCAACTGAGCTAGAGGTCAGTCAATGGCTGGCGATGACGGCGAAATTTTTCAGAGCAAGCATAGTGGTCACGCTCACTTTGAGATGCACGCGTGTCGGACAGCATTTGTAAAGGAAAATGGTAAAGCTTTGAAAACTCTGTGTGGTGGTTCATTGTGGAATACCGCGGGTTTTCGTTTGCAGAAGCTATTCAAATTGGATGAATTTAGCAACCCTTTAGTTAGTTGTTCCGTTGTAAGCTTAGTTTATATTAAAAGAAAGTTACTTAGGGCACATGAAAATAATGGCTGCCCGCTTTTATCCATAAAACTTATTTGATTTGACTGATGTGCGTTTTATTTCCCTAATTTCTGCCGTGAAGCAACATCGCTGTGTTTCGGTTTGAGGGCTGTGGGTGCCGGTGAAATTACTGGCACGTGAGGCTGGACGTTTTTATACCTCAAGTTGATGGACGCAGGACAGAGAATCGTAGGGCACGTTCCTGACGTGTGTGATATCAATGCTTTGTTATAGATGATGGTTGCCACATCAGGTGGGATATAATAGTAGGCTTGTTTTTATTTCGGCAAACATAACAAAAGGTCCATAAAACGATATGGGTATGGATAAATATCCTAAAATGAAGGGCGTTCAATTATTATTTACCTGCATGTTTTTGTTTGCAGTGGCAAAACAAGAGAATAACAATAAAATGAACGAGCAACCATTTCTTGAGCAGTAAACAATAGCGACAGTGAGAAATGAGACAAACTGAGGCCAGTCTAAATGGTCTTGGAAGCCACAGAAAACTGCTGTCAAGGGCGAGCTTGAAGGAGTGGGGATATGCATGGAATAGTGATGCATTTCGCTTTTTCATTTTAAGTCCACGTCAGGTGGCTCAACTTAATTTGTACGAACAGTCCAGAGTAATTGGAAAACTCGCTATGCATCTATTTTAGTATTTTTACACGTATAGGGTGTTATTAATAATCCTGGCGCAACGCTGTAGTAGTTAAATCGTGTTTTGTCACATTTGTTCGAGTTGACAATTGCATGTCAATGCAAGAGACAAAACACTAGTCCAACGCTACGCCAGGATTATTAATAAGGCCCTTAGAGTCAGAAAGCTGGCTCATTCTTTTGTTATTCAGAACCGTTTTCATTAATTTACTTAGTGAATTTGTGTTTTTTAATTGTTAGTGCTTGTAAGTAATCAGCTACGTAGAAGGAAGAAAAAAGAAAAAAAAAAAAACCTTTTACATAACTCGTTACGAATCTTGGTATAATATATATAACAAGCACTGGTAGTAGTAGTTTGCTGCCTGTTCTTCTAGGCTTGGTCGCGTGGAACTGCCACCTAGACTCACCTAGCTTTAAGACGTTTCAAAGCGATCCTTGCAAGCGATCCTTGCGATCCTACTGAATAAATACACTTTTGATTATATTTGATTTGATCACTAAAGACTTTAGTTACTACGGCAAAGGCCACTAGACTATCTCAGAACCTGCAAATATTTTTGTCACTATGAAAATAATTGGTTATGTCCACTGTCCAAACTGTCCATGCATTGAAATATTCACTTTTTAGGAATAATTGTATTTCAGATTGAAAAAGAACAAAATAGTTTCACGAACAAGTCAGAATGAAAACAGAAGACTGTTTATTCTAGAGTTTTCCTTCAGATAAATGTTGTAGTGGCTAGTAAATTTGTTACAAAGTGATGAAGCCTGAAAAATTCCTGCTTTCCACTGTACCATGAAAAACGATGAACGAAGCTTTGTGCTGACGTTTTAATTTACATTGTGGGGCTACAAGGCAGCGAACACTCAACTATAGAACAGTACCTGACATGTTAATTCGTGGCTCTCTAAAAAAATTCGTGTCTCTGTCTTTTGTAAGGAAAAAATATGAGACAGCAAAAATACGTTACGTAGTCAGAGTTGTTGTCTCATCATTTTTCCATGCAAATAAGAGGGACACGTAGGCGAAACGAAAACAACATTTGGTAACGAAATGTTGTAAATGCACTGGGACTTTGGGTACTGTTACTGAGTTTCCCCGTAATGAAACTCAAAACGCCAATACGGAACTTCGTATAATATTATAGTTTTTTCTTGGAAGACCAGCTTTTCCCGTAAAACTTTCTTGGGTTTCTTCCCTTTCTATTATGAAATAAGTTTCAGAATGCAATTACTTAGCGCAATAATAAAACGGAGTAATATAATTTACATTCGCTTGCGTTTCTTCAACGAATAAAAGAGAGATCAACCCTCATAATTATTGTTTAAAGGTACGGCCACATCTACGTGAAATGCTGGCGATAAGCCCGTATCGCTTATGCCTCGTTTCCACGCGTGCGTTCAACTCGACATTCAACGTGCACATTCACATTCACGCGCGTGGAAACGGTACGCCCGAGCCCGTAAACGCGCCCGCTGAACGTGAATGCCGCGAACCGGGCGAGTGTCGGTTTTTTGATGAATGTGCGGGCGCCCGGTGACTGTTTACACGCGCGCGGGCCAAATTGGTGTTGCCAATCATACAGATTTATCTGTATTTATACAGAATTTAGGGTAGTATTACAGATTACAGATTTTACCCTACTTTTATACAGATTTTTGGAATCTGATTTAGTCTATGTTAAGATGAACATCTTTAGACATAATAAAGGCTAAAAATATTAATTTAGATCCACTTTTGATAATACTATTCTTCTTCTTCTTACTGAATGGCATCTGCCCTTTTCGGATCAATTTTGCCAGTGTCGAGTAGTTTGAGAATGATGATAATATATTACATAGATAAAATACTTTTCCGTCAAATCGTCAGTCTTCTGTCATAGTCGGCCCTACATAATTGGCTTTGGAAGAAAGATGGCCGTTTATTCCAAAACCATCTGAAACATTTTCGATCAAATCAGAATATCACATAATACACTTTAATTCTAATTGCTAACACTTTGAGCTAAGACCTCAAGTAATGTTAAAATACTCAAGTTGTGTTAAAATACCACCAAAATTACACAACAGAACTCAAAATAACACCAGAAAAACAATTAAAATCAAAAAGCTATGTTCCTTCCCGAAATGACAGAAAAAGAATCGATAATACTATTAGTATAGTTAATATAGTTACTAAGACTTCACTGTCAGTCCGTCTGACTGTCTGTCTGTCTATCTGTCCGTCTGTCACCAGATATTTTGCTTTGGCACGTGGCATAACTGGCGGGCAGTCAGTCAGTCTCTCTCGCGGAGTCTCGCGCTTTCGTGACGAGTGGACGTTGCTAAAAAAAGTCGCTACGATCGGAGATTACTGTTGAGGTTGCATCAGTTAGAATAAAACCTCTGTGACTGTTGTTAAGACAACGAGTCAATTATTGTTTAACAAATGTCTTCATGTTTAGTTAGGTTACAAAGTCGTAATCACAGAGTATCGTAATAATTACAACATGGTCGAAATTAAAAGTATTGTTTCGCTGAATAATGCACTGCGCACTTGCCAAACATCAAACACCAACAAAACTATCAAAGAAAAAAAGAGTACGGTGCGAGTTGCGAGAAAGCGATTCATTCATTCATATATTATACCTACAACCAATTTTCATATACACTGATTGTTTAACTAGTGGGCAGGGCAAAGGGCATACTTTTACATTTAGACGTATTTTGATGATCGGGGAATACTTCGTAATTATTTACATATTGACTGTCAAGGTAATTCATAATTAAAAATACCGTAGAAAATGACACGGTAGTGAAACATTACCGTATACCGTGTTTAAGCCAAAAATACCGTGCATCTACGGTAATTACCGTGTACCTGGTAACACTGGTTGCATGCCGCGCAGCTCGCCAGGCAGCTCGCCGGGCTGCACGGCAAGCATGTAAACAGCTTGAATGTTTGCTGGCCCGGGACGGGCTGCATGCCACGCAGCCCGCCAGGCAGCCTGCCAGGCAGCCTGCCGGGCTGCCCGGCACGCATGGAAACATAGCATTAGATGTTGCCGTACTTAAACCATTACATTTTAAAAAATACTTCAAATTAGCCCTGTCACTAATCTAAAAATAGAGGTAAAAACTATTAAGATAAATCAAAACTTAGTTAAAATACTGAATCAAATTCGAATACTATGAATTGAATTGAAAAAACTGGTTTCTCAAACTGGAACCAAGCCGTGTTTTTTATCTGAAGTGAATTAATTGGTCCAATATAAATTTTATCAAAATTGGTTCAGCAGTTTAGCCATGAGAATTCTCAAGTTTTTTAAATTTGACTTGTTATTGATGTTAATGAAGCTTCTGTTAATACACATTTTAGTTGTTATTGTAGAATGCATTTTCCGAATGAAAAAACTTTATAATTAGCTCAAGTGCTTATGAAACTGCAATTACTATGCAGAGATGGCATGGCCGCCATTAGATGATTCTAATTTGTTAATGTTTACTTTATGAAATTTGAAATTTGATAATTAACTATTTTAGGGTGCAGGTGAAATTACTGGCACGTGAGGCTAAACATCTGTTTACCTCAAGTTGATGGAAGCATAGGCATAAAAAAATTACATTGAATAAAAAATCTAAAGGTTTTTAGTGCATTTTAACGCCACACGGTTAAACAGATGCTTTAGTGTTGGAACTGTTTAAAACACCTGATGTATACTGCTAAAAGCTCGTTTATTTGTTAGTGAACTTTTAGCCTGAATACTTAGGTACTAATAGCTCAGTAATACCTACGCCTACTATTTAAAAGCTTTTAACGCAAAATATTTGTTTTCAAATTTGAACTTCGGAAGATAATCGACGGCTAGCAAGTTTGGATACTTAGCAAACTTTTCGCACTAGCCAATTGATTACAAAATGGTATTTGATCCGCTATCGCATTTGGATCTATTTTTTTTAAATTCTGCAGACATTTTACATTGCTTGGCAAAGTTTCAATGTGTCAAATTAAAAAATAGTTTCATAAACGAATAACATTTTGAAGTTTCTTCATACAGGAATGGTAGATATTCCAGCTAGCGTCCAATTAGCAAAACTGATATGAGGAACGCAAAGAAAGAAATAATGAAAAGAGAAAGAACTGAAAAGAGCAGACTAACCATTAGTTAAAGTGCTCGCACATACTCGAAAGATGAAAAGATTGTTACTTATTTGAAAAGACAGGACTGCACTTATTATATTTAATTAAAACCAAGCACAGCTTTAATGTTGAACTGACATTAAAAGAAAAAATAAATAAATAATGTTTATGCCACGAAACATAACACATGCAAAATTAATTAAAAGAAGAACACTTCTTCTTATTCTTCCTGCCCTTATCTCACTTTTCAATTTTGAATTCAAATAAAAATTAAAAATTTCAAAAAAATTGCTTATACTACTTATATACATTTTTTTTGTTACTTAGAATACAATATACATAATACACCCAAACAGAGAACAAACATCTGTGTTCACCACACAAATATTTGTTCTGGGATTGAACCCATGACCTACGGCTCAGAAGGCAGAGCTACTACCAACTGAGCTGAGAGGCCGGACTATTAACTGATATGTAGCCTCTCTGTTTTCTGTAACCTGTTTGTCAGTGAGTTGAATTAACCAGAATCCGGAACTGCGCAAAGACGTCGTGAAGACGGATGAGTTTAGAGTTAGGATACTTCAAAGAAACCAAATATTATGATGAATGAACGAATGATACTATTTACAACTGTTTCTCGTGACTTTGACTGCGTGGTTTTTATCCTTGTTGAACCTGTTGCCATGTTAAACTCACTAATATTAAAAAATCGGCTGTCTGTAAAGTCTGTTTACTGACGATAGTTGAACGTGACAACGTCATAGTCCACGCGGACGCATCGCTCACTCAAGTAGGAGAGAGACAGATGTCGAACGCTGCTGAACGCGGGGGCAGATTGTGCCTCTTTGTCGCTAGTTCCGCGCTCTCGCTTGCACTTCAAGCCTTAAATGGAACGGCTCAGAGCGAAGTAACGCCTCATAAGTCATGTTTTTTCGTGCGTGCAGCCGGCTCCATCGAATTATAAGACGTTATCACGTCAAAAACCTTGCTGTACACTGGGATTTGTATGACAGTGAATCAGTCAGTCAAGAGTTTGATGAAAATTAAACATTATAATCAGTGTTAAAAGATGTTTTAAATTCGTTTCGCAGAATTTGAGATAAAAATATCAGAAATTACGGCAAAGACCAAACTCCTGCCAACTGTCATTCACTTTGTAAAAATAATTTGTATATTTTAATGATTCAATTTACAGGAAACGACCATGAAAAGTGTGAAGAATTTGACGGCTGGGTTTAAACAGGAAAAACAGTCAATTTCAGTAGGCCTACTACAAGCTATGTCTGGCTCTGTCTCTGGCTCTGGTTTTGAGTCTGTGTGAGTGTTGACTAAATAAATCTTACGTCGAAACGTCACACACAAAGTATAATACACTTATGATTATGAGCACTCACTCAGAGCCAGAGACAGAGCCAGACAGAGCTTGTGGTAGGCCACAGTACTGTCGTCTACACTAAGATTAAAACTATTAACACTGATAATTTACTAAAATATTTTGTGTTTACTTTTGTTGCATTTGCCACCTTTTATTTTCAATTCGGAATAGTCTAAAAAAACGTAAAGCAATGAAATAAACAAACGAAAGGATACAAATACTTTCCTAAAATGGTTGAGGTCGAATGAAGCAATTTAATTTTGCTTGGGTTCACTCTATTTCTTATGGTAGCGGTCTTCTTTGTCTGGTAAATTAAGTATGCATGCAGATCTAAATTGCTACGCATTTGCTAGAGTTTTACCTTTTAAACTTGAGCTATTTCTTCGTATTACTTCGTACTACTACTTCGTATTACTCAAAAATTAAAAGCCAGAATATTACTACTAACTTACGCAAGAATCTCTCGCGTTGGTGGTAAAGCTCGTGGTGCTTGAGTTTATCGATTGATTATTATGATCACTTTTTAGTATTACTGCTTATTGTACTCCTATCATTTTGAAGTAATTTTAGTTTTTTGAAATTTTACCTCTAAACAATAATTTAGCAGAGCTCTTTTTGAAGGGCTCGTCCGGGGAAGTATGCCACCATGGTTATGCCGTGAAGCAGCATCGCTGTGTTTCGGTTTGAAGGGAAAATTACTGGCATGTGAGGCTTAACATGACTGTGTATGCCTCAAGTTGATCGACGCAGGGCAATGCATCGTAAAGCACGTTCCTGTCGTGCGTGACCTACGAGGCAATACTATGTTATAGGCAATGGTTACCATCAGGCAGGCCATAGGCTTGTGTTCCATCAGCTAGTTTAATAACATTAAAAACAACTATTTTATTCAATTTATGTGGGTTAGAAGCATAGCTCAACTTTGTCATGAAAACACAAATTTCACGTAGTTCAAACTTGGAAAGTCAGATAAAAAAATAAATTAGAACCCGCAAAAAGCAACGGCAGCGAATTTCATAATGAACTGGAAATTCTGAGGTAGCCTTTTCCGGCCGCTACGTAAACTACTCGATTCAGGCACGGAAGTTTTACGTTCAAGATATTTTACCATTTCGAAATAACGTGGCTTTAACATAATGTATTTACGTCTCTAATTAGAGCCGTCAACGCAAAAAAGGTAATATTTTGACCTACCTTTCTTAATTGGATACTTCGATGGCTCCTAAGTAAACTATCGTATGTGCAAATACCGTACTTTACAGGAGAGCCATTTAAACACATTTTCCTTCACTCTTCCGACGTTTTTAAAGATTTAGATTTGATTTTTTTGCCATAGTAAGACTATGTTGGGTTTCTTTTTATGGCATTACAATAAATAGTGAATTATTTATACTTTTAGAGATACTGTTGTTACGATGTTTTACGGTGGAAATACGTACCGTGAAAAAATCGTATGTGATTCTTACGATACTTTACGTCGTATTTACATCGTCTCAAAATATCGTATGTTGTACTTACGGTGATATACATGGATATTACAGAAGGAAATGTTCACATATGTGGTACATACTACGTTTTACTTCGTATATCATGTGAGATTATCTATTGTATATTAAGTTATAAACGTTAAAAGTGGGTTGTAATTGGGATAATAAGTAAAACAAATTACCATTTTAATCAAATTATGGTATTACTTATTTGATCATGCAGTAATAACTGTTGACTTGTAGGTTACACGCAACTGAAATAATATAACTTGCTTTGACTTTTACACAAAACCTATAAATAAAAATTCAAGCTTCTTAAAAACAAATCAAGATTAAAACTTATAAATTAAAAGCAATACAAAATAATACCTAACATAAAACTAATATCTTTCTTTATTGTATTAATCATAATTTAAAACACAAATAAATCAACTGGCATTCAACTTAGCCGAAGAAAAAAACTTAAAAATGCAAAATATAATTGATATAATTTTTGCCTAGCAAAAAAATTCAAGGTAACAATAAATTAATCCAAATAAATGCTTTTCTTGTTCCTCGGAAAACAAATCAAATTAACTAAGAGATCCATCATTCTTAAAATGCCTCAATTTGGCCTAGTATTCATAATTACCTAGTCTTTCAGCCTTTATTATGTATCTTTATTGCTTTCAATAAATAAATTGTAGTTAGTTTTTACTATTTAACAAAACACATAACTGAGAGATCCATCATTGTTAAAATGCCTCAATTTGGCTGATACTCATGTACTTAAATATAAAATCTAAATATAATCAGCCTATTATTATCTGTACTGCTTAGTATATAATTATTATTTCAGGTTGTTATTACTTTATTTTTTTATTTTTTATAACTGATAGCTAAGCATTTGGCTGCCATCACACCTGATGGAAAGTGAGGATGCAGCCTAAGATGGAGCATGCTTAGCCATAATCCACCTGTTCACTCTTGTCTTGAAAATTCCCAAATTATAGCGTTCCGGAAATACTGACGCCGGTAGAGAGTTCCACTCTTTGGCAGTTCGTACTATAAAAGTGGAATCAAAACGCTTTGTACGCGAGTGTGGGATATCCACCATAAAGGAGTGGCACTTATCCGTGCGTCTAGAAGTCCGGAGGTAAAAGGGCGATGGGGGTATAAGGTCGTGCAGTTCTTGTGAGCACTCCCCGAAATGTATGCGGTAGAATACCGATAGACAAGCCACTCGACGACGGTGTTCCAGGCTGTAAAGCTTGGAGTCAAACAGCTCGTCGTTGCAGATGAGCCTCCTGGCGCGCCGCTCAATAGAACCTATTTGTTATCATGCAAAGGCAAGCTACAATTCAAGCTACAAGTGCGAAGCTTAAAAAATAGTAAAGTGATCTTCAAGAAACAACAAAACATGATAATAAGTATATTATTATAGAATAAGCAACTATTTAGGTACTCAGTATCAGAGTCTAAGGTACGTTGAGAAGAGACTCTACGATAAGGTTTTTGTAGAAGTTGTGATGAACTACGTAATGGAATGATTTTACTATTACATAGGCTTAGCAAATCATCTTTTTTTGCTATGGGTATGGTGATGAATTGCGATAAAGTGGACATGCATCATAATTAACTTGTTGTCGTTGTCTCGTCGTAATTTAAAATAAAAAAAAATGGATTTTAAATCGACAAAAAGGTGAGATTTCGGGCTTCAACAAAAACTCTCCTCTTAAGATTTTGGGTAACTAAATTGGATACGTAAGCCCATTGCATTCAATGATCTCCTAGCTTCCAGAAAGCTTTAAAAATCTTCTTTCTCTGATTATTCGAGATTTTCTCAAAACATTTCATACGACATTTGGAGATTGTATAGTTTTGTTTGGCTTACTTTTACGTTTTTGACCAACGTAAGCCTAGCCGCGAGTTTTCAGGGCTTTTCTTTTCATTCGTTCTAGTGCAGAGGGAAAACGAGCTACATGAGTGTGATCACACTCTTTTGACTGGCCTCTCAGCTCAGTTGGTAGTAGCTCTGCCTTCTGAGGCGTAGGCTATGGGTTCGATTCCCACCGAGAACAAATATTTGTGTGGTGAATCTGTTTGTTCTCTGTCTGGGTGTTATACTGTATTCTATTATATTATTCTATGATATTGTATTATTATG
Organism: Thera obeliscata; assembly: GCA_947578465.1. Classification (NCBI taxonomy): domain Eukaryota; kingdom Metazoa; phylum Arthropoda; class Insecta; order Lepidoptera; family Geometridae; genus Thera; species Thera obeliscata. Next base: position 3,078,130 of record OX387929.1, on the reverse strand, counting down.
TATTTTACAAAAAAAATGTATAAAGGTAGTATATCTGGTTCCCATTGTACAAGCTCTACTTAGTTTGGGGCTAGATAGTGTCGTGTGGATTGTCTATAATATTCATTTATTATTTTATTTATACTCTGGAAGCATTTGCGAATGAGACAGCAGTGTATCATTTAACGTCAAATGAATTTGTTGCTGCTTTTGCTGGGAAGTTATTATGTCTCGATCAAATCTTCAACACCCTGAGTAGTATAATGTTGAGGGAATTTAGCAATAAAATCGTCGTTCAACATCTCAGCAAGTGCCTCTATTTCTAATAGGTCAGCTCTCACTGGCATTGGACACTCAAAAATAAAAAAAAATTAACATACGACCTATTATTTTGGGTAACTGCCACGTACACTGTTGTATTTAGCACTTACTATAGTTTTTTTTTTACAATTTCGCAACGTAAATCGTGGTAAGTAACACATACAATAAAAAAATTACAAAAAAAGCCACGTGAGTAATCGTATGTATTGCATACGATAAAATAGCTGGTTAAGTGGACGGCGTAAAATGTCGTAAGTGTGTCATACGATATTTTTTATTCAGCAATGATTAACGTACATAGAGGTATGTGTTACATACCGTAGTTTTAGGCAATTTTGTAGAAAAAAAGCAGTAAAAAGTAATATATAAAAAGAAATGAATATAGCTTATGAATAACTTACCTGCGTACACGTTCGTACGAAAGTGTGCGCTTCCCACGTAACGGAGGGTAAGTGACACATAAGATACGCGATGCCGGCTTGTCCATGCGCCGCGCTCCGCGTACACAGTCGTAATTGACTATACGCTAATCTACGGTGCGCTAATTTTTAATAAACGATTATATACGTCCGAAAAAATCTTCATTTTTTAACTTTTTTAACTTTTTTTTAATGGAGTCGGTGGGGCTTTTTATTTTATTTACGAATCACTGAAAACATGAAAATCGGCATTTTTGACATACGATAGTATACGTAGGAGCCATCGACTTATTTTTGTACATTATTCAGAAAAATAAAAAATATGCTCAGACCTTTTCCTGTAACATAATATTAAATATTTAATAATATGTTAGCGAACGATATACAATTTAATATTGAAATTATACGCATGGCAGGCTACTGTAATGGGTTTGATAAAACCTCTTCACGTTATTAAAACTTTTATCAGAATACTTCAAGTACAACCGAACCATCTGAAACCAATTATTTTCATGAAATCTTTCCACCCGATCTAAAGTACCCCAATGATCACATTATGCATGATCACTGGGTTATCAATGTTCAAGTGATGTTATGATAAAATTCGCAGAGAACGTTTGACGTTCGCGCGCTTTCATACTTCAAACTTCAAATAGCTATTGGATGCCGTGGAGTATAGCGGTGTCAGTCGGACCAACGCTAGCAATCGCGCGCGCTCTTCGCCAAACAAATTATTTGACGCTAAAGAAAAAAATAGTCTATGGTGATTTTAATTTATAAGACCTTTAAAAAGCCAAAAGTTAAGGTGCAGTTTACTTTATTTTTTCACAGAAAATAATTTTTAACCGATTTTAAATAAAAAAGAAGGTTCGGTTGATTTATAACTTAAATAAAAATAAACTGATTAAAGTTGAAAGTGAAAGTGAAAAATGAATTGAATTGTTGGTATTGTGATGCCTTGGTGCCTCAGAGAGAGTAAAGAAGTTTGAAATAAGTTGGCTTCAGATCTGAGGTAAGTTTAAAATATATAAAAATATTGAATTGAATTTCATAAATCATACCGAAGCCGCGTTGAAAAAAATTCTAGCTTGACAAAAAAATAAGTTTACCTACTTAAACTACTTATCACGTTTTTTGTACGCGTGCTTTAATTAAGTGACCTAATTAGTTATTATAACCTTAACAACATCAAAAATAAACTTTGCTCCGCTATTACGTTTTATCAATACTACTTAAAATTAAAGTGAAATGAATGGCCAATTGACACCTAGCACCTCGTATTTTTTTACCTTAGAAATAATTTATTAAACACAGTAGTGACTTGTATTATTTGTAATATTTTTTTTTTGAAAAGGCGATGAAAAGCGTCAAGAATAAACCTATTTGAACGAAGGAACGAAGCATATAGTTTTGAAATTCACACTTGCGACCTTCAATTAATTAGAGCTGTCAAAATAACGGTCGCTAAATATAAAGGCCCTAGAACTTAAGGGGGCTGTCCACTGGGGATTTATATCCCAGCCTGAATTTATGGGCTGTTTCCGCCTTCAATTAGCTACTTTTACGTGGATCCGTGCTTTTAGTAGGATAATTATCTAATATATAACTTTACGAGGGTAGAACAAGTGTTTATCACCTGTGGGGTCATTGCTTTTCCTTTTTTTGCAATCAAAACCATGTCGCATCTGTCAGTTTTGACATTATTTTGAACTTCGATTGCAATAAAAAAGGATTGAAACGAAAATTATTCTTCTTCTTAAATTTAAGAGCTTAGCTCTTGTCGGGGTTTTGATGCAGTTTTCTCCAATTAAGTCTTTCGAATGCGGCCTCCTTGAAACTTGAACTTTAATCGAAAATTATCTTTCTAAATTTGACAGCGATCAATTACAAAAAAACTGAATGTGGACGTAATTAAACATGAATTAACGAATAGGAACTTCGCCTTTCCAAATTAATATGGCAACAGATAATAGTGGTCGAAAAATTATGGTAACATGACATTTGACCGCTGTTCCTTGTTAGTATAATTTATTTGTTATCATACTTTTGATTGCATAATTACACAATCTCCCATTCGCCCGATTTTTATGTTATCTTCACACATTGGTGGTAAAAAAATAAGATAAATATCATTTTTTTTAATTAACGCTATCGTTGGGCTTATTTAATATGGAACAAACGGGTATTTATCGTCGGGAAATAATAAAGGTAATCACAATAAATACCCGTTTGTTCCATATATTTATGGGATAAATTGATTTGGTCATTATTATCTGCTACTGTGACTATTGATAGGTACATAATCAGGAGCTATTTTTACCACTTATGCTCATATTTACTAGACGCTGAAGTGCCTGGACTCAAATCATTCCAAAAGTAAGACATAGGAAATTATGTTTGGTGTTGACTAAGGTCGTGGGTTCAAATCCACTCGTGTACCAATGAGTTTTTCTGTCGAAAAATTTATGTGCACTATGCCAGTACTCTCAAAACGGTGAAGGAAAACATCGTGAGGAAACCGGCGTGTTGTAGAACCTAAAAAAGTTCGAGCAACACGTGTCAAGGGTCACGCAAAAAGGGCCCACCAGCGGCCTACTTGCGGAAAAACCTGCCCGCACATCAAGTGTGCATGATAAACTTGGCGAACTAAACTTGCCGTATCTAATTGGCTTTAGAAAGAAAGAAAGAAAGAAAATATATTCATTTAACATAACATACACAGAACGGAACACTGACAAACATAATACTAAAACATAATATACATAATAATGAGTAGGCACAAAAAAAGAAAATAAAATAAAATACAATCCAACACAAATAATCGCGCTGTAGGTATGTTCCGTGATGTCATGCCAAATAGGTCTTTAGGGTCACTGGTCTACATTGTTCTATATTCTTAGCTTTGTTTTATAGAATACGTACATTTAAATGTACTGCGAAGTAGACACGCACTCTTTACATCCAACAACGACTTGAATTTATAATCAGGTACACGAAGTAGGCCAGTAGTTAGCAAGTCACACTAAAGCCGTATTCAGAAACAGTGCTTGAGTCTGTGTTGAGCCTCAAGCATAAATTTTTGAAATTTTTCAACGGAAAACTGTAAAAAAAAAATCGGTTGTCTGTAAAGTCGGTTTACTGACGATAGTTGAACGTGACAACGTCATACAGCTGTCCACGCGTACGCATCGCTCACTCAAGTAGGAGAGAGACAGATGTCGAACGCTGCCGAACGCGGAGGCCGATTGTGCCTCTTTGTCGCTCGTCAAAAGTGTCAAAAGTCCATGCGTGGGGCTCGACTCAGACTCGAGCATAAATTTTTGACGTGACAACGTCTTATAATTCGATGGAGCCGGCTGCACGCACGAAAAAACATGACTCATGTGGCTTTACCTCGCTCTGAGGCGTTCCATTGAAGGCTTGAAGTGCAAGCGAGAGCGCGGAACGAGCGACAAAGAGGCACAATCGGCCTCCGTGTTCGGCAGCGTTCGACATCTGTCTCTCTCCTACTTGAGTGAGCGATGCGTCCGCGTGGACAGCTGTATGACGTTGCCACGTTAAAATATCGTCAGTAAACCGACTTTACAGACAACCGATATTTTGTGATAGTTCCCCGTTAAAAAATGTTAAAAACCTATGCTTGAGGCTCGACACAGACTCAAGCACTGTTTTTAAATACGGGCCTGAAAGCTACTCCAAAAATATGTTCACTAAACAGTAGAAAGGAACGAAAATCATCTGAAAGTCACGATGGGAGTCGTATGGAGCTCTCTGTGCCTTTTAGGGCGTAAAATCACAGTCTCTTTCAGCTTTTTCATCTTAGCAAGAATAGTCTCTTTATACCTACGTGTTTGTTTTGCGAGTGTGAACAGCGACAGCTTTTGTAAGACCAATTGTACCTCAGTGCGTCTCAAAGTTGCTTTTGTTCTTTTTTTATACAACTAGCTAATGGAACAAGCATATGACCCACCTGATATTAAGTGGTAACCATCGCCTATGACATAGCATTGCCTCGTAGGTCACGCACGTCAGGAACGTGCCCTACGATGCACTTCCCTGCGTCCATCAACTTGAGACACACAGATGTTCAGCATCATGACATGCCGGTTTCCATAACTGTTTTAGTTAACCGGCATCATAAATTTACGTTATCTATTTAATAAGGAAAACAAACATTACTTATCATAGCCTACTAAATATGTACCTATATGTGTTATTTAATTAAAAAAACAATTGACCATTAAAACGTTTTGGCATAGTGAAACTGGAAACATGAAACATAAACAATGATACATTGAGATAACTACTGATAACGGTTCACCGAAAAAAAAAACAATAACAAATAGGTATATCTGCCTGACGTGCATATCCTACTATCCCACTAATATTATAAATGTGAAAGTTTGGACGGATGGTGGATGTTTGTTACTCAAAAACGCCAGAACGGCGGTACGGATCTGGATGAAATTTAACACAGACATTGATCATAATCTAGAATAGCACATAGGCTACTTTGTATCCCGGTAAAATGTTAGGTTCCATTGGGATGAATTTGTTATCAATCTTTTTGTATAAAGAAAGTCGTGTTAGTTACACTATTTATAACTCAAGAACGGCTGAACTGATTTGACTGAAAATTGGTGAAAAGGTAGCTTAAAACCAGAAGACTAACATAAAATACTTTTATCCTGAAAATTTCACGGGAATAGGGCGAGCGAAGCTGCGGACGGAAGCTAGTACTTGTATATTTGGGTCAAATATACATCATTCATTTTTGTACCTACCTACTTACTTTATTGCTTACATAATGTAGATTCGAATTGGTTAATGTATAAAATACATCGAATAGCTTAAGATAAACAATATGGTAACTGTGAGTCTAAGATTAAATAAATAAACATAAACATAATTTTTTTATAAACGATATTCATTTTGTCAATTCGGTTTTCATCCGCATTTTCAACACGAAGAAATATCCAAATCTGTATTCAGGGTGTCTAGATTGAGTGTAACGAAGTCTGACATAATTCTTGCAGGCAGTACTATCTGAGCTCGAAACAGTCGAGTGCAATATAGCTCACTGTGCATGAGCTAATCTGATCTATCAGCTTAGCACTGATACCCACTACCGTGTACTATACGTTTCAATTACTATTGATCATGGACAGTGAAAATCGGTGGTGAAACATGTGAATAATTAAGATTATTATAATGTGTTACAAAATACCTCGTAAAAACAAATAAAAGCCAAAAATTTTGTCAACCTATTTTACCAAATAATTGTCTACTTTAATAGTTTTTCTATTTTTCATTCAAATGTTTGTGTTTTGGAGTATGTTTATTCAGCGTTACTTCGGTTCTTAAATGTTGTTAATGGACTTGTTCTAAGGTCATCACGACGAATCCTATAGCTTAGTCAGCTCTGCCCGTATTAGCTGATTATGCTTTCAGGATGGTAAAGAATAGAATAGAAATAGAAAGTATTTATTTAACGTCATAAATCATGGCACACACAAAAAATATAACAAAAAGCAATAAGTGCTGAAAAAAAGACTACCACTCAGCATTTGCCATAAGAGCGCAAGGGCTTATTAAGAGGGCATCACACAGGCCACTCTCTATACAAACGTAGTCCCCTATTTCCTCCCTGGATAATGCCTCTAGAGTAACCATTTTTTCTCATAAAATCCAGATCTGCTATATACGTGCTCGTATGTTTTCCTTTTTTTCAGAAACTTATTGATAAAGAAAATATGACCCTAATATGATTTATATGAAATATGAATTGGAGGTGATATTTTCTTTATGTGTGCCTCTTAAGACTGGTTTTCAGTTGCGCCGAGAAGGTGTAAGGTAAAGGTGCTAGGCAAGCCTATTCCACCTAAAATCCTGTCCCAGGCACTGAACTTAATATTCTAGGAACAACTGAACTATACTATGCCGTAAGAATTAATTATTAAATCAGAAAGCTTGTTGCAACATAACGGAACACACTTCACTATCAACTTTGATAACACCCAAAAGTCCGTCGATAGTATTGGCCACTAGTTTCAAACTAATAGATTGACTTATCAAGCAGTTTGCTGCATACGTTTTGCATTATTCTGCATTATTGCTTGACTCAGATTTCGATTAGAGTTAGTCCCTAGAGTGCGCGTAAGATAAATTTGCGCGTGACAGATGGCGGAAAACATTAATAAAATGAACTGGAAATATGTCTTACATTACAAACATGAATAGGGAAATTAAATTTGCATTACGTTTTATGTGTTCATCATTGCGATCGGGAGATTATCTAAAGACCTTTTTTTTACTTTTTCTACCATCTTCTGTCACGCGCAAAGTTATCTTGGTCTAAAGCTATGTTTTACGCAATTCCCACTGACACTCATGTTAATGACAGTTAGGACTGTTATATTAATGACAGTTTTTGACACGTCTTAAGCTAGGGATGTAGGAATTTCACGCGACTTCGTGTGAATTTATTTACAAACACATTTTGATTCCTACTTTTTTAGGGTTCCGTAGCCAAATGGCAAAAACGGAACCCTTATAGATTCGTCATGTCTGTCTGTCTGTCTGTCTGTCTGTCTGTCCGACCGTGTCACAGCCATTTTTCTCCGAAACCATAAGAGCTACACTAATGAAACTTGGCGAGTAGATGTATTCTGTAAACCGCATTAAGATTTTTACACAAAAATAGAAAAAAAACTATAAATTTTGGGGGTCCCCATACTTCAAACTGAAACTCAAAAAAATTTTTTTCATCGAACCCATACGTGTGGGCTATCTATGAATAGGTCTTCAAAAATGATGTTGAGGTTTTCTAAACTGAATAGTTTGCGCGAGAGACACTTCCAAAGTTGAAAAAAGTTGGTCCCCCCCCCTCTTACTTCTAAAATAAGGGAATGATAAAACTAAAAAAAATATATGTTGTACATTACTATGCAAACTTTCAACGATATTTGGTTTGAACGAGATCTAGTCAGTAGTTTTTTTTTTATACGTCATAAATCGTAAACCGCAATTTACCTTTCGACGAACTACAAGAACCTTTATATGTTACTTGATGCTACGGAACCCATCATGGGCGAGTCCGACTCGCACTTGGCTGCTTTTTTTAAGCTTATCAAGTGCAAATTATGGAAAATCATTTCTTGGGACTACTCGTTAATAATTGCGTAGAAGAAGAAATATAATATACCTATAAAATTGTATGCCAATTATATTTTTAGGGTTTAAGAGGAAATGCGGTTGGCGTTGAGCCCATACAAACGTAGTCCCCTGTTTACTAAAAAAATATTGTTATAAGAACTAGGAACCTTCAATAATTGACAAATTTTACCGCTCTTTTCAGATGTGCAGGAAACAAAGACGAATATATGCGTATACATTGAAAAAAAAACATAGATAGATAGATAGATAGAAAATGCTTTATTGCACACAACAAATTATAAAAGTAACATAAAAATACTTAAAACTATTTGCTTCATACAATGGGCGGACATATATGCAAATAACAGACATAGCCAAAGCCCTTTTTTATTTTATTTAGAAAAAAATATCATAATCGATCCAGTTTTAGAGGAAGAAAGAGGGGAATATGAAATATAGGCGAAATTAGTTTTGAGCTTTAGTTGTCTCTATCGCTTTCTTTCTGGCAAAGTGTGACAGTAAAATACCCGTTTTAAAATTACTTTTAGCCCGTAGAATTTCACAGGGAAGAGGGCATTTCATCTTAAATGTGAAACAAAAGATGGCAACTGACAGCAAGGTTCATTGAAATAGCGCAATTAATTACTTTGACGCCCGAATAATGAAACGCTGCCTGCGAACATCTAGACGATGGAGATATGGCGATCAGCTGAAACGCTGTCAAATATGACAGTGATATTTGACAGCGTTTCAGCTGATCGCCACTGCCATCGCCTAGATGTGCGCAGGCCTTTACTGACTAGTTTAATGACTATAATTTGTCGGAAGCAGCTTTTTGGAACCATAGAATAACTAATTGATGGATGTGAGTTTCATAACAAAAGCGTGTAGAAGACGGGGCTGTTACTTGATTAGGATAGTTTACAACGGACTCTATCGATTTTGAATCTGACATTTTAACAGTATGTTCCTAATTTCTGAAGTTTGTCCCTATGCTCTGTATTTTAGTTCCATGTTTAGTACTAATTTTAAATTGTTAGTGTGAGTTTTGGTTTAAGTTTCGCAAAAAAAAATATTTCTTTCTTTCTTTAATCTAGGTAATCATTCTATCTGTCAGGTAAAAATATATCCGTCTCCTTTTTTGGCTTGTCAAAAGTTTTGATTGACATTTATTATTTGACAAATAGCGCTACTCCGCAGGTAGAAAAAAAAGCAGCCAAGTGCGAGTCGGACTCGCCCATGAAGGGTTCCGTAGCATCAATTAACATAATATAAAGGTTTTTGTAGTTCGTCGAAAGGTAAATTGCAGTTTACGATTTATGACGTATAAAAAAAAACTGCTGACTAGATCTCGTTCAAACCAAAAATCGTTGGAAGTTTGCATAGTAATGTACAACATATATTTTTTTTAGATTTATCATTCTCTTATTTTAGAAGTTAGAGGGGGGGGACCAACTTTTTTCCACTTTGGAAGTGTCTCTCGCGCAAACTATTCAGTTTAGAAAAAAACGATATTAGAAACCTCAACATCATTTTTGAAGACCTATCCATAGATACCCCACACGTATAGGTTCTATGAAAAAAAAATTTTTGAGTTTCAGTTTCAAGTATGGGGACCCCCAAAATTTATAGTTTTTTTTCTATTTTTAAGTAAAAACCTTAATGCGGTTTACAGAATACATCTACTCACCAAGTTTCATTAGTCTAGCTCTTATGGTTTCGGAGAAAAATGGCTGTGACACGTCCGGACAGACAGACAGACAGACAGACAGACAGACAGACAGACATGACGAATCTATAAGGGTTCCGTTTTTGCCATTTGGCTACGGAACCCTAAAAAGGGAGTACCTATGTATTCTACCTAGAAGTCACGACATACTCAAAGAATCTTAAATCTTTTTCGCATTCTGCGAAAACTTAAGTATTTGGATGGGTTGAGTAGTTTGCCATTTCTATCCCGATGTCCAAATCCAATGCCCAAATCGTATTTGAATAGTTGTTTGCACAGAATCACTGTAGTTTTCTCTAATGTTATTTCTATGGAAATCTGGAAGCTGCCTGATGTTTTTAAAGTATTTTATGACTTTAAATAAAACAAAAACAGTAGTTTGTTCAAAATCAAGTTTGATTAAGATAGGCCAATAATAAAATTATGCCATCTTCTAAAGAGATAAACACATATACAAATTCAAAAGTATTCTAATGACTAATGCATGGTACCGTAGGTTCTCAAACTAGCGAAAGCTATGTATTCAGCAACCAGTACCCCTAGTCTGAGTTTTACTAGATCAGTTCGTTTCGCCTACGTGTCTCTCTCTTTTGTATGGAAAAATTATGAGACAACAACTCGTTTCGATAGTTTAGCTCGAACAATTCGTTTCTCCTACGTGTCTCTCTCTTTTGTATGGAAAAATTGTGAGACTACTCGTTTCGATTATTTCTACGTAACGTATGTTGCTGTCTCATCCTTTATCCATACAAAAGAGAGGGACACGGCGAAACGAATTGTTCAAGCTCATCGAGTAAGAGTACGACTTGCCCTTCTGAATCAAACACTACCAACATACATATCCAACCACGACGCTAAAGGTTTCTACATTTGCTACTGACAGAATAAAAAAATATTTGAATTTCTCTCATAGTCAAGCTAGATTATTAAATAATAAATTAATATATCAGTAAACAATTAATATAACTGGTGTTGTTATCTATAAGTGTACGATAAATATGTTTTTGTTAAATAATAGCCGCTATCTTTAATTGTGTACAAAAGTGCATATACTTATTCAGATTATGAACAACATTATGTAAAATAGGAATTCATGTAAAAACTGTTCTCTAGACATAGTTGTTTTTTCTTAGTCTCTTCTCTCTCTATTTAAAAAAACACCATCAGATGGATTAGAGTCTACCAGTCTATTAGTTTAGTTGTTCTATACCAGCATATCGTAGACATACATACATAAACATACATAAAATCACGTCTTTTTCCCATGGGGGTAGGCAGAGATCACGGATTTCCACTTTCTACGATCCTGACACACCTCTTTCGCTTCATTCACTCTCATAACATTCTTCATACATGCTCGTCGGTTTAGGGTACTCCTAACCTGGCCTTTCTCTAAAACGTCTGCGATCTGATCGAGATACATGCGCCTAGGTCTTCCCCTTCCAGCAGTTCCATTCACACTCGCCTGATGCAATTGTTATCGTAGAACTTAACAAAAATCGAAATTATGTGTCAAGTGCACGTTAAGCAGCCTCTTTGAGACGCAATTAAAATCCTTTTACCACACTTGGTTTGAAAGAACCAGTGACACGATTAGAAGAAGAAGAAGTAGTACTATAAATCTTTATATACACAATGGTCCATTTATAAATGGAAAAAACCTTGGAGACCCAAAAATAACCGTATTTAGTACGTACATTTGTTTTACAACGCCTTTTCCGTCCTTCAAATTTAGTTTAACTATCTAGGGACGCCCTAAATGTTTTATTTTCAAAGTGGGTAATTTGGTGTCTTATGAGACTTATTAAGCTTAAGTGAGTTCGAGACATAAAGTTGGACTAAAGTCTAATAACCGCTATTTACCTACTTTAACTTTTGTTTTTATGGAACTTTATTTTAACCTATAGTATCTTTAAAATAAACTATATTTATGGTTATTTTTATTTTGAAATAGAGTATCTTTGACAAATTAATTAAACACATCACACCCCTCCCACCCTCCCTCCCCCTCTCCTGTTTATATTTCGTTCTGTCCATCCCAAGGTTACCTGGTAGAGATCGCTGTTATTGATAAAGACGCCCATGGTATTACTGAGACAGTTTTTTAAGCTAAAAACTGTATCACAATTAGCTATAGTTATGTCATTGTAATCAATAAAGAGTTAGCTATCTAAATATCTATTTTCGAAGTTTTTGTGTGTCTTCAGTAGGCCTACCGGGAACCAAACGTGCACCAGCTGACGTGGACACGTCACCGTCTCGCAATCGCTATTCATGCTTCTTGAAGTATCCGCTAGGGGCGGTTTTGGTTTCTCCATACAAAATGGTGGCAGAGGTGGGCGATACGATCGGCGATAGGCGTCAGGCACCGCACACCGATTTCATACGATTGGTTCCCGATCGACACACAGTAGTGTACAGTTTTTATTCGTTTTTAAAACGGGTAGTAAATAATTTTACTGCTTATTCAGGGTATAAAAAGATTAACTATACATATACCAACAAAATGAAATGTTTGGGGTGTTATTAGACGGTGTGACGTGACACAGGGTTATTGAGATTACACCCCAAAATTTAAACGTGACCCTGGAGCATGTTTCCCTATTACAGGGTGTAACATAATATTCCCATTAGCCTAAAATAGGGAGCATTCCACACGCCGTCAAAGAGAATAATGTTTGTTCTACAGCTGTAGAAGTAAAAGTTTTCTGACTAAACTTTATTTAGACCTAGCATTTAATAACTTTGTATATATATCTACTCGCTCATTGCTCGCTAAAAATCTCATGTCACTGTCACTTTTATACCAATAAATAGAGATGGAAACAGACTTAGCGGCCTGTTAAGATAGATAACTGCTCTAAGGAGCTATATAGAGAATATGAGCGCAAATGTGTAAATTTCTCTAGAGTATAGACTTATAGCTATGAAAACAGTTGTTAAACAAAATAGGGCTACTTTTTTTGTGAAAGTTTTCATGGTTATTTTGTGATAAAATAAACCGCAATTTCTCAAGTCCTAGAACAAAATTCTTCGCTATGACGTGTGTAACTAATACCTTCCTATAAGGCTTATGTTACACTCTGTAGTGTGAATTATCGAGAGATGTCGTAATGTCATTATTCTGGAGCTGGGGGTGTTTATCGGATACTCCATGGAATTTGATATTAGTTATTATGTTAGAACCTGAGGCTACAACCTTACGCTTTATAAAAAAATAAACTTTGATATCTGGAATAAAACATATTGAAACAATTAAAAAACAATAGCCACCAAACATACACCCAAACATACCAAATACAAAAAAATAAGAAAATAAATAATTATTATTCTTTTCTTATTTTTTTGTATTTGGTATGTTCTATTGTGTTTTTTGTTTCAATATTTCAAATAATGTTGTTTTCTCTTTTAGTTTAAAAAATATATAATTTTTGTAGATAAATTACATTTTGAAAAGATAAGGATAAGAAGGGAGACAAAACTTTGTTTTCCAATCACAAAATGGCTTACGACGAGGGTAGATCGTTATTCATCAATAAACTTAATTAATACCGAGTATCCGAGTAGCACTTTGCATATTTTATAAGTATTTATAGCTGGACTAATAGTACAAACTTTAGCATTCTGTCAAGATTACTCCTGTAGGCCTACCATGAGCTCTGTCTGGCTCTGTCTCTGGTTCTAGTTTTGAGCCTGTGTGAGTGCTCACCAGTGCATTATACTGTGTGTGTGTGACGTTTTGACGTAGGATTTATTTAGTCAACACACACTTAATCAAAACCAGAACAAGAGACAGAGCCAAGCAGAGCTCATGGTAGGCACTGGACACATTAAGATGAGGGATAAGATTGTATTTCTTCTTGATTGATCAGGGTAAAGCGGTTCGGGTGTTATAGTTCTCTTACTAAATCCGCTTCGATGGATTTTTATAATGTGGTGTCATTGGATCTGTCTCGATCTTTTCAATCTCGAGAGACATTAATGGACAATCCACACAGCACTATCTAGCCCTTAACCCCAAACTTAGCAACGCTTGTAATATCGTTCAATCTTAGGGGATCCATTGTCCAGATCCATAGTGGATCTAGTGTGATTTTTTTCTCTATAGATCCATTATTTTATAATGTGGATCTACTGAAAATTATTATTCTCACTATAGATCCATTAACCAGCTCAAGCTACAAAAGTGTGGGTGTACAAGAAATTTATTTCTCACTAGATCCAGTAATAGACGTAGATCTAGATAGTAGATCTAGCGAGAATAATACTTTTTAGTATATCCACATTATAAAATACGGATCCAGATAGATGATATAATACTTGCATATATATTTTTAACTGGATGCAATAACAGAGACGCATAGAGCAACTTTGAGGAACCTTGAAGCCCTCAAGGCTTCACATCCCACAATAACTACTACTGGCATCATAATAATTTACCCCGATAAAAACAGTAAACAAACATTCTGACACAAAATCAACAATTATTTCATCAAAATGGAACTTCATTCACAAATCAAAGGGCTGAAAGTCAAACAAACACCAGACAGCTATGATTAAAACCTAAAAAATTACAGCGAATGAGAAAAATTGGTACAATAATCAAAAGAATATGATTTACGTATGTTTGGAGAGCCGTAAATAAACGATAATCGCTGGCGGGTTTCTGTAAACACTGAAATAAATACCTAGACTAATGCGAGGTGTACACGAGTTCGTGATTACACCATGGTTGGTATTTAGTAAAAAAATGTGGGTAGACGGGTAGACAAAGGGTAAACTTGATCCAAAGAAAAACACAAAATGGCGTCGGCAGTCCTTACACCTCTCTCTCGCACACTATTGATAACGATGATATAGAGTAAGAGGTAATGAAGAGCGCACATCAAAGGTACAAGTTATATGGGCAACTGCTTCGCAAACTCTAAAGGCTGGTGATGGCAGCACAATGTATTTAGTTAACTTTTATTTCAAGCTAGTAGTTCGTCTCAAATTAAGACCACCCACGATGTCCGCAATGTAGCTCATGACCAATCTTACCTGAACTTGTTTCGTTTTGTTTTGGCATTAATAGACAGGGCTACTACCAACTGAGCCGTGACATGACGTGTGTGCATGGCGTGTGTCATGCATTATGTGGGTGTGTGGAAGTCTTTTTAAACTTATTTGTCAAAAGGATAAGGATTCGTTTTCTGTCATAATTTTGGGAAGTCACACAGCATTTTAATTTTAATTGTTTTTCTGGTGTTATTTCTGAGTTTTGCTGTGTAATGGCCCGAACACACCTAGTTCGCTGGCGGTAGCGATCAGTGAAATGCTGTCAAATATAGCTGTCAGATTTGAGATTTGACAGCGAATATTTGACAGCGTTTCACTGATCGCTACCGCCAGCGAACTAGGTGTGTTCGGGCCATTATTTCGGTGGCATTTTAACCATCAACATTACTTGAGGTCTTAGCAAAAGTGTTAGCAGTTGGAATAAAAGTGTATTATGTGATATTCTGATTTGATCGAAAAGGTTTCTGATGGTTTTGAAAACAAAAGACCATCATTTTGTTTTCAAAGCCAAGTAGGGCCGATTTGTCTTTGACTGACTTGACTTGACGAAAAAGTATTTTATCTATGTAATATATCCTCATTACTCGACACTGGCAAAATTGATCCATTCATCAAGAAGAAGAAGAACTTATTTGTCAAAAATCCAATTCATGATTACCACCACATTTTTCATCATAGCTTGGTGTGTGCTATGTATTTCAGCGTGTGTGTCAACGCACCATTATTCTTTACGTTAAAATATTTCTATAGTGTACACAATGCTTAGAATCACGAAGGTAAAAATTGAAGGAGCATTTTTATATTTGCACGCAAAAATAATGTATCGGAATAAAAATAGCGATCGTTTGGAAATATTTCGCCGATAAACAATAATGGATTCTGCGTTCAGCATAAGCGTTACATTGAAAGTTTTCTATAAATGGGTACGATGATAGCCGACGTCCATGGCGCAGTGGGAGACTAACCAACTGATGTAAGGTGCAGGTTTGATTCGCGACAAGACAAATTTTAATGATCGTGGCTGTTGTGGTATACCAATAAAGAGCATAATAAACACAGTCAAAAGCTTAAAAATAACAATGGAGATTGTAATTTTTTATTCTTTATTCTTTATTGCACACACATAGACAACATTTGGAAAACTTAAAGTAAAGACATGTACAAAGGCGAGCTTAACCCTAAAAAGAGTTCTCTTCCAGCAAACCTTTAAGGATAGATATATGTGTAAATAGAGGTGGGTACGTGTACAAGAAAGGGGTTTGAAAATTTTAATATAACATAAGTATAATGTATTAATAACACAATTAATAAACTAAATATACCTACACATAATTTACATAAACATACACACAATATCAGTACATGAATAACGATATATAAGACTAATACTATACATATAATTTTACGTGTCTATACAAAACTGAAAATTAAAAACGAAACTGTTGAGCTTATAACTAGAATCCCTTCATATCGGCATTTGTGGGTGTCTTAATGAATGGGAAAAACGAAGAGAAATAACTCATCATCATTTTCATGTCTTTATCCCACTTCACGAGGGGCGGAACAACAGGTTTTCTCTACTCTGCTTTATAGGCTGTCATTTCAGCAGGTATACTATAACTCCTTTCTTATCCATGTCATTCTTCACATAATTCATCCATCATTTCTTTGGCATGCCTCTACTTGTTTGTGTTGTATACTCATCCATATTCATATCTACCACTCTACTCATTACCATGACATTACTCCCTTCAAAAAAAATAGCTAGGTCTCTAAAAAATTATACCATCTCAAATTCCAATAAAACATCGCGCAGATTTAAATCCAGGTGTTTAAATGGCTATCACTTTATTGTGGTGAAAAATAAACGTGTATTTGAAGATAAAACCAGTTTTATTAATGTTCAAGATCCATTGATCATGAATGCACCAAAACTTTAACCACAGGTTAAAGCTACCTCAAGCTACCGAAGTTTTGGTTTATGTTTGGTTTGAAATACCAAAGAGGTAAGCACAAGTTCGAATATTCCACAATCAGTTCAGTAATGGTTTTAAATAACTCTACTATTGCATATAGAATAATAGCGATGCTTATTATTTTTGGTGTTAGTAGATATAATAAAATATAAATCTCTAGCTGATTTCACGCATTTCAATCACTTCTAAATCAACTGGGCGATAGTGTAATTCTGTTGCCATCAAAAGTTTGATAACAAATATATATGATACTAACAAAAAACAGCAATCAATATATCTTTTTGCAATCATTTTTCAAACACTATTCTTTCGCTTGTTGGTGCAAGTGGGGTTCAACAGAGGCATTTATACAAATCGAACGCTCACTCGTATGGCTCAAATCTAGGGATAAAGATAAAATGAGGCTTAGACCTTATTTATTCGTACGTGCTTTCACTGAATAATTTCAGCATTTCTAAGCAGAGGTTCTTCAAACCTTGCTGTGATAAGATTTCTTAGAATGTCAATTCTATTAAAAGGAGAACGTACGAAGATTATCTGAGGAGATTTATACAGTCTTTGAAATCAATGTGAGCGTATTTTGAAGAGATTATTCTATATGTCATTACACTATTTTACACACACTTTACATTGGATATTACGTACATTTGTAACACCAAATTACGTTCAACCTCTGAATTTTCGAGCCTCTGGAAAGAGCTCCGTGATTTTTAAATTGAATGTCGTTAAAAGTCCCGAAAGTCCCCGAAAATTACATAAGTAATTGGATTAAATAAGTTCATAACTGGGAATCTCTGGGGACCCACCGACTGGTAACTAAGGGGAAGGGCTTGACCGGAGTGTAAAGTTTAAAGGGGAACAATTTATACTTTGAGTATTGTTTACTTCACAGTTATGTAACAAATCATTGTCTTGCAAGCTTTGAAGACGAGTTTGAGGGAAGTAATACCAATACCATGCTTATTTCTGCCGGCAATCAGCGTTGCTGTGTTTTGGTTGATGGGTGTGGGTGAAGTTACAGGCACGCATGTGTATGCCTCAAGTTGATGGACGCAGGGCACTGCGTCGTTGATTTTTTTTAATCGATCAATCACTTTTTAAAATTGATTTCAACGATCGAAAGATACGTTTTTTACTCTACCTTTCTAAAATTGGTCTTTACTTTAGTGAGTGTTTTTACTATATGTGTGTTTATTTCTTATGTATATTGCACTAAATAGGCCATCCTTTGGTCACAATCTCACCTTATGGCAAGCGACGATGGAGCAGGATGGTCTATAAGACACCTATTCACCCTTTCTAAACAGCTGTACAACTCATGCAGGGTATCTAAGACTGACGTGAACTTTAACCAAACTTGCCCCAAATTCCCAAAGTGAGTCCTGTCTGACGTCCGTCAGACCCTTTATTACAAATGAGAGAACTTTACAGAAATAATCTAATCGGAGCTTCACAGTCAGACAGTCTACACGCCCTAATGTTACCGCTGGTATGAGAAGTTTGTTGGGTTATGAAAGCTAATGTAAGCTAGGCTTTATCGTGTCACCCTTCGCCTAGGGAAACATTTTATGCTCGTTTTTTCGTTCGTTAATGATCATTTCCTTAACTTATACTGATGATGTAATTCGGAAATGGATACACTTTCGGCTTTGTTTTAGTTTGTAAAGCTCTAAAGCTTTGCGTATTTGACTTTTTGTATCGCTGTTAAATATCCCAACAAATAGCCTCGATATGTTCATAGCTAGCTTGTATGTACGTCTGTTTTAGAGTTTAGATGTCCTATCTTCAACGAGCACCGAGCAGAGTATGCAAGTAAATTTTTGTAGGTACCTAGAAAAAAAAAAATTTACGCATTGAAATTATGTGTTTTGTTATTTACTATTAAGAAAGTATGTTCGTTACCCATAAATTTGTTAGTTTTAGATTATGTAGGTTTTTGTAGTTTTTGAAAATTTTTATGAGTAATAAAGATTCTTAAACCGAAGATGTTTGGTTGTATAAAGGATGTTTGAATTTTTAAATGATTGTGTATCAAACACGGATACTAGATGTTTCGTGTTAAAACATACAAGTAGTAGTAGAGATAGTGATTGCTTTCGAGTGTATGTATGACTGTTGGGTTGTTTATTACTCCTAGAGAACCCTCACGTGATGAAATACGATGAAAAACCGCCCAGCCCCCATGCAATTCAATTAAGCCTCGATCTACTATGAAGATAATATTTATTTAGCTTATTGATACATAAAACTAACAGGAAGTGGAATTGAGTATATTTTGTTGCCGTCGTAATGTACCCTCCCCCTGATGGTCTGACGATATCTTATCTTATACCTTTAAACGAGAAAATCTTGTTTAAATATATATATATATTTAGGATCTCGGAAATGGCACCAACGATTTTCATGAAATTTAGTATACAGGGGTTTTCAGGGACGATAAATCGATCTAGCTAGGATTTATTTTTAGAAAATATCAGCGTTCGGAGTTAAGAACAAACAACTTTTTCATAATATCATTACTCCTAGCGCCATCTGTTGCTCAGAAGCAAAAACTAAGCTCTGTGAGAACCTGAGAACTCAAGGGTTATGTTTCACAGAGAACGCCATCTATTGTCGAATTTTGGAACTAAAGGACTACGTAAACACTCTGTAGACAAGTTCCGGAAGTTTCTATCTCATTGCACTCGTGATTTTTTTTAGATAACCAGTCCTTATTTTTTATTATTATGTAGTATGTTAGTATGATCGAAATATATTATTTCATCATTCATAAGTACTCACTTACTGCTAGTTGTAAATAATATGAGAAGTTGGTGTATTCGGCAAATTCATCATCCACACTTGATTTGCAGACTGGTTTCCAGGGTTTGGGAGGTTTATGTCCACCGGTGGACTCAGTCTGTCGATGATGATAACAAAAATGCCTAAGAACGGCTCAAATCCAATAGCACGGTGTAGATATGTATGTGTATGTATGATGAGCAGAGGTAGACCAAAGAAAACATGGATGAAATGGATAAGAGAGGAGTGAATGCAAAGATGACGGCTGACAAAATAGAATGAACGAGGATGACATCATGTTGTGCAGACCCCACATAAAGTGGGATAAGGAATCACACATTTTATTTTTCGACTTTGTATTCTATATACATATAAAGAATTATATAGAGAAGTTTTTTTTCTGAAGTTTCGATAATAAAATTTTCAATTAATTTATCGTTCGAACGTTATTCAAAAACTTTGAGTGACAAAAAAGCAAAATTAAAAAAACTTTATTAAACCGACCTTAAAAACAGTGTTAATCTTACTAAATATTACTAAGCAAAAGTTTGTCTTATTATATGACACGCACAAACACCCTCCAGGAGCAAGATTTACAAGCGAGTAAATCCGCGTACACCAGTACATTCAAGGCTGTATTCAATAAACCGCTGTACGAGCACATCACTGGATGTAGGATTACGCACGTCAACCGCACTATCACATTGCTTATAGAGACGAGATCCCATCTTTACTAGCGAAGCTATATAAAAAAATTCATGCACAGGAACAGCTTCCAATGTAAAACTTTTTGAAGGAGCACGGCTGTATAACAAACTATTCATACAGATATAAAAATGCGACGACGTTTAGGTTAGGTAAGTAGGTACATCTCTAGCGATCTTTCTTTAGTGAATTGACGTCAATTGTACTATTAACTAGAAAAGTATCCATTGAATACAGTTAGCATACCTATCATCTTTATAACACGGAAAATCATTATCTACGCATTACGACGCCATTTTCTATATCCTGACTAGTGATGTGTCTCGTCGCCCGGTCTCAGTTAGGGATGTCCTATTCCCGAAACCGCTAAACAGTACATAAATATACCTGCATTTTGTCTGACCCGCGCACAAAACGATGCTGCAACCGGATGACATTACATATTTTTATAAATCGAATGTGTTTTCATGTAAGTGGCAACTTGTCTGTAATGAGAATAAATATTTTAATAGATCTGAGGCACTAGTATTTTAGTATTTCTGTTTTTTAATTCAATATTTTTATTTCAGATTTTCATAAACAGAATAGAAGAGAATAGAATAGAAAATTCTTTATTGCACACCTTAAAACTAACAATGACATAACAAATAACATTACTAAGTCCCTAGTACACACACACACGTTAAAACTAAATACAAAATAAGCTGTGCGTAAATGAGCTGTGTTATGATCGAGCTATCGAAGTATACGAAGATCTCAGTGGCAATTGGGTGGTATACTGGTATAGCATGAAAAAAAAGCAGTTCTCCATGCAAGGATTATGTTTGTCAGAAGACTGTGAGCGCGAATTTAATTGTTGTTAAGCGGGTTCATGATTTAATTAATTTTCCTCACGTTTCATCCATAGAACATTATGAGCCGTGACTCGAGCCACGTCTGATGGTTATTAAACCAATTTGATAAAATAAATAAATTATACTAATGTAATTGAGAGGAATTTTTTTGAACGACACTTCGGATTTGTATGAAATTGCATGACTGTAGATTATAAGTCAAAATCAAAGATGATGTCTTTAGTTAGTAGTAACACAAATATCACTTTGAACTTTCAACGTCTTAAAGCTAGGTGAATCTAGGTGCCAGTTCCACGTGACCAAGCCTAGAAGAACAGGCAACAAACTACGACTTGGTTTCTACCATTTTTTTGGATAACCATTTTACAAAACAAAAATAATAACAATAGCAGAAGTTCCAGTGTGGTGCCACTCCATTTAGTGAGACGTATGTATGTACAAAATCAAAAAATAATACACAAGCAAAAGTTTCAAAGACAGCACACGCAACGCTTCAAAGTAATAAAAACAAAATAATACTCAGGATAAACAACTATTTATTTCCCGGAAATTAAACCAAATCATAATCAAACTATGAAAAGTGGATGTGCTTGTGCCCTGAATACAAAATGTTATTTGAATTGCTGAAGTGCTTAAGCCTAAACTGCCTAAGCACTTCAAACATCTTATCAGATCTCTCGGAGCTCAATTTTCTTGAAGACAACTGAGATAATATTCTGTTTGATCCTAGGATGAGATAAGCTGACTACCAATTTAGCTAGATCAACCGTCACACCTAATGGAGCTGCTTATTTGCTTAAGTGCGAATACAAGAGTCTATCACAAGTAACAAGTAGTCTGTTTCGGGTGTATACATAATGTTCCTATAGCAGTCACTAAGCTTAGCAGACCGATAAGTCTGTTGCCATCTCTATTTGTTTACATGAAAGTGACAGTGACAAGAGACTTTAGGCGAGTCATTAAAAAGTTATCGAAGTTTGTCACTTTGAACGGTGTACTCCTACCAATGCCACGCTTTTTACCCACTCACTGCCAAAGATTTTAAAAAACAAATGAGTCGCTACTCAATATAAGCAAGGCTTTAGATAGTAGCCATCGTATAAAACAAGGCATTGCTTCGCAAATCACAATTTTCGTCTCTAACGATGCTCTGACTGCGTCCATCAACTTGAGTCATACTGTGTTGCTTCATGCGTCAAAGTTTTAGGTTATGATATAACCAATATTCAAACAAAACATGGACCGTCGTCAAGTGAACCCTATAAAAATGCTTGGGGTTGGTTGGGGTTGCTTGACAGCGGATACGCAGCAAAAATACCAGAATTTATGGAGTTTGAAAAATGACTGTGCAACACGGAGATAAAGTTGGTAGGTTGGTAGGCCTTTGTTCGAAAGCTGTAAAAACGTTTTCGGGCTGTAATATCGTTATTTGATGGGCTTATTTATAAAATCGTTAGTCAAAAAGGGTATTTTGTTAAAACATTTACGAATAAGTATAGGTACATTTTACTGTCAATCTTTTTTATCGTGTTATTTATTTAGGATCAATTGTGTTGCTTGATGCAACACAATTGATCCTAAATAAATAGGTAACACGATTTGAAACTAGAAATGCTTAATCCTTTTATTTTAAATTTAAAATGTTCCCTTCTATCTGTATACTTATTCATTTTTTTACTTTTAAATAGGAAAGATATTGATCATTCTCGCTAGATCTATTGTGGTTCTATCAAGAAAGCTTTTGTTGAATTTTAAAAGTCATTTTTTAAATTCAAGATTGCGTATAACTTTTGTTGCTATTTTGAGCTTCGATTGCAATAAAAAACATTAGCTTCGATTTGAAACAAAACTAATCTTTGACAAAGAATGATTGCAACAAGACTGAATGTCATATAAACATGAGATAGCGAATAGGAACTTCGCTTTGTAAAACTAGTATGGTAACAGATGGTTATTGATCGAAAAATTATGACAACAAGATATGTAATCGCTGTTCCTTGTTGGTATCATTTATTTGCTAGTATCAAAATGTTTGATTGCAACAGAATTACCCGATCGCCCGTTCTATCACTTATTTTGATAAAAAAACGTATTCTTCTTAATTCATAATCTGAATCCCACCGCCGCTAACATAACTTAGTGATTTCCCCCAGTTCCAGGCTACAAAAACGGATAAATATGAAACTTTTGGAAAAGATTATACTTTTTAACCCTCGAATAATCCGTTTGTTCGTCTTATTTGTGAGATACAGCCATTAATTCTGTTTTCTCAAGATTTGCAGAATCGCTTCAACAAATCAGGCATTTGATGTCATAGTGCTTGATTTGTTGAATCAATTTACTAACTTATTAGTTCCTCTTTGTTGTGTGAAACTAGGCCAAATGTTTTTGGGTGTAAGCACGGTCACGAACACAACAAATTGAATTGAAGGTTGAACCTACATAAGTAGATACTTATTACCATAGTCCCCTATTTATCACACGTCGAAATGACCGTCTCTGTAGGGTTTTTCTTTTCTATTTTGTGATCCAATGCTGAACATAGGCCTCTCTGAAAAGAGTGTTTGTGCAATGAAACCCTATGTGGCTATTCAATTCGTATTAATTTATTAGAGCAATAAAGGCTGAAACACTGATGACGTAGTGTTAAAGCCTGCGCACATCTAGGCGATGGTGATGGCGATCAGTGAAACTCTGACAAATATCGCTGTAATATTCGACAGCGTTTCGCCTTTAAGGCCAGGGGAAAAATTATCTACAAACAAAACTAAAAACAAAATATCTCCAGTGATTGTAAACGCCTAGAGATGAAAGAACTGACGTTGGAACAGGCAATCTTCGATCTCACAGAGGTCGACACTGATCTACTGCATAGGTCGGTTCGGGACCACAAGCAACCGGAATTTTTCTGAACTTAAAATCGTGGTTACTACGAGTATTGTAAGTAAGAAAGCACCACACATTTTTATCCCGTGCAATAACGTTAGGAAAATTAAACTATACCGTAATGCCTTGCGCACATCTGATTGATCTGCGGTGGCAATCAGTGAAACGCTGTTAAATATGACAGCGATATTTGACAGCGTTTCTCAGATCGTCGTCGCCATCGACTACATGTGCGCAGGCAAAGGTTTTGACATGAAAATAACTTTAGATTGCTTAATATCTGAAGACTTTGACCAAATTGTTATATTTCTTATTACTTGTACGTATTCGCAAAAATTCTTCACAGAACATAAATACATACATAAAATCACGCCTCATTCTCATGGGTGTAAGCAGAGGTCACGAATGACCACAAGATTCTTGACGTAGATATACATTCCGGTTTTAATACTTACGGAGAATTTCTGACCGCTTAGAGATTTTTACCGTAAATGACGCATTCCTACCATGGGTGTGGTTATAGAGTCAAAACACTGATATCGGTAATAGCACAAACGGTATATTATCTTGAAAGTTAATTGGATAAGTAAAGTACTTTATCCCGTGCCCGCGAAGCTACGACTGGCGTCTCACGCCACGTATTGCCTACGCGACGAAACGCGAGAAGGGAGTTACTTGTGTGCAACTATGTTGCTACAGTAACCTCCCCCTTTTTAAACAAAAAAAAATATAAAAATACTGAAAAACTGATAAAAGAAAGAATACAATTCAAGGTGATAACCCTAGAATTACAATTGCGTTAAAATTGTACAAGTCACATCGCGTGGCGAGCATAACTGCTGACACGCTGAAACATTATCGCTTGGCAATGCCTAAGTACCTAAGCAGTTACAATAACAAAGTGCAATCATGGTAAAATAAACTTGTACAGTCGGCTACGCTAGAATGTATAACCTACAACAAAATATTTGCGGGCACGGTTAAAAAAAATTAAATACATTTGAAAACAGAATATGACACACATTAAAACATAAAATGAAATTTTGTATAAGAATTACATAGTAAAAACATGAAAAAAAATAGTAAAATAGCAATAAAAAACATCAAATACACTGTATGAAATTTTTAAGAAATACATTGGGTTAAAAATTTTGTAAACAAAAATTGTGCAAAAAATTAAATTACATACCTATACACTGGGTAAAATTTTATAGTCAAATCAAACAGGGTGGACATAACTTTTAAGAGGCACGAAAGAAAACACAACAATCACTGATTCTAAAAATAATAAGAAAAGTATATCACGTATGTTGACAGGGGAGGCTGTAGGCGCGAGATTACACTACCGCTGCTGGTACAACCCCCGGCTGTATCACTCTCACGTGCGCGAGCGGCGCTGCTGGCGTAGGAACGCTGCTTGATAATATTTCTTTCCGCAGCCAGGCTCGTATACGATTACAAAATCGTCGCCAAACCACATAAATCACCAGTAAAGCCAATATGACAACTATAGCAACCATGAGAATACTCTGTTGCGTCATGTGCGCTTCCACCTGAGTGGAATTTTGTGCGATAACCACTCGGTTGTCTTCTACTTCTTTTGATTGCTGTTTACCCATTTTAAATATCATGAACTTTACGTGCAACTCTAGTGAAAGTTATTGAAGAAATGCCAAAAATACCTAAAAATTATGTCCAATAAGCTGTACCTGTTTATAGCCTAAATACAATATTTCGTCATTACATTTCAAAGTTCAAATCTTTGCTTATGCTAATGCTACACTTGTAAAAGTATGGCCTACTTACGTACATACCTATGCCTATGGCACTTATAATCTAAAGCATTAAAATTACTATAGTATCCATGTAATAAAACATTTTGCATCGTATGCATCCGCATCAGTACCAACTGTCCTTATTCTGTGGCACAAGGCTTGTGACGTACTATGCCAAAGATGCTCCAAACCGTCTTTCGTCATAATTGTCCAGTGACGAATGGCATGTAATGCCTCTCTGTGAGCGGTTTGAATAACAAATATTTTACTCTTAGATAAACTGTAAACTATCTTTACATTTAATAAAAGCTTCGTTAGCCTCGGCTGTCCAGTCAATTTGCGACTTATCGTTTTTCTTAGAACCTCGAATGTACTTGTTAAGTTCGGTTTGATAAGAAATGGCATTTGGCATATGCGGACGATAAAAATTTACCATACCAATGAAACGTCTGAGTTCGATTACCGTTTCCGGTTTTGGAAAATCAATAATGGCTTTGACCTTACTATCCGATGGCCTAATGCCGTCTATTGTTACTTCATGTCCTAAAAATTCGATATTTTCCTGCCCAAATGCACATTTCGACAAGTTAATCGTTATACCAAAATCATATAAGCGTTTAAACAAGACTTCTAGATGCTGTTCGTGCTTAGCCTTGGATTCACTTGCCACGATTACGTCATCTATGTAGCAGAATATAAACTCTGAACTTGGTTCAAAAGTTCCGTCTTCTCGTTCAATTCCTAATCCCTGTAAAACCGTGTTGTTCATGAAGCGCTGAAAAGACTGAGCCGCGTTGCGTAATCCGAAGGACATTCTAGGAAATTCGAATAAACCAAAAGGAGTAATAATGGCGGTCTTTTCCACGTCATCAGGAGCAACAGGGATGCAATGATATGCCCTATTTACATCAATTTTACTAAAAATATTTTTTCCTGTTAAAATATATGTAAAATCATGCAAGCGCGGAATTGGATATCTGTCGGGTTTCGTGACCGCATTTAATTGCCGGTAATCCCCACAGGGTCGAATTTCACCATTCTTTTTAGGTACAACATGCAAAGGACTTGACCATGGGCTTTTTGAAGGCCGACAGATTCCCAATTCCTGCATAACCCTAAATTCTTCACATACCTTTTTGTACCGGTCGGGAGGCAGCGGGCGCGCACGCGCATGTACAGGCGGCCCGGTCGTCTCTATGTGGTGGAAAACTGTATGTCTAGGAGTATCCTTAAAAGAAACAGGTTTTGTTATACCCGAGTACTTAGCCAAAAGGTTAAAATAAGGGTGTGTCTCGTCCAAGGTGTTCAAGGTAGGTTGATTACAAACTCTAATAGAACCTACGATATTTAGTTTAGTCACTTCATCTACTAATCTACGATTGCTTAGGTCAACCAATAGCTTATGGTGGATTAAAAAGTCTGCACCTAAAATAGGTTGGTTCACTGCTGCCAACACGAATGTCCATCGGTACGGTCTTCTTAATTTTAAGTCCAACACCATAGTCTTAACACCAAAAGTACTTATTTCGGTACCATTTGCCGCATAAAGTTTGAAACCAACACTATTATCACTGTTATGCCTAATTTTACGCGCCGGGAGAACCGAAACGTTCGCTCCCGTATCCACAAGGAATCGTAGTCCTGTATTTCGATCTGTGACGCAAAGACGGTTACTACTTACAGGAACGATACAGGCATCCGTCGCTGACTGTACCTCACTTAGTTTCCCTCCTTTTTGTAGCTGCAGGGCGGGATACACTTGTGCGCCTTATCCTTGTAGCGGAAATGGTAAAAACACTGCCAATCCGGTTTACGTGACGCCGATGACGTTCTATTGACACTAGTGGATCTCCCCCTGCTTTGGCTTCGACCGCGCGAGTCGTTCCGTCGCGAGTTATGCAGCTGATCAATCCGCTTATCTATCCGCTTAATCTCATTGATAATCGCAGCTGTGTCGAGCGTACTTGATGATGCGACGGGCGTCGCCCTTACCTCCGACACGGACTGATTATTTCCTTGCGTCTCCATTACCTTGTCGGCAATCTTAGCAAGGATTGTGAGATCACTGGACTCCGCTACTGTTATTATTCCACGAACTGCAGGCGGAAGGTGGCCTTGCCACAGGATCTTAAGGGTCTCGTCCGGTATTTTGGTGCGGGCCAAATCTCGCATGCGTCGTAAAAGCTGAGAAGGCTTTTGATCGCCCAACTCCATCTCGCTCATGAGTTTCTGTACTTGCCGGGTCTCCGATTCTTCGTAAATGGTAAGTAATCGTTCCTTTAATGAATCGTACTTCCGGGTGGTAGGAGGATTCATCAGGATGTCCGTCACCTGCTGGATGACCTCCTTAGTGAGCTTGGTGATGACAAGGTTGAACCTGACCTCGTCTGACATCTTTTGGGGCGCTAGTATGGCCTCGGTTTGATAGAACCATAGCCTCGGGTGATCTGCCCAAAATTCTGGAACACGGGAAGTGACTGTGATGGCAGCCAAATCCATTTTTTCGTCCTTGACCTCCACGCTGGTTGTCGCCGGGCCTGGAGTCGCAACCGGCGCCGGGGTCGGCGTCGGGGCCTGCCCGATAGCAGCGGGTAACATGATGCCGAAGTTTATACGTAACACTGAGGTAATTCACCAACTTTATACAGAAAATTTAGAGTTCACTGAGTGTCCGAAAAAAAAATGTGGTCGCGGGGCACGGGATACCTAACTCGCAAGGTGAGTCGTAACCAAAAATATAAAATTGCGGGGTCACCACTTTACCGTAAATGACGCATTCCTACCATGGGTGTGGTTATAGAGTCAAAACACTGATATCGGTAATAGCACAAACGGTATATTATCTTGAAAGTTAATTGGATAAGTAAAGTACTTTATCCCGTGCCCGCGAAGCTACGACTGGCGTCTCACGCCACGTATTGCCTACGCGACGAAACGCGAGAAGGGAGTTACTTGTGTGCAACTATGTTGCTACAGATTCATAAAC
The DNA here is from genome assembly GCA_947578465.1 of Thera obeliscata. NCBI lineage: Eukaryota > Metazoa > Arthropoda > Insecta > Lepidoptera > Geometridae > Thera > Thera obeliscata. The sequence continues at coordinate 3,049,506 of OX387929.1, read as the reverse complement.
CAACTAGGTAATCGGACCCTGTCTTTATACTAACTAAGTCTAGCTCCTAGCTAGCTGATTGTCAATTTATCTGCCGTCTTCAGAAAAGATTGTAAGGAGCTGCACCGTAATGATTGTCTCGGAAGAAAATATAAAAGCTTTACAAAGACTGCAGTGATATTAAACCAACAAACGTTGCTTCTGAGACACTAAGCTCTTTCTTTCACTGTTTTATTTTTGCTATGAATAAGAAATATCTTTTGCATCTATTGTAGATGATTTATATAGCGTCAGAGATAACTGGTGATTACTCAATCCCTAATACATGACGCCACAGTGCCTGACAGCTTAGTCGGCCTAATCCACAGGAAAGACATGGTCAATACGTGCGAAGCTGACTAAGCCGTGGGTTTAATCATAATGTTTTCCTTCACTGTTTGAGAGCACTAGCACTGTGTGCATACCTTTTTCGAACAGAAAAATCCATAGGTAGTCGACTGGATTCAAAAGGCTTATTACTACCACTAGACCACCAGTGCTCTCATAAATAAGAAAAATGAAATACGAAGCTTGAAATAAGAATCTTGTATTTTTTAGATAGGAGCTTTTTAGTGCTGAGTTTTGGACCGGAGTACTTATTCTAAAAGCAATTCAAATAAGGCCCATTACTGATAAAATGGTCCGTCTCTCAAAGGTCGAGAGGTCCAGCGGTCCAGAATACGAGCTGCTTTTTCTATTTTTTTGCCAAATTTATCCTGAATCGGTGGATTGGTTCTACCTAAAAAATTTTTCTAACAAATTGATAAACCAGATCTAATGTGCCTGAGAATCAAAGTTGGCTGGAAATATGTCACTTCTTTTGCCGTAAAATTAGCAGAATCATGGTGAAACAACTACCACGCGGGCGAATCCCGGATGACTTTTAAGTAATCAGTAATATAAAAAAATTACATTACCAAACATCGGAAAACTCAGATGTTTCGTATTTTTTTTAATTCTACCAACATTGAAAATTGGACTGCGCTCACTTTTACAATATTTCGTACAAATCTTTTTAATTTCATCATTGGTAAAATGGGAGAAATTCTGTCTGAATACGCGTCAATTTGCACCCATCCCATGGTTGAACGTAGCGTAGGAAATTAATATCTGGTTTAGTTCTTATATTGATGCTCGTATAAGTTTTGTTGTTTATTTTACTTTATTTTAAAGTACTAAAAAGGTTGTCTTCTAAAGCATCGAAGGCTATAACTGTAGGCTGTCAAATTTTGACAAGTTTAGAAGCGGCGCCAAATACTTCTCAGGCAACATGACATTACTGCATTCCACATAACATAATGTACCTTGCAATGCAAACAGAAAACATAAATTTTCGAAAAGGTCTGTTTCTCATTTCACGCGCCTGCGTAATTTAATTTTACTAATACTTTTATATGTTTTTTCACTATCATTTTCACATTAAATAACATTACACATAAATTGATATTAAGGCTGACAGAGGGAAATGAAAGGCAGGAAGATGAATAAAGTTGATTATGAAAGCATAGTTGAGGAACGCCTCGCTTTCAGGACTTCCGTATTATTTCCAACTTGATTCCGGGTAATTTCTTATCTCACAAAATGGCCCAATTCTCACAAACTAAGGAGATAGAATGAAACAAGAAATTGTAGCAAGTTAATCAAATAAGGAACACTGTCCGCTTTGAAACTATTTTAAAAAGGAATTGACACACACATCACAAAATCTTTACAGGGCCTAGATAGCTGAAGTTAGACTTATAGGAGCTTTTAGGCGCTCACTTTTAAATCATTTTAGGTCATTATTTTGTTTTGTTAAATCCCAAGTGATGTTAAAAAAATATCACTTGAGATTCCATACGCCAAAACTCCAACAGGTAAGTGATCTAGCTATGCTCATAAGACTGTGCCTTTGGACAGGTGAATATCGAACACCATTTTTCAATTGACAAATTGCAACGTTTAAATTCACTCTTCAATTTTATGCCACCGGAAAAAGATTAGCGCCGAATGCATACGATTTTTAAACTGTATGAAGTTAATTTTAAAATAGGATACTTACACTAAAGCCTCGCGCACATCTACATTGCCTGCGATGGCAATCAGCGTATCGCTTTCAAAGTTCGCGACAGCAGAGTGTGCAAAACTGATCGCCATCGTAGATCGCCTAGATGTGCGCAAAGCTTAACTACTGCGTGAAGTGACCTCTTTAGAAACTCAATGATATAATTACAACATTACAAATATTTATAAATATAAAGTTTAGACATTTTTTTTTTAATTTTATTGGGGTGATAAAAATATATAAAAACTTTTTTTAATTAAATCCATAAATAAATGATTTATTGATCTGCGTGACGTGACCTCTTTAGAAACTCAATATTATAATTATGTAAATCCTCCATATTCGGTACACCTCTTCGATATTATAGCTATCTCGCACTATTGGATAATGTGAGGATTTTTGACGTGACAACGTGTTATAATTCGATGGAGCCGGCTGCACGCACATACATGACTCATGCGGCGTTACCTCGCTCTGAGGCGTTCCATTTAAGGCTTGAAGTGCAAGCGAGAGCGCGGAACGAGCGACAAAGAGGCACAATCGACCTCCGCGTTCGGCAGCGTTCGACATCTGTCTCTCTCCTACTTGAGTGAGCGATGCGTCCGCGTGGACAGCTGTATGACGTTGTCACGTTCAACTATCGTCAGTAAACCACCTTAAAGACAACCGATTTTTTTTCTCCTACATTAATGTAAAAATTAAGTGCTCAGTACCTAGATTGCTTAACCTAAGCGTTCTGCTGTGGTGATCAGTAAAACGCTGTCCAACATTGCTGTCATATTTCAGCGTTTCACGTGATCGCCATCGCTATCACCTAAAATAGGCGCGAGGCTTTACAAATGACGGTATCAATTCGTGTTTTTGATCAGATTGATCTATAACAAACTGTAAAGTACTTAACGCCTACACGCAATCTGAAAATAAATAAAACACTCTTAACTCTTAATAACATGCTTTTCTTATCTGAACTCAATGGCAACTAATGATTGATAAATGTAAATAAATTAAAGTGTTACCGAAATAAACATTTTTTTCTAGATTCTTTTATTTTATTTCAAAAGGCACTCGATGTGCCGATGACATTGTTAGGATCGGGTGAAGTCGGTAGATGGAGAGCGCCGATTCCGTGCGCTCTCCATCTACCGACTTCATCCCTAAAGTATACATTTCTTCATAGAAATGTATACTTTAGGGGATGCCTATGTTTTGCAGTGGATTTCTTCAGGCTGATGATGATATCAGATGGTTACCATAGTACATGATCTGCTTAGTTTGGAGCTACATATTGTTGCGTGGAATGTTCACTTATTTATTTATGATAATACATTTTTAAATAACATTCTAATCAAAAGACTTTCTACACGTTTTTCGGTAGCCCACAATCAACGCAAAAAGTTTACATATACTCGTAATTGTACCCAAAACTCTCTAATACCCTTTCAAGTTTTGGCTGAGTGCCAACCCTAGTTTTGGTCTGAATAAAATAGTGTCCTTTATTTTCGTGGGCTTTACTCAGTACAAAATTAACCGCAAGTGTCGTTGTGCGGCAATGGTCCTAAGCTCTTGGTTAATTGGTTTTTCTTGACTCTATTTACATGATAGGCGGTTAAGTGGAGCTTAGGGTATGTTAGACTATCTGAACGATATCTTGTGGTCTGAAAGACGGGGAAACTAAATAATCCTATGCATTTGCAAACACTCTGTGCAAAGCCTTGACCTTGGCCTTTGTTAATACTACTGTCGCAGCTAAGAGAATATACTAGTACAAAAAAAGCAAACCGACCTTTGCATCTATTGCAGACGATTTATTATAGCGTCAAGGGCAACTGGTGTTTTACTCATGACCCTACTTGCAGGACGCTTTAGTGCCTGGGACAGGATTTTAGATGGAATAGACTTGCCTAATCCGCATGAAAGACATGTGCGTCGATTCCAGCAACACGACTCGATTGAGTGATCGCTGAATCCGCGTTCCATTTTCAAATTTTTCACACAAAAATTGACAACTCCTATCGATTTACGCGATCGCTTGTGTGATTTGTGTTGCTAGAATCGACGCCATGGTCAAGTCAATACATGCGGAGCTGAGTAAGCCGCGGGTTTCCTCGATGTTTTCCTTCACCGTTTTATGGGGTGCATACTTGACCTAAGCTAAACTATTTTGATGTACATGGTAGCAATAAATAAATAAATTGATTTGAATTCCAACCCTCTTATGAAGTTGGTAAAAACGAAATGAAACTCAATTCCCGAACGTAAATTGACATGTGATAGTAATTGAACTTGGATAATGACCTACATACGGCTATAAACTTGTTTACGGGACAGTAAATATTCCACAAGTTATAGTGTGTCCCGTACGGTTCGTATAACTAATGTGAATATTTTCATGGAATATTTTATGAAGGTACTCGTGCAGTGGTTTATACCATCTTGCAGTATAAATAGTCGTAAAAATGTTTTATTATAAACCAAGTTTTGCTGTGCAGTTGGCCTACCACAACCTCTGTCTGGCTCTGTCTCTGGCTCTGGTTTTGAGTCTGTGTGAGTGATCACCAGTGTATTATACTGTGTGTGTGACGTTTCGACGTTGTTATTTAGTCAACACTCACACAGATCAAAACCAGAACCAGAGACAGAGCCAGACAGAGCTTGTGGTAGGCCTACTGATATTTAATTGCAGTAAAAATGGCTTACAAATAATATGTTCGGTCAGCATTAAAAATAAATTGTCTAAGGTGTTCTTGGCCATAAACTGGGTATGTCAAATTGATTTCATAAAAAAGCCCCAAACTGAACAAAACTTATAGCTGGGTATAAGCTGATACTATGGGAATCAGATACGTAAAATATAAATCATTTTCTAATAGTCTTCTTCTTATCGTGTAAAAGTTTGTGTTTTAAATGTGCCTCAAAGAGACTTCTTTCGTGTAATTGACACATATTTTCAAACTTTTTCGAAAGTTCTATGACATGCCGGTTTCCTCGCGATGTTTCCACCACCGTTTGAGAATACTGGCATATTGCACATTTTCTAGAATTTGTTAAGTCGGGCTGCGGTTGATGATGATGAAATCTGAAGCGGAGCGGATCTCTTAAAGCAATAGATCCACGTAGATTAAATACGGACTTGTAGAAACTTCGGGATTCTCTCACTCAGAATTAATTGCATCCAAAGTTAAACCTCAACTGGGTACCTATCTGTTTCAACAAACTTTGTTTCATTTACTCGGTTTATTTAAAACGAAAATTACTTTGGCTTCCACAATTTCCACATGACATTACACTTTCAATAAGAACACTTCTGACAGAATCGCAGATATTGCTGCGAAATGTTTCTTTGAAAAATTGTTTATTGTTGCTTATTTTGACAGATTAATAGGCTTACCACAGGCTCTGTCTGGCTCTGTCTCTGGCTCTGATATGAGTCTATGTGAGTGCTCACCAGTGTATTTACTGTGTGTGTTATGACGTAGGATTTATTTAGTCAACACTCACACAGACTCAAAACCAGAGCCAGAGACGGAGCCAGACAGAGCTTGTGGTAGGCCTACAGTGCTAAGTGCAGGCTAATTTTGCTGTCTAATATCGCTTTTCTATACTTTATATCCCGCAATAAGTTGTCAAACGAAAACCTAAACAGTTCCTGAAAAAAACAAAATTACTGATTTTCTAGCTCAATGTTTCTTATCAACTTGAAAAGTCATAGGTAGTGCTTTATTCTATAGGTACTAATATAAGCGCTATTTTTATGCGAATAAGTCATATTAACCTAGATTATGATAATTTAATATTACGCAATTGTTTGTAAAAGTACAAAACTTCGTAAAAGCTTCCAAAAACTTGTATTACTTAAATTAATAAACTTGCTCTGCCCAGGAGGCTACCTGTTGATGAGCTCAAAGGACCATAAACTTGTAAACAACTCGGTAACTTTGAACCAATAAGCAACTTTTTTAATAAATTAGACGGATGAACCCACACGCTTGAAAACTTTCTAAAAAATACAAAGCTTTCATGGGTGTGTGTGTATGTGTAATGCTGCCTTCCTACGGTGCGTGGTTCTGCAGATCATCACGCACCGCGCACGACGTCGCACGGCAACGCACACATAAAAGACTCCTGTGCTACCGCGCACCTCGGCGCACGAGACCGTTCCCATGGTGTGTCGTGTGACAAACTTGGAAAATATAAATTTTAAAACGGGGTCGAACTGAAGTATTAACTCGTGTTGAAAAATACGAGCAGCATCAAGTTATGATATTTATTTGTATTTTATCGTCTTATTGGTTACAACTTTGTTGCAAAACTCTATAGCAAGTTTGGAAACTTTATATTTTCTGATACTTGTCTTTAGGTTTAAGTTTCTGAGGTACTGATCAATTTGTAACTATAGCTCATGGTTGCCGTCCCAAATTGAACTTTTAATAGGAATTTAACAGTGAACTGAACTTCATAATATGACATATTATGTCTTATTAGCATATTATTATGTATTCTTCTTCCATTACTTCATTTCTTATATTATGGTTTATGTTTGTTTTTTGATCGCTAAGTATCTAAAATGTTCATGTTTCTTTTATCTGCCATGTGGCGTCATGAATAAAATAGTTTTCTTTCTTTATTTTTCAATATTTTCTTCCATTAGGTATCCCATTTCATGAGGAGTCAAAATAAAATACTTATTTCTCTCCACGTATATTTTTTTCTCGCATAACGCATGTTTTTTTATTGTTAGAATAATTTAAAATAGACCGACAGAACATTAAGTAAAAGGTAACAAAAACCATCGAAAATTCAACAAAAAAACATTTAATTTTGAAAGTTTGAAGGGTGTGGGGTGCCTGTGAAATTACTGACACGTGCGGCTGAACATAATCTGTATGTTTCAAGATGATGGACGCAGGGCAGTTCATCGTAGGGCACGGTCCTAACGAGCGTGACCTATGAGAAAACGCTTTGTTATAGGCGATGGTTACCACTTAACGTCAGGTGGGCCATAATATGCTTATTTCATCAGCTTGTATAAAAAAAGTTACTTAAACAATAACAAATATTTTACCAATAAAATTAATATTGCCACCATGGAACTGAACCATGAGAACCTGACTTACAGAACATTTATTTTACATTGATTCATTATCACGGTATCTTTATTTGAATCCAGTCAGAGGTAATACGATTAAAACCTACTATCTTACCTTTCCTTACAAATCTCTGTAAAACAAGAAACACTCAATAAAAATCACGGCCAACAGAATTGAATAAAATAGGTTCCAATTTGTTCCCTCGTGTAAGTTTTCCAATATACCTACGGCAAACGAAGATGTAGCTTCTCTATTTCCTAGTAAACAGGTTACTTCCACCTCAATTGAATTTATTCAGTAAAGGAAATTTATGGGAGCGTTGCAAAAGCTTTTTAAAGCCTTAAATATAGTTATAGCGAACCACTTGAATTTACAAGCTTTTGGATATGCAACTTTTGCTCTAGCGTCTATAATTTACCGTTACATCAAAAATAACATACCTTCAACCCTTTCACTATAAATTTATTTACTATCAATCAAGATTTATGAATTTGAGGGTAGGCAAACGCTTACATTGCTCGCTTTGCGTCAAAAGATTAGCATACCAAACAAGCGCTTAAATAAAATGTGGTTTCATTGAAAAGTGGCTTCACTGAATTGATTAAATAGTTCAAACCCATAAACATCAAAGTGTAAACTAATCCTCTGTTTAAATTCTCATAAACTTTACAATATGAATTGACTTTAAAATTCAAATAGCTTTTGATGAATTTACTTTTGAAGTCAAAGTTTAAAATGTGCTATAAATTTTGCTACAATTACAAAATATTGGTTTGTTTAGTGGCCAGTGATGGACTAAAATAAGGGCCCCATCACGATCACATAATTTAATTAAACCATTTAGGGAAGGGAATTGCAATACGATTTATTGTACGGACCTGTAATGGGCTTTCAATTCGATGCTTCCAGTCGTTTTACAAATTCACGACATTCATTTTCTGTAACAGGTAACAGTAACAATAAATAAGCTGGTTACAGATCGGACGTATTTCTGCGCGTAAAATGTGTGCCATAGACCATGGGCCATGGTGTCACGCGCTTAAATTGCTCGGAGGCACGCTTATAAGCTGCGTGACCAAGAACACTAGGTACTTACATACGATAAAGAAAGATACATACTACAAAGATTTGTATAATGTCCCAAAAGTTAAGAGCCGAGCGCGGTTCGAACCGCGACCTTCCCCTTGGTACGGGGCTGATCTAACCGCTGTGCCATCGGCTCTTAACTTTTGGGACATTATAAAAGTTGTTGTGATTTCCTTAAGTGTAGTAAACACTATATTATTATATAATATACATGCCAAACCAAAGATACATACCATTTGCACGCGCTACTTGCACAAACGCGTGTACCTACATATTATTATATTTAATCAAAATGACGCGCATAATGTCGCAAATCATTTTGTTTTATAATAAAATGTAATAATATAATAAATGCTGATGGAAACAGCGTGCCCTACGATGCACTGACCTACGTCCATCAACTTGAGGTTCACAGATGTTCAGCCTCACGTGCCAGTAATTTAACCGGTAAAATTTGTAACCCTTCAAACCGAAACACAGCAATGCTGTTTCACAGTAGAAATAGCCATGGTGGCAGTACTTCCACGGATGAGCCCTTCACAAAGAGCTCTACTACTACTCATAAAACGAGCGTCAGATTAAGCACAGAAAATACATCCAATCTGTAACTGCCTTTATTTTATGTTAAACAAACGCTTTTCAAGCGCTTTTATCATAACAAAACGTCAATATAAATTCTAAAATTCAAATATTTTCGTTGACAGGGGTGTTGAGTTAAATTGGGAAAACTTTTCAAAGTGACGTCACTCAAGGGTACCCAGCAGGGTGCGGATAAGTGTTTTCCTTTTTGCCCAAAAATAGAATTCTAGGTAGCTAAATTGAATGTTGTGTCTTGGAATGCCTACTTAGATTTAATTTACGATTCTTGGAAAAGGTATTATGGTTGGTAAGTCTTATTTTCAACCGATGATTTTATTTTTGTATAAATATTTGGAGCTCTAAAGCCAGTCCGCGCACTACCAGCGCAGTACTGTGGTAGTGATAAGTGAAACTTTGTCAAATCTTCTTCTTCCTGCCCATATCCCAATTTATGTGGGGTGTCCGTGCCTTCCTCCTCCATTCCCATCTGTCAAAACAGTTGCCCCTGACTCTAAATCGTCTAGGATGCAAAATGCATGTGTTTTTGCTTATTTGATGATAGCGATCGTTGTGTCACTGATCCACACCGCATAACGCTGATTTGCGCAAGGTCGACACAAAATATAATTGAGGGGCCAACTTTCTGATAGTTCTAAAAACAACAACATTCAAATAACATTTAATATTCATACAAGTGTCAAACCAGACATTTTGGGTAATTATGAGGTCCAACACCAAAAGCCGCAGGGAACCGAAAAGTTCTTTAAATAAGAGAGAAAAGGTCAAACTTTTGGGACGTGTAAATATGACATCGGTTTGCAAACATCCCACAGGGCAATTTACACCAGCGACATTGCCAACTTAGCTAGGAATATGTATAAATTGTTTTATTATGCGTAATTTCATGAAATATTTGTTTGCGGTGGAACACAGCCGGTTGAATCGCGTGTGGATATAATATAGCGAATAGTGAATTGTTTGCATTAAATGTTTTGCCAGTAAATAAATAAATGGGTAATTTTTATTATTCGTTTCAAGTAAATTAGTTCTATATTTAAAATTACTTCTTAATTTGTTTTTTTTATTAGTATTAGTTATTTTCACAGCTATTTTGTATCATCTCATTGAGGAGTTCATTGGTTTATGTGCTTTTATATCATATTTCATATAATGCTATTGTACTGTTTGTTACTCAAATAAAAATATTTCAATTAATAATTCGACCAAATCCATGGCCAAACTGCTGAACCGATTTTAGTAAAATTTCTATGAGACTAATTTGGAAATAAAACAAATGAGATATTTTTTTTTTTTCAAATCGGCTAATGAATGAAAAAAATATGCGATATCAAACATTAAAACAAAACGGCTAAACGGATTTTGTTGAAATTTCTATAGGACCAATCTGGAAACTTTCCTGTTTTATTTTTGACAAAACATATAAAAAAAATTCACCAGAATTAAGACCCTCCTCTTTTTTATAGGAAATCGGTTAAAAAGACTAAATAGGTACATATACTTACTTTACATTGACTGGAAATTGCTAATAAATCACCCTATTTACGCACCTTACAAAATAACTTCACGCGGCCCATACCACGCGTTCACCCACATACCTTTCCTGTAAGAGCCAAAACCACGAATCGCTATTAATCCCAGAGCCGCGCCCTTAGACTCTGAAAACCATCTAGTAACTTCTCACTCGCTCATGCACCTTTTAAAAGATTAAAAAAAAAACTGAACTGATTTATCGAAAATCACGAGCAACTATTTTGTGTGGGATCCGATATCCGATTACAAAAACCGATAGAAAAAAAAAAACAACATACATAACAACTCTAGAAATGTCAAACCTCATGCCTATGACGATAACAACTTTTAAAACTTTTTGAATCGTTATAATATCACAGAAACGGTGGCTTGTGGGAAAAAAAACCTTTGTCCAAAGCTCTCGAAGAGAATGATTCTTAAGATATTTCATTCGTGATTCAATCAAAAATCTTCTCATTTTTCACAGATAAATCAAATAACTATCGTATGTCTATTCCGTCCTTCTGGAACAGCTGTAATGTGACTCAATGGCTCAGTGTCTTATAAATCTCTGGGCCATTATTTTCAGCCACAGAAAAATAAGTTCTAACAGAAGTTTTACTATGGCCTTCTTACTGCTGGCTTTGCTCACTATCCAGTTTTTTACAAGATATTAGTTAATAAGAAAAAAAATAACTGATCAAGCAGATCTTCAAAATTTTTAATGCTTAGATAAGTAGTACCTATGCGTAGCGATTAGTAATCGGAAAGTAGATATTTGACAGCCTTCACTGATAGCCAGTAACTATGCGTAACTAAAGAACGGCTGCACCGATTTGGTTAGAATTAGTGGGATGGTAGCTTTGAACCGGGAAAAGAACATATTTTTAATCCCGAAAAAATAACGGGAACAGGAACGGAGCAAGCGAAGCCACGGGCGGCCGCTAGTGTTAGATAGATTTTTGATTTTGATTTTAATTGTGCATACATAGCCGCAAAGCAAAATTTTAAGTGGAAATGTGCCAATGTTTGAAACATTAAAAAAGTTTAGGTAAGTGTTAGTGTTGTATTATGAATTAAATTAAATTACTACTACTATTATGGCTTATAATTATATTATTATCTACGACTAAACGATTCTTATTATTTTAGAAATGCATGGCTGACTGACCAATGAAATCTAACAGCGTTAAAACTTATTTTACATCTTTGGGATGATAAAAGCCCGCCATAACTCGTAAATGCCAGATTTCTGCTTTATCGCCACAGCCGCAGCTATCTCTTGATACCTTCATTTGTCAAGTCTGCAAGGCGTTAAAGGATTGGGAATTCTATTTAGTTGGACAAGCACGACTAGTATTACAGTTTCCAATATATCTTGACCCACGATCACTTTCTGTGTGTGAGTATAAATGCCGCCTGTGTATGTAGGTATGCATTGCAGCTGGAATGTCATGCACTTTTTATGTGTAAGCGTATGTAAGCGTAACTAGGTACTTGTCGGTACTTGGTTATCGAAAACAGGTAGCCGGCAATCTTGACGTGAAATCTTGTTACGGGCATAACGAGCAAAAGGCTTTCGAGCTTCGATACCAATTATAAGAAGGACTTTTATCATTCGAGACAAGTAACAACGTCCTAGGTCAAGTAGGAAATGTAAAACAGCAACACGAAATTTATTCCCAGACACGGAAAAGTTGCTGGCTGGCCTCTCAGTTGGTAGAAGGTCTGCCTTCTTCGCCGTAGATCGTGGGTACGATCCCCACCGAGGACAAATATTTGAGTGGTGAACACAGATGTTTGTTCCTTCGCTGGGTGTTCTATTGTATTTTAAATTATGTAATTACAACAAGCTATGGAGAGAGCTATGCTGATGGGAGTTTCACTTACATACATGGGACATAGCTCTTAGAATTAGTAAGTTGAAATGGCAATGGGCAGGTCATATAGCTCGAAGAACCGATAACCGTTGGGGAATAAAGGTTCTCGAATGGCGACCACGAACCGGAAGACGAAAAGTAGGGCGCCCACCCACCAGATGGACCGACGACATTGTTAAGATCGTGGGAAGCCGGTGGATGGAAAGAGCTCAGAATCGTTCTTACTGGAAATGTGTAGGGGAGGCCTATGTCCAGCAGTGGACTTCTTCAGGCTGATGATGATGATGAATTACAACAATGAGTAGAGATAGGAGATGGGAGATGGGTGGCTGAGATGATGGGCTATAGTAATAACCCATCTCAGCCCCACCCATTGTTGGGTATAGGCCTATGATGATCTTTAAATGGCCAAAATATTAAATTAAAATAATGTATCGTCTGAAGTTTAGAGATCCGTAAGTAACATTATACGGACGATTGGAAATTCATTTTATGTCCAAGTGAAGTCAAGTGGAAAACAATATTAGATACCTACAGTTACTCAATCTTCTACAAATAGAACTTCGATATTGGAAACTCAAGACAAAGTACCTACTTTTCTATCGATAGTAGAGTTGTGGAGTTGAAGAAACTTAAGTAGGCACATACTTACAAATCAGTAAGTGATGATCGGATTTTTATTTTTCGATTTAAGATGGGGCAATGCAATGCCATGGGGCACGTGAGGTAAATTTTCATTTAATAATCATCATCATCAGCCTGTTTGCACCCACTGCTATAAGGCCTCTTTATTGCGCCACTCTTTCCGGTCCCTCGCGAGTCTCATCCATTCATTCGCAGCACTCGCAACAATGTATTTCCACCAAATGAGTAAGTACTATAATTATGTACCTTACGATATGCGGTGACTTTGAACGCGAGCAGCGTTCAAGGGCTAAGGTAATACGATTACTCTTAGTACTTGACATGATTTGAAGCGTGTGGTTGCCGGTTAAACTGCAGGTGAGGCTGGCCATCTGTATGTCTCAAGTTGATGGAGCCAGGGCAGTGCATAAAAGGGCTCTTTCCTGACGTGCGTGACCTACGAGACAAAGTTTTCTTATAGACAATGGTTTCCGCTTAGCATTAAGCCATATGATTGTTCCATCGCTAGTTGTTTAAAAAAACTAAAATAACTAACTCTCATTATAAATTAAGAAAAAGCTTATTAGGAATTAATTAATGTAAACTTAGGTAAGTATTTGAAACGGTTTCATGTTTTTCGGATACTCTTAGGATTTTTGTTGTAAATGAAACTGATTATAATATCGTATGCTCTCCTTTTACCACGTTTCTCGTTTACGCAACACTAAAAACTAGCAAGATTATTTATTTTTCGCACAGGCGAAGGGATTACGAAGCTCAAATAAACACAGACGCGAAATAAAGTTTATCGATGTAAATAGACGAAAATAGATCTAAATTAAACAACGCTTGTATTCAAAAATTCCAAACGCAGGCTAGTACGACCGTAGTTGAGTTAAAAATAGAGACGTTTAAAAATATAATTATGTTGTTTTAAATCACATTGATAATTTTATTTTGTAATTTTATTTTCTTTTAGACCACAATATAACACCCAGACAGAGAACCAACATCTAAATTCACCACACAACTATATCACCAACCCCTGTACATGTGATTCTGCAAATATTATACACTTTCCTTTGACAAATATTTATTCTCGGTGGGGATCGAGCCCACGACCTAAAACACAGAAGGCAGAGGTAGGAACTGAACTACCAACTGAACTGAGAGGCCAGGCAACAGTCAGTCTACCCTTTCTGCTACTATTTTTTTTTTAATTCCATTTCCGTGTTTTATAATAAAGCTTTCAAAAATCTTGTTCAGCGGACTTTCAGATTAAAGAGGACAGTGAGTACGTTTACTGTTTCACATTGTTTAAAATATCCTCATGATAAATTATATTCAACAGCTCCCGACTACAGATACTTACCCTAGTACAAAATCACGATCAATAGTTTAATGTTTCATGTACACTGCAGACTGTGCTTGCAAATTGTTGCACGCCCTACATAAATCTTACCTATCTGTTCGTAATAGAAAGCAAATTCCGTTCACTGAGGAACTTCGGAAAACCAATTTTTACTACACAATATATTACGTAGAAAAGTGCATTATTGAGAACCAAATACACTCTAGACTAGGCTCAAGAGTAGTCTAGAGTCTAGGGTTTAGAGCAATTTTGCCATCGAAAATGCTGTTTTTTTTAACCAACGAGACATTCGTTTTGTTCAACACCTCCGGACTTCTATACCCACGGAGTGCCACTCCTTCATGGTAGATATTCCACATTCTCGTACAAAACGTTTCGATTCCACGTCGAAAGTTGGTAGTACGAACTGCTAAGACGTGGAACTCTCTACCGGTGTCAGTATTTCGAGTGAACTGTAGGCCTACCACAAGCTCTGTCTGGCTCTGCCTCTGGCTCTAGTTTTGAGTCTGTGTGAGTGTTGACTAAACAAATCCTACGTCGAAACGTCACACAGACATGACAGTTATAATACACTGGTGAATACTCACACAAACTTATAACCAGAGCCAGACAGAGCTTGTGGTATGCCTACAGGTGGATAATGGCTAAGTAAGCTCCATGCTAGGCTGCATCCTCTTTTTCCATCAGGTTGCTAAGCATTTGGCTGCTATCACGCAGCCAAATGCTTAGCAAAGAAAACATTATATTATTTTACTACAACATGCGCTAAATCTAATTATTCTTAGGGCCTCTTTGAGACGCACTTAAAATCCTTTCACCACACTTGGTTCAAAGGAATCAGTGACACGATAAGAAGAAGAAGAAGAAGGGCAGAAGGATGTCAACTACATTCGCGACAATTTTGTATTCAGACATGACAAATCAGGGTAATAAATTTATGTAACCGCGCCCTTAAAACAGTGCTTTGTTTCAAACTGAGAACAACAAGAAACTAGTGTAATGAGGGGTGAGAACCACGAATATCGCGATAACTAATATCATTATCGGGTGATTCACTGAAACCCGAAACCGCATAGTAAGTCGATTAAGACATGAATAAGATAATGGTTAATTATGATTATGAATAAAGGCTTGCGCACATCTTTAGGCAATGGCGATGGCGATCAGCTGAAGCGTAAATTCAAATCAATATAAAATATGAAAGCGATATTTGACTGCGGTTTAGCTGATCGCCATCGTTTAGATGTGCGCAGGTCTTAATACAGACAAGGCTGATTTTTTGAGCCTAACGATGAAGTATGTTTTTCATTCCTATCAACTACATATATTTATCTGGTTCCCATAGTACAAGTTCTGTTTAGTTTGGGGCTAGATAGCGTTATGTGAATTGTCCACAATATTATTATTATTATTTATGTTTATAAGTAAATATTCTATAATTTGTAAATATTATGTCAGCTATATACAGGGTTATTCATAATTAGCTGTAAATACTCAGGAATTAGGTTCAGCAAATAAAATAAAAAATATTTATGAAATGATTTTTTTTAAGTTTTGTTATGAAAATCCCGAGAAAATCGATAAAGAATATCCTTTGGAATCCTTGGCGCCTGACCTATTTTGACCTTTGATCCGCGCCCGCGCGCCGTGAGCGACACTCTGCGTTCAGTCACCGCCTGGGTGGGTCATCGTCCTGTTCTCCATGGCAATAATTATGCAATAGCCGTAAAAAAATTAATAAAAATAAAATTTTGAAAGCATTACAATTTCATTCGCGACGAAAAAATAATGTTGAAACAGTTGTTTTCGTTATGCTAATACTTTGTTTGTTCAGAGAGTTCGCGGAGATATTCATCTTATTCTAAATCCAGTTGAAGGAAACACTTAAGGCCTCTCAGTGAGTCAATTGCTCAAGTTTAGTGGAAAAACTCAGTATGGTAAAACCAGTAGGCCTACCACAAGCTCTGTCTGGCTCTGTCTCTGGCTCTGGTTTTGCGTCTGTGCGAGTGCTGTCTAAATAAATCCTACGTTGAAACGTCACACACACAGTATAATACACTGGTGAGCACTCACACAGACTCAAAAAAACACAACCAGAGCCAGAGACAGAGCCAGACAGAGTTTGTGGTAGGCTTACTGGTTGGGTTGAAGTGTTTACTGTTTTCTTTCAACGAATACAATACTTTAGCCTATTATTCTTTAATAGCAGTATTCGTGAAGCTCTTTGTGGGCTAGTCCGGGGAAGTACTACCACCATGCCTTTTCCTGCCGTGAAGCAGCTTGCTGTGTCTTGTTTTGAAAGGTGTGGATGCCGGAGAAATTACTGGCACGTGAGGCTGAACTGTATGTCTCAAGTTGATGAACGACGAGCAACGCATCGTAGGGCACGTTCCCGACGTGCGTGACCTACGAGGAAATGCTTTGTTATAGGTAATAGTTACCACTTAACATCAGGTGAGCCATATGCTTGTTCCATTAGCTATATGCATAAAAAAAAGCAAATCAATTTTGGAAGCACGCTGTTTTTCTTCTTTTTATCGTGTCACTTGTTTTTAGTGCTACTGGGTTTACTGCACTTGTAATAATTATAGGCATTAAATATATAATAGGTATCTAAGAGAGCCTATGCTATGAGAGCTATGAGAGCTATGGTTTCACTACGTGAGAGAATCAGGAATGAGGATATCCGTAGAAGAACCAAGGTCACCGACATAGCTCGTAGAATTAGTAAGTTGAAGTGGCAATGGGCAGACCATATAGCTCGAAGAACCGACAACCGTTGGGGAATAAAGGTTCTCGAATGGCGACCACGAACCGGAAGACGAAGCGTAGGGCGCCCACCCACCAGATGGACCGACGACATTGTTAAGATCGCGGGAAATCGATGGATGGAAAGGGCTCAGAACCGTTCTTCCTGGAAATGTGTAGGGGAGGCCTATGTCCAGCAGTGGACTTCTTCAGGCTGATGATGATGATGATGAAGAGAGCCTGTAAGTTTGTGCTAGTAAACTTACAGGCTGATCAATAAATAAATAATAATAATTGAACGATCACTTACCAATTCCACTTTTATTGTCAGATGAAATATTTGTTTGACATTGTATATCATGCTTCATAAACAGGTTCCTGAAGCATTTCAACAGGTGTGGTGTGTCGAAAAGTGTTACTACTTCTTTATTGTCAACTTTTGTGACCGGCTGTTCCACAGTGGCTCCCAAGATACTTAAAGCTCGTTTGTTCACGCCATCCATATCACAGACAGTGGCACATATGTTGAGCCCAGCGTCAAAGCAGTTTTGAAGGACCTTTAAAAGCAAATATTACAAATATATTATTATATTATATTACACCTGTCTGCTTCTATGGAAAACACCTACCGAAGCCATACCTATTGTAGTCAGCGCTACGGGTATAATAGCTACACAAATATTGCAATAAGTTAGATTCAAACATAAACATTCACATCATTCAGAAACAAGCAGCCATACACACAGTCACAATAATTAGTAAAGTTCTTGGGGACACAGTTTTTGTCAATTGGGAGGGAACTGATAGTAGTGTGAGGGAGTCTGAGCATGCTTTTCCCCGAGGGTCTTGGGGCGGGTGCTTGGAGTTAACCGAGCCTTAAAACTCGTGAAGAAAGCTTTTCACCTGTCTGCTTTAACTCGATAGACACAGGGCAGTGTCAGTTTCAACAACATCAGGCAGGTTATTTGCCGGTTCCATCAGCAAGCTATATAAAAAAACTATTTAAAAATAAACCAGTGTTATATTGAATTATAAGTATGTATTTACAAAAAAAAATTATTCAAGTATTGTATCAGCTATCTGGTTTCCATAGTACAATCTCTGCTTAGTTTGGGGCTAGATAGTGTTGTGTGAATTGTCCGCATTATTTATTTATTTATTTAGTGCCAGTGTGGTGAAAGGATTTCAAGTGCGCCTCAGAGAGGCTCCTTTTGTGCACTAGACACATGTTTTCGATTTTTTTATATTGTACGACATGTTGGATCACGATGTTTTCCTTCATAGTTTGAGAGTACTGGTATGGAACACTCTGCTATACCTAAGTGTCTGCTACCACTCCATTTAATAGTAGGTATGGGCGTAGAAAGATGAATTGAAGCTTTCGACAAAGAAAGTATCCATTATTCTTTTCGTATCTCACTATTCAATAACGATTTAAGCCGCTCGATTACGCTGGTTTTGGAAGGGCAGCTCAAAAGTTAGATAACGGAATCACTCGATAAAAGCTTAGATAAAAGTGTTGGCCCTTTTATTTCAAGATTTGATATGCAAATCAAAGTATCTCCTAAGTTTAAGTGAGACAAATACTAATATCTAATAATAAATCTATACTAATATTTAAACTTGTATGTTATTTACATAATCAAAAATTGATTTTCTACTTATTCATCAAGCTTATAAAGTTAAGTTTTCTAGTACAATCTCAAGGAAACACGAAATCTAAACTTAGTAGAGACGAAATGCCAGAATTAATTATTTTAAATTATTTTAGGGCGTTTTGTCGGATTCGTCCGTAATAAAACAGCACCGTTATTTAGAAAACTGTGCTTCATTAGAAGATTGATCGTGTCATCGTAAATCATAGCAGTGTCTATTTATTCAGCCCGCGGTTTTTACCGAAAAAGTTGAAACTTCCAAACTTTGCACTTTTTACCAAACTGCTGAGAGGAGGGTAATGTTGTTGACCCTAAGGAAAAGCAGCATACAATTATTTTTGTGTCAACTTCTAAGATAGGCTTCCATCAATTTTACATTAGCCGCCCGTCCCGATTTCGAGGAAGTAAAAAAATGATTTTACAAATCACAAAAAACTGGGCGAGAGATGATACTCACATTATGCTGATTTTCACATTAATTTAATATCCTTCTAAAATGAACAAAACGTGAAATTTTGTAAGTATAGATGTATGGATGAATGGATGGATGTTTGTTACTCCTTCACGTAAATACAACTGAATGAATTTTAATTAAACTGTACAATAATTGCATCAGAATAACACATAGGCTACAATTTATAAAGATATTGTAATAGGAACGGGGAGTAACAGGCCGCGGGTCTCCGCTTTATATCATACTTCTGAAATTTGTCAGTAGAGAGATACTTATTCAAATAAAAACTGATTACACAGACCCATGATATTATTTTTGTATTTTATATTTTATTCATGTATCGGGAACTGACCGACACGAATCACAGACTTCAAAGAACTTCTGTGAGTGAGATTCAGCTATGTCATAAAACAAATATGAGATTTCGTAAAAATAATATCAGACACATTGAAATGTTTGACTCATACGTGTTTACGTATGAGTCAAACATTTCAATGTGTCTGATATTATTTTAAAACAACTTGAATTTGAACTTGAATTTGATTTTATTATTGATAAACAGGGAAATGTAGATATTATTTATTTAGTTAGCTGATGTTTGTGTAATTTGTTAAATAATTATTTGTTCAAGAGTGCAAAATTGCTTTTTAACCGCGTGCTCAATTTTGATGACCGAGCAAGTGAAGGATTCAATCAATCAAAAGAGCACGAGGTGAAAAATCTTTGCACTTGAGTGCAACATGTATCTTTTCATCCCAACTCAGCGAAAAAATGACTAAATGCAAAACAGAAAATGGCGCGCGTAAAGCAATTTAAAAAAAAAGCAATAATCATGAAGGTTAAGAGTCTGAGGTTTTAATCAATTAAAAAGTTTGCATGATAAATTCTGCACCATGGAGGTAGAAGTTAAATAGGTTTAATGAGGTTTTGAATTCGTAAACTTAGTGCACACGATGTTCTAAATTCCATTTACCTTTCCTTTAGCAGATAAAAACGGCTTTTGCAGATATCGAAGAGCAAAAATACTCTTTCCGAGATGGGGGGGATAAATATAATATGATATGTATTTATAGATGTCTACTTAGGTCAAGGTAAGAGTAATTCGATATAACCGACCATAGACTATGACAAACGATGTTTCTGTCGCACTGGCTTCTCGGCGACTTTGAAGCCCGTAGCAAATGGACCGTGATGACTTGATGGATGATACCCATTGGAAGATGCCGGTGTACCCATCTGACACAACATACTGCACGGAAAAAAAAATATGTTTTAAACCAAGAATATTTCCCTTGGTCAAGACATTGCGTGATTCATATATGGGGAAAACAATATATTCTTAAAATTAGTAAATATTTGTCTTGTTATTAATTCTCCTTCCAAGTATATATATTCACAAATTAAGACAATATCTGTTCTTGCAATAGAAAAGCAACGTTGTCTTTGCATAAGCAAACACATTTTTTTAAGTTAAGATTCCTAAATTCTCATATTTAATACCATTATGTCTTAAATATAGCATGTAATCATCGAATTTATTCTTGGTATTTATGAGGATATCTCATATCCTCCTTCATCTAGAATATATTTATTGGTCAAGAAATGATATTGTTTCTGATCAAGAATATATCTATTGGTCAAGAATTTCCGTGATTCATATATGGGGAAAACAATAAATGCTTGTATTGAAACAGAACTATTTTCAATACGAGTAAATAAATGTTTAAGTCAAGATATTTGTCTTCCTTCGAGTATTTGCATACTTGTGATTAAATAATAATTTTAAGTATAATGCTTTTCTCAGTTGAACACTTTGTCCAATGGATCCCGGAGTTTTCTTACAAGAAAATAAGTTCTCCGTATGAAAAATAAATGATTTGTAAGAAGAATGGTATTTACTTATCTGTGTGCTACTGCATATTTCAGTGAAGCAGTTTAAATTCTTGCATCAATTAGTTCTATTTTCACACTGAGAATAATTTATCTTTAATGAAGAATGCCAACAATCTTAGTAACAGTTGCTGCTCTCCAGTAAAGAAGTTTTAGCTATTAGTTCAATAACATAAGTTATTCTCCGGAGATCAGGTTGTCTTAAATATAAAGTCTTAATGTTCTTAGTTCGATGATCATGCATTTTTAGTGAAGAAGTTTTATTTCTTAGTTTAATAATATTAAGAAATTTATACGGAGATCAGATTGTTTTGCAAGAATAATATGAATGTTTTTGGATCAATACTTATACTCATTTCAGTAAAGAAGTTTAGTTCTTAATTCAACAACAATAAGCAATTGATACGGAGATCCGATTGTCTCCAACCAATAATGTTAATATTGTTGATTTAAGAACGTGTACCTACTTAACTGAAGAAGTTTTAGCTCTTGATGTAATTCACTGTATGTTTCATTCGGAGATCAGACTTCTTTTGGCTCAATTATAATGTGTTTCACTGAAAGAAATCCCAGTTCTTGGTTCAATGTATGAATGTTTTATACGAAGATCAGATGGTCTTCAACGAATAGTGTCATTATTATTGATTTTAAATCGTTGAACTTCAGTTAAGAAATTTTAGTTCTTGATCTAACTCATTGCATGTTTCATTAGGAGATCAGATATCTCTTGGCCTAATAATAATGTATTTCACTAAAAGATATCTAAGTTCTTAGCTCAAAGCATAAATGTTTCATACGAAGATCAGTTTGTTTCCAACTAATAATATCATTATTATCGATTTGAAACCCTCGTTCTTCAGTAAAGAAGTCTCAGTTCTTAATCTAATTCATTTCATGTTTCATACAGAGATCAGAAATCTCTTGGCTCAATAATAGTGTATTTTACTGTAAGAAATCTCACTTCTTGGTCCAACGCATGTCATGTTTCATACGAAGATCAGATTGTCTCCAACGAATAATGTCATTATTATTGATTTTAAAACCGTGTTCTTCAGTAAAGAAGTTTTAGTTCTTGATCTAATTCATTTCATGTTTCATTCAGAGACCCGGAATCTCTTGGTTCAATAATAAATTATTTTACTATAAGAATTTTCAGTTCTTGAAACTTCTTCACTAAAATAACATTATTATTGAGTAGGTACCATTTGAAACATGAAATGAATAAGAAAAGCGCTAAAACTCACTTACAGAATAACGAGCCTGCTGCACCTTCACATCTTCCAATCTGATCTCCGTGTGCCATTTCATGCCTGAAAATAGATATAAATAAGTTGGAAATACTCAAGGTAATAAAATAATAAAATAAATTTTTAATTATATGAAATATTTATTAAAAAATAAACATCTTAAAACAACAGTAGGTATTGGTCATTTTATTTAAATATTTGTTAGGTATTCATTATAATTATTACCTTATAATGTTATGCAAGCTCAAGTTATTATAAATCATGAAGGTGCTAATCAGTGCCTCTCACTCGCAGACTAATTTTTACATTGGCTCATAAAATCCACTTTCACTATAAATCTACTTCTCACGAGTGAAGCTATAGGCATGTACCTAGCTTCACTCGTGAGAAGTATAGATAAGCGCCGCAATTTAAGACTTGTTCCTTTATTGTACTTATGCCATCAGATTCTTAAAACTAGTAATATAACATAATATTTGTCTAATACAATAATTATCATTTTGTACTGTAGCCACAATACTAAACCTTCTGAATGTTTATCCTGCCCAGCTGGTTTTTACTTAGTTACTACCATAATCACTAATTGATGTCCCGTCCATTTGCTGATTTAAATCAAAATTGAACTGATTCCCAGCATACCTACCTATACTCACCTGAGTATAGGAACCTATGTAGAGGTTAACAATGGAGTTGCTTCTAGAGAAATGGAATATGCCACAGGATATATTTACAAATTTCAACGGTAGGTGAATATTAATCTACTGAATTAATAATATTAAGTACTTACTATTCCATGTTGTGCAAAGTATTAAATTATACATTAGTGTCATAAATTCATCTAAATACAATTTTAATGTGTTAATGAGCTTTAGGCTGCTAACAACCGGTATATTAAGAGCGAGTCATGCGAAAATTTGAGATTAAAAGAAAAAAATCATAACTAAATAACTAAGAGACATTTTAAAAATCGCAAAAGGACTAATTGTAGACTATACATTTGAGATTAATTCGAATTTAAGTGTGTTAAAAAAATATACTATTTAACATGACATTCTATTTAACGCTAATGAAAATCGTATGTCAGCGTTAAATAGAATGTCATGTTAAATAGTATATTTTTTTAACACACTTAAATTCGAATTAATCTCAAATGTATAGTCTACAATTAGTCCTTTTGCGATTTTTAAAATGTCACTTAGTTATTTAGTTATGATTTTTTTTTTATAAATCTCAAATTTTCGCACGACCCGCTCTTAACTGTGGATCAATTAAAAGATATCAATGAAAATATCCTGAAAGAACTGTGCCCAAAGATTGGACTAAGAATAGACGAGTATTTGGTAGCAACCTGCACAGTAAGTTTCCTACCTACCTATTGAATATTCTGTTTCTAATGATAATATTATTTTATGATCACAATATGTTACACCATTAAACTCTTTATAACAAACACAATTATAAGCATCATCATCAATTTCAGTAATATTATTTAGTTTGAGTATTTTTCCAGTATGGAAACAATATTTAACTCTGTTAGAAATTACAGAAATATTAACATCTCAGATTTTCACTTTACACTTGATTGACTACTTGAGAACTTCAATCGAAGCTTACATGGAAAATTTAATTCAATTATTTAACTGCACATTAAAACCGAAACATCATTTTCTACTACATTACCCAAAAAGTTGGTCCATTGATGTCCCGTCCATTTGCAGATTTAAATCAAAATTGAACTGATTCCCAGCATACCTACCTATACTCACCTGAGTATAGGTACCTATGTAGAGGTTAACAATGGAGTTGCTTCTAGAGAAATGGAATATGCCACAGGATATATTTACAAATTTCAACGGTAGGTGAATATTAATCTACTGAATTAATAATATTAAGTACTTACTATTCCATGTTGTGCAAAGTATTAAATTATACATTAGTGTCATAAATTCATCTAAATACAATTTTAATGTGTTAATGAGCTTTAGGCTGCTAACAACCGGTATATTAAGAGCGGGTCGTGCGAAAATTTGAGATTTAAAAAAAAAAAATTCATAACTAAATAACTAAGAGACATTTTAAAAATCGCAAAAGGACTAATTGTAGACTATACATTTGAGATTAATTCGAATTTAAGTGTGTTAAAAAAATATACTATTTAACATGACATTCTATTTAACGCTAATGAAAATCGTATGTCAGCGTTAAATAGAATGTCATGTTAAATAGTATATTTTTTTAACACACTTAAATTCGAATTAATCTCAAATGTATAGTCTACAATTAGTCCTTTTGCGATTTTTAAAATGTCACTTAGTTATTTAGTTATTAATTTTTTTTTTAAATCTCAAATTTTCGCACGACCCGCTCTTAACTGTGGATCAAATAAAAGATATCAATGACAATATCCTGAAAGAACTGTGCCCAACGATTGGACTAAGAATATAGCTAAAAAAAAAATAGATGAGTATTTGATAGCGACCTGCACAGTAAGTTTCCTACCTACCTATTGAATATTCTGTTTCTAATGATAATATTATTTTCATGATCACAATTAATCTCTTTATAACAAACACAATTATAAGCATCATCATCAATTTCAGTAATATTATTTAGTTTGAGTATTTTTCCAGTATGGAAACAATATTTAACTCTGTTAGAAATTACAGAAATATTAACATCTCAGATTTTCACTTTATACTTGATTGACTACTTGAGAACTTCAATCGAAGCTTACATGGAAAATTTGATTCAATTATTTAACTGCACATTAAAACCGAAACATAATTTTCTACTACATTACCCAAAAAGTTGGTCCACCAATATTGATAAGTGCTTTTAAATTTGAGGCCAAGCACAAAGTGTTGAAAAACTATGCACAATCAATAGCTAGCCTTAAAAACTTGCCACTAACACTTGCTACAAGACATCAATTGACGAATAGTCATAAATTACTTGTTAGCACTGGACTTGCTGATCGCTATGTACACGGAAAAATACTCAAACTAAATAATATTACTGAAATGGATGATGATGTTTATAATTGTGGTTGTTTTATAGAGATTAATATGAAGTGAAGGAAAAGGCTCTACATAGCAAGCAAAGTGTTCAACCGTATCTAATTATATAATTTTGCAATAAATGTAAGCAACGCATTATCAACTTCTTTTTGATAATCAGATAAATTTGTGGTTTGATACCCAGTATTATTATTCAATTTAAGGCTTTCTTTCAAAGGTGTTAATTCAGACGTTGAACCAGAACTAGTTTGCTTTGCCACTAACATCAAATACATTGGCATCTGAGATGAGATTGCTACTTGAGGTTTCGTGATAATGAATTAAATGCTTCTTTAAATCACTTTTAGAGTGATATAACCTGGCACAATTTTCTTCAGGACATTTAAAATAATTGACAATATTATGTGCGTAACGCAAATGCACAAAGTATTGCTGAAAATCTTGATATTCGTTGCGACATTCAAGGCACTTCATCGTGCAATAATAGTACAGTATATTTCAACAAGATTAACCATACATTTTGTTTACATATTAGCAAGCGACAACAAATCTGCGATGTATGGTACAATCTTATCATACTTTGTTTCTATTTTATAGACACAGCGCTGAATCAGCACGTATAAATGCGCAGCAGCTGCTGGGTACGTGGCGTGAAGCGCGTGGTATGATTTAAACAGTGTGTCAAAAGCTTTCATTGGCGAGGTAAACTTGTACATAACCTTGTCAATTACTAAATAATAGTTTTCGTTACCATCATCACCAGCAGCACATTTTATTAGATACGGTTGAACACTTTGCTTGCTATGTAGAGCCTTTTCCTTCACTTCATCTATTTTCATTTGAATATCTCCAGGATTTCATCACCAGCAGCACATTTAATTAGATACGGTTGAACACTTTGCTTGCTATGTAGAGCCTTTTCCTTCACTTCATCTATTTTCATTTGAATATCTCCAGGATTCTGCAAACAATAGCAATCATATAAAAATTGCAAAATTGATTAACATACCTACAAAGCACACGCGTTTAGTTCCAACATTATATATGGGCAAGCTTATGATCAAGTGAATATGTTTGTTCCCACTTATTTCCGAAAGGGCAAAATGGATTTGGATGAAATTTGATATAAATAATAATAAATAAATATTTAAGACAATCCACACAACACTATCTGGCCCTAAATTAAGAGGGAATCATACCGGCGACTCTCCATACAAACGTAGTCCCCTATTTCCTCCCTGGATAATGCCTCTAGAGTAACCATTTTTTCTCATAAAATCCAGATCTGCTATATACGTGCTCGTATGTTTTCCTTTTTTTCAGAAACTTATTGATAAAGAAAATATCACCTCCAATTCATATTTCATATAAATCATAATGAGGATCATATTTTCTTTATCAATAAGTTTCTGAAAAATAGGAAAACATACGAGCACGTATATAGCAGATCTGGATTTTATGAGAAAAAATGGTTACTCTAGAGGCATTATCCAGGGAGGAAATAGGGGACTACGTTTGTATGGAGACTCGCCTGTGTGATGCCCTCTTAAGCAGAACTTGTACTATGGGAACCAGATAGCTGATATACTACTTACATACATTTATTTTCTAAATACATACATAGAATACAATATAACATAACACCCAGACAGAACAGACATCTGTGTTTACCACACAAATACCTATTTGTTCTTAGAGGGGATCGAGTGCAGAAGGCAGAGCTACTACCAACTGAGCTGAGAGGCCAGCCAAATATGAATGTAAGTTATACCCTGGTTAAACACAGGTTACTCTTTATCCAGGAAAAAACCAAGACATACCCTAAAATAACGTAACCGCGAGTTATAGATATTGTACCATTCAACGAAATAAAATAGTACCCCAATATATTTACCTCAACGTCAATTATGAAGTTCTCTACGCATTCTAATGTGGAAAATTTTCTTCGCTTGTTCAGTCTTCCTCTCGGGGGAATCAAGTAGGACAACAGTTTTATTTGATCCTGGCACTTTTAGATCTGAAATGTATAAAACAGATGATTTATTTTAAAGTACCATGCGAGCGGATGCTAGTTACATAAATAATTTAAATAAGAATACTGAGTCATTTAGGACTCATAGTCAGATTCAGGTGATAAATTAATATTCTCGGAGTTTCAACCATAAACCTAATCAATAAAAAAAAGACGGGTTGCACTCCGGGAGTGCCGGCAGAAGTGAAAACTTGATTATTAACGTTGAGCATGTTTGATATTTTGGAATGGTTAGGGGGGGCTTGTTTGTTATTTGGCACGCTGTAACATACACGAACATTCGCGCAAGCGCCCTGCGCTGCCTAAACGAAACAGTAGGCCCAGGCATACATTTTCGCCGCGCCGTAGAGAGGGGATAGCTGTCTACTCTCCATCCGTCTTACGCTTTTTCGATCAGGTCACGTGTCCTGACGCGCTGACGTGAGTTTAAGATTTTATACCCATTACAGAAAAAGTGCTCAACGCCGCTAAAGAAGTTTTCACTTCAAAAATAAATTGTGTTTTATTTGTAATTATTACCATCATCAGGCTGCTTTTGAATACTTTCATATATAGTCATCAATGTGTCATCTTTCGATTCACCAAATTTGAGGCTGATTATTTTATTAATAAACCAATTCCAATTTCTGAAAAAGCATGTTGATCTTTCAGGATACAGTTTTTCAAAGTCCAGGTTTAACTAGAAACAAGAATTCGGTATTAACAAATCTGAAAACATTATAGTTTTACAGAAGTATTTGGCATGCTGGTGTTGGACTAATTTAGTTAGACCCAACATAAATAAATAAATATTTGTAAACTGTCACAACACTATCTATCCCCAAAATATTCTGAGTAAATTTAGATTCAAAATGGTTAGTGAACAGTCAAACATCGAATAGGTAGACAATAATTTTTATATACAGGATAGTTTTTTGAGAGGGGCGGTGATGGCCAAGGCCAAAACCACGAGGGTTAGGGAAAAGTCGTGAAAGGAGTCATGCCCTCAATTTATAAGAAAACAATAACTGCATATTTATTTTATTCAAAAATCTTTTACTTGTGACGGAAATGGTCCCGAACGATTTTTTCAAAAAATTACACCCTGTATTATTGAACCAATGGATTATGTTGCTGGTAAGATTCAATCTTTGCAAACAAATGGTTTACTAAAAATGAATGGAAATAGCAAATTTTCACTTGGCCATTACCGCCCTTCTCAAAAAAACACCCTGTATATGACACTTAATTTCAATTGTTTCGTTAACTTTTTATTTTTACCTCATTTATTACCCCCTATCTGATTTAACTTAGATTGTTTATAATAATATAATTTGTCATAGGTATATTTATTATCATGTGTAGGTATAATGTACTTATATTATGTATTTATAGAAACATGTAGCTATTTATTTATAGAATGTACATACTCAATGTATTTTATTTAAGTAGGTAAATATGTATGTATTGATTATATTTATGTATGTATATAGTCTATATAAATTTACTTAGGTATGTAAATGCCCTTATTTTTTATTCTTTACTATTTTTTCTTTGTGCACCCTAGCCAAACATATATAGATAGATAGATAGATTAACTCTTTATTGTACACAAGGATAAATACAGAAACTATTACAAAATAATGAGTACAACGGGCGGCCTTATCGCTAAGAGCGATCTCTTCCAGACAACCTTTGGATGGAAAGGATAGATAAAAAATCGGATAGACGGCGGTGCACAAAAACTTTTTTAAGAAGATATTACATAAAAATAAGAAAAATAATAATAATACTGTGAATACATACTACTTATACCTATTTTAATATAAGTACACAATTTCTTATCTATTAATATACATACATGCAACTTAATATAAATGTATATACAATACATACACTATGATAGATACCTAAATATTAGCAGACAAGGATAAGTAATGGTCATTAACCTTAGTTTTAAAAATGTTGAGCGATTTGGATAAGCGGACAGACACAGGCAAGGAGTTCCATAACCAACCACCATAACCATATGAGTAGTTTAAGGTGGGCGATAAAGATTTATATTCTACAAAGATACAATGTCAAATTGCCTTAGTTGATGAAAATGTTCGCTTCACTCACTCAATCAATTACCTATATATAATATATATTATAACATACAGACACTGTACAAACATGTTTATCCTCGGCGGGGAGGGAACCCATGACCTATGCACAGAAGGCACAGCTACTACCATGCCAACTGAGCTGTGTGGCCGGCCAAAACCATTAAAATAATATTATCATTAGAAACAGAATATTCAATAGGTAGGTAGGAAACTTACTGTGCAGGTCGCTATCAAATACTCATCTATTTTTTTTTTAGCTCTATTCTTAGTCCAATCTTTGGGCACAGTTCTTTCAGGATATTGTCATTGATATCTTTTAATTGATCCACAGTTACATCATTTTCTAAAACAAAAATTCCCCTTATCACTAAAAAAAATATTATTTATCTAAATGCGAAGGATATAATTAATATTCACCTACCGTTGAAATTTGTAATTATATCCTGTGGCATATTCCATTTCTCCATTAGAAGCAACTCCATAGTTAACCTCTACATATCTCTCTCTATAAGTATGCTGGGAATCAGTTCAATTTTGATTTAAATCTGCAAATGGACGGGACATCAATTAGTGGTTATGGTAGTAACTAAGTAAAAAACAGCTGGGCAGGATAAACGGCACCTTTCAGCAGGTTTAGTATTGTGGCTACGGTACCTAGATTACAGTTACAAGAACTTCTGCTTATTAGGTAGAGATTACATATTTTCATCACCTCGGTTCCTCGGTTCAGTAATACAGAATGATTGTGAGATTGACAGGGAAGTAAAGAGCAGGATAAACGCAGGATGGATGAAATGGCGACAGGTCACAGGAACAACGTGCGATCCGCGAATGCCCCTTAAACTAAAGGGGAAGATTTACAAGACGGTTATAAGACCTGTCGTTTTGTATGGGTCTGAGTGTTGGGCCACCAAAGGGATTGATGAAAGAAGAGTGCATGCAGCGGAAATGCGAATGTTGAGATGGATGTGTGGAGTGACTAGAATGGATAAGATAAGGAATGAGTATATTAGGGGCAGTTTGAAAGTGGCGCCTGTGACTGAAAAGATGAGAAGCAATAGGTTAGCATGGTACGGGCATGTTATGCGAAGGGAAGAATGTCATGTAACGAGAAGAGTGCTAAATATGAATGTGAATGGTTATAGAAGTAGAGGTAGGCCAAAGAAAAGATGGATGGATTGTGTGAAGGATGACATAAGTAAGAAAGGAGTGACTGTTGAAATGACGGCTAATAGAGGAGAGTGGAGAACGAAAACCTGTTGCGCCGACCCTACATAAAGTGGGACAAGGACAAGATAATTTTTACATATTTTCATCACCCAGAGAGACATAACCTGAAAGGCAGTCCAGCAGCCTTACCGCCAGCCTTACAGCAGCTGCAGCAGCCTGCTACGTAGCAGAAGGCAGTGCCAGCGGCTGTGGTAGGTACCTAACCAGTGAATTTGAACATTGAAGCGCAAAGCATTTTTTGAGTTTAATTCGTCCGGGCACCGCGAATGGTATACCGCCTCGCCTAATATAAGTAGTACCTACATAGAACACCTATCCCAATCAAACGATAAGTGCATACAATAAGCGGAAAGTTTCTCAACATGGCGCCGGCCGGTACTATGTCTGAGCGTGCGTCGGTCCGATAACAAAATGCAACAATTCTAAATACACTTACAACACAACACAATATCAATTACCTAGGTACTTACTTATTATTCTCAATAACTCAAAAACTTACATGCCAGGCTCGAATCTCAGAATAAATGGAATGGAACTCAATAATCAATCACACACAATACAACTCACCGCTCCGGCGCAAGCAAAGACAAGACTAAAAAGAGTGTTGCCCGCTACAAAATGTTAGTTACCAAAAATAAGGCCGTATCTTTCACATTTCTCCACTATTTTTACTGACGTTGACTCACTACGAAATAATTATTATTCAATCGATAAGCTATAGACGGTAGAAAGGGTGATGAAAGGATTTTGTGCACCACGAGCCTCTTTGTGGTCTTTCATGCACTTATGCATTTTTTGTGCTAGTTAACCATACAAAGTTAGTGAGGTATATTCAGAGGTAAAGCCAAACAGTGAATCTGGATAGAAATACTTCCTCAAAGTAGATAAAACACAATGCGTGATGGACTACATAAGTTTTGACTGGCCTCTCAGCTCAGTTGGTAGTAGCTCTGCCTTCTGCGCCGTAGGTCGTGGGCTCGATCTCCACCGAGAACAAACATTTGTGTGGTGAACATCTATGTTTGTTCTCTGTCTGGGTGTATATATTGTATTCTAAGTATGTATTTACAATAAAAAGTATTTAAGTATTATATCAGCTATCTGGTTCACATATTACAAGCTCTGCTTAGTTTGGGGCTAGATAGAGCGGTGTGGATTGTCCACAATATTTATTTATTTATAAATAGGTACGTACTTAACTTTTCAGAGCATTTGGATCGCATTACGCGATCTCAGTTCGGAGCGAACTACTGGTCTAGATGTTTTCGTTTTTTTGCTTCCGTGGTAAAGACCGATTAGTGATACATAGGGCTCCCGTGTATAGGATATATTTTATAAGCACTCGGCAAGAGCCTAACCGAGTGAACGCATGCATTTTCAATTATTTTCCCTACAACTTGGGAAAAACACTGCAACACCGGATCTATGCCTAAACGCGTAGCTATCTACATATAGTTTGTTTCGTTTCCTTGGTAAAACCAAGAAACGTGAATTTGGTCTAAAACACACCTTTGAATCATTGTTTAAATTCAAGAATGTTTTTGTTTTGGACTCAAGACATCTTTTCTTAAATATTTTTCAAGATTTCCATGCTAAAGTCAAGAAACGTCAATTTGGTGTGAAACACTCATTTGCATCATAGTTTTCATACAAAAAAATTATAGTTTAGGTTCCTACCTACTTAGGTGGGTAAACAAACTTAATTATTAATTTTATAAGCATTTGTCACACGGAAATAGATATGATTTTGGGGCATGATAAATTGATTCCTAATCGGAAAAATAGGTGCAAATACTGGCATGACATTCAAGGCGTGTGCCATTTTTAGGGTTCCGTAGCCAAATGGCAAAAACGGAACCCTTATAGATTCGTCATGTCTGTCTGTCTGTCTGTCTGTCTGTCTGTCCGGCCGTGTCACAGCCATTTTTCTCTGAAACCATAAGAGCCTGACTGATGAAACTTGGTGAGTAGATGTATTCTGTGAACCGCAATAAGGTTTTTACACAAAAATAGTAAAAAAACTATACATTTTGGGGGTCCCCATACTTGAAACTGAAACTCAACATTTTTTTTTCATCGAACCCATACGTGTGGGGGTATCTATGGATAGGTCTTCAAAAATGATGTTGAGGTTTCTAACATCGTTTTTTTCTAAACTGAATAGTTAAAACTTAGCTCGACCAAATTGAT
Organism: Thera obeliscata; assembly: GCA_947578465.1. Lineage (NCBI taxonomy): Eukaryota > Metazoa > Arthropoda > Insecta > Lepidoptera > Geometridae > Thera > Thera obeliscata. The sequence continues at coordinate 3,016,736 of OX387929.1, read as the reverse complement.
ATCGTCTATGGAGTATAATTTAAGGTTCATTTTGGGTAACAAGGAAATATCATAGTGTAAATCGTTTACAATTCTAGCTTGATTTTACGGAGGCGGCTGGTAATTGGGTGGTGGCTGGATTTCGGTCATGTTACCCTATTCTAATGTATTAAAAGTATGTATTTACAAAAAAATACATATAAGTATTATATCAGCTGTCTGGTTCCCATAGTACAAACTCAGCATAATTTGGGGCTAGGTAGTGTTGTGTGGAATGTCCTAAATATTTATTTGTTTATTTATTTTAATAGCACGTTCAACCAAACAATGAAAATCTTCAGCCTTATAATATTAGTATATGTATAGATTATATATTTTGTATATACTTACTTAGAATACAATACTTATGTATTCCTAAAAACATACCTTTAAAGGGTCGGCAACGCACTTGTGACGCCTCTGGTATTCAGGGCGTCCATAGGCTACGATAACCGCTTGCCATCAAGTGGACCATGTGCTTGTTTGCTTACTATCTTGTACAAAAAAATCTAGAACACCCATACAAAGAACAAAAATCTATGTTCACCACACAGGTATTTATACTACCAGCTGAACCGTGACGCCTGTCAAATCGTAGGGCACGTTTCTGATATACGTGACCTGCAAGGCAATGCTCTACTATAGGTACTTACTTTACTTGCTTTACTTTACTTTAGTGATTTGAAAATGGAACGCTTTCAGCATCGTTTCACAGCAGTAAAAACTACTTACTGATGTATATGATTTATAGACTTATTAATATCATCATCACCATCATCAGCCTCTAGAAGTTCACTGCTGGACATATACCCCTATCATCAGCCTCCCCTACACATTTCCAGGAAGAACAATTCTGAGCCCTTTCCATCCATTGGCTTTCCACGATTACGTCTTTTTTTGAAGTTTGTTTAACGTTCATATCTTCATATACGCCCGCGAGTCAAAGTTTAAAATGTAGGTATCTCTAACATGTTTTTAATCAGAAGCGTAAACTCTTGCTTTAAGAATATTATTGTTAAACGAATGTTTAAACGCCATCTAGACGTTAACAGCAGAACTACATAATTATTTTGTTCAACAACTTATTTAATAAAAGCTTTCAATTTTCCCAGCTTGATTCATTTTACAATGAATTCACATACTTTTTAGTGTCATATTTATTTGTGTAATTCTTGCTTACCAAAACTTAACAAAGTAAAAAAATATTTTTTATTCAACTAATAAAATATTATGTATACCTACTTAGCTCCACTAAAACATTTTATCATTTTTATTGAAATAATAATTAAGTAGGTATGCCAGTTAACATAGACATTATAATTAATTGTAGAAGGAAATATTTTCTTGACTTAAAATTTTGGTTCTTCATCAATTATTTTAGAAGCGATATTCTTCAGTTAAGTAACATTGTACTCACAGCAAAGCTTTTAAATTTGTTTAACCAACAAAAAGAGGACTCAATGGCAGACCGTTATAATTCTCATTTGAAAAACAGTACGTAATCAAATCAAAAGAGACAGATTTTTTATTGTAAAACAAATCTATCTTCAATTCAGTAAATATTTCTTTACATAAAATGTTTGTTCTTGGCTGATATTTGAATCCATATTCTTAGGTTAAGAGGCAATAGTTGTCACTTGAGAGCTTTTATAAGACAATTATTTTCTTGCTGTTAAATATTAGATTCTAAAATTATATTATCTTTGTCGTATTTTGAATCAAAAGTGTTAAACTCTTGTCTAAACAATATTATTGTTGAAAGAATAAATAATAAATTCTTAATGCAATTTAATAAAATTCTTGTTTATAGTTATAAGCAAAAAAATACTTTGTTTGTAAAATAACCAAATCATTAATTCTTGAGTAAAGAAAGTTTTAATTCTTCATGAAATAATAATGAAGAATTTCAGTTAACACAGACATTATTATTTGTAAAAGAACATCCATATTCACCGAAGAAGATATTTTCTCGACTTAAAATGTTGGTTGTTTATCAATTTTAGAAACGATATTCTTCAGTTAAGAGAAATTGCACTCACAGAAAAACTACTGAATTTGTCTAACCAAGTAAAAGAGGTCTCAATTGTAGACCATTATAATTCTCATTTGAAAATCAGTATACGTATTCAAACCAAAAGAGACAGATTTTAAATTGTAAAACAAATCTATCTTCGATTAAGTAAATATTTCTTTACATAAAATGTTTGTTCTTAGCTGATATTTGAATCCATATTCTTAGGTTAAGAGGCAATAGTTGTCACTTGAGAGCTTTTATAAGACAATTATTTTCTTGCTGTTAAATAGTAGATTCTTAAAATATATTATCTATGTCATATTTTGAATCAAAAATGTAAAACTCTTGTCTAAACAATATTATTGTTGAAAAAATAAATAATAAATTCTTAATGCAATTTTATAAAATTCTTGTTTGGAGTTATAAGCAAAAAAATACTTTGTTTGTAAAATGAACAAATCATTGATTCTTAAGTAAAGAAAGTTATAATTCTTCATGAAATAATAATAAAGTATTCTAGTTAACACAGATATAATTAATTGAAAAGAACATCCACATTCACCGAAGAAGATATTTTCTCGACTTAAAATGTTGGTTGTTTATCAATTTTAGAAACGATATTCTTCAGTTAAAAAACATTGCACTCACAGAAAAACTTCTGAATTTGTCCAACCAAGTAAAATAGGTCTTAATGGCAGACAGTTATAATTCTTAATTGAAGAACAGTAAGTATTCAAATCAATAAACATAGAGTTTTAATTGTTGAACAAATCATCTTCAATGGAGTAAATATTTCTTTACCTAAAATGTTTGTTCTTAGTTGATAGTTGAATCCATATTCTTAGGTTAAGAGGCAATATTTTGTCATTCGAGAGTATTTAAAAAACGAATATTTTCTTGATTTTAAATAGTAGACTTTATTTAAAATGAGTATTTTATGTATTTTGAATCAAAAGTATGAAAGTCTAGTTTCAATAATATTATTGTTGAAAAAATAAATAATAAATTCTTAATGCAATTTTATAAAATTCTTGTTTGGAGTTATAAGCAAAAAAATACTTTGTTTGTAAAATGAACAAATCATTAATTCTTAAGTAAAGAAAGTTGTAATTCTTCATGAAATAATAATAAAGTATTCTAGTTAACACAGATATAATTAATTGAAAAGAACATCCACATTCACTGAAGAAGATATTTTCTCGACTTAAAATGTTGGTTGTTTATCAATTTTAGAAACGATATTCTTCAGTTAAAAAACATAGCACTCACAGAAAAACTGCTGAATTTGTCCAACCAAGTAAAATAGGTCTCAATGGCAGACAGTTATAATTCTTAATCGAAGAACAGTAAGTATTCAAATCAATAAACATAGAGTTTTAATTGTTGAACAAATCATCTTCAATGGAGTAAATATTTCTTTACCTAAAATGTTTGTTCTTAGTTGATAGTTGAATCCATATTCTTAGGTTAAGAGGCAATATTTTGTCATTCGAGAGTATTTATAAAACGAATATTTTCTTGATTTTAAATAGTAGACTTTATTTAAAATGAATCTTTTATGTATTTTGAATCAAAAGTATGAAAGTTTAGTTTCAATAATATTATTTTTGAAGGAATTCACACTTTTTCTTAAACCAATAATTTATTTTTATTCTTGGCCGTAATCTCTGAGCTTCTTAAGCTAAATCTTTATTTATTCAGAGTAAGAATTCTTAATTGCTGTGTTCAAAATGAAAACGTTTTCTACAGTCAAGAGTAAATATCCTCTTGATCCAAAAAAATATTCTTGATGTAAAGAAATAAATGAAGAATAATATTATATATATTGAAGAATTCCATGTTATTTTATTCAAGATATTATTGTTACCTTAAGTAAATATATGCTTGAGATTAAACAATATACTTGAGAATAATTTTATTCTTGAATGAACACTTTGTCAGACCCCATTTTTTTCCGTGTGCTCATCTTACTTATGAGAAACGTGTCCAGATTTACATCTGGATTGAATCTGGATTGATCTTGTGCTGCAATCAAAACTTTGCCGCAGCTTATAATTTTGACATGATTTTGAACTTCGATTACAATTAAAAAGATTCAAACCCATCCTTGATAAGGAACGATTGCAACAAGATATTAATTTGGTGCAATAAACATGAAATAGCGATGGTGTAAAACTATTATAGAAATAGATAGCGGTCGAATATTGATGGTAACATATTTCGGCGGAATTTCAAAACTTTGGCATTCAATCCTTCGCGATTAAGGTTGGAATACTTATAAAATACATTGTTAAAAGTCATGTTCGCTTTTCAAATATATTATATTGATTCCATGCATTCGGAAATCGAATACAGAAAACGTATGTATGCGGCTGACCTAAAGATTCCGGCAAACGGCGACCAACGCCTTGCTATAGCGGTCGCTGTTTTTTAGAAACTGAAATCTGTCCCCAGAGAGTATCATCCGGGTATTCATCTAAATATGTGAAATGATCCATCTTCAAGAATATTAATATTGTAAGCCGAAAGGCCGGCTAGGGAATGAGCTGAAGGTACTCTAACAAACAATCCAACAGAGCACTGAAGATATTAAAATTTGAGGTGGATTGTTGGGGTTGTGACTCGTGGTCCCACTGGGATTGTACCACTATTACTCGTGGTCCCACTATCCCTGAAATCATGGGTTCGTGGTCCCACTGCTTAGTGGGACTACCAGTCATTGTTAAAATCATAGGTTCGTGGCCCCACTGCATCAAGTTTATACGTAGAGTAAATACTTGAATTAAAGTGAGTTCTTCAGGTACTGGCCACTTGAGATACTGGCCTTTTTAGTCACAAGTCACAATATATTATAATTGTACGTTGTACCTGTCAGTGCCGCGCGTCCTTCAAGTTAGCAGCAATTATTTACACAGTTTTCTGTTTTTTTCATTAATTATTAAGATATAAAGATAACAGACATCGCACTAATAACGTAGGTATGCGAAAGTTGGAATTCAAAACTCAATAAAAGTATAAATAAAAATTATGTTACTGTTTTGAAACTACTGCATACACTTAAAGAAGATTTTACTGCAAAAAATACTTTCGAAAAGAAAAGAGATCGGTTGCAATTGTTAAAAGACGACTTAATAATACAGTCACAAATGCAGCTGATAAACCAGGAGATCACAGTTGGTTATTTTTTAGAAAAGTTAAGATAAATATAAAAATTAGTTTAAAGTGAACAAACTCTAAGTTTTGTTCCATTAAGTTCATTGTGAGAAATAAAAATAGTTATTTTGCTTCACGTTTTTATGCTGGCCTTTTATATTTTCGGCTTATTCCGGTTTTGAATCCCCCTTAGGCGGAAAAACTTTAATAATAAAATAAAATAAATTAATAATAAATTCCTGAGTCGATCCTCGATCGACCATCGATTCCTGATTCTGAGTCGCTCGACGACTCAGAAGTCCGGTTGACTTAACTGTAACCGGACTACTCAGCCTACACCAAATATATTTGTTTTATAGCCCTTATGACCAAATCAGTGGGACCACGAGCGACTGCATTACGTTGACTGATGGTCCCACCAAACAGTGGGACCACGAGCCCATTAAATCGACACACTGTCCCACCAGTGGGTCAAATTAGTGGGACCACGAGTCGCGACCCGATTGTTGTACGTTTTCTTTTTGTTTTATTTTTTCCGCCGTAGTGGCTGTGGTTGAATACAATAGGTACTCTCTAATCTCCACCACCAGCTCGTTGGCAGTAGCTTTTCCAGAGCAATTAACTTCTACAACGACGGTGAGTCGTGGGTTCAAATCCAGTCGTATACCAATGAGTTTGTCTGTCGAAAAATATAGTGTACTATGCCAGTACTCACAAAACGGTGTAGGAAAACATCGTGAGAAAAAATTCAAGCAACACGTGTCAAGCGTCACGCAAAAATGGCCCACCAGCTGCCTATACTGGCGGAAACCAGTCCGCACACCAAGTGCGGATGATTGATAATTAGCCAAAACATTTGTACTATATTGCGTGAGTTGAATAAGCACTATCGAGCCGCGGAAATCTCCAGCCCACGAATCAATGAGTCTCTGTAATGCGATTTACCAGAGTGAATGTTTTATTGACGTCCTGTTCGGCTTACATTGCTGAATCATTGATGAAAAGCGTGGAGGGAAAACCATTACGTAATCAGTAGTCTAAAAATCCACTCAGCTGATCTGTTGAACTGTGCGACAAGGGTATGGGAAAATCCTTCTGTAAAACATTTTGTGACACTACTTTTTATGGCAGCAAAAGTCTCTTTTTAATAACAAAAAAAAACCCACATTGACACAAACATCTCATTCTAAGGCCTACGCAGACTATTTTGCCGTCAGTCAGCGCATATAAGCCGCTTAGATACCGCGGCATTCCAGCGCCTTGCTACGGCATACCACGCCGCGGTATGTCAAAATGAGCGAGGTTTTCAATTCGGTTGCATGCAGTTTGGCCACGAAGTCGGTTTCTCAAGATTTTTAACTAAACTTGAATTGTTAAAAAATTACATATTACAAATCAAACAGAATTTTCATTACAGTTTCGGCTTAGGCGAAACTGTAATGAAAATTCTGTTTGATTTTCTTAAATATTGTCTTTCATTTTATATTTCTTTCTATGTCTGAATGTATAACAATAAAATTATACATTTTACCCGCGTGTGAAGACGTAACCATCTTTATTTGCTTAACAAAGTGATATGTCATAATTTGATTCCGTGCCTACCGTTCGCACACAAAACGCTATACACACACACACACGCTTCTCTGCGTATGACAAGCCCATTACTTCGAATAACATGCTTTGCAGATTTTTTGGGTTAAGTACCGGAAAGGATGAAACCACCATTGCGCGGTACTTCGGTGACCTCATGCGTATGGGAGTTGTAAGAACATACAAGTACTGTAGCCTAATATAGTTTTATATGTAACACAACTAAAATTGTAGGCCGTGGGTTCGATACCCACCGAGAACAAATATTTGTGTGGTGAATACAGATGTTTGTTATCAGTCTATTTTGTTCTTTTTTATTGTATTCTAAGTACTTATGTATTTACAAAAAAAAAATTTCAGTATTCTATCAGCTATCATTTATTTACACAAAGAAACTTACAATTAAACAAATATTTACAAAATGTACAAAATACACACACAAACGATCTAGAAATAGCTCAACTGATCCAAATCAGTGCCAGACGGAAGCGTCCCCAAGACGCTGGCGGCATTGCCACGCTGAATAGCAATCAGCTATCTGGTTCCCATTATTACAAGCTCTGCTTAGTTCGGGGCTAAATAGTGGTGTGTGGAATGTCTGAAATATTTATTTATAACTGTGGTACAAATGTCGTTTCGTCTTGAGTTTTATCACAGTCTTGACTTTAAATAAACATTTTGGACCGCGTCCGGTATGTTTACGCTCACTTCTTCTTCTTCTTATCGTGTCACTGATTCTTTCGAACCAAGTGTGGTGAAAGGATTTTAAGTTCACTGCGATGCTTATAGCCCCTTCCCACCGGTGCGTGATATCGCGCACCAGCCCGCACCAGCTCGCACGAGGGAACGGTCTCGTGCGCCAAGGTGCGCGGTAGCACAGGAGCCTTTTCTGTGTGCGATGCCGTGCGTCGTCGTGCGCGGTGCGTGATGATCTGCAGAACCACGCACCGTAGGAAGCATTACAGACACATTCGTAGTTATTTGACAAACGCAAAAAAGCCTCTGTGCAAAATAGACGCAAAAAAGACTGCGTGGGATTGCAACAGCATCTTAGGTGATTGCTGAAAAACTAAACAGAATCTTTACTGTTATAAACTACTAGCCTACTTTTTATATTTTTATTACTTACACCATGGTGTAAGGATTAGTTGCAGTTCGTGCGGCGTCATTTTGGAGTAAACAACCCAATAAGTTGCAGTAGGTGCGTTCTGCTACGAAGCGAAAAAAATACCTATGCCTGTTGTTGCATTTCGTGCGTCAAGTAATTTATGCATAGCTTGAACAAGTTAAACCATAGATTTAAGTAGATACAGAAACTAAACAGATTTGGCAGAGGGTAAAAGTTTTTAGACAGTTTTCGATTATAGAATGTAATTATTATTTATCATTATTATTAAGTGTTCCAAAACTGGACCGGAACACTAAAATTATGTGCGCAGCTTTAGAGGTAAAAAAAATGGTACACCAACAACAAGTGTATTAAAATAAGTATCACAGACGACAGCGAAAAGTCATTAGTTTCTTAAACCATTAGTTTTTTAGCTCATCGCTAAAAATACAAATATCTTATTAGCAAATTCTTTGATGAAAATCTCTATCGACTTTACTGACTAACGAAGTGTAGGCGATGACAGATGCCTACAACTCGGACGAACATCAAACTTTTCCAAAAAGCAGTACCTGCTTTATGGCGACCGTACAATTATTATCGAAGTGGGCTTCCATTTACGAGGGGATTTTCGGGAATTCTCGATTTTTTTAAATTAATTCAGTGAACTTCTATTAAAGAAATGTGCTTTTTTTTTTAGAAATTATTAAATTTTTTTTCTCGTGTGGGTAGTCTGGGTGATTACAAAAAAAATTACACAAAAAATCTGCAGAGACCAGTGATTCAGCCATCGGTGAATCCATTATTAAGATTTTACGTGACCAGTTAAGGATGCCTGATGTCTCTGTGGACCAGTTATCTGCATGCCACCGCCTGGGCACTAACACCAGCAAGCCTAGGCCGGTGATGGTGCGTTTCACAAGCTACAAGCTGCGTAGCTCCGTATGGAATGCGAAAACCTCGCTAAAAAACTCTGGGATCACTGTCTCTGAGTTTTTAACAAAGACCCGACATGTAATTGTTCACCGCAGCTCGTCAGCACTTTGGTATAAGGCAATGCTGGACATCGGAGGGCAAAATTGTCATACTGTTGCCCGATAACAAGCGGCGTAGGATCGAGTCCATGGCTGAGCTCAGGCCGCTATTAGTTGAGCATCCTGCGGTGCAGTCTGGACCAGAGAAGAGGACTGCTAGTACATCTCAGGATAAGGGGAAGACCACTGCACTCCCCGTAGCGAGGGCCGCACGGGCTGAATCCAGAGCCAGGCGCCCTGTCAAGTGAGCAGCGTTTTCCCACGAGTTTGCAGGCCCACATGCCAAGTTTGTCGCGGTCCCCACAGCTGTCGGCATCTTTTTGTTGCCGTGTTCTTCATTAGTAGTAGTTACGTCCGATTGTTCTTTCCTAGTAGGTCTTTTTTAATAAGGTAGGTTGTGAATTTGATGTAACATAGCTTCAATTTTTCTTTTCCATAACTTTTTCTTGTGAACGAAATGAACAGAGTAGTGCGTCGTCGTCGTGACTGACATTCCGACTTGTCACTGTCAAATGTCGATCGCGCAACCCGTTGACATGACTGTCACGAACATGATTGGCATGAGGGCTCGTTCGGTAATCTTTTGGTTAATCTTTTTGCAAAATGTGTTTTTTTTTCTCCTCTGAGTGTTGCCCACTGATTGCCCGGATAACGTTACTCATAATTCACTCTACTTTTTATGCATCATAATTTTGTATAATAATTTAGCCTGTTGTGTAATTCCATTATTCTCAGTTTAAAAACTGTTCTGTACTTACGATTTCGTTTTTTTTTTTATATTTTTTAAGTGTAAATTTTGTAATTTTGTGTAAGTTTAAATTTTTGGTTCTCATTGCATTGTATTGTATCCGCAGTGTTTATCTTTCAGCAAACTGGCGAGTGTAGGAGGAATGTTTGTGCACTTCTACAACAGAGTAGTAGATAGGTTAGGTATATATATTTATATTTTATTTTTATTTATATATATTTTTAGAGTAGGTATTTTTATATGGATGATATTATATTTGATGATAGCTTTTTTTCTTGTTCGTCTTCATGCTCTTCTGATAAAGATTATGCCAGTGCCATCAGTGATGACTCAATCCATCTGCTGGACCAGCTGGAAACCAAGTTTTCTGCCTTTCCTAAACTTCTTAACATTGTCCACATTAATGCTCAAAGCATTCCTGCACACTTCGAAGACATTCTTTCCTCGTTTGATAGCAAACTGATTGACGCCGTACTTGTCTCAGAGTCTTTTCTGAAACCAGCGCTACCCTCCACTCAATATCCCTTACCAGGTTTTAAACTTATTAGAAACGATAGGGTGGGTAAAGGATGTGGTGGTGTTGCTATCTATCTCCGGGGTGACATCCCCTCTAAGGTGATTGATCATTCGCCCAGTGTATATTCTAATTTTGCCGAACATCTTTTTATTGAAATTACTATTAACCACTCTAAAGTAATGCTCGGAGTGTATTACCCACCCTCTTCTAATATAGACTACTTTTCCTCCCTCGAAACTAAACTTGAATCCTACACATCTTTGTACGATCACATCATTATTCTTGGGGATTTTAACACGTGCCTGATAAAAAATGATTTGCGTGCTAGTAAACTTCGTTCTTTAGTAACCTCGGTCAATATGCACATCCTTCCACTTTCTGCCACTCATCATGCTCCTCACGCCACACCCTCTCTTCTTGATTTAATTTTAGTCTCTGACGTTAGCCGGGTGGCAACACATGGTCAATTATCAGCTTCCTTTTCTTACCACGACCTTCTTTTCCTTTCCTACAAAATTAAATGTCCCAGGCGTAAGCCCAAATCTCTTCTTCTTCGTAGTTTTAAGGATATAAATCTGGAGCGCTTGAGGTCAGACGCAAGTAGGATTGACTGGTCTCCGGTCATTAATGCGGTTAATATCGATGACAAGGTCTGTTTGTTTAACTCAATCATCGCAAATCTTTTTGATACGCATGCCCCGCTAAAACGTGTTAACATCAAACATAAGCCGGCACCTTGGCTAACCCAGCCCATAAAAAAGATGATGTCTCGGCGAGATAAAGCGAAAAGGGTCTACAAGAAATCACCTACCGAGGTGAATTTGGCAGCGTATAAGAAGCTTCGTAATAGATGTAGTAAAATGTGCAGAGATGCCAAGAAACACCATATCCATAGCAGTATTCAAAATTGTAGCCCAGCCCAAATGTGGAAATTTTTAAACTCACTTGGTGTAGGCAAGAGGTCCAATGACACACCTATCTCCTTTGACCTTAACACTATCAACGCATATTTCTCCAAATCTCCACTTTGCTTAGATGATAGTGCTAAGCTTTCCACACTAGATCACTTATCTAGTCTACCCAGGCCTGAGTGCCCTTCTTTTAAACTGGTCGGGATTACTGAGGGTGACGTATTGAAACTCCTGAGTTCTATATCCACCAAAGCCATAGGTGCGGATGGCATCCACATCCTTATGCTTCAACTCCTATCCTCTGAGCTCGTTTCTGCAATCACTCACATCATTAACCATTCTCTCGAAACGAGCTCATATCCCTCTGCTTGGAAAAATGCTTTTGTCATCCCTCTTCCCAAATCGTCCAATCCCACTATTGCTTCCCAATTTCGGCCTATCTCCATTCTACCCGTCCTCTCTAAACTTTTAGAACAAGTTGTTCACCATCAACTTTCTCTCTTTCTTTCCAGCCACGACCTCCTAAGTCCCTATCAGTCTGGTTTTCGCCCAGGGCACAGTACCGTCAGTGCTCTTACCAAAGTTGCTGATGATATCCGCAGTGGCATAGACAACAAACTCCTTAGTGTGCTGGTGCTATTAGACTTCAGCAGTGCCTTCAATTCTGTGGACTATGACATTCTCCTCGCCATCCTGTCCTCGCTCAATATTTCTCCTCCAGCCATCTCTTGGTTCGCCTCATACCTTACGGGCCGCTCGCAGTGTGTTCGCTCGGAAGAGTCCTGCTCTGACTGGTGTAACATTACTGCTGGCGTTCCTCAGGGTGGTGTTCTCTCGCCTCTCCTCTTCTCTGTTTTTATAAACGCTATCACCCTCATCCTTTCCACACATTACCACCTTTACGCGGACGACTTGCAGATATATTGCCAAGTAAAAGTTGACGAAATTTCTAAAGGTATTAGCTGTATTAACTCGGACCTCGACCGTATCTACTCTTGGGCTAATGCTTTTGGTCTTTTAGTTAACCCTGCTAAGTCACAGGCTGTGATTTTCGGTAGCCCTTATATGCTAAATCGGTTAAATCAGGCTTCTCTTCCCTCGGTCTTGTACGCTGGCACACCTATAAGCTACTCGACTAATGCAAAAAATCTAGGTGTTATCTTTGACAACCAGTTATCTTGGGTGAGCCACGTTAACGCGGTTAGCCAGAGGGTTTACTTTTCATTTCAGTCCCTTAAGCGTCTCCAAAAATTTTTACCCTTCGAAACTAGAATAACTCTTGCTCAAACTCTCTTGCTGCCCCATCTCGACTATGCTGATGTCTGTTTTCTGGATGCCACGGAAGAACTGTTAAATAAACTGGAACGTCTTCAAAATTTGTGCATCCGGTTCATATTCGGATTGCGCAAGTTTGACCACGTTTCAGATTTCAGATCTCAGTTAAAATGGTTACCGATTCGCCGTAGACGTGATCTTCATGTTCTTTCTTTTCTTTTCAACATACTATACAGTCCTGTCTCTCCTTCCTACCTCCGTGAGCGCTTTGTCTTTCTTATTCCTCGGGGTGAGCCCTGTAGAACAGCTGTGTCCCTTCTCCTTAAAACTCCCTCCTGCTCCTCTGCCCGCTATCGTGACTCTTTCACTGTCCACGCCGTCAAGCTGTGGAACTCTCTTCCCCACACTATTCGTGCCAGTCCATCACTGGGCATATTCAAGCGTAAAGTTAAAGAGCATTATCTCTCCTTGTAATATATTTATGGTATAGGTATATATATATATATATATTTATATGGTATATTTAATTTATAATTTGATATATTTATTTATTTGTGTTTAGTATAATATGTAGGATTTCGATTATTTATAGTATTTGGTATAGTCTGGTTAGTATGTATGTAAGTTTAATATGTCTGTATGTAATTAGTTTATTATTTATTTAGAACTATGTGATATTCTCTTTATATACTTCTGTATAAGTATTTTAGTTTAAGGTTTTTTTATTTTTTCCCAATGCCTGTATGTTTGTACACCCACCCACCACTATAATCAACTCTCTCTATCCTCCAAGGTTTGCTGGTAGAAAACTCTATTTAGGGTTAAGCTCGCCTCTGTACATGCCCGCTTTATAATGTTTATCTATCATCTGTATGTGTGTACAATAAAGAATGTGCAGCCTTCAAAGCTAAATGCTTGCTAAATAAATGTTGTGGACAATCCACAAAACGTTATCTAGCCCCAAACTGAGAAGAATTTGCATGATGGGAACCAGATAGTTGATAAACTTATATACATACATAAGACAACACTTATATATAAAATAAAACTTATACGCATACATTAAATGTATATTTTTTTGTAAATATATACAGACAGAGAACAAACATCTGTGTCTCTGTCATCATCTGTCTTCAACACACTCTGTCTCTGACAACATCTGCCTTCAACACCAAATATTTGTTCTTGGTGGGGATCGAACCCACGGCCTCGCACTTGAGTATTGCGAATCACTATGCGACATCCCTCTTCCTATTGATATCACTTAGAGCTATTGCTACTGCTTGTTTTAACACCATACCAGTAGGCCTACCACAAACTCTGTCTGGCTCTGTATCTGGCTCTGGTTTTGAGTCTCTGTGAGTGCTCACCTGTGTATTATTTCAATTCAATTCAATTCAATATTTTTATTTCAGAGCTTATAAAATATGACTTTACAAAGTCCATAGTAGGTACATAACAAAAAACACACAGACACGTTAAAACTAAATACAAAATAAAAATTATACTGTGTGTATGACGTTTCGAAGTAGGATTTATTTAGTCAACACTCACACAGACTCAAAAGCAGAGCCAGAGACAGAGCTAAACAGAGCTTTTGGCCTGCTGTCGGTAAACACAGAGTCGTCAACGATCAAGTATGTACCCATTACACAAAGACAAGACAAACACGGAGCCTAGAAGCAGCGTCTCATGTATATTTATGCTTGGAACACCTTTGTGCTACCGTGTAAATACCGTATGTACCACGGACAGATCGTTTTAAGGTCTATCCTCACACATCCGTGGCGTGTCAGGGACGGAACAGGCCCGTAGCGGTGCCCACGATTGAATTTGAACCCTAATATCGGTGTGCCAGTCGTTCATATGACAATCGAGATCGTCCCTACATTTTCTCCGGAGTCTTCCTCTACGACGCCGACCTTGTAGGACCCAATCTGTTAATATTTTGGCCAAAAAACGTCCGGCATACGAGCCAAATGCCCTATCCAATGATCTATCAACAACATCAATCAGGTACACTGCTGTCTCAGTCACACTGTAATTTTTTTTAATATAACAAACCTGATGGGAAGCGGTTACCGTAGCCTATGGACGCCTGCAATACCAGAGGCATCACAAGCGCGTTGCCAACCCTTTAAAACCTATTTTTGTTTTGGAGCGCAGAACAGTGTTCTGTATGCGGTCTGTAAGATTGGCACTTAATATGCTGCTCTCCATAACTCGCTAACAATCAGCAAGGAGTACCTTAGGATAAATAAATCATGATACTTCCAAAAATTAGTATTCAAAGCAGCATAGTAATACCCAACCCTTTCTGACAGATTCACTGACGTCAGAGTTATTTCAGCAGTTCGTTTACATTTTTATTAGAAGATGAATATTTTCTTGGTAATTGAATGGATAAATTGCTTTTTATTCCGTCAGAGGCCTGGTAATAACGTAAATAAATACCTATCTATGATGGAGAGAGACTGATATCTGATGAGGCAAACCATAATTATTATCTTAGCCGGAACTCTGCGAACGTAATTTTGGGTGCTACTTCTTCTTTTTCCTGCTCTTATCCCACTAGGTGGAGTGCCTTCTTCGATTCGTCATCTCACACTTCTTTCTTGGACATTATCTCTTCTCACACAATCCATCCATCTTTTCTTAGGCCTACATTTACCTATAAATCTATCTACATTTATGCCTTCTTTTCGTCACATGACATTCTTCTCTCTTCATAACAATTGTCCTTTCCTGTCCTGTCAAGTGTGCAGAAAAAAATACTCATAATTAAAAAGAACGGTCGGATGATTTGATGTATTTGTCGAAGCTGGTATTAATTTACACAAAGAAATTAACAATTAATCAAATATTTACAAAATGCCTATATACGCAAGAAACAGCTGAGCTATCTGCAGACCGTTACAAACGATCTACAGATAGTTCAACTGATCTAAATCAGTACCAAACGGAAGTGGCATTGCCACGCAGAATAGCAATGCAAATGCAGTGGTATTAATATAAATAGTAGAGCGCTGGTGGGCTAGTGGTAGCGGCCCCGCCTTTCGATCCTAAGGTCGTGGGATCCAGTCGTGTACCAATAAGTATTTCTGCCCAAAAATGTATGTTATACACTATGCCAGTGCTCTCAAACGGTGAAGGAAAACATCGTAGAATCTAAATAGTTCGAAAATATGTGTCAAGTGCACGAAAGGAGCCTCTTTGAGGCGCACTTAAAATCCTTTCACCACACTTGGTTTGAAAGAATCAGTGACACGATAAGAAAGAAAGAATATAAATAGTCGGATGGTTTGATGAATTTGTAGAAGCATCGTTTTTCTACTCAAAAAGCCTCAACTATAGAAACTATTATTTTCATGATATTTTCCGGGATGTTTACCGAACAATGTAAGAATCATATAAGTATACTTCATCCGTAATGACGTGTGATATCCGGTTTTGCGGGATTGTACCCTTTGTCTGGAATTGTTATTGTTGTTCTTAGGAGTTTTTTTCCGACTGAGCTGTCAGGATGGTATATAGGTGCTGGGCAAGCCTATTCATCTAAAATCCTGCCCCAGGCACAATAGCGTCCCGCAAATAGGGCTTGTGTAATCATATTGGCCTTTGATGCTATATAAATCATCTATAATAGATGCAAAGGTCTGTTTACTTCTACTTTTTCTTAGGAGTTTCCACACCTACTGACCGCCACCCAATGGTAAGTTAGAAACTAAATCTACTGACTTTAATGCCCAAGAACTGTAGATATTCCCTGTCTCGTGGCTCGTGCGATAACATGGCGTTTCATAATTTGTTCTTCTTTTTATCGTGTCACTAATTCTTTCGAACCAAGTGTGGTGAAAGGATTTTAAGTGCGCCTCAAAGTGGCAAATACCCAAAATTAAAATCTGGGGGAAGTAGCTTAAAACCAGGAGACGGACATAGGATACTTTTTATCTCGAAAAAGTAACTTGACCGAGGCGTAACGGGATCAGAGCGAGCGAAGCCGCGGGCAGCCGCTAGTTATTTAAAAAAAAACACAAGGAAAAGCACAGCTTGAAAAATAAAATATGCTTATAGTAAAATACTCAATCACTCGTGGTGACGTTGACTAAAATTCCTTTATAGCTTGCGCACATCTAGCGTAATGGCGATGGCGATCAGTGAAACGCTGTCAAATATCGCTGTCATATTTAACAGCGTTTCAGCTCAAACAGCGTTTCAGCTGATCGCCACCGCCATCGCCTAGATGTGCGCAGGCCTTTAGTCTCTGACGGAAATTACCTACAAAGGATTGAATAAACAAGATCCTAGAATTAGGCAGTTATAGTAAACCGCAATGTGTTTGATGTTTCTCTCGTAAGTGCGCTTAATATGTAAATAGTGAGGAATTACTGCAAATATTTACAAATTGTGACGCTAATGGGATTTCAACCAGTCACGTATAAATACCAACTACTGCAGCTTACGTGCTGGACGTACGACCAGATGGACCGACGACATTGTTAAGATCGCGGGAAGTCGATGGATGGAAAGGGCTCAGAATCGTTCATCCTGGGAATGTGTAGGGGAGGGCCTATGTCCAGCAGTGGACTTCTTCAAGATGATGATGATGATGATGAGCTAATCAAATCTAATGTAAGTTAATCTTCTTAAAAAATACTTATCTAATTATTATAAAAAGCACTAAAGAAACCACTAAGGTTTGTGGGGTAATGCTACTAGAGAGTCAAAAGTCTTATAAATAAGTACAGAAAAAATTCTAATATACAGAAACTAGGTAAGTGCATGTAAATCCGTGCATATCCCTTCAGTGCTTGTACGTAACCGGGTTTTGTAACCAGCTACGTATTGTTTTTCTTAGTTCATAACCGAACTACCAACTAATAAAAAAGTTGCGTATTTCAGTTCTTGTGTCGCTGACTGCACTGCAAAACTTTTTGGTACTGCAGCTGTAGCCCTATCGAAAAGTTTGAGGTGCACTGTACAGCTGGCATCCATCCAAAGCCGAGTCTAAGTTTATTTACCTTACATTTTATATTGTTTACTTTTATATTGGTTTACACTCACTGGTAAAAATAATGAAATCGTGTAAAGTACGAGTATTATAATTTTTTCCAAATTTTGTTTTCATATAAATATTATGACCAGTATGGAAAGCCCGCGTCTTTGGAGTCGTAGTTTTATTTTCTAAGCAGACATTTTCCAAAGTAAACTTTTGAAATCGAATTGAACATTGAGCTTTTGTAATTAATTTAAATAAAAAATGCCTAACCTTCCGTATTATTTTTATGCATACATGAAATCATTATATTTGTTATTGTCCAGGTTAAATCTTCCCATTCTCTTTTACAAAAGAACGGTTTCCCAAGAAGAGAGCTATGGTTATATTTGTGCATTATTTTTTATGAGGTTTTTATGTTCAGTGTACGATGTTAATTTCAAATAAAGCTTTTCTATTCTGTTTAAAAATATTTTATTTGTAATTCAGAAACGCGACTTTATATTTCGAATAAATGCAAAAATATCGAAAATTAATTTTCGACTAAACATGATAATTAAGAAATTCTGATTATCGTGAGTTATGAACAAATTTTAGTTTTTTTTGCATTTATCGGGTTTTGACGCTGCATCCTCGATTTGCTCTTAAAACCAAACTAAAGTTTTCATAATAAACACGCCACACCATCTTTTTGCAGGCCCAGGAAGTTTGGTAGACAATGCTATTAGCATTAAGTCCTCCTAGCACTAAATTGTTCGTGTGAAAGTTTTACTTAATAGTACATAGTTATTATTATTATTATGAGCCTTCAATGTCCCACTGCAAAGGCCTTTCCCAATCCCCTCCACTCTGTGCGGTCCTGTGCTAAGATGTTCCATTGTGGCCTGTACTTGTCGAGCTCGTCTACTTCATAGTAGTAGTAAGTAAATATTAAATACATTTACAGAAGACATTAAAGTATTACATTAGTATTCAAAAAGGTAAACAAAACACGATGCTAAAACACATCAGCGTGTAGTCTACATTACTTCTAAAGGCCCAATGTGGCTTTTCTCGTAATTCCGACTTTGTTAGTGTTATCCCGTGTGTTAGTATCATAGATTTGATAATTCAAATGATAACGTAATCATCGTCACTCTGTATCAAAGCGATTTGTTTAAATTGGCAAATAACGTTCGGCGCCGGCGCCACATGGTTGGTGCAGAGATATTTTCATGCCAATATAAACAGGTTATATCTATTCTAGGTACGGAAGCAGAAAACCATGTTCTAGATGATTTAATACTGTATTACTATTAAACTACTACTTACTAGTAAATCTACTAGGTACTTACTATTTAACTGACTTCAGCATCTACAAGTTTTATGAAGTAAAATCAAAACTTTAAGTTTTTTTTTAATGCAATTGGTAGACAAACGGGCTTACAGCCCACCTGATGGTAGTGGTCACCGTCGCCCATAGACATCAACAGCACAAAAGGTCCTGTAAAATTCAAGGCACAATACACATTTTTATGAATACTTACTTCCACTAACATGAAATATTGAAAAAAAATGAAATATATTATATTTGCAAGAAGTATGGTACAATTAGATCATAGGGTTATAGGATCATAGGTGATCATTTTGAACATTACGGTTTTTTACTTGTTTGGTCAAGATGCTAATCTTTATCCACAATAGCTCTCTTCTTGTGGGGAAATAATTAAGATAAAAAGCTTGGAAACCCAATTTCAAATTGGAATGGAAACGATTTATGATACACATTATAAAATGACATGTATTCAATATTCCAATAAAGTTTTAATATTTGTTAAAAACTAGAGACTGGTTTTTTGTCAATTTTTACTAAAGAAATCTTTACTGATTCTGGTGGTTCCGCTTACCATCAGGTGGGCCATAAGCTAGTTTGTCTATCTTTTACATAAAAAAAGTCAATTCGTATATGTATACTTTACTAATGCATACCTTGCCTGTACTAAAATAACCTAATCTAGAATTTTGGTCGTCGTTAGACTAGTTTATTATTTATTTAATTATTAATTGCACCAAAACAAGTTTGTACAAAAGTGCTGAATAAAAACAATGTTATTTAGAGTGAAATACAAAACTTAAACACAAGACCTAGAACCAAACCAACCCAAGAACAAAAATAGCCCGCCCTGCGTCCACTAAACACAAGCAAAACGAGATAGTTTTGGTTGTGAGTTTTAATTATAAAAAAAAAAAAAAAGATACAAAAGCCTCATTCTATCGGAAAGATAATTAACAAAGCTCCTGAAGCTTCCCCAAAGCTCAATTTATAAGTTCCGGATACTATCAAAATCGATACAGGCATAAATTTAACATTTTCCAATTGCAAAGTGAGTCCCAATGGACATTTAAACCCGATCCCTTAGATAAATGACAATCGAAAAGATAGCGCTAACGAAGCTTTATTTTAAAAGACTAATAATATGCGTACCGAAATATACACAGAATATTTATTTATTTGAAATACACACATCAATGAATATCTTAAACAGTAAACTAAATACATACCCATATAAAATGCAATATCATCATCATCATCATCATAATCAGCCTGAAGAAGTCCACTGCTGGACATAGGCATTGGTTCTGGCACATAAAATAAATAAATATTTTACACAACACTATCTGGCCTCAAACTAAGCAGAACTTGTACTATGGGAACCAGATACCTGATAGTTATATACTTACCAGATACTTATATACTTTTTTTTTTAAATACATACTTAGATTACAATATAACACCCAGACAGAGAACAAACATCATAGTTCACCATACAAATATTTGTTCTCGGTGGGGATTACCAACCCACGACCTACGGCGCAGAAGGCAGACCTACTACCAACTGAGCTGAGAGGCCAGTCAAAAAATTGAAAATAATTAAATAGTACATTATTTAAGGTGCAAAATCTTAGGCTCTGCGACATTGACATCTGTCTGGGTGTTATATTGTATTCTAAGTATGTATTTACAAAAAAAAATGTATTCAAGTACCTATTATATATATCAGCTATCTGGTTCCCATATTACAAGCTCTGCTTAGTTTGGGGCTGGGTAGTGTTGTGTGAATTGTCCACAATATTTATTTATTTATTTATTTATTGCCTGATGATACTTACAAAGATAAACTTATTGTACCGACTATAAACTTCCCACATTAAAAAAATGTATAGACCTTTGTATTAATTTTGACTGATGTTCTAAAAAACGCTTTGATGGCGCTCAAATTGGAACTTGTCTAAGGGGGTTGGTTTTACGTCATATTCTCTCCCCCATTCGATATCTGTGCAAGATGTTTTTATTGTTTGTTTTGAAATTATTGCCCGTAAATTATTGCGTGAAATACGTTTATTTATATATCTTATCCTATCTTATCTTATCGTTTGGCCTTTGTCATGTAGTCTGAAACTCTGAAGCTAACTTTCGTGAAATATCTAGGCCATATGCTCTGTCTCCGGCTCTGGTTATGCGTCTGTGTGAGTGCTCACCTGTGTATTATACTGTGAGTGTGACGTTTTGACGTAGGATTTATTTAGACAGCACTCACACAGACTCAAAACCAGAGCCAGAGACAGAGCCAGACAGAGCTTGTGGTAGGCCTAATGGTTTTCACTGAGATATTTGCGCGGGTTTTATCGACATCCGTCTGTAAAATGTTATACCAATTTTTGTTAAGATCATAAAATGGGTGGGTTCGATCTCCACCAAGAACAAAATATATTTGTGTAGTGAACGCAGACGTTTGTTCTCTGCCTGGGTGTTATATTGTATTCTAAGTGTGTAATTACAAAATATCAGTATTATATCAGCTATCTGGTTCCCATAGTGTCGTGTAGATTGTCCACATTATATACTTATTTAAAAAAAAAAGTTCGTTTCATTTCAGTAACATTTTCACACTTTTCGTCATATTGTTAAAAAGGTAGATTGTTTATAAAACCAGCCCTGAATAGCTCATGACGCAAATAATTCTAAGCTTTAACAAAAAAAACCGGAGATTTGAAAGAACTTTCTTGAAGCGAGTTAAAAAGTATATATTAGTATTATTGAATGGACAAATACCATTTAGAGAAGAAAAAAGTCTGAAAGTTCTATTGAATATAACTTTAAAAAACTCTAAACAATAGAACTTTCAGACAAAGTTTCTGCTTTTGTCTTGTCAACCTTTGCAGGATTACAGTTGATGTTTTCTACCTGCAATATCCATTTGGCAAATGCGTGCGTGCGGAAGAGATGGACACACTCGGCCGCCCAGTTCGACTTGATCAATGGTTCTGGCTAAACCAGTCGATCAAATCCGCGAATGCCATTTGTTTTGTTGGGATACTATACTATTGTTTGTATTCGTTGGTGCTTTGTACGATAGGCACTGCATTGGAAGGCAATAAATCAAAAAATCTTAACCCTCTTTTTTGTTTCGCCGTTGCTGGGTAAAAACGTACTAGAGTGAAATACGGTTTGGAAACGAGAAAGTTAGTTGTTACTAGTTTACTAGTAACCCATGGATTTCTCAGCAGTTCAATAATAATGACTGGGACATATCAACCAAAATAATGATAAACATAAATATTACTCAAACTAACTCTCACGTTACTGACTGTCTGTCTGAAAATCAACGCACAGTCTAAACCGTAAGTCCTAGAAGCATACAAGGAGCATATTGTTCGTTTTATAGCGTAGGGGTACACTATTAAGAAAGGAAATTGGAAAATTCTAGCCTTATGAGGAGAAAAGAGGAAAAATTGTTTGAATTAAAAATTGACACACAGCCTAAGCCTTAGAAGCTTAAAAAATGAATTGTATGGTGTATATACTTGAAAAACTGATAGCTTTACTGTAGAATTCAATTTGAACTGACAAAATACACGATAATTTTATTCGGATATATTCCTTTAATATATATATTATATATATATATATATATTAAAGGAATATACATATATATGTATATTCCTTTAATAGAATTCGGACATAGTTAAGAGCAGTGAATACGGGTCAAAACTTTTATATGTGAGAAGCTTACATTATTCAATGAATTATATAAAGTGTTTTGTACATCGTATCAAGCGATGGATCTTGGCCCGGAATAAAATCCTTTTATATGGATTTTCGGTTTGCCGTAATTGAGGTTTGTGTTGGTGACCCGTATTCATTACTCTCGAGTATAGATAATCATAGCAATATTTATGATCGTTTTATTGCTTCGTGAACCTTCGCATTTGATCCTCCTAATCATATTAAGGGATAATGTAATAAGCGATAAAACGGCAACAAATAAATTACCCGATAATAATTTAATAGCAGGGGTTATTTTTCCAACATAAATACGTCATTATGTTACTGGTAGGTACCACCAGCATAATAATAGTTTTCTGTACTGTACATACCTAAAGCTGCTAATTAAGTTAGAAATAAAGTAAAACTTCTTGCATTCTATAATGCACACGGAAAAATTTAAAAATAAGTTTTAAATACATTAAATTTACAAAGGGCATACATAGGCGAGTTTAACCCTAAAAAGAGTACAAACAAAAGCCTATAAGTGGTAAAAAATCTCGCAAACGCTTTATTAGTCAAAGTTTAATAAATGCAATCGCCGAAGAAATAAAGTTTAATAAGTTTCATAAAATTGAAACTCGTCTCGGTTTCAAAAAGCCAAAGTTAACTCCGATTTCTTTGTAAATTCGGTTGGTGTTCAATATTTGCCATTGAATATTAATTAGCCCCAGGCTTTGTTTATAATTACGAGTAATAACGTGCCTAAAGTGATTTATTTCTAATTAGATTGAAAATTGGTTGATTTGCTGTATGATTTAATTGATCTATGAAACTATCAAATCTCTGCCTGAAAACCAGCGTTGCTTGACATGGTAGCTACTAACATATCAAGCAGCAAAAAGCTGAGTCAGGGCCTATTTGACATAATAATCTTTTTAATCATTCAGCACAGGACGGGACTGGTTGGGACCCAGTTTTCTTGAGTATAATTTGTTCTGTGCCCAGTTCTGTTTGTATTATTACCTTCTTAGGTAGCCTGCCTGCCTTCAGTTGTCCGTTCTGTGTGTTTTATTGTATTTGTCTTACGTTATACTTAGGTCAAATAAATATATTTTCTTTCTTTCAAACCTCTAAAAGCAAGTGTGTGTACGTACATACGTGCAGGGTTTTTCCTATCACCGCCAACTAGGATCTACTACCCGGTGTGGTGGTAGATACACCTTGGTCACTTGCTGTGAGTGAGGGAGTGGTTGTGACTGGCAAAAGTTTTGAAATGTATCCTTTTTTAAATCGTAAATGTCTATCCTTTTTTAATACCGATTTTTTTTTTCAGTTCTTAGTATAACTCTACAAACTGTATTGTTTTTTTTTTTCTATTTTTGTGTTAAAATTTTAATGTGGTTCACAGAACCACACCACCTCTGACAGCACCTCTGGTGTTGTTGGTGTCTATGGGCGACGGTGACCATCAGGTGGGCCGTAAGCCCGTTTGTCTATCATTAGCATAAAAAAAAAAAGAATACATCTCCTTACCAAGTTTCAAGGATAGTTCACATAGTTTCGGAAATAAGTGGCTGTGGTATACGGACGGACAGACAGACATGACGAATCCATAAGGGTTCTGTTTTTTTCCACTTGGCTACGGAACCCTAAACAGGCACATTATCATTTACAAAAAGCGAATCCTTACTTGTGATTTGGAGTAGTTGAAACCCTGGCCCATATTCAATGCATTGTCATCGCTTAATTGAATAACGATGTTCGTAACCACAGCTCCATTGAAGAAGCAGCTGGGTTGTCTCCAAAACCATATAATTTATTTGGTTTTATTTTTTGACGTGACAACGTCTTATAATTTGATGGAGCCGGCTGCACGAACGAAAAAACATGACTCATGCGGCGTTACCTCGCTATATGAGGCGTTCCCTTTAAGGCTTGAACTGCAAGCGAGAGCGCGGAACGAGCGACAAAGAGGCACAATCGGCCTCCGCGTTCGGCAGCGTTAGACATCTGTGTATTTTCATATGACGCTGTCACGTTCAACTATCGTCAGTAAACCGACTTTACAGGCAACCGATTTTTTTTCCTTATGCCTATCTTGTGCCACTTTAGGGCAAAAGACACAAACTTCACAAACTTTGTTCTGTGCTCGCAGTGTTTCTGACTCTGTCATATGTTTATATGACAACAGACTTCTAACAGACTGCGTTCCATACCTCGTTGGCAAACCTCGAGTTCGGACCGTTGCTGAAGTGTCAAAGACCAAGGCTGTGCACCGTATGTGAGAATGGAGAGAACGCACACGTCCATGAGCTTGCGTTCGAGGCAGAGTGGAAGTTTGACTTTCATCAGAGCCACATATCTCATTTATTAGGCTTCTATGAGTTTCATCAGTAGGTTTTACTTATATAGCTGACCTTTACTTTGCTAGCAGTTCTTTTCTAACAAATGTACGTGATGACATGCATAATCCTGAGGCAATTTTTCAATCGCTGCCGTCTTCCAACCATACTGTAGCCTGATTGGCTCTGTAGTATGATTGACGTTGGTTATTGGGTAAAATTGGCCGCGCTACTCAATATGCTAATACAAGGATGATTGAGAACAAAAATATCCTGTTTGAAGACTTCGAATGTCTGACGCAAATTGGATTATGCTCACAGAGATTTGGGTCGGAAGGACAACTTGTGAAATATGTTTTCTGAATTTTGATCATCTCGAAATAAAAGTATGAAGTTGTCGTCAATTTCATATTTTAGCAACAAAAGAAGGTATTAACTTTACTTTTAACTTCATGAACTTAATTTAAGGTTGTTCGATTCCGATACAAACTGAATTTACACAACTATGGGCAAACAAAGTATAAATGTACACTGAAATAGCTGTAATAGAATTTTACAGTAGGTAGTCTTTATTGCCGGCCAGTTATATAAAGTTGGAGAAAACTGTAGGATAACAGAAATATTAATAAAAAACCAAAAAAGTAATTTTTTCGTCATTCTTTCTAACGGGTACTCGGCATTGAATACGTGAATGAGCTTAAAACATATGTCTCAAAATAGTCGTAAAAGTCTGTTAGTTCTTTTTCTGAAGCCTCGACTGCCACGACCAACGGCTGACACTCTAACTTTATATAACTGGCCGGTAATAAGGACCACTGTAAAAGCCTATTACAGCTATTTCAGTGTACATTAATACTTTATTCGCCCATAGTTGTGTAAATTAAGTTTGTATGGAAATCGTATAAATATGTCAAAAGACAGTAGTAGTAGAGGTCTCGTCCGGGGGAAATACCTACTGCCTATTTCTGCCGCGATGCAGCATTTTGGCACGTGGGGTTAAACATCTGTTTGTCCCAAGTTGATGACGCAGGACAGAGCATCATAGGGCACGTTCCTTACGTGCGTGACCTACGAGACAACCCTCTGTTATAGGCGATAGTTACCACTTAACATAGGGTGGGTTATGCTTGTTCCATCTACTAGTTGTATAAAATAAAGATGAATATTGCTTGTTCAAAAATTGTTACACCTTCAAATTGCTCAGGTTGGCTTAGTATTTGAGCATCAAGGATATTACATCTGTAATACAGCCAAGTACTAAGGTAATACCTTCATGACATATTTCGATATCATAGTATCCTTCTCCATTTGAAGAGGGTGTAACTATCCCCTTTGTCATCTGTAGTACCTATTCGATGAGTATGCTTAGGTAATACACTTAGCTATTTCGCAATCAAAACTTGCTTATTCAAAACCACTTTTCTAAATTGTATTCTGAGCCGTTTATCAATGAAACATAGGCAAAATCCCCAAAGAGACGCCCCAGTTTCAATACTACCCGTACACTACAGATGTTTAAGACGCTACAGATGTTTAAATCTAGATTTTTATGAGTTTTAAACTTGCAACAAATATTGCAATACAACTGGGTCAGAAGAGAGACTTGATCACAAGATTGCAAGTAATGCCGAAATACTATCAAAATGACTGATTTGATAATTATCAGTACGTCAGAGTTAAATTGCTAGATTGAAGAATCGCCAGGTAATACCTTTTTTTGTTGTCGGGAAGAAATCTGTACACAAACACCTTAATTCACCGTGGGATGCAATAAGGTAGTGTGAGGTTGACGAACTCGTCGACTCGCTAAAACAACCCCGTGGCCAGCCTCAATGCATGTCAAGGGGTTCCGGGATCTCTAACGGAACGCACCGATACCCCTCTCGCATTTTGCGAAGAGCACTATCCCGGGAATGACATCCATAGTCACCCCCCGAAGCTCTCGGTGTCACTAGCCAAGAGTGTCGCCGCCTTCCCAGGACAAGACAAGATAAGAGCTTCATTAACTTTTGAGTATCTCAGAGTTTTTACTATCACAGCAATGACATTATCAGCATCTACAGCCTGACTTCACCCACTGCTGGGCCTTCCTTAGTCTGTGCCATCTACCTCAATCCTGTGCCAGTCAATCCCATTTCCGCCCCGCGACTTTGACAATGTCATCCATCCATCTTCCTGCAGGGCGCCCTACGTTTCTGTAGCTGGTTCTTGGCCTCCATCGGTTGTTGTTCTACTGCAAAAAATATTTCGTCATCATTTTTTTGCAGTTGCGAGAAATTGCGATAAATGTAGACCAAAACGACGAAATCTGGCAGGCGCTTTAGTACGAGTTTTATGTTCGTTTGTAAATCACAGTGAAACTTTGATGCAAAGGTATTCTTACTGACGATAACCAGCCCATAATTTCACTACTAAGCCGGTAAAACCATTATGAATTGCCGAACTAACGCCATCAAATTTAACTGCGCCAAAATTCCATAAACATTGAATAAGGAAGTTAGATCGTATAAATTTTATAATCGACGATCGGAACCGGTTTCACGGATTGTAAAAAAACACACACAAAACGCATAAAAAGTAAAAACCGGTGGTATTTTAATTCAAAGACTAGAGAGATAAAGAGTCTATTAACAATTTCACATTTGAATAAAATAGAATATAATAGAATGGTAATTTATTTGCGAAACAAGCACTTACACAAATTTAGGTATAATAACCTAAAAAAGAAATACTAATTCTACATTTGATAACCACTTCACATCACCCATATCTACAGCTACATCTAAGAAAATATTTAAATAGCTTCTAGAGTTTAAAAAACTTTAGAAACCGACTTCATGGCCAAACTGATTTTGCTGGAATTACTATGTTATCAATCTGGAATAGAATTTCCAAATTGATCTCATAGAATTTTTAGATTAAAAAATATTTTTTTAAACGGCTCTTAAATAATAAAATAAAGCGATTTCAAACATAAAAAATATAATTGAATTGAGAAACTCCTCCTTTTTTATTTGAAGTCGGTTCAATAAAGCGATATGTATTTACTCGAAATAAAACTAAAGCTATTTTCAACGTAAAACTGCAGTCAGTATTTGTGCTCAAGCCATTTCGAGTATTGAGTGGAACATACTAGTACTAGATTATCTAGAAATCCCAAGTACCTAGTGGTGTGTTTCTACACGATATACGAGTATAAGCTATAAAAATGTTTATTTATTTAAGTTTCCAATCCCGATAAAAATTTATGACAGATATTCCAAGCTTCTTTTAAATCCATAAACAATTCTAGCTCAGATTGAATCCGTAGTTGGAGTTTGCAACGAGCTCGTAAAGTACTGGTTACTTCGTTTGGACTGAGCTCGTTCTAGTGACCATGATGGTTTTAAGCGACATTAAATTCTTTGTGAAATGCTCACATCGCGTTAACGATTTGAATAATAGAATAATACTATCCAATCTGACTGGCCTCTCAGCTCACTTGGTATAGTTTGACCGCAACCGCTGTGCCGCACCCTAAGAAAATGCGGCGAGGTGGGGGTCGAGGAAAAAAGAGTAAAATTGTACATGAGATCTCGATATTGTCAGAGAGATCTTACGATATCGTAAACGATGTGTTATTTTATCAGTGACTAGTGGAATGCGCGACTTCGATCGTGTTGAGTATTGTCCATGCAAACTTCAACCCCCACTGCACCCCTTTTGGGGTTGAATTTACAAAAATTCCTTCTAAGGCCCGTATGCAAAAGCAATGCTTGAGTCTGAGTGGAGCCTCAAGCGTAGATGCTTGACACTTTTCAATACTGAACTGTCAAACAATATTTGGCCACTTTAAAAATAACGGTCTTGACTTCCCGCCTCGGGATATAACTCGATAGCGGCTTGAGGAAACCAGTCCGCTCAGTCTTACTAATATTATAAATGCAAAAGAAAAGTGGCTCATGCATTATCAATCTCAGTCAATTTCATGACTTGATAATATCCAAGAATAATCTTAAGACAACATCTTGTACAGATAGTTATTTGATATTATATAAATAATACTTTTCCTAGACTTGTAATATAGTCTAGGCACTATTAAGACGTTCAGCGTCTTCGTGAAACAACCCAGTCGGTCGCAAAATTTAACTGGATGGACTTGTACACAAGATGGTTGCTCGTGATTTTCAATAAATGAGTTCAGTGATTTCTTTCCAAGAGTCAAAATGTGCGAGCGAGAAGTTCATCGACGGTGGTCTTAGCTTTAATCAAATATATAGCCACAAAGGATCGTTAGAAGGATTCCAAGGAATCGGGAAATGTTTTTATTGCTAAGGAATTCAATATCCCGATAAATTCTCGTAAGCATACCCTACAGGGCTGTATTTAACCTCAGGGCACACCCTGGGCACTCAAATAAATCCCACATCCATGTGTTTCGTACGCTGAAATTTCTCGTCAGAGACATCGGCAACGGAAAATTGGTGGGAATTATTGCAATAATAAATAAATAAAAAGCTAAGTATTATTATTTATTACTTCCAATAAAAATATATCAAAACAAACAAGGAAAAAAAAAACAAATAAATCGAAACGAAATATTTATGAACAAATTAAATCAAATTCTCAGCCCCTTCCTCCCCCGCACCTCCCATACCCTGGTCCCAAATTCCTATACGCAATAACGCCAGTCTGATTGTTCAGATAGGCCTAAATAAGCCGTATCAGCCATATCAGCATAACAATACGCAGGACGTAGGTTTTTGCGCACTCTAGGGTATTTGAGTGGATTCCAGTCAAGTTACTATCGAGAAGGGAGTTAGTTTGGTTATCCTACCAAGAAGTTATCCTTGGTTTATCGTCTTCAATTGAATTGAGTAGCAGTAGAGCTCTTTGTGAAGGGCTCGTCCGGAGAAGGACCACCACTATGCCTTTTTCTGCCGTGAAGCAGCATCGCTTTGTTTCGTTTGAAGGGTGTGGGTGATGGTCAAATTACTGGCTTAAGGGGGTACGATTTCCATACAAACTTAATTTACACAACTATGGGCGAATAAAGTATTAATGTACACTAAAATTGCTGTAATAGGCTTTTACAGTGGTCCTTATTACCGGCCAGTTTAAAGTTGGAGTGTCAGCCGTTGGTCGTGGCAGTCGGGGCTTCAGAAAAAGAATGACGAAAAAATTACTTTTTTGTTTTTTTATTCATATTTCTGTTATCCTACAGTTTTCTCCAACTTTATACTTTTGACTGGCCTCTAGCTCAGTGACTGGCCTCTAGCTCAGTGACTGGCCTCTAGCTCAGTTGGTAGTAGCTCTGCCTTCTGCGCCGTAGGTCGTGGGTTCGATCCCCACCGAGAACAAATATTTGTGTGGGGAACATAAATGTTTGTTCTCTGTCTGGGTGTTATATTGTATTCTAAGTATATATATACAAAAAAAAAATGTATTCAAGTATTATATCAGCTATCTGGTTCCCATATTACAAGCTCTGCTTAGTTTGGGGCTGGATAGTGTTGTGTGAATTGTCCACAATATTTATTTATTTATTTATTTATATAACTGGCCGGCAATAAAGACCACTGTAAAATTCTATTACAGCTATTTCAGTGTACATTTATACTTTGTTTGCCCATAGTTGTGTAAATTCAGTTTGTATCGGAATCGAAACCTCTGTGCCTCAAGTTGACAGACGCAGGGCAGTGAATTGTAGGGCACGTTCCTGACGTGCGTGACCTACGAGGCGAGTTTTTGCTATAGGCACTTAACATCAGGTGGGCCATATGATCGTAACAATAAAAGAACAAATACATAAACAAAATACAAATAAATTGTTCTCCACCGAAAACAAATAAATATTTCTGCGTTTTTTCTCTGTCTGGGTGTAATTTTACTAAGCATGTTTTACAAAAAAAATATATTCAAGTATCATAAAATCAGCTGTCTGGTTCCCATAGTACAAGCTCTGCTTAGTTTGAGGCTAGATAGTGTTGTGTGGATTGTCTACAACATTTATTTATAGAGTCTGTTCAGAAAGAGAGCCGTCGTGTCCAAATTGTGAACTAACGTTTCGATTTTTATATGGCAGCTCATCCCTTTCTCTCTGTCAGTATTTTGCATCATAAAAATTAAATAAAGGAATTACACTAGTTGTGATAGGATCAAAACGCAACAGACGCGCTATTGTATTGCCCACTAAACAAAAAAGGTAATTAAGCACAGCAGCGCCCACCAATCCCACGACGGCTCTCTTTCTGAACAGACTCTATTTTATTGCATACGTCACTACTCGTACTCCATGCATGATATAATGCCAGTCCTGAGTACGATGCTAGAATTCAAATTGAGTTTTTTCAAAAGTTACAAAAAAGTTGAAACTTTTTAACAGAATATTATTTAACATCCTATTATTCTAATTAAATCGCAACTTTGGTCCTAACAGATGGAGCTCGACACTTTTCGTGAAGTTGAATGAATTAAGTACATTATTTAAAAAATATTCAGTGATGGGACAGACAAAGAGGGATCAGGCAAAGTTTTGAGACTGGGGAATAAAAGTTGCCATTTATCTGAGTACCAGCTAGGTACAGTCACCTGCAATAATGCAATAATATATAAATGAATAAATATAAATAACGATATAAAAAAATACTGACGCTTTATAAATAATCTACAATAGATGCAAAAGCCTGTTTACTTTTACAATTAAACAAACTTCTATTCAGTAGGTATCCATTTGATAATTACAACATAAATCTGTCAGCAATGAACGCCATTGTATTTTGTAACTTTAACTATTAAAACTTCTATAAAATAAATCACAGTATAAAATGTCACGATTCAAAGGTAAAATGTCCCAAATCTACGATATTGTACAGTCAGGTAGAGCACTGGTGGTCTAGTGGTATTGGTCGCTGGTCCCGCCTTCCGATCCAAAGGTCGTGGGTTCAAATCCAGTTGTGTACCAATGAGTTTTTCTGTCCAAAAATATATGTACACTATGCCAGTGCTCTCAAACGGTGAAGGAAAACAGTAGAGCCTAAAAAGTTCGTAAATATGTGTCATGTGCACGAAAGGAGCCTCTTTGAGGCGCACGTAAAATCCTTTCACCACACTTGGTTCGAAAGAATCAGTGACACGATAAGAAGAAGATACAGTCAGGGAAGTCTAGAATAAACATAACTAGCAATGTTTAGATATGTCATTGTATAATGATCCACTAGTAATGTTCCACTGGCGATCTAAAACCGACGAGTCTGTGAGGTATAAACCGTCAACAAAACCGCGGTTTTGTAGTTGCTCGCTTATGGCACAGATAAGATAATACTGCTTATGGATAGGTGTCAGATAATGCCTACAACTGACGTCTAGCCTACTTGGATACGTCTTGGATACGTCGCTAGGTGAATCTAAGTGCCAGTTCCGCATGATCAAAGCAGTAAAAAGCACGAAACACGCCTATTCCCAGTTAAGGAGAAGTCAGGCTCTTAATGATGATGATAACTCATAACAAGCAGATAGAGGACACGCATACTTGTTTATTGACAACGTCTTATAATTCGATGAAGCCGGGTGCATGCACAAAAAACATGACTCATGCGGCGTTACCTCCCTCTGAGGCGTTTCATTTAAGGCTTGAAGTGCAAGCGAGAGCGCGGAACCAGCGACAAAGAGGCACAATCGGCTTCCGCGTTTGGCAGCGTTCGACATCTATCTCTCTCCTACTTGAGTGAGCGATGCGTCCGCGTGGACAGCTGTATGACGTTGTCACGTTCAACTATCGTCAGTAAACCGAATTTACACACATCCGATTTTTTTTATCACTTCTGGCAATATCTGTACCAGAAGAAAACAGAGGCTTAAGTACAATTTGCGCTATTGAAATGAACTTTTACGGGTGCTTGTAACTGCTCTGGTGTTTCACAGCGGGGAGTCATTTATCAAAGTCTTACCTTGAAAGATGAAATTGCCTCAACTTTGTTGTATACGGGGGCTCACACTGTAATAACTCAAATACTTATACAAAACGAGTAAATTCTTGAAATAACCATGGAAATTGACATTGCTCTCAGAATAAGCAAGTTTAAGTAAAATTCAACTATTAAAATATTTGTATTTGATTGCATGCAATAAACAATTGTCAAATATTTTAGTCGTCCCCCTGTAGGCCTATCACAAGCTCTGTCTAGCTCTTGTTTTAAGACTGTGTGAGTGCTCACCAGTGTATTATACTATGTGTGTGACGTTTCGACGTACAATTTATTTAGACAGCACTCACATCAGACTCGAAACCAGAGTCAGAGACTGAGCCAGACAGAGCTTGTAGGCCTACAGGAGGACGACTAAAATATTTGACAATAAATAAATAAATAAGTAATTAGTAGCAGATTTTTCTGTCTCTTCTTCTTCTTATCGTGTCACTGATTCTTTTGAAACAAGTGTGGTGAAAGGATTTTATGTGTGCCTCAAAGAGGCTCCTGTGATTTTTCTGTGAAAGAGTTTGTCTAGGGAATTACAATAATGATGCTAAAAATGACAAAAAAAATACTTGAATTAATAGTGTGAGGGTGGCTTGTAGCACACTGTAATGCCATATGGGACACGACCTCGGTTGTCGATCATTGGATATGCTTTGCTTGTTCTGATAAAATCTTCAATTACAATACTTTTAAATCTCGAAAACTCTTTTATATTTTTATCCCTACAATCTTCTATCACTTTAAAGGTAGCCAAGGTTCTTGTAACCCTCAAAATTCGAAGTCGCTCGAGATTTGAGTACCATTGCTTTTATATTAACTTTCAATACCTACTCAAGATAATAAGATTGGTATTTGAGGTACTTACGCCTCGAGCTAACCTAAAATATTTTTTTCGATATTTTTTACGTAAAGTAAGATGATAAAATTATATAATTATAGGCAATCTGAAGTTGCAAGGCAGTGGTTGTAGGGCACGTTCTTTTAGTGCTTGACTTGGTTGGCCATTTTTTAGGTGATGATTGTTACCACTTAACATCATCGGTGGTTCACCAGCTTGTTCCTACAGAATAAAGTATAAAAACATGTTGATTTTATGTGAACTACCCATCCCAAAGGTACTCGTGCATTTCCGCTCTCTTACGTAACTCGCGACAAATGTTTTAATTTTTACCTCATCTCTATGCTTCTTCTTCTCATCGTATCACTGATACTTTCGAACCAAGTGTGGTGAAAGGATTGTAAGTGTGCCTCAAAGAGGCTCCTTTCATACACATGACGCATATTTTCGAACTTTTTGGGTTCTACGATATGCCGGTTTCCTCACGTTTTCCTTCACCGTTTGAGAGCACTGGCGTAATGTACACACATTTTTGGCCAGAAAAACTTATAGGTACATACTGGATTTGAACCCACGTGTTACAATTGCTATTACAATCTCTATGCTACTAAGCTATTTACGTAATCCGTGTATTTAATTACACAAAGTCACGGGCAATTACTAACACCTTATTAAAAATGAAACAAAGGGGCATTAACTTTTTCGTGTCAAAACCCAACAAGTTAGAGAAACTTTTTATAAGAAAAGTCGCCAACTCTTAACAACTCCTTGTTACAAGCTTCTACAAAAACCTTCACTTATAGAAAGAACAACCGTTTTACAAAGAAACAAATTGTTCTAAGTCACGGTGCAATCTATTCCTTCAAGGTTTCACTGGACTTTGATAAATTACCCCTTCTGAAACCTAGGAAACGATAATAGCTTCCATGAACTCATGTTCAAGAAAGAAGAAGTCAACTTGAAGAAAATTAAGGCTGCGGTAAGTGTATCCGAGCTTTCATTTTGATAGTTTTTTTGTCTACGATAGTATTGCATCTCCCACCAGAAAAAACAATTTGCTTAAGATCTGTACTAAGCTTTCCTAACGGCTCCAAGCTAAAATCATGTAGGTATATTTAATACCTATCTAGCCCCAAACTAAGCAGAGCTTGTACTATGGGAACCAGATAGCTGATATATTACTCCTATACTTACATATTTTTTTGTAAATACATACATTATAATAAAAAAAAAATTAAACCTAAACGGACAACAAACTTTGTTCACTACCCAAATATTTTGTTCTCGGCGGGGATCGAACCCACGCCCTCCAGCACAGGAGGTGCTACTTTCCATCTGAGCTATGAAGTTTATTGAAGGAGACGCAGTTAACTTCTGCAAATTGGTTAGGTGTCGGGTAGCTAGTTATAATAATTTCTATTACCTCCTCTGGCTTGCGCGTTTTTTGTGCAGACAAACTAATAAAATAATTATTAGGTTTTCCAATGATTTAATTTAGCATTTTACAAGCTTTTTAAAAGCACAGAGCTCAGCGCAAAAAAAAAAACAAAATACTCAATAATATGTTTATTGCATACACATGGTTTAGTTTAGGTATATACTTGGTTCTTAGGTGTACGTTTTTTAAGAAAAAAGTGAACAAGTGAACTATGGCTAAGCATGAGTAAGCATCTTATGCTGCCTTCCTACGGTGCGTGATTCTGCAGATCATCACGTACAGCCGACGACTCCTGTGCTAGCGCGCACCACAGCGCACGAGACCGTTCCCATGGTGTGTCGTGCGAGCTGATCCGCCTCCGTGCGCGATATCACACACCGGTGGGAAGGGGCTATAAGGCTGCATCCTTACTTTCCATCAGATGTAATGGCAGCCAAATGCTTAGCTATCTTCATTTAAAAAAAGAGTTCTCAGTATTTATTTGAATTCCACCAACATTCAGTCTTCAAAAGTCAAAGATAAGTTTGTTTCAATTCGTTTTTTATTGCAATCGAAGCTCAAAATAATTTCAAAATTGGCATATTCGACTAGGATTTGATTGCAACAAAATATACGCTATCACTCCAATGGTGCGGTAAACAAATCGATAACTATTATAGATAGCGCGTTCCATTCTCGCACATAACATCGTATTATTTATGACAGTATTTACAAGCTTACTACGCAAAATATCGTTTCGGATTCTTTTCCGCTGGCCAATTTTCTTCAATGATATTTTCTCCAAACTCTTTAGGTCAAAACGATATAATTGGCAACAATGTGGCAGATATTTTTATTTTCCAACCCGCGACCGGTCCGTTGGTCCGTAATAGCCCCTTCCCACCGGTGTGTGATATCATGCACGGGGGCGGATCAGCTCGCACGACACACCATGGGAACGGTCTCGTGCGCCGAGGTGCGCGGTAGCACAGGAGCCCTTTCTGTGTGCGTTGCCGTGCGTCGTCGTCGGCTGTGCGTGATGATCTGCAGAACCACGCACCGTAGGAAGGCAGCATAAGACGTATCCAAGTAGACCAGACGTCAGTTGTAGGCATTATCATTATCTGTCACCTATCCATAAGTGAACACCTATACAGGGTGTCCCATAAGTCAACAAAATACAAAATCGCGGTTTTGTAGGTGCTCTATTGACGGTTTATACCTTTAGCTCGCAGGCTCGTCGGTTTTAGCTCGCCAATGGATCACCCAATAAACAAAGACATATCTAAATATTGCTTAGTTATAATTTTTATTTATTTTATAGTGCTTACTACACTTAAGAAAATCACAAAGATTAAGAAGTCAGCGCAGCCCCGTACCAAGGGGAAGATCACGGGTTCAAATCCCGCTCGGCTCTTAACTTTTGGGACATTATAAAAATCTTTGTGATTTGTTTAAGTGTAGTTAACACTATAAAATCAATAAAAAATATGAAGGCGGCAGATATTCAGTTAAATATATCAGTTTAGGAAAAGAAACTTTTACCTGCAATAATTGGATGCCTGTAAATTGTCTCGTCGAGATAACTTTTTCTTTTTTATTGGAAATTCGAGGATCGACGCTCTTTTATTATTTTTAATGAAATTGGAACCGCAATTAATACAGCCGTTCTTGAATAAATCTCGCGCGGATGATAATACCTATTCAGATTTTTTGTAGATTTATTAAATTTATTAGCTTGTTATGTAAGAATTATGAAATGAAATAAGATTTACTCAGGGGTTATTAACCAATTATACATTAATATTTTTAAACATATTTATCGGATGAATATGTCATATTTTTATCTTTTTTATTATTTGTATTATATTAGCAGTATTTATATATTTTGAGAACACTGGTGATCTAATGGCATTGGCCCCGGCTTCCAATCCTCAGGTCGTGGGTTCAAACCTAGTCGTGTATCGATGAGTTTTTCTGTCCAAAAAATGATGTACACAATGCTAGTGTTTGCAAACGGTGAAGGAACACATCGGAGTAAACCCGCGGCTTAGTGACGTATTGACCATGTCTTTCAAGGGCAAGCCTATTCCACCTAAAAATCCTGTCCCAGGCGCTATAGCGTCCGCATGTAGGGGCATGAGTAAAACACCAGTTGTCCCTGACGCTATATAAATCATCAACAGTAGATGCAAAGGCCTGTTTTTTATACATTTTTCAAAATACAGAAGTCATGAACACTGAAATACTAAAATAAACATGGATTCACACAGCCAAGCTTTAATCTTTTTAAAGCTGGTTTCCAATTATCTCGCTCTCGTATTTACTTAGGCAGGAGCAAAACGTACAGGTTTTTATTTTCATTTGGCTTATTTAACAAAGGACCCTTGATCCTAATGTAAATCACACATGCAGGGTGTAAAAACAGTTGATGAAACTCAAAGCACAATTTATACTCAGCTTTTAAAGCTCTAAATTCAAAATATATTGTAATAGTACATTGTTACCTGAGTGTTGAAAGTCACGTTTTTTGAGTCCCGAGACGGGTTTGGCGCCAGAGCGTTAGCGAGGGCGCCAATGGAGCTTGAGGGACTCAAAAGACTTTCACCCGAGGTTAACACTGTGCTTTTCATTACGAATACAAGGAAAGTAAAAATAAAAACATGAAAGAAAAATTAGTGAAAATGAAGATTGAATTGCCGCCTTCCCGGTTTTTTTTTTCTTTTTCTCTGGCGGGCCTTCGGCTTCGGCTCGCCAGCATTATTCAGCCATTATTTTCATTTTCATAATTTAAATCTATGTTATTTTAAATAAATAGTTGAAGCTATACACTAATCAAGTAATTTAGAAGATATATTAATTATTTAATATTATCTTTATGTTATTTAAATTTAAATATTACATTGCGCTCTAATTAGACTTTTTAAACTTCTTACCGTTGTAATGGGTTTCCAACCTACTTGCTGAATAAAAAGTTGGAATTTGGTTGAACAACCTCCTTGCAGTTAGAAAGACTTTAGAAAGTTGGAACATGGTTGAATAAAATAGAACTTGTTTTTTTTTATAATTTGACAGCTGTCAGTAGAAAGTGATTCTCCCTAGGGCTGAAAGTTTTACTTTCAATTAGGCCCCTCAGGCAACTTCAGACCTACTTTCAGAGTATGAGTAATGAAAAATAAATTGACATGGTCTCTTACTCTATCTAATATTATAATAACAGCACATATAGGTAGGTATATGTTGCAATATCATGCAAAAACGCAACGATAGCGCACATTTTCGGTCACGCAAGTAATCGATTTTAGAGTTAGTAGAGCACTAGTGGTCTAGTGAAAAATGCCCCGCCTTACGATCGTGGGTTGAAATCCAACCGTGCACTAACGAGGTATTTGTTCAAAAATATATGTGCACTATGCCAGTACTTTCAAACGATGAAGAAAACCATCGTAAGGAAACCAACATGATCATAGAACCTAATAATTATAAGTTTAAAAAACTAGAGAAACCGACTTCATTGCCAAACGGCTAAACCGATTTTAATGAAATTTGTTTGGGACAATCTGGACGTAAAAATAACCTTCCAAATAAAAAAATATTTTTTTAAATCGGTTCATAAATGACGGAGGCATGCAGTTACAAACATTAAAAAAATTATTAAAAAAAAATGGCAACACCGATTTTATTAAAATTAAAATGAAACCAATCTGGAAGCAGTACCTTTCAGATAAAAATGGAACCGAATTGAGAACCTCCTCCTTTTTGATTGGAAGTCGGTTAAAAAGTTCGAAAACATGACGCAAAAACAGCTCGCCAGCGGCCTACTTACGAATCTAGTCCACACACCACACAGTGTGGATCAAATAATTTGCCGAAAGTAATCGTTTCACACCCTGTATACAAATCCTCTTACCTTGTAAAGCCGTGAGTTGTTTTCGTAAGAAGATGGAGTATCAACAAAAATAGATTTAAACCCAGCTTTGTTTGGAACAAATAAATAAATATTATAGACAATCCACACGCCAATATCTAGCCCCAAACTAAGCAGAGCTTGTACTATAAGAACCAGAAAGCTGATATAACACTTATGTTAATTTTTTTGTTAATACATACTCAGTATACAATATAAGACCAAGACAGAGAACAAACATCTGAGTTCACTGCACAAATATATTTGTTCTCGGTGGGGATCGAACCCACGAACTGCGGTGCAGAAGGCAGAGCTACTACCAACAAAGCTAAGAGGCCAGAATGTGACCAACCTCTTAATTTTCATAGGTATATATTTTTTTTGATATCAATTACTCTAATTAAGTAATAACTTGAAAACGTAAACGTGCTCATTAGCATGACGTCACCAAACAGGTAGTAGGGGAGCGTTGCTGGAACAATATTTGCTGTACTGAGTAAAGTTTAACACCTTTGCTATGGAGAGGGAACTCTGTAAATATACACAGTAATATACACAGTAATAAATCTGTATATGCATTTTGGTTTCACAGAAATAAACTGCCTTCTAAGGTTTTCCCACGGAGTTTCGACATAGGGTCCTTCAAAAGGCGGGTATATCTCTTCTTAATAGGCCGGCAGCGCATCACCACCTCTAGTGTTGCAGGTGTCTATGGTGACTGCTTTCCATCAGGTGTCCCCTCTGCTCGTCTGCAAGCAATGGGATAAAAAAAAACAGTTAATTGGTAATAGAAATACCTTCTGCACTGTTGTTTGCAAGTTCATTCCCCACCAAAAACAAACATAAGCTTGTTGCATCAGCTAGTTTTATAAAACAAAAAACACTGTTGTAATTCGTTTGTTCTACCAAAAAAGTTTTGTATCAGTTATTTGGTTCTTATGTCTGGTTTAGTTTAGGTACGCAGTATTATTGTATATTCTGTGGTTTGAGGGCTAGATAGTGCCAAAATTAAATATACACATTTTTTTTATAATGTCCCAAAAGTTAAGAGCCGAGCGGGATTTGAACCCGCGACCTTCCCCTTGGTACGGGGCTGCGCTGACCGCTGCGCTATCGGATCCTAATCACACTCGACGAATAACTCTTATCGACTAATTTAGGTTCTATGGTCGAAAAATAACATAGGCTATATTCACGTGCTTAAAACATAAATGTCCACCCGTGCGAAGCCGGGACAGGCCGCTAGTATGTGAAAAGATAATATGTATGATGTCAAAAAAAGTTGCTAATAATAAAATTATGTTATGCAAATATAAATGTCATTATTCTAAACAAGTAACTAACATAATGTAAACTGACCATTAACCCTCTTCATTGATCAAAAATGTATTACTAATGGAGAAATTGACACTGATAATGAAATGGTGGGGTGCGCCAATACAATCGACAAACACGTAGCTTCTATGGATTATTCCTGGTAATGCGGACTTTGACGTAGATTAACGAACCTATCAGTCACTATAGCACATAATCTAGATAGATATAGATAGATTAACTCTTTATTGTACACAAAGGCTTGACTGCCTTCACAGCTCAGTTGGTTGTAGCTGTGCCTTCTGCGCCGTAGGTCGTGGGTTCAATCCCCATCGAGAACAAATATTTGTATGGTGAACACAGATATTTGTTCTCTGTCTGGGTGTTGTATTGTATTCTAGATATTACAAAAAAGTATTATATCAGCTATCTATTTCCCATAGTACAAGTTCTGCTTAGAGCCTATCCAGATGGGGCGTTTTACGCGCGAGGACACTCGCGCGTAAAACGCCCCACAACCGCAACATTCGCGCGTTCTCCAGATACTAGAGCGCTATACATCCCGTCCAGACGCTGCCGTGCGATTCCTCAATCGCGCGTAAAACGCGAGCAACTCGCCGGACTCTCGACTCGCACGTGTTACGCGCGAGCGCCACGCGAGTCGAGATACTCTGGTGCCATTGCTGCGTTCAGTGGTGCGCGCGAGTCCGACGCGAGTGGACGTATTTGGAACGAAAATGGAGAGTGATAATTTTGATAATTTCTAGTAAATCATCAAACGATGTTACTGACATCCGAAAGTAGTTAAAAAACTTTTCGTTATGTTCTCTGAGCTTTGGGTATAATGTTATAAACATACTATGTGTCATTCTGTCACGTAGAATTGGATGCACATTAAATCGTCGACTTTCTCTTTGTTTACGACGTTTCCATCCGGTATGCAAGCCACAACACGACTGCTTTGTCTGGCTCCATGTTTATAACTGTCCCTGGGTCCCTCCCAAATACATCACGCGTAGGAGCGCGCGTAAAACGCGGCATCTGGACGCAATATAAATTGAAACGCGCGAGGGCCCTCGCGCGTAAAACGCTCCATCTGGACAGGCTCTTAGTTTGAGGCTAGATAGTGTTGTGTGGATTGTCTACAATATTTATAACGTTATCGAACTTTAGTTTAAAAACTGTGAAACGTATATAGTATGTAAGTACTTAACTAATTAGTACTTGAATCAAATTAATTAACAGTTTATGTTCTAATAAAACGAGTTAAACCTTTTTCGTCTCACGTGCTAATGGCTCATTTGGGACCTATCAGGAAATACAATCAGGCTGTGAAATACGTGGAAAATTGAGAATCCACCACCAAATAATTATTTAAACTCGTACAATGCAGAGCAATCAATCCAGGTCACCAGCACAAAACCCTAATTTCCTCGAAACCAAAAATGCTGATTCATTGTAATAAAACGCTGCTTCATAATCATAATCAGCTTATTACCAACTGAATCAAATCAATCAAGTTCTTTGAAAGGGCATAAAAGAGATTGATTTTCGATGTAAAAGTAAAGTAAACTGGCTTTTTATCTACTGTAGAAGATGATTTATGCAGCGCCAAAATCAACTTTTCACTTAGTTATCTGCCGCAATGTGGTCATCATGAAGTACTTCGTCATAGAATGTATCAAGGTTTTTATTGATTTTTATAGTGATTAATGTCGCGTTAGTATTAACAGTCCCTGACGAGTTATTCGTCGAGTTTGATTAAGATCCGATGGCGCAACGGTCAGCGCAACCCCGTACAAAAACGAAAGATCGTAGTTTCAAATCCCGCTCGGCTTTTAGTAACTAGACTTAGTTTAGGGATAAAAATCTTTGTGATATAAAAGTGCATGCCCGAATTGATTGCTCTCAAGTGTAGTTACGAGCTTTAGGATTCCATGTGTGGTTGGTATCAGACGTAGTCAAAGGAATACTCAGGCTCCGTTTTATGGAAACGAAAGCCGGTTCTCATCCCAACATACAAAGCCACCACTCAAAGTAGAACCAGTTTTATATCGCTAAAGTTACAATTTTATGACATTTCATGAATTTTGGTGGTTGATGCATGTATCAGCATGCAATGATACTGTGGGTGGTCTTATCGCTGAAAAAAACCTTGTAGTGAGATTGATTCGTTCATTTTTTTTAGTATGTATTCATATTTATTTATTTACATATTTATTGGAGAACCAACAGCTTTATAAATAAAGCTTAGAGAACAAATTAGATTTAGAGAGCCAATTAGCTGTTAGCAATTATAGTACCTCAGTTGTTGGGTACACATCACATAACCTCTAACAGCAGGTGAGATTGCGGTCAAGCGCAAGCCTATAAACGATGGGAGTCATATGACCTCCACGGTGCGACAAAAATTGAGCCAGGGGCCTAATTGACGTGGGCAAATTTGTTAAATTATTAATTTTTATTTAATTTGTTTTGTGGTCAGTAAATATAGCCATGAAACGGAAGCTTTTCATTATACTCGAGTAAAACAATGTTTCTAGTGATGTAGAATTATTTACTTTCTGTATTTGTGACATCGCATGTGTAAACGACATCAAACTTAAATACCAACATCATCGTAGCAATCTCACGAACCCTCCGTTTTCAGACAATTATACGTAACAGGGTTTAGCCGAGTACATGAATATACCCCTGGGTTCCAAATTATGGTATTATTTTACAATCTTTAACATTTATGTTTTCATTTGAGTCTTACTTTTAGAAGAGCTACGGCGTAGAGGGCTACGAAGGTCTACGAAAAAATATAAATAAAAGTTTGAAACTAAAGTCTGGGTGAATTTTTGAAGCTATCATGGATTTTTCATTATTTTGTTAACAACGGAATATTTACCATTGGATTGAGGTATTTTTTCCAACAGTCAGTTAATAAGTAGTTTTAAAGTAGAAGAGCTTTTTGTGAGTGGCTCCAGGGGGGAAGTACTACCACCATGCCTATTTTTGCCGTTAAGTAGCATTGCTGTGTTTCGGTTTGAAGGGTGCCGGTGAAATTACTGGCACGTAAGACTGAACATCTGTATTCCTCAAGTTGATGGACAGGCGATGGGGCGTAGGGCATGTTCCAGAGTGGTATGACCTACGAGGCAACGTTATGTTATATGTCATGGTTACCATCTAACATCAAGTGTGCCATTTGCTTGTTCCAGTAGGTAGTTGTACATAAAAACAAATGTAACTTTTGACCCCTGACGGAAGACCAGCGTTAGTTGCTAGCCAACTAACTTCACGCCAAGTCAGGGACCGTTTTGCA
This sequence comes from Thera obeliscata, assembly GCA_947578465.1. Taxonomy (NCBI): domain Eukaryota; kingdom Metazoa; phylum Arthropoda; class Insecta; order Lepidoptera; family Geometridae; genus Thera; species Thera obeliscata. The sequence continues at coordinate 2,973,260 of OX387929.1, read as the reverse complement.
GGTCTTGGCTCTTTATATCTCTTGTATGCTATGTATATGTGTACTTTAAATTGCTAAGCGTCTACAAATAAATATATTTTCTTTCTTTCTCTCTATATTTGAGTTAAACTGTGATTAGCTCAAATAAAGAGCCTAGATACAGATATCTCTTTATAAATATTAGCTTTATCATATCAGTCAGAAACAATAGGGTATTATTCCGGGTAAATAAATGTTTTAATAAACTAGCAGTCGTTGTTTGAGTTCACTCTAAAACTAACAAAAGTCCCAAGAAAATATATTACAGTGATATGGAAGCGAAACTAATACAACGAAGACAAACAACGAAATAATATTAATCTATCGGAAAACACACATGAAATCAATTTAAACTTTGACTTCTATTTACTTTAAAATATCATCATCCTACGGCTTATCTGAATTACCTTTAAATGAAATGTTTCCAAAAAATTTTGGATAGAAACGCCGGCAAAATATTATTTATTTTTATCTATTTATTTTTTTATTTATGATTATAAAGTGTTTACTAAGTTATCGTCCTAGCTTTATTTGTCAATTGTGATTAGGATCTTATGGCGCAGCAGTCAACACAGCTTCGTATTTAGAGAAAGTCATGGGTTCAAATTCCACTCGGCTTTTAACTTTAGGGACATTACAAAAAAAATATTTTGATCTAGGTAGAAACGCTGTCACTTTTTGGTATGGAACGAGAAAAAATAATGTGTGGTGGGAACCTGTGGTGCAAAACAATGGTCCACCATCTTTGAGTGTGAATCTTGAAGAAACCTACTACTGAATATAAGCTTCACCACATTTCCAGATCATATACACACTTCCCGCAATCATTAAAGAGGACGCAGTAACACAGCCAAGCCGTGTGTTTCCTTGTCTTCTAGGCTTGGTTGCGTGGAACTGGCCTGAACCTTAACCTATCTTTACGAGGTTTCAAACTGATTCTTATGATTTTTTTTATACAATAGCTGATGGAACAAGTATATGACCCACCTGATGTTAAATGGTAACCATAACAAAGCATTGTTTCGTATATCACGCAAATCAGGAACGTGCTCTACGATGCACTGCCCTGCGTCCATCACCTTAAGGCATACAGATGTTCAGCCTCACGTGCCAGTAGTTTCACCGTCACCAACACCTTTCAAACCAAAACACAGCTATGCTTGCTTCATGCCAGAAATAGGTATGGTGGTAGTACTTCCCCTGACGAGCCCTTCCAAAGAGCTCTACGTTGACCATGCATACCTAAGACCCTAATAAGGCATCCTAATAACACCTGAACAATACTTTGCCATTCTCAATTTAAATTTTAAATTTCAAATTCTATGAGAGAGAATGAATAGAAATCTAATTTAATATTGAGGGACGCTTGTAGAAAATTGCTTTCGTGGGAATACGAGTACATGTCTATATTGTAACGTAGATACATTTTAGAAGTATCTAGTTTCTATTTTAATCATAAAATCAGTATTTTAAAGGTACTTTCCTACCTACATATCATTAGGTACCTATGGAAAGTAGCTTCAATTTGCATCAAAATTAAATAATACCAACGTCTGTGCCTCGCAGAATTTGCCTTGCCTGCAAATCTGAGCGCGTCGGCTCGGAGGCACTCGGGCGTGTTCGTATAGCGCGGTGCGCGAGCGCCCCGTCGCTGCCACAACCGCCATTCTCCGGTCGGTCGCGGTTGCTCGTACACGCTTCTGAGCGTGTCGTTTGCCGAGCGCCGCCCGACCGGGAATCACTTTGAGGAACCTAAATTCTATTCCTTTATCTAAATAATCTTTTCTTACGTAGACATATCACTCTCGTAAGCTATAATGTAGTAAATTCAGTTTTAAACCCGTATATCGGTAAGTGTTGAACAACCGTCACAAAAATGTTGTAGGTAGGTTCGTGGCATTTTGCAACGAACTTTTATTTTATGTTTCTTTGTGTAATCTTTCTTCTTTTCAGCTTTAGCTTGCTTTTATTTTAATTAGCTAGGTATCTAATCTTTTATTAGATATCCTATTTCACATTAACTTCACATTTTGTTCATTTCATATTATTTTCATTTTTGTAATTTTAAATTCTTTCCTATTAATTTCATTCATCTCATTTTGTAAACTCCGCTCTGATTGTGACATCACACACCACCTCGTACTCACCTCACCTCACCTCATCATCACGTAATGCTTGCTTCGCACGGTGGTCACAATCAGAGGGTAATGAACCTGGACCTGCTGGTGACACCTACTATGTTACTTTCCAGGGTTCAAAATTGGGACTTCAAAGTTGGGATTCAAAGTTGGACTGCAAAAGTTGAGTCTACAATATTGGGAGGACCTATTCGTGTTCCCCGAGTCACCCATCGACGTCAACTACGTGTGACCACGAACTCCTTCTGTCTCCTTCTGACTCCTTCTCGTACCTCGGCCGCCGAAGCAAGCCGGCCGACGTCTACAAACTTGAGGGGAGTACTTTTCCACCTCCTACTTGAAAGCAACCGGCAAATCAGTGATCGGGCAAATTTTGTATACAGACGTATCACTGGCGCCCATACGTGTTCTTGGTCACTGATTTTGCTTTCAGGGTAGGTTGTGTGTTTTTTTGTGGTTGTGTGTGTTTTTTATTTTATTTTGTAAAACGTTCTTTCTTTTCAGCTTCTTTATTTTTGGTTGCCGGTAACTAAGGTGTACGTAACGTTTTTTAAGTATTTTGTTTGCAACTTAAAATAAAGGGTGCAACAAAATTAGTTGATTTTTGTGTTTTTTTTTTTTTTTTTTTTATTTATTTATATATTGTTTACTGACTGTTACCGTTACCAGCACCTTCTGTTTTGTTAAATACATATTTTTTTTTGGTACAGTCGGTACAAAAATTTGGAGACAATTTTTTTTCCTTCCCTTTCTTTTTTTATTTGTATGTTTATTTCGTTCGTACACATTAGTTGCATTTAAACGCTTTTTTTTATTTTTATTTTTGGTTGCAATATTTTCATTTTTTTAATTGAAAAGAAAAACAACCAAAACGTTACTCAATTTTCAAATCTTACTGTAACAGGCGGAGTATTTGTTGTTTTTTTTTTGTATAATTACTTATGTACGTTGTTCAACTTTTACCGATACTTTTTGACATATTTTTTCATTTTATTTCTAAACCTTTTTCTCCATTATGACCTTCGGTCAAAACAATTTTTTTTTTACTTTCGCGCATCCTTCCACCATTTTGGAATATGTATTTGTTGGGTTTCAAGTTCATATCACAACTTGAACCCTGTTGATGTGTGAGTGCGTCAGTAATTTTAATACACAGTTACTGCCGCTATATTGAAAGCGTGAAGTATGAAATATGAAGCGTGAGGTATGCAAGATGATGAAAGGTATGAATGTGTAGGCAAATACTCGCTTATTTTCCTTTTAGAAGCTATTTTTTTATTTCATTGATATAAAATCTGCAACCTTCCTTCTTTTGGCGATCGACACAAACTCGCACACACTGGGACCTTTTTTCCTTATAGTGTGCCATATGTGAGCAAGTGTAGATTTTGAAAGAATTGTGAGCTTTAGCTTTTGGACTTGCACATTATTTGTAAGATTTCAAACTTTACGTCTAGAGTTTACCATGCGGATTTTATTCTTTTAAGAAATAATAAAATCCTTCACTAAGCGCGGGGGTATTGTAACGTAGATACATTTTAGAAGTATCTAGTTTCTATTTTAATCATAAAATCAGTATTTTAAAGGTACTTTCCTACCTACATATCATTAGGTACCTATGGAAAGTAGCTTCAATTTGCATCAAAATTAAATAATACCAACGTCTGTGCCTCGCAGAATTTGCCTTGCCTGCAAATCTGAGCGCGTCGGCTCGGAGGCACTCGGGCGTGTTCGTATAGCGCGGTGCGCGAGCGCCCCGTCGCTGCCACAACCGCCATTCTCCGGTCGGTCGCGGTTGCTCGTACACGCTTCTGAGCGTGTCGTTTGCCGAGCGCCGCCCGACCGGGAATCACTTTGAGGAACCTAAATTCTATTCCTTTATCTAAATAATCTTTTCTTACGTAGACATATCACTCTCGTAAGCTATAATGTAGTAAATTCAGTTTTAAACCCGTATATCGGTAAGTGTTGAACAACCGTCACAAAAATGTTGTAGGTAGGTTCGTGGCATTTTGCAACGAACTTTTATTTTATGTTTCTTTGTGTAATCTTTCTTCTTTTCAGCTTTAGCTTGCTTTTATTTTAATTAGCTAGGTATCTAATCTTTTATTAGATATCCTATTTCACATTAACTTCACATTTTGTTCATTTCATATTATTTTCATTTTTGTAATTTTAAATTCTTTCCTATTAATTTCATTCATCTCATTTTGTAAACTCCGCTCTGATTGTGACATCACACACCACCTCGTACTCACCTCACCTCACCTCATCATCACGTAATGCTTGCTTCGCACGGTGGTCACAATCAGAGGGTAATGAACCTGGACCTGCTGGTGACACCTACTATGTTACTTTCCAGGGTTCAAAATTGGGACTTCAAAGTTGGGATTCAAAGTTGGACTGCAAAAGTTGAGTCTACAATATTGGGAGGACCTATTCGTGTTCCCCGAGTCACCCATCGACGTCAACTACGTGTGACCACGAACTCCTTCTGTCTCCTTCTGACTCCTTCTCGTACCTCGGCCGCCGAAGCAAGCCGGCCGACGTCTACAAACTTGAGGGGAGTACTTTTCCACCTCCTACTTGAAAGCAACCGTCAAATCAGTGACCGGGCAATTGAAGAACCGTTAATAAATTTGTATACTGTTTTATTGCGTTTCTTTTAAAACCGATAAACGTATCAATATCCTTCAGGTGAAATTGAGACAAAACTAGACTTGGTCGCGTGGAACTGGCACCTAGACTCACCTAACCTTAAGACGTTTCAATGTGAGTGATCCTTGTGATACAATGAATAAAGATTTTTTTAAATTTGAAAGCTTGTATTTTTTAAATAAAGGATTAGATGTGCCGCCCTCAAAATAATTTTCAATATAGGTACAAATAAAACGCCCTAGATATTACGTGTTACGTCAACTTATCTAATACAGTGCATAAGCCTGTATGTGCTTTTTAAACGGCATCACCAAGCATTACTATTTTTTTTTATACAACTGGCTGATGGAACAAGCAAAGGTATGGCCCACCTGATGTTAAGCGGTAACCATCGCCTATAACAAAGAATTGCCTCGTAGGTCATGCACGTCAGAAATGTGCTCTACGATGCCCTGCGTCCATCAACTTGAAGCATACAGATGTATCACCTCACGTGCCTGTAATCACACCGGCACCCACACCCTTCAAACCGAAACACAGCATTGCTGCTTCACGGCAGAAATAGGTACGGTGGTAGTACTTCCCCGGACAAGCACTTCAAAAGGAGCTCTACTAATCTCAAAAGCAGGTACTTTGCAGGTCTAGCACAATTAAAACGTGCCCATACACAATCTTGCTTGCATAAAAACATGACATACAGGTGTTAAACCTCTATTTTACTGACACCCATATTCCATTTCCATAAAACAATTTTTATTTATTAATTTGAAACATACAATGAGAGTTTTAAGTCGGTTTCTACTAAATGAATTTGTAACAAAAGGCATCCATGAATTTATGGTCCGGATTCCTGTTATCAAACAAGTCATCCCAGAATTTATTTGATATTGTTCTGGGTAAAGCTATATTATTATGTGAATAAAAAAAACAAACGACTCGCGAAATAATGACCGAGTTCAACAGTGGTTGATTTTTTTTTTTTTATACAGGCGCCGCCATGACAGTTTTACCACAGTGATTGACACAAGTAAGTGTCAGTGTCATGCCATTTGACAGCTATTTGACAGTTTTACCGCAGTGACTGATACAAATAAGTGTCAGTGTCATGCTAATTGACAGCGTTAGTTCTACTTTTTCTCGTCATATCCATGTCATGTCGGTCCGCCATGTTTTGGGTGCGTTGTGTTGCTCTCGTTGACCAAGAAAATCTCTATGTACAACCAGACGAAGTAGAATTGAAGAAAAATTACATTTTAAACCGAATTCTACATTGCTATGCTGTATTTAAGTTTGGTGTACAACGACCTGGCCCCTGTTTAATAAAGCGGACAATTCGACTTATATGCCAAAAAGCGACAAATTGTGGAATTGTCACGCTTTTGTGACATATTTGTCACTTTCATTAAGAGCCTAAGCGCGACAATTCCATAATATTGTCGCTTTGTGACATACTAGCAGTTGGTGCCCGAGCTTCGCTCGGTATTTTTTTTTTTTTGGTAAACTGTTGTTGTGAATTATATTTAAATACGAATTACTTACATACTGATTAAATATTAATATTTTTCGATCTTACCGACATTATAATAAACTCCACTACTCGTCAATAGATGGCGTTCTCTGTCCCACTAACTCATGACTTAATCAACAGATGGCGCTAGGAGTTATGATTTTATGATAAAGTTGATTACTTACTTTACAATTAAGGGGACATTTTCTAAAAATGAATCCTAGCTAAATCGTTTTATCCCCGAAAACCCCCGTATACTTAATTTCATGAAAATCGTTGGCTCAGTTTCCGAGATCCTAAATATATATAAATATATCTACAAGATTTTCTCGTTTAAAGGTATAAGATATGTCGAATTGTTAGCTTTATTAAACAAGGACCTGGCGTGGGCTCCATAGTTCCATGAAACATCTCATTCTAGTGCAGCTGACTGTACAGTACATGGTACCGACTGTACACTTTCTCAGATCAAAGCTCCGTCGCTTTATAAGGGGATGCGTAAAGTAATAAAGTTCTCATTCAGATTCCCATTACGACAAAATTGACAAAGATTGTAAGAAATTCGTGATTGGGGAATACATTTTCCAATGTACTGAGATGATCATTATAAATGGGTATATCGAAATACGCAAACACATTTTACTCATCGTCTTCTAGCCCTAAATTAAGCAATGCTTGGACTAAGATCCTGATAACTAAGGACTGGCCTCTCAGCTCAGTTGGTAGGCTACGCCGTAGGTCGTGGGTTCGAATCTTACCGAGAACAAGGCAGAGCATCGTAGGGCACGTTCCGTGACCTATGATGCAATGCTTTGTTATAGGTGATGGTTACCACTTAACATCAGGTGGGCCATATGCTTGTTCCATCATTAAGCTGTATAAAAAAAAATTACCTATGTTTGTATTTTAACAGCCAAATTAAACAGTTTTGTGGATTGTCTACAATATATTTTTTTTTAATTTTTGTATTCATAGTTTCTTTGCAAAAAACGTATAAGTAAACTACTTCATACCGAGAGGCCCTCCTGATGCTATTGCATCATGCCACATTTTCCAGAGCAACTCACTGGGATTACATCCTTCTTCAAAGTTAGTACCTTTGTTCCAGGTCTTCCGATGCGAGGATGCTGGACGAGCCGAGCCCAACATTTCCGTTCAATGAGTCTTCTTCCCCGAGCGACTTCCACAACTTCTACGTCACATTCTACGATGAAGCCAGCCAGCGATATGTCAACCACTCTAAAAATAACTCCACAGAGGTACGTACTTCTAAAATTGACCCTTTTGTAGGCAAATAAAATTGTCATGATGGAGAGGGTCAGTTTTGCCAGTCATTCCGACCTTCGTTTGTCAGTTACAAGCAATTTTGTCAATAAATCATTAGTCTAGTAAAGCGACGCGTTGTAAGCCAAACGTAATTTTCTACTAAATACATTTTTTTTAATTCTTCTTCTCATCGTCTTGTTTCTTCTCTTGAATCAGTGTGGTGTGATTTTAAGTGTGCCTCAAAGAAGCAATTTTTTGCACTTGACACATATTTTCGATTTTTTTTTAATTCTGAGTCGTCCTTCGATACACTAACCTGCGTCCCAGCCACTTCAGGCATACAGATGTTTAGCCTCATGTGCTTTTAATTAAACTAGCGTCATCCTTTTAAATCGAAATACAGCGGTACTGCTTTCAACTTAAAATAGGCATAGTATAGATAAATATACAACACTATCTAGCCCGAAACTAAGCAGAGATTATGTAAAGAGAACCAGTAATACTTATGTATATTTTTTTAGTAAATACATAAGTACTCATAATACAATATAACAGCCACACCGAGAACGAACATCTGTGTTCACCACACAAATATTAGTTCTCGGTGAGGATCGAGCCCACGACCTACGGCGTAGAAGACAGAGCTACTATCAACTGAGCTGAGAGGCTAGTCAACATACACACTTACATACAGAGACCAGTGATACATTTATAATGTTATTAAAAATCGTCTCAAAGCTCGGCAAAATATATCTTCAAAGTTTTATCACAAAGCTTTTAAGCCTTTAAATATAATTCTTGTAACCAATCATTTTAAATACAAAATATTGAGCAGCTGTTCTGTAATTTTCCAATTTATTTAGAAAGGGATAATTTAACCTAAATTGCTAACAGTAAAATTAATCATCATAATTTCATTCATAATTTCGCTTTTGGGTGTTTATAACGAAATAAGATAAGTAAAAAGCCTTGCGTCCATCTAGGCGATCTGCAATGGCAATTGCGATCACTGTAATCTTATCCACACACTTGCCGCGAACTTTAAAGCATTGGGCACATTTAAGCGTTCTGCGATAGCGATCAGTGAAACGCTGTCAAATATGACAGTGATATTTATTAGCGTTTCACTGATTGCCATCGCTATCGCCTTGATGTGCGCAGGCCTTGACAGTGAGAAATTTGACAGCGATACACTGATTGCCATCGCAGGAGATTTAGATGTGCGCAAAGCTTAATGGCTTGTGAGTTTTTTAAGGTTTTAGTTAAATTAAACTCTATAGTGGGTCAAAACACCTTAATTCAATCATAATGTTTGAATATCACTTGATAAAATAAGAGGTAAATAAACAAATTTATTTGGATAGAATAAAGAAAACAAAACAAAATTGCATGCAAATATTTTTAGTACGGGGGCGTGGGTGACGTACTTACTATCAGATACCTACATACCAGCCATAAAAACAAAAAAGCAGCCAAGTGCGAGTCGGACTCGCCCATGAAGGGTTCCGTAGCATCAATTAACATAATATAAAGGTTTTTGTAGTTCGTCGAAAGGTAAATTGCGGTTTACGATTTATGACGTATAAAAAAAAACTACTGACTAGATCTCCTTCAAACCAAATATCGTTGAAAGTTTGCATAGTAATGTACAACATATATTTTTTTTGGATTTCTCATTCTCTTATTTTAGAAGTTAGAGGGGGGGGGACCAACTTTTTTCCACTTTGGAAGTGTCTCTCGCGCAAACTATTCAGTTTAAAAAAAAACAATATTAGAAACCTCAACATCATTTTTAAAGACCTATCCATAGATACCCCACACGTATGGGTTCGATGAAAAAAAAATTGCGGTTTACGATTTATGACGTATAAAAAAAAACTACTGACTTGATCTCGTTCAAACCAAATATCGTTGAAAGTTTGCATAGTAATGTACAACATATATTTTTTTTTTGATTTATCATTCTCTTATTTTAGAAGTTAGAGGGGGGGGGACCAACTTTTTTTCACTTTGGAAGTGTCTCTCGCGCAAACTATACAGTTTAGAAAAAAACGATATTAGAAACCTCAACATCATTTTTAAAGACCTATCCATAAATACCCCACACGTATGGGTTCGATGAAAAAAAAATTTTTGAGTTTCAGTTTCAAGTACGGGGACCCCCAAAATTTATAGTTTTTTTTCTATTTTTATGTAAAAACCTGAATGCGGTTCACAGAATACATCTACTCACCAAGTTTCATCAGTCTAGCTCTTATGGTTTCGGAGAAAAATGGCTGTGACACGGTCGGACAGACAGACAGACAGACATGACGAATCTATAAGGGTTCCGTTTTTGCCATTTGGCTACGGAACCCTAAAAATGAGTTTGTTCGCAACGTGTGTTATTTATTATATGATGTTGGTGTGTGAAGCATTTGGCTAAGTGCCTTGTCAGGAAGAGTTAGTAGTTTTTATACAAAGCATTGCTTCAATTCTGAAGTCGTAAACTATTTAGATTTGATTTAAACTTTCAGCGTAAAACTCTTTCATTCCTAAAAAAAGGTTGTCTACGCAATTCACAAAACTATTTTAAAATACAGGCATTTGCATTTTTAAATCAGAATAAAAATAAAACGTAGTGCAGCGTTACGTTTCGTAAATGTTTAAAATAAATAAAATATTTAGTTCACCGACGAGCCACATCAAATGAAATTTGCGCGCGTCGCTTACACCCGAGTACGTGATAAGCCGCATTCTTCACATACCACAAGCTCTGTCTGGCTCTGTCTCTGGTTCTGGTTTTGAGTCTGTGTGAGTGCTTACAGTGTATATTATATATATATATATATATATATATATATATATATATATATATAGTCCTCTTCATCGATTTCAATGACGGCGACGGCGGCGATTAATTTTAGCTAGGGTTAGCTAAAATTAATATGTAACTTATAAAACCTAACTAAAACTGTTACTGTTTTCTACTCTGTATATTTTACTGTGTGTGTGACGTATTGACGTAGGATTTATTTAGTCAACACTTACACAGTCTCAAAAACAAAACCAGAGACAGAGCCCGACAGAGCTTGTGGTAGGCCTACAGAATGAATAAAATAGCCGTGAGATGACATGCATACCAAGTAGAGCCCACTGCAGATGTACGCTTATAACCGATGGTCATAGTCCTGCGGTGTTAAGAGGAAGACAGCTGACGATGACCTTGTCACTCGCACACTTTGACCTTTAGAAATATATAAAAACTTTTATATATTTCTAAAGGTCAAAGTGTGCGAGTGACAAGGTCATCGTCAGCTGTCTTCCTCTTAACACCGCAGGACTATGACCATCGGTTAAAACCTGACAAAGGTTTTCCTACTATAATAAGTTTACATAATAGAAAACCAGATAAGCAAACTTTTAGGTAGTGCAGTTGCTTATTGTTGCATTATAAGTTCATATCGTAGAACCAAAAAAGTTAGAAATTATGTGTCTAGTGCACGAAAGGAGCCTCTTTGAGGCGCACTTAAAATCCTTTAACCACACTTGGTTCGAAAGAATCAGTGACATGATAAGAAGAAGAATAAGTTCAGTGATTAAATATCTTTCAAAAGGTCAAAGTTTGCGAGAGTTCATGGTGTTCATCACCTTTATTTTTTAGACTGGCCTCTCAGCTCAGTTGGTAGTAGCTCTGCCTTCTGAGCCGTAGGTCGTGGGTTTGATCCCCACCGAGAACAACTATTTGTGTACACAGATGTTTGTTCTCTGTCTTGTCTCTGGTTGTTATATTGTATTCTAAGTACAAAAAAAATGTATATAAGTTTTACATCAGCTATCTGGTTCCCATAGTACAAGCTCTGCTTAGTTTGGGGCTAAATAGTGCTGTGTGAATTTTTTACAAAATTTGTTTATTTATAATTTATATCTTTCAAAATGTCAAAGTGTGCGAGAGAGGTATTTTTTCATGATTTTCATCGCCTTAATTTTGTCCAGGTCATCCAGTCTTTCATCCTTCCATGGTGGCGGCAGGTGGTATGGACGCTGCTCTTCGCCGGTATGGTGGTGGTAGCCACTGTCGGCAACCTCGTCGTCATATGGATAGTGCTGGCCAATAAGAGAATGAGGAGCGTTACCAATTATTTCTTAGGTTCGTGTTTCTACAAACTTGTATAACTAGCGGCACATAACTTGAGCGATGAGCGATACGTGCTGCGCATGCGTCGTAGTGTGCCATGTCGTGCACACTGGATGTGTGGATGTGTGCAAAGTGTCCTATTGGTACAGAGAGCGGAGTGCGACTGGAGAGCAAATCGGCGCTACGCACGCCCGTCCTTCATTCCGCTAGCCCCCCTCAGGTACCTTATTTTTGACTTCTGAGCAATAACGGTCACCGCTAAAGTTATGTGCCGCTACCTATAGTAGTAGTAGAGCTCTTTGTGAAAGACTCGTCCGGGGAAGTATTACCCCATGCCTATTTCTGCCGTGAAGCAGCATTGCTGTGTTTCGGTTTGGAGGGTGTGGGTGCCGGTGAAATTACTGGCACGTGAGGCTGAACATCTGCTTCAAGTAGATGGACGCAGTGCACGTTCTTGACGTGCGTGACCTACGAGGCAATGCTTTGTTTTAGGCATCGCCTACCACTTAACATAAAGTGGGCCACATACTCGTTCCATCTGCTAGTTTTATAAAAAGAACTTTATATAGCGGACTTTATGTCTGAAAGTATAAAATATTTACAAAATACCTACGCAAGAAAAAGTTGAGTTATCTGGAGACCATTACAAACGATCTAGAGATGAGTGATCCAATCTACGCCAGACGGAAGCGTTACCAAGACGCTGGCGGCAATTCCACGCTGAATAACAATACTAATGCACTGCGCCAGATACCCACCAGCCAGCTCGCGGGTCACACGTTGCTTAGATCAGTCGCCTAGATAACATTTTGAATAGGTATTTTTGTATAAAAAATAAACTGAAAGTGAAAATGTATTCAGTCCCAGTCCCAAAACAAATAAGTTGAGTGGTGAGCAGATTAATATACCTTGCACGTTGGCAGGGCTTCGCCAGTGAACTCCCAGGGGAGGCTAGTCTATTACAACTGTGTTCACCAACAGACATTATTTGTACTCAAAAAAAAAACAAAAGTGTATTTATTCAGTTGAATTGCAAGAATCACATTAGCTATGTCCACACTGTGCCTTTTTTTGTTCATTAAGGGCATGCGTCATAGCGCAGTCAACAGCGCACGTGAGGCATGCCCTTAGCGCATGCGCGATGACAGTTGAAAGCGACGCGCACGCTGTGGTTCACGCTATCCGACAACGGGTGGATTTCTGTGCCTTATAGCGTTCAACAACAAGATGGTGGACGAAAAAAAGAATTTAACGTTGAATAAACTTGAAGATTACAGAAACTTTCCACAACTTTGGGATCAAAATAATAAACTTTACACAAATAAATTTATACTTTTATTGTACTTTTTTTTCTGGAATTTCTTATGACCAAGTAAGCTGCATATATTCCAACAAGTAAAATATTCTCGTCGCACATGTTTTCAAAAGATTAACAGAACTACGACTGATTTGGTGTTGCGTTCAATTATGGCATTCAATCATTGAATGCGCTAAACGAAAGTTGAATAGAAAGATGGAGACGAAAGTTGAAGATGAAAAGGCACAGTGTGGACATAGCTTTTCAAACGTCTTAAAGCTAGGAGCCAGTTCCACGCGACCAAGCCTAGTACTAGTACTGAAACATGTTCTACCAATATTTTTTGATAATTTTGAAGGGCATCAATTAGGATGTTTTTTTTTATACAACTTGCAGATAGAACAAGCACATGACTTGATGTTGAGTGCTAACAATCGCCTATAAACAAAGCATTGTCTTGTAGGTCGCACGTCAGGAACGTGCCTTACTATGCACTAAGATGCACTGCCCTGTGTCCATCAACTTGTTCAGCCTCACGTGCCAGTAATTTCACCAGCACGCACACTGTTCAAACCGAAACACAGCCATGCTGCATGACAGCAGATTATAAGCATGGTGGTAGAACTTCCCTAGAGAACCCTTCACAAAGAGCTCTACTACTAGGTAGTAATTAATAGATTCAGGCGTGACTTCGCGGAATTCCATTGTTAAACATAAACTTAAGTAGAACAACAAATATATAGTACTAATCCGCTAATCTAATCTAAGTAAGTTAATTTAATGTAGACTTGTGTGTTTGCAGGTGTTACGTGGGGTCCACACACAAGTCTACATTAAATTAACTTACTTAGATAACTACTACAGTTATACTAGGTACTACTAAAAACATCTTATATTATACCTCCGTCAATTATGAACAATTTAAAAAGTTTGAAAGCCTTGCGTACATGTAAGTGATCTGCGATGACAATCAGTGAAACGCTGTCAAATATGACAGTGATCCTTTCGAAACAGGGATTTGCTGATCGCCATTGTCATCACCTAGAAGTGCGCAGGCCATGGAAATTTGATCAAATCGGTTCTTCAATAGTTTAGTTTTTAAGGTATTTCAAGTTTATTAACTTATATATTTTATCCACAGTTAACCTGTCAGTCGCAGACGCGATGATGTCCACATTGAACGTGACGTTCAACTTCACGTACATGTTGAACTCCGACTGGCCATTTGGACATTTCTACTGCAAATTCTGTCAGTTCGTCGCCGTGCTCAGTATATCTACTTCTGTGTTCACCTTACTTGCTATAAGCGTAGATAGGTGAGTGCCACTTCTTTATAGAGACTGGTGGGTCTGTTAGGCTAGTACTATGCAGCAGGATAGAGGAACCACTTGGATGTACAAATATTGTGGACAATAAATATTGTGGACAATTCACACAACACTATCCAGCCCCAAACTAAGCAGAGCTTGTAATATGGGAACCAGATAGCTGATATAATACTTGAATACATTTTTTTTTGTAAATATATACTTAGAATACAATATAACACCCAGACAGAGAACAAACATTTATGTTCCCCACACAAATATTTGTTCTCGGTGGGGATCGAACCCACGACCTACGGCGCAGAAGGCAGAGCTACTACCAACTGAGCTAGAGGCCAGTCAAACACACTGAACTTTTAATCTATCGCTAATCTTTCGAATAGCGAATCTGCCAATTTACGAATCTGTCCTACACCGAACAAAGGAATGCTACCTCCGACTTATGAGCAGGCCTACCATAAAAAGGGAAAGACAATGATGGATACACTAGTATGTGTATATCTCACTTTTAAATCTGACTGTGGGTTAGTGTTTAGGAGGTGGGGAAAAAACTTCTATATTTTCACATACTTTTCGGCTATTTTGTCTACCCTACTCGGTATTATTGTACCCAATTAAAACTGACATTCCATAACATGTAATTCAATGTAATTACACTTTTTATTTTTAAATCTACGGTCAAACTATACCATTCTGCCACTTTTAGTCAGTTTATTGGAAACACGGACAAACTTTTAGAAAATCTTGTTTACCAGGTATGTGGCAATCATGAGTCCACTCCGGCCGAGGCTGGGGAAGCGAGCGACCCTCGGCATCACAGCAGCCATATGGGGTGGAGGCTGCCTCATCAGCAGTCCAAACCTCGTCTATTTCACTACGGACTCCGATTTTCTACCAGACGGAAGTTTGAGGTAACTCCAACTCAAATCTCATAATCCGAAAGCTAACCGTTTCAAGACCTAATTTTGAATTAACTAAAAATTGTTTGCTAGCAGATATGTCATCAAAAGGTATTGATTCATTTGAATCACAAGAACCACTTTGAAACGTCTTCTAGGTGAATTAAGGTGACAGCTTTTTTTTCTCTCTCTCTCTTCTCTTTTCTTCTTGAAGGTCTTTTGTATGATCCTTTTCAGTTTGACGCCAATGAGACTATAATACAGAAAAAAACCGTAGCATTTTAACTTTCGATTACGCCATAACATTTCAATTTTGTTGATTTAAAATAAGAATTTGAACATGTCAAATTTTTATTTCGTATGATTTTTCAGATCTTACACTTGGATTCCTTGGGAGGGATAATAGAAATTCAGAGTACCTTAAGGCCTGCGCACACCAAGGCGATGGTGACAGCGATCAGCTGAAACGCTGTCAAATATGACAGCGATATTTGACAGTGTTTCAGCTGATCGCCATCGACATCGCCTAGATGTACGCAGCGCATTAGAAACAGAACAATTTACATACAGATCTTTAACCATTACTCCCACCCGGAATCAAACCTTTCCCTTCTCAGCCTAAGTCACCCCCACCTCAGAGGTCACAAATCCACTTTTAGAATTCAATTTAACGCTTTAAATACCAAAATAGAAGATAAACAGGATAAATGTGCCAGCCAAAACGGTAATCACAGCATAATGGGGCTTTCATTTTAATGACGCCGTAAATATTCACAGAGTAAATGGTGCAAGCAAAAATACAAAGCAAGCGTTTTATCGTCATCTTTCTGAAGATGCATACAGACCTAGGCACTGACTGCCCGAAGAAGTCTAGTAGTGACCTTAATCTCAGTGTTTTTGAGGTCTTTTGTAAAATTGATAAAAGTAGAGATAATCTCATAACTATTTCTTTTAAATACATATATCTTACATACAGGGTGGTTTTTTTTTAGAAGGGCGGTGATGGCCAGTTTAAAACCACAACAGTTAGGGAAAAATCTTGAAAGGAATCTTGCCCTCGATTTATAAGAAAACAATAGCTACATATTTATTTATTTTTTAAATATTTTACTTTGGAAGGAAATGAACCCAAATGTATTTTCTTTTTCAGTCTTTTCACGATTTTCCCCTAACTCTCGTGGTTTTGGACTTGGCCATCACCGCCTTTCTCAAAAACCACCCTGTATACATACATACTGCTAACGATTTTGGGAGAAGGACATCACTACTGCGACCGGGCAACGAGACACATCACTAGTTGGGGGATAAGGAAATGGCGTCTCGATGCGTAGTCGTAGATGGTTGTTTTCCGTGCTATAAAAATAAACAGAATTCTAACTATAATCAATTGTTCGTTTTCACTTTAATAGTTGTAGCATTTCATTTATTTTGGCAGAATAGTTTTTCGTATCAGTCGAAAGCTAATGGAGAGCTATTTAAATTTACGCGCCAAGACGCAAGTTGGTGAGTGAGTTGTTGAAACGTTGCAAGGGCGACCTCTGGCAACGAATAGAAACACTAAAAATGGCTAGGCAGATGGCTGGCGAAGAGCGCCATCTGTTAAGTAGTAGCCGCAAAATACAGGATTTGACAGATGTCAACACTTTTGTGGGTAGCGATGTTCGTATCGAACGGTGTCTACTAGTGACATCTGTTACGAAGTAGTCGCATGTCGATAGGGTCGGAGAAGGAGAGAAATAGGGTTTAGCTTGTGTTGGAAAAGGACAACGTTTTATGTGCATTTCTCCAGCTTCCTCATATGGAAATTGCGAATTCTGAAAACGCCAACATTTAAAGCATAATTGGAGCAATCATTGATTTGAAGGAAAATTTAGCAGCAAAAAAAACAACGACTCTATGAGACTTTATAGGTGTGTTAGCTGGAGAGCGGCTCCACAGCTTCCTCATTCAGTGTGGGCAAACGGCTGACGATAGAGCTATATAGTAAACGCCAAATTTTAGAGCATAATTAGAGCACCCGGCATAAAAAAAATCAAGTCTCTAGCTCGAAAACTCTTTGAGTTAGAAGACTATAACAACGTGTTTGCTGGGAAGCCATTTCTCCAGCTAACACATGTGGATCTCAGGAATGGCTATAGCTAGAAAGTTGCTTGATATCTCCAAATTTAGAGCAAAAAATATCATGGATGCTCCAAATATTTCAAGTGTCTAGGTTCAAAACTCACCGAGTTAGAAGCTTTGATGACTGTGTTAGCTGGAGACACGTTTGTCTGGCACGCACATGCTACATCTGAGGATCTACAATAGCTACAGATTCGGTTGACGTGTCCAAACCGAGCTATGAATTAGAGCACTCGGCTCCAAAATTTTGGACTCTCTAGGACAAGTAGTTTCCTAGTAATCAACAAAAGAACATTTTGCCGCCAGAATTTTCAAATGTATGTTCGCACCCGTAAAAATGCGGCGTTGCCGCTCTGAAAGTTTGGTATCAGCGTAGGAATTTGAACGTTATTCGGTTTATTTTAGATCGCGATACGAGTCATTTTCGTATGCGCTTAGCGGTTTTGATTTCTGAAACCTCAAACTCATATTTTCTCTTTTTGTTAGGTTGAGAGCTTTCTCTCTATCTATATGAGAATTGTGTGTTGCCCGTTCTTGTTCGTTTTATAGTTTCTTTAGTAATGCGTGTCTTTTAGGTATTCTTAGAAAAAAAACTTTATTTGGTTCTGTAAATAGGTACCTGCTAGGCCAGTGTTGATGATTCTACCTACTCTGCCTGTTGTTAGCCGTCTGTTCTCTGTGTTTTACTGTATTCAGTCAGGTTTTTATGAGCGTATCGAGTAAACCAGGCGGACGGAAAATAGGTATTTACTGCGGCTTGCTAGTTGTGTGCGTACTCACGCACACTTGCCCCCTATCACTTGCCATCTCACCAGATGGCAAGTGATGGGGGGGCATCTCACCATGTTGTGCCGACCCCACGTGGGTAAGGGCAGGAAGAAGAAAAAGCACTTTTTGGGGTTTTTTGTTTCATTTTCAACTATATTCCTATATTGTGAATTGGACATAAGTTTTTGAATCCAAGATGGCGGCTTCATTTTTTTTCTTAAAAAATGGATATGGGTATCGTTTAATAGGTTTTTGGGGGCTCTGGTTGTGAATTCGACAATAATTTTTGAATCCAAGATGGCGGCTTCATTTTTTTTTCTTAAAAAATGGATATGGGTATCGTTTAATAGGTTTTTGGGGGCTCTAATTGTGAATTCGACATTATTTTTTGAATCCAAGATGGCGGCTTCATTTTTTTTCTCAAAAAATGGATATTAGTATCGTTTAATAGGTTTTTGGGGGCTCTGGTTGTGAATTCGACATTATTTTTTGAATCCAAGATGGCAGCTTCATTTTTTTTCTTAAAAAATGGATATGGGTATCGTTTAATAGGTTTTTGGGGGCTCTGATTGTGAATACGACATTATTTTTTGAATCCAAGATGGTGGCTTCATTTTTTTCCTTAAAAAATGGATATGGGTATCGTTTAATAGGTTTTTGGGGGCTCTGATTGTGAATACGACATTATTTTTTGAATCCAAAATGGCTGCTTCCTTTTTTTTCTCAAAAAATTGATATGGGTATCGTTTAATAGGTTTTTGGGGGCTACAATTGTGAATTCGACATTATTTTTTGAATCCAAGATGGCGGCTTCATTTTTTTTCCCAAAAAATGGATATTAGTATCGTTTAATAGGTATTTGGGGAATACAATTGTGAATTCGACATTATTTTTTGAATCCAAAATGGCTGCTTCATTTTTTTTCTCAAAAAATTGATTATGGGTATCGTTTAATAGGTTTCTGAGGGCTCTAATAATGAATTCGACAATCTTTTTTGAATCCAAGATGGCGGCTTCATTTTTTTCCTTCAAAATGGATATGGGTATCGTTTAAAAGGTTTTTGGGGGCTCTGATTGTGAATTCGACATTATTTTTTGTATCCAAGATGGCGGCTTCATTTTTTTCTCAAAAAATGGATATGGGTATCGTTTAATAGGTTTTTGGGGGCTCTGGTTGTGAATTCGACAATATTTTTTGAATCTAAGATGGTGGCTTCATTTTTTTTCTTAAAAAATGGATATGGGTATCGTTTAATAGGTTTTAAATGGCTCTGATTGTGAATTCGACATTATTTTTTGTATCCAAGATGGCGGCATCATTTTTTTTATCAAAAAATGGATATGGGTATCGTTTAATAGGTCTTTGAGGGCTCTGATTGTGAATTTGACATTATATTTTTATCAAAGATGGCGGCTTCAGTTTTTTTCTCAAATAATGGATATGGGTATCGTTTAATAAGTTTTTGGGGGCTCTGATTGTAAATTCAACATTAATTTTCGAATACAAGATGGTGGTTTCATTTTATTTCTTAAAAAATGGATACCTATGGATATCGTTTAATAGGTTTCTGGGGGCTCTGATTGTGAATTCGACATTATTTTTTTATCAAAGATGGCGGCTTCAGTTTTTTTTTAAAATAATGGATATGTGTATCATTTAATAAGTTTTTGGGGGCTCTGATTGTGAGTTCATCATTAATTTTTGAATCCAAGATGGTAGTTTCATTTTATTTCTTAAAAAATGGATATGGATATAGTTTAATAGGTTTTTGGGGGCTCTGATTGTGAATTCAACATTATTTTTTGAATCCAAGATGGTTGCTTTTTTTTCTCAAATAATGGATATGGGTATCGTTTAATAGGTTTTTGATGGCTCTGATTATGAATTCGACATTATTTTTTGAATCCAAGATGGCGGCTTCATTTTTTTCTTTAAAAATGAACATGGGTATCGTTTAATAGGTTTTTGGGGGCTCTGATTGTGAATTCGACATTATTTTTTGAATCCAAGATGGCGGCATCATTTTTTTTCTCAAAAAATGGATATGGGTATCGTTCAATATGTTTTTGGGGGCTCTGATTGTGAATTCGACATTAATTTTTTAATCCAACATGGCGGCTACATTTTTTTTCTTAAAAAAACGGTTTTCTGTATAGTTGGTTTACTTACGATAGTTGAACGAGACAACGTCATACAGCTGTCCACGCGAACGCATCGCTCACTCAAAAAGGAGAAACAGATGTCGAACACTGCCGAACGCTGAGGCCGATTGTGCTTCTTTGGCACTCTTTCCACGCTCTCGTTTGCATTGCGTGCATTTGGCTCTATTGAATTATAAGACTATAAGATATAAATGATATCTATATCCATTTTTTAAGAAAAAAAAAATGAAGCCCACATCTTGGATTCAAAAAATAATGTCGAATTCACAATCAGAGCCCCCAAAAACCTATTAAACGATATCCATAACCATTTTTTAAGAAAAAAAATGAAGCTGCCATCTTTGATTCAAAAAACAATGTCGAATTCACAGTCAGAGCCCTCAAAAACCTATTTAACGATACCCATATCCATTTTTTGAGAAAAAAAATGAAGCAGCCATCTTGGATTCAAAAAATAATGTCGAATTCACAATCAGAGCCCACAAAAACCTATTAAACGATACCCATATCCATTTTTTGAGAAAAAAAATGAAGCAGCCATTTTGGATTCAAAAAATAATGTCGAATTCACAATCAGAGCCCCCAAAAACCTATTAAACAATACCCATACCCATTTTTTAAGAAAAAAAATGAAGCTGCCATCTTGGATTCAAAAAATTATGTCGAATTTATAATTCGAGCCCCCAAAAACCTATTAAATGATACCCTTAACCATTTTTTTAGAAAAAAAATGAAGCTGCCATCTTTGATTCAAAAAACAATGTCGAATTCACAATCAGAGCCCTCAAAAACCTATTAAACGATGCCCATATCCATTTTTTATGAAAAAAAATGAAGCAGCCATCTTGGATTCAAAAAATAATGTTGAATTCACAATCAGAGCCCCCAAAAACCTATTAAACGATATCCATATCCATTTTTTGAGAAAAAAAATGTAGCAGCCATTTTGGATTCAAAAAATAATGTCAAATTCACAATCAGAGCCCCAAAAACCTATTAAACGATACCCATACCCATTTTTAAGGAAAAAAATGAAGCCGCCATCTTGGATTCAAAAAATAATGTCGAATTTGTAATCCGAGCCCCCAAAAACCTATTAAACGATACCCATATCAATATATTGTGAAAAAAAATTAAGCTGCCATCTTGGATTGAAAAAATATTGTCGAATTCACAATCAGAGCCCCCAAAAACCTATTAAACGATACCCATACCCATTTCTTAAGGAAAAAAATGTAGCAGCCATTTTCGATTCAAAAAATAATGTCAAATTCACAATCAGAGCCCCCAAAAACCTATTAAACGATACCCATACCCATTTCTTAAGGAAAAAAATGTAGCAGCCATTTTGGATTCAAAAAATAATGTCAAATTCACAATCAGAGCCCCCAAAAACCTATTAAACGATACCCATACCCATTTTTTAAAGAAAAAAATGAAGCCGCCATCTTGGATTCAAAAAACAATGTCGAATTTATAATCCGAGCCCCCAAAAACCTATTAAACGACACCCATATCAATATATTGTAAAAAAAATTAAGCCGCCATCTTGGATTGAAAAAATATTGTGGAATTCACAATCAGAGCCCCCAAAAACCTATTAAACGATACCCATACCCATTTTTTAAGGAAAAAAATGAAGCTGCCATCTTGAATTAAAAAAATAATGTTGAATTCACAATCAGAGCCCCCAAAAACCTATTAAACGATACCCATATCCATTTTTTGAGAAAAATATGAAGCCACCATCTTGGATTCAAAAATTAATGTTGAATTCACAATCATAGCCCCCAAAAACCTATTAAACGATACCCATATCCATTTTTTGAGAAAAAAATGAAGCCACCATCTTGGATTCAAAAATTAATGTTGAATTCACAATCAGAGCCCCCAAAAACCTATTAAACGATACCCATATTCATTTTTTGAGAAAAAAATGAAGCCACCATCTTGGATTCAAAAATTAATGTTGAATTCACAATCAGAGCCCCCAAAAACCTATTAAACGATACCCATATCCATTATTTAAGAAAAAAAATGAAGCCACCATCTTGAATTCAAAAATGAATGTCAAATTCACAATTAGAGCCCTAAAAACCTTTAGAACAATAGGTATCTACGTTAACAACTTTTGAAGAAAAAAAATAAAAAGTTTTCCGGAATAGAGCCCCCCCACTTTTCTTCATAATTATTATATTTATAATATTTCCTTTCGCTTTCCCGTGAGTATTTACTGCAGCTCGCTATAGATAGTGCAACCCACGAAGGCGCGCCCCACTATTCCTCCTAACCGTTTATAGTATATGTGTGCAAGCTTCCGTCAATGTATGAGTGTTATCGGTACACACTAATTACCTATGAGTGCACATGCACACTACAATTAATAGACTACGGTTGGCGACTGCCGCTCGGAGCAAACTCCCCGCACCCCGCGAGGGGCGCGTCTTCGTGAATTGCACTATCTATAGTTATGTACGTACTCACAGACACAATGATAGTTTCGCACGATGCCATTTACACCTAGTGTGACAAGAGTAGGTAACTCATGATTTGAAAACATTGTTGGTTAGTTGAGAGACTTAAAGATATAATTTTATGATATTTAAAACTAAAAATAAAAAATCTGAAGTCAGGTTTCTTAATAAATACATATTTAAACTTAAACTAACCATTATAAAACTTTTCTTTGGTGTTTTTTTGTTTCATTTTAACCTATATTCCGCTTCTTGAGCTACGTAATGAGTGTTTAAGACATGAATCCTAGGGTAACTATTTACCAGGCACGGGCAACACACAACTCCATCCGACTAACGTTCAAATTCCTACGCTGATACCATACTTTCAGAGCGGCAACGCCGCATTTTTACGGGTGCGAACATAATGATTTGAAAATTCTGGCGGCAAAATGTTCTTTTGTTGATTACTAGGAAACTACTTGTCCTAGAGAGTCCAAAATTTTGGAGCCGAGTGCTCTAATTCATAGCTCGGTTTGGACACGTCAACCGAATCTGTAGCTATTGTAGATCCTCAGATGTAGCATGTGCGTGCCAGACAAACGTGTCTCCAGCTAACACAGTCATCAAAGCTTCTAACTCGGTGAGTTTTGAACCTAGACACTTGAAATATTTGGAGCATCCATGATATTTTTTGCTCTAAATTTGGAGATATCAAGCAACTTTCTAGCTATAGCCATTCCTGAGATCCACATGTGTTAGCTGGAGAAATGGCTTCCCAGCAAACACGTTGTTATAGTCTTCTAACTCAAAGAGTTTTCGAGCTAGAGACTTGATTTTTTTTATGCCGGGTGCTCTAATTATGCTCTAAAATTTGGCGTTTACTATATAGCTCTATCGTCAGCCGTTTGCCCACACTGAATGAGGAAGCTGTGGAGCCGCTCTCCAGCTAACACACCTATAAAGTCTCATAGAGTCGTTGTTTTTTTTGCTGCTAAATTTTCCTTCAAATCAATGATTGCTCCAATTATGCTTTAAATGTTGGCGTTTTCAGAATTCGCAATTTCCATATGAGGAAGCTGGAGAAATGCACATCAACGTTTTCACCATCAGCAAGACGCAAGGACCTCCATTGGCGAGTAGTGTAACTAACTTAGAAATAAACGATATTAGCGGGTGAATAGAAAAAATGTGGTTGGGTCGATGTGTGAAGCGAGCTCGCAATTTCAGACATTAAAAATGCTGGCTGGAGAGACGAATATGCCGTGGATTATTGGAGCAAGTGTTCTGGAATATTCTGGGCGGAAGTTTGTGGCTCGAGGTGCGGGGTATATGGTAGCCGAGGTGATAAAAGGCGCGTGCGGAGCCGCCGGGGGCATTCCACGGAAAAGACGCCGAGCCTAGCAGAATCGCCGGTACGTACGAAAGCTGCACCCTTGCACCGTTGGGTTTGTGGAGGAGTCCTCGCTAACCAGATTTGGGTATTACAGACGAAGCTGCGCCAGCCAATACCATCACCACGTGCCCAGAGACGAGCCCCAGCACACGAAGCCAGCATTCTCGCTGCCGATACGAGCCGACTGCAAGCTGGGCGAGCGCCCATTTCTGGTACGTAGGGGTTTTGAGAAGCATCGCACAGCATGGGGCATACAGGGGAGGATCAGTTGTATTTTTAGGGACGCCGCACCCAGCGGGCTGTGTCCGCACGTTGCCGAGATTAACCTGTTGTCTTGTATTTTTCAGTTTGCTGACACCGTCTGCGTGGCGCCTTCCTTTTTTTGCCTGTGCGGGGGCGCGAGACACGCGGCGGGGGCAGTCGGCGACTGCACGGCAGGGCACGTAGCGGCAGGGCACGTGGGTGACGTCGCACGTGGACGATAAGCGCCCGTCGGCGATTCTGAGGTGGGCCAGTGCCAATTTATTTTAATGCGGAAGGAGTAGGCGCATCAGGACGGTTCTCCGTGGAGTCCTGGTCTGTTGTTTGTTGCCAAAAAATTGTTTGCTGCCGTTGCCAAAAGGTTGTTTGTTGTCAATAATTGCCAATAATTGTTTGTTGCCAATAATTATTTGTTGCCAAAAGGTTGTTTGTTCTCAGTAATTGTTTGTTGCCGTAGAGAGTGCTATTTTTGTTGTCAATAGGTAGGGTTTCGTTGACGTGGTCATTGCCATTGTCTTTGTCGTGCGTTTTTCTATCTTACCACCCTGTCTGTCAGTGTACTGTTGCTAGGGTTATTTTAGAGGCGGACGCCAGGGGGTAGGTGTTAGGGAACACTCCGGGGTGACTCACAAGGTAGTTTTCTGTGGGTTTTATTTAATTGGGTCATCCGGGGACTAGTGATTGGTAAATTCAAATATTCACACCTCCGACACACTAAGCAGTAACCTCTCCCTGAATAATTTTGTGCTCGCTTGAGAGCGATGGTTTGGATAAAGTTTGAACATATGGTCACTAAACATCCCGTGTAAATAATATAAGCATTATTGAATTTTATGTAAGAATAGGAACGTTTCCACAAGGTCATTGAACCTCTCATGTATTTATGATAGCCATTGCTTACATGTTATGTAAGGGAATATATTGTTATTCCCTGAGGTCATTAAACCTCTCATCTATATAAAGATGTCCCCTTAAATTTCTTTGTTCAATTCCATGTCAGAGAACGTAGCGTTCAATGTATTTGTAACTTGTTGATTAGTAGTAGGTTCATTTATAAGAAAGATAGTCTGGCATGTGGATAACCTCTATTCTGGTTAATAACTGAGAATGTAAATTTGTAGTTAAGTAGCTATTTGAGCTCGCTTTAAGGTTATGTAATGAAGGATCACTTTAGGATTATATAGTATATAAGATAGCATAGCTGTGCAGTTTCAATTTTCATTCCTAAGCTAATGTACATGTCATGTAAGAGGTATGTGTTGTTTAAATAAAACTCTGTAACTGATTTCTAACATTTATTTTATTTTAGTATAAAAATCTTTTGTGCGGTAGGAACATCGAACCCCAACTGAGCTAGTCAGGGCCAACGCAGCCGAAATAGTCGGTCTGCCTGTCTGCACCCAGTTTTCCACCGTTACAAAATGGCGCCCAACTTCTAATTTTGTTTTTTTTTGAAAATTTTTTGAAATATTTTTTTTTTTTAAATTTTGTTTTTTGAAAATTTTTTTGAATTTTTTTTTTAGAAATTTTTTTTTGCGTTTAGTGACCACTGTAGGTAGGCGTTATTGTAACATTTTAGAGCAACTGACAAGGCAACAGACAACAGTCCAGCTAATTTTAAGTTATTTTTAGGTTCTTTGTGTATCATGTGTGTATTTTCTTAGGGTGTATAATTTTATTGTGTATGCTTTTCTACCGATGTATGCTTTCACTTGTGTATTTTTCTGCTGGTGTATATTTTTGTAAAAGTGTATTCCTGTCCTGATGTAAAATTTTTTTTTTTGGCACTTCCTTTCATGTTAGGGAGATAGCCTTGCAAAGTGCTACTGTGGTTATGTTTTTTTGTATGCTGCGATCAGCATAGAGTTTTTTTGAATGTACATTGCAAGACTAATATTTGTTAGAGTTTTGCAACGGATTAGGAACCATAATACACTTCTGTGGTTAGCGACCAGCTGTTGAAACTTATAACAGTTTAATTTTATTTACGAGTCCTCTCGTACACACACACACACACACACACACACACACAAACCTGGGATTTTCGAAACTTTTGAGGGGTAAACATTTGATTATTTTTTGGGGAGGTAGGGTGAGGCGTTTGGAACTTTAAAAATTTTTTTTTGCCTTGACCTACATTCTACTGTTTACCTTGGGTATAGAGTTAATTTTTTTTTGCGTTATTGTGAGTTTTTTTTGGAAGAATTGCTTTCACGTTTGATGGTTATAGCACATTTTTATTTAAGGAGGCTCGTTTCAAAAGTTTTTTTTACATCGTTTGCTTCTGGTAGTTTTCCCATTTGTCTTTGGGTACCGTGGTTTGATTATAGGTAGACAAGATGACAGATCCGGCGATCCACGTGCACAGTTTGTCGAAGGACCCAGTTCAAGACCCAGTACAGGCGGAAGGTCCCAACGAGGTGTTGCCAGCAGTGAGGGATAGCACCCATCAACGGGTTGTCGTAGAATGCGCGGGTCCTAATGTTCCGATTGCGAAGTGGGGTGTCAAGTTTGATGGAGTAGGAGATGTCAGGTCATTTTTGGAGAGGTTGCAGGAACTTAGTGCAGCGAACGGTACCAGAGAGGGAAAACTATTTGAGTCAGCTTCTGAGCTTTTTACTGACCAGGGTTTGCTTTGGTTTAGAGGCATCAAAGACCAAGTTTCTTCGTGGAGCGAGCTGTCGTCATTGTTGATAGAGGAGTTTAGCCCGATAGACTACGATTACAGGTTATTAGGAGAAATAAGGGCGAGGACACAAGGGGTGGAGGAGCCCATTCATATTTACTTCTCGATTATGAACTGTTTGGTCGCTCGGCTGAAGAATCCACTGCCAGAACAGGAGTTATTGGAGATTCTGCTCCACAATATTAGGCCATCTTTTACAGAACAACTAGCTTTAGTAGACATCACATCAATTGCGTCGCTAAAGGATAAGTGTAGGAGGCTAGAGGCAGCAAAGCAGCGATCAGATTTTTTCGTAGAACCACCTAAAGTGTCGAGTAGGACGTTGAACCCAACACTGGCGTACAAGGGCTCCAAGCCGCGATCACAGCTGGCGGCGGTGTCCACTCAGCAGGAATCAGATGGAACACCACAATCTGGTTGTTTTAGGTGTGGCGGCATGGGACATTGGTCTAGGGACTGCAGGAAAGGAAGATTTAATCAGCAGGTCAAGTGCTATAACTGTGGGGAAGTAGGCTACACAGTCAGGAGTTGCTCGAAGTGTAGGGGAAGGATGGTGGCCAAGCTTCAACGACGATCGGGGCATTCGGAAAAATTTGTTAGGAAGAACCGGGACGGTCACACCACCCATCCCGTAAAAGGGAGGTGGGATCAAACCCGTGAATCAGCTGTGTCGGTTCTATTTTCACCATGTCATAAGGATTCACGTCCATATTTAAAGGTTACGTTGGTAGATCTAGCTTTTTATGGTTTGTTAGACTCTGGTGCAAGTCTATCAATTTTAGGCAATAGAGCACTACATATTTTAGAGAGAATAGGTTATACGCTTCACGAGGTAGATAGGTCCGTATTTGTCGGGAACGGGGACCGCATCAAGGCAATAGGGTACATGTTGCTGCCACTGACGTTCGAAGACGCTACTAGGGTTATTAAATTTTATGTAATTCCAGAAATAAATTCTGATGTAGTATTTGGCATAGATTTCTGGCGGGCTTTCAATCTAGCTCCAGATGTGATAAATAGGAGAATTGCGGTAGAACACAGGCCAACGTGTTGTGTAGGTAGTGTTTCAGATGGTCCATTTAGGTCTATTCACACATACCAGTCGCTCTCGCCATCAGAAAAGGTAGAAGCGGACGTGGTAGTGAAAAGGTTTCATGACATCTCTTCCGCCAAGGTAGGCTTAGGAAGGACACATCTGATGAAGCACACTATCGATACGGGGGACGCTCAGCCAATCAAAACAAAACAATATCCACTCTCACCGGAAAAAAGGGCAGCCTTGCATAAAGAACTGGACAAGATGTTACAACTAGGCGTAGTATCACCAAGTGAAAGCCCCTGGAACAATCCAGCGCTCCTGGTGCCAAAAGCAAATGGCGACTGGCGGTTTTGTTTAGATTGCAGGAAACTGAACGCGGTCTCAAAAGGAGATGCATATGCAATGCCGTATATTCCACAAATTTTAGATAGTCTGAAGGAAGCAAGGTTTCTGTCTTCGATAGATTTAGCGTCTTCTTTCTGGCAGATCCCACTAGAGGAGGCATCAAAGGAGAAAACAAGCTTCACAGTGCCCGGAAAAGGCCTTTTCAAGTTTGAGGTTATGCCCTTCGGGCTTTGTGGTGCGAGTGCACGGCAGCAGCGCCTAATGGACCTCTTATTTGACAACGGTTTTGCCAGTGACATTTTGGAGGGCCTAGTGTATGTTTATGTAGACGATATCATAATAGTCAGTTCCGATTTGAAGGCACATTTGGTATTGCTCGAGAGGGTTCTAGAAAAGTTGAAGTTCGCGAACCTAACCGTCAACTACGAAAAGTGTCAGTTTTTTAGGAAGTCTTTGCAGTATTTGGGGTATATTGTAGATGAGCATGGTTTACGGACGGACCCAGAAAAGGTCCGTGCCATTTTGGATTTTCCCATTCCAAATAAGTTTAAAATGTATAGATATATGTAAGTATATGATAGCGCCTCCAAAGCGGGGAAATAAGTTGCGGTGCCCTAACAGGGTTTATGTTTGAAACTTAAATTACCTACTGTAACACCTTTAAACAACATAAGTGCAATAAAGAATTTGAATTTGAATTTGAATTTGAATTCTGCAAAAGAGGTGAAGATGTTTTTAGGAACGGCTTCATGGTATCGTAGGTTTATTAGAGATTTTGCGTCAATAGCCGCGCCGTTGAATGCGTTGACATCAACCTCCAAGAAGGCTCCGCCGTTCAAGTGGAATGAAGAAGCAGAGAGGGCATTTACCAAGCTGAAGGAAGCTTTGGTATCATCACCAGTGTTGGCGTGTCCCGATTTTGACAGGCCGTTTTTCGTGCATTGTGACGCTTCATCATTCGGCATAGGAGGCATGTTGACACAGAAGCTCGATGACGCAGAACACCCTATAGCGTACGTCAGCCGATCGCTTTCGAAGGCGGAACGCAACTATAGTGCTACGGAGCGAGAAGCGTTAGCTGTAATTTTTGCAGTAGAGAAGTTTCAGGCGTATTTGGGTTCTAGGCATTTCACAGTAATAACGGATCATGCATCTTTAAAATGGTTCATGCGGCTCGAAAATCCTACAGGTAGACTGGTCCGCTGGGGCTGCAGGCTGTCACAGTTCGATTTTCACATAGAACACAGGAAAGGCTCAGACAACGTGGTTCCGGATGCTCTCTCGAGGTTGCTCAGGGTAGATGCCATAGGAGACACAGCGGGAACGGCACCAGATCCATGGTATGATAATATCCTACAGAATGTACAGAACAGCCCGAGTCACTACCCAGCGTACCGGATAGAAGGAGACAAGCTGTACCGATTTTCGAAGGCCAAATACTCTTTGATGGAGGAATTCGAGTGGAAGGAGGTCCTTTCACTCGACAGAAGAAGAGAAATCATCAGGGAAAACCACGAACCTCCAACAGCAGCGCATTTAGGCGTGTTCAAGACACACAGAAGGATATGTTTACGTTATTACTGGCCAGGAATGTTTAAAGACATCAAGGAGTATGTAGAGGGATGTGACACATGCGCGGCATACAAATCCAGTAACCGCGCAGTTCCAGGTCTAATGGGCAAACCTAAGGTTTGTCACCGTCCGTTTCAGGTTTTGTCGGTAGATTTGGTAGGTCCTTTACCTAGGTCTAAGTCAGGTTTTGTATATATTTTTGTAGTCACTTGTTGTTTCTCAAAGTACACTTTGCTATTCCCACTTCGTAGAGCCACAAGCGCACTGGTGTCGAATGCTTTGGAAAACGGTGTTTTCTTAATTCACGGGGTCCCGGAAACCGTGATTGCGGATAATGGAACGCAATTCACGGGGACCGAATTCCGTACACTTTTGAGAAAGTACAGAATTCCTAAAACGCATTATACACCACGCTACACGCCACAGGTGAATTTGGTGGAACGCTATAACAAGACGGTCATGACGGCCGTGGCGGCGTATGTGAAAGACGACCACAGGTCCTGGGATCAGAACATCCATAAGATCCAATTCGCCATTAATAGCGCCGTGAACGAAACCACCAAATTCTCACCATTTTTTCTGGTTCATGCCAGAGAACCGATTGTGGATGGATCGCACTACACGGCTACAGAAGAGGAATATCAACCTGGAATGCCAAGGGAAGAGTTTGCAGGAGAATTAGGTCTCCTGGCAGACATTTTTGCCACAGTGCGGCAGAACATACTCAAGGCACACCAGGCGAACACGAGAACGTACAATCTCAGGAGAAGAGAAGCGACAGTGAAAGTAGGGGACATCGTCTGGAAAAGAACCCATCCGCTCAGCGACGCGGCAAAGTTCAAGATGGCGAAGTTATGTCCTAAGTACGAGAAATGCAGGGTGAAAGTAGTACTGTCACCGCTGGTCTTCGAGTTAGAGGACATGGACGGGAAGATTTTAGGGTCTTGGCACATGAAAGACCTAAAGGTTTAGGGTTTCACAACACCACAGTAGGTGTTGTGAACTGTATGTAAATATTTGGTTTGGTTTTATTTTGTAGATTTTGGTTTGTTTTTTTGGAAAATGTTTCGTTGTATGTCTAAAGGGCAGACGGGTGAAAGGACTACATAGGACCAGGCGTGAGATGGAGTTAGGTTTCTTGCAGGGAGGAGCAGAATGGATGAGCAGAGCGTACCCACCACGAGGGGTAGGGTAAGTACGGGCGAGAGGACGCGTACCCACGGTTCCACGTAGGGTATCGCTAGGCGTGAATGGTGATGTTTGCAAAGAAGGGTATGTAGATTAGACATTCGCGTAATGAGAGATGAAGCATGTAAGAATGATGGATGTATGGCGATAAGAAAGGGGAGGCAAGAAGAACAGGTATCGACGTCGCCGCAGATGGGTCCACTCTGATAGCCGGTCTCCCGCGACAATGACGTGCAAGTGTGTTTGTATTTTACGGTTCAAGGACGAACCGATTGTTTCAGCTGCACAAGTGACGACTTGAGAAGACCGCTAGTTTTATGAGGCCACGCCATGGTAGAAGGGATCCCCGGGCGTGGAGGGAATGTACAAGGATTGTATAAAGTTTTTTTTACAGGAGAATTTGTTTTAGGCTAGTTTAGTAGATAAGGAATTGTACGATTTTTTTTTTACAGTGACAAGGAGTTTGGTTTGTTCTTATATTTTTTTGTTCGTCAAGTTTATTTTGAGTTGTAATATGTGTATATGGTTATGGTTAGATAAGGCTTTTCATTTCAGTGCCAGCGCTGAGGGCAGCGCAGTTTCACTAAGTGTAGTGAAACTTTTAACGGCCGGGGGGGTATTGTAGCATTTCATTTATTTTGGCAGAATAGTTTTTCGTATCAGTCGAAAGCTAATGGAGAGCTATTTAAATTTACGCGCCAAGACGCAAGTTGGTGAGTGAGTTGTTGAAACGTTGCAAGGGCGACCTCTGGCAACGAATAGAAACACTAAAAATGGCTAGGCAGATGGCTGGCGAAGAGCGCCATCTGTTAAGTAGTAGCCGCAAAATACAGGATTTGACAGATGTCAACACTTTTGTGGGTAGCGATGTTCTTATCGAACGGTGTCTACTAGTGACATCTGTTACGAAGTAGTCGCATGTCGATAGGGTCGGAGAAGGAGAGAAATAGGGTTTAGCTTGTGTTGGAAAAGGACAACGTTTTCACCATCAGCAAGACGCAAGGACCTCCATTGGCGAGTAGTGTAACTAACTTAGAAATAAACGATATTAGCGGGTGAATAGAAAAAATGTGGTTGGGTCGATGTGTGAAGCGAGCTCGCAATTTCAGACATTAAAAATGCTGGCTGGAGAGACGAATATGCCGTGGATTATTGGAGCAAGTGTTCTGGAATATTCTGGGCGGAAGTTTGTGGCTCGAGGTGCGGGGTATATGGTAGCCGAGGTGATAAAAGGCGCGTGCGGAGCCGCCGGGGGCATTCCACGGAAAAGACGCCGAGCCTAGCAGAATCGCCGGTACGTACGAAAGCTGCACCCTTGCACCGTTGGGTTTGTGGAGGAGTCCTCGCTAACCAGATTTGGGTATTACAGACGAAGCTGCGCCAGCCAATACCATCACCACGTGCCCAGAGACGAGCCCCAGCACACGAAGCCAGCATTCTCGCTGCCGATACGAGCCGACTGCAAGCTGGGCGAGCGCCCATTTCTGGTACGTAGGGGTTTTGAGAAGCATCGCACAGCATGGGGCATACAGGGGAGGATCAGTTGTATTTTTAGGGACGCCGCACCCAGCGGGCTGTGTCCGCACGTTGCCGAGATTAACCTGTTGTCTTGTATTTTTCAGTTTGCTGACACCGTCTGCGTGGCGCCTTCCTTTTTTTGCCTGTGCGGGGGCGCGAGACACGCGGCGGGGGCAGTCGGCGACTGCACGGCAGGGCACGTAGCGGCAGGGCACGTGGGTGACGTCGCACGTGGACGATAAGCGC
Organism: Thera obeliscata; assembly: GCA_947578465.1. Lineage (NCBI taxonomy): Eukaryota > Metazoa > Arthropoda > Insecta > Lepidoptera > Geometridae > Thera > Thera obeliscata. Next base: position 2,940,279 of record OX387929.1, on the reverse strand, counting down.
CCGTCGGCGATTCTGAGGTGGGCCAGTGCCAATTTATTTTAATGCGGAAGGAGTAGGCGCATCAGGACGGTTCTCCGTGGAGTCCTGGTCTGTTGTTTGTTGCCAAAAAATTGTTTGCTGCCGTTGCCAAAAGGTTGTTTGTTGTCAATAATTGCCAATAATTGTTTGTTGCCAATAATTATTTGTTGCCAAAAGGTTGTTTGTTCTCAGTAATTGTTTGTTGCCGTAGAGAGTGCTATTTTTGTTGTCAATAGGTAGGGTTTCGTTGACGTGGTCATTGCCATTGTCTTTGTCGTGCGTTTTTCTATCTTACCACCCTGTCTGTCAGTGTACTGTTGCTAGGGTTATTTTAGAGGCGGACGCCAGGGGGTAGGTGTTAGGGAACACTCCGGGGTGACTCACAAGGTAGTTTTCTGTGGGTTTTATTTAATTGGGTCATCCGGGGACTAGTGATTGGTAAATTCAAATATTCACACCTCCGACACACTAAGCAGTAACCTCTCCCTGAATAATTTTGTGCTCGCTTGAGAGCGATGGTTTGGATAAAGTTTGAACATATGGTCACTAAACATCCCGTGTAAATAATATAAGCATTATTGAATTTTATGTAAGAATAGGAACGTTTCCACAAGGTCATTGAACCTCTCATGTATTTATGATAGCCATTGCTTACATGTTATGTAAGGGAATATATTGTTATTCCCTGAGGTCATTAAACCTCTCATCTATATAAAGATGTCCCCTTAAATTTCTTTGTTCAATCCCATGTCAGAGAACGTAGCGTTCAATGTATTTGTAACTTGTTGATTAGTAGTAGGTTCATTTATAAGAAAGATAGTCTGGCATGTGGATAACCTCTATTCTGGTTAATAACTGAGAATGTAAATTTGTAGTTAAGTAGCTATTTGAGCTCGCTTTAAGGTTATGTAATGAAGGATCACTTTAGGATTATATAGTATATAAGATAGCATAGCTGTGCAGTTTCAATTTTCATTCCTAAGCTAATGTACATGTCATGTAAGAGGTATGTGTTGTTTAAATAAAACTCTGTAACTGATTTCTAACATTTATTTTATTTTAGTATAAAAATCTTTTGTGCGGTAGGAACATCGAACCCCAACTGAGCTAGTCAGGGCCAACGCAGCTGAAATAGTCGGTCTGCCTGTCTGCACCCAGTTTTCCACCGTTACATAGTACATACATACCGGTCAAAATCAAAACCTTCCTTCCTTTTTGCCTCGCCGTAGCCGAGTAAAAATAACATTGGCTTACCACGACCGTCATAATACCGGTATTTTATATCTGTTGAAGAGTTCGTTGCCCCGTTTTCCACTCCATGATTGCCTTTTAATAATTTCTCCCGAGGCTGATATTGCTTTGAGATATGACCTGCCCATTGTCCCGCAACTTTAAGCTTGCGCACATCTAATCGTTCTGGGGTAGTGATCAGTGAAACGCTGTCAAATATCGCTGTCATATTTGACAGCATTTCACTGATCACCACCACAGAATGCTCAGATGTGCGCTACGCGAAGATTCTCATATCATGGAATAAATAAATTGGGAGACATTTGACTATTCTTTACAAGAACGATGTCAAAGACTCTTGTTTTTATGTAGATTTCTATATGAAAAGTTGAATATTTACAACAGAAAACTCTGCATTGTGAAATTCAAACTCAAGGAACCAGGATTGGCATAAAACCAAAGTACCTACATTGTCTGAGACAATGTAATACGCACTCGTAGACTTAAATAGTACAGTAGGTAACTGTCCTTTTAAGGTTTCAGAGTGTTTTTCCATTACCGTTGGAAGAATGACCTGTTTGTTTTTGTTCCAGGAGGATATGCTTCTCGGAATGGCCTGATGGCATGACCACACAGTCACGGTTGGAGTACATGTAAGTTAACAAACTCACAAAAATGCAAAGCTTGACGGCGCGTAAGCTTCCATAACTAACAGGACCTAGATAGAGTATTTTACATCAGAAAAAAAATTGTAGAACAATAAATGCATGTTATTTACATAAGTACTATAAATTCATGAAAGGAGCCTCTTTGAGGCGCACCTAACACCCTTTCAACACACTTGCACTGGTTTGGAAAAGATTAGTGATACGAAAAAAATATTTTTTGTGGCATAAAAAAAGTTGCGTTGGAGCACAAAACTAGAATAAGTAACTAATATTGATGAAAAAGTAAAGCGAAAGAAGAGGTAGTAGTAAGATTTCAGCAATTTTCAAATCACTGGATTTAAGAAGTATTTTAATTTAAGTTCACTAGTAAAGATTGTTTTATTTATTTAAATTATTTATTATAAATTTATTTATAAGGGGGCGTCCATAAATTACGTGAGGTGTTTTTTTTAATTTTCTGTCCCTTCCTCCCACCCTGGTGAGATGAAGTGAGATTTTTCAAAATGTTTTCTTACGTAAACACGTTGGATTGTTAATGTAAAAAGAAAAAAAAAATGCGTAAAAAGTAATCAATATTGCTGAAAGTTATAAGTGTAATAAAAATTTAACAATAGAAAACTTAAAACTGGACCAAAATAATATACCAATTTTTTTGTTTCCATCGGAAAAAAAATTGCGTGATATTTGCCGAGACCCCCCCTCTCTCCAACGTAAGATTAGATGAGATTTCACTCGACCCCCTCCCCCCCTTAAACATCTCACGTAATTTGTGGACGCCCCCTTATTTATTTAAAACAAAACAGATTACAATCAAATTATATGCACTTAATAATCACAAAGTTAGCGTAATCAAAACATGTGAATATTATGACATTATTGAGTGTTGCATGCGTAATATTTAAGTTTTCCCTAAAACTAGAAATTTAGTCGAGTCCAGGCACCAAATAACAAAGATTTATCCGAGTTTTAGTAACACAAATAAATCGTTTATGTAGCTTGTGCATTACATAATGCATTGAAGCAGTTAATTTTCCCGTACGTTACATTAGTATCCCAACACAAAATAATCACCTTATTGCTACTTTATACTGACAATAACGACGGTAGTCTCTTCTATTAATTTGGGTGAACAATTTGCTCTCATTTTGTAATAAGCGGTTGTAAAAACATAAAAAAATGGGAAAATAAATAGGTTTACGTAATATTTTTATGTAACTCACTTGGTTAGTAGCTCTGCTTTTTGCACTGGAGGGCGTGGGTTCGAAACCAACCGAAAAACAAATTTGTGTGTTAATAATTATAAGTTTAAAAAACTTGAGAAACCGACTTCATTGTCAAACGGCTAAACCGATTTTAATCAAATTTGATTAGGACAATCTGGACGTAAGAATAACCTTCCAAATAAAAAAATAATTTTCTAAATCGGTTCATAAATGACGGAGGCATGCAGTCACAAACATAAAAAAAAATATTTAAGAAAAAATGGCAACACCGATTTTAATAAAATTCAAATGGGACCAATCTGGAAGCAGTACCTTTCAGATAAAATAATAAAAATAATTTTTCAAATCGGCTCACAAATGACGAAGTTATGCGGTAACAAACATTAAAAAAAAAACAAAAAAAAAATAGATCTTTATTCTCTGTCTGGGTGTTATCGTGTCCCCATAGCACCAGATCTGCTTAGTTTGGTGCTTTAAAGTGTTGTTTAGATTAACCACAATATTGATTTCTTTTTTCAACAGATATAATGTAGCATTCATGGTGCTAGCATACTTCCTGCCCATAATCGCGATGACATATGCGTACACGCGCGTCGGCATCGAGCTGTGGGGATCGCAGTCCATTGGCGAATGTACGCAGAGGCAGCTGGACAATGTCAAAAGCAAACGAAGGGTAAGATTTTAGCTGGAGAAGTACATGATAATTAGTGATTAAATACTGACCAAAAATAACAATGACAATATCAATTAAATCAAATGACTATGATTCAACACTGTTTGACGTGCTCGTCTATAAATAAATAATAATGATAATAATTTAGTGGTGTTTTTAGATATAAAGCCTTGTGAAAGATACGACAAAACTAGAAAAAAACGAGCATAACGAACGGTGCCCTTATAATGATGCTATCATCTGCCAGGTTTCTTCGTAGTTTTTCAGACGAGTTTTTTTAGAAAACATCGTAAGAAAGAAAGAAAGAAAATTTATTTATAGGAAACGTAAGAAACCAGCATATCTTAGAACCGCAGAATAAAGAATAATAGAACCTAAAAGTTTGACATGTGTCGAGTGCACGAAAGGGGCCCTTATGACACCTACGATAGTAGTCAAAGAGCTCTTTGTGAAGGGCTCGTCCGAGGAAGTACTACCACCATGCCTATTTCTGCCGTGAAGCAGCATTGCTGTGTTTTGGTTTGAAGGGCTTGGGTGCCGGTGAAATTACTGGCACGTGAAGCGATACCATCTGTATGCTTCAAGTTGATGGACGTAGGGCACGTTCCTGACGTGCGTGACTTACGAGACAATGCTTTGGTATAGGAGATGGTTACCACTTAACATCAGGTAGGCCATACGCTTGTTCCACCATGTGGTTGTATAAAAAAATACTTAAAGAAAAGTTGTATTAAAAAAAAGAACAAGTGACACAACAAGAAGAAGAAGATGAGTTTTATCCACACTTTTAAACTGACAAGTATTTCACACAAAGGCTACACGGAGGACACGCATAGGGCACTAGTACAATCAAATTTGTATTATTTCATTCAACACCCTATCAAAGACCTATTACAAAATTCCTTTTATTAAAATCCCTTAGGTATTTTGGGGCACAAGCCATTTTGTGATAAGCAACTACTAATATCTAAAATCCAATTACTATACAATAGGTACCCAGTAGGGTTTTCTAGAGCATTTTATTAATCCTCCTCTCGCTTTACCCAACACTTTTATTTATTTAAACTTTTATTTATTTTCAACGCATTTATTAACAACTAGTATGTATTAGTATTAGCACCTGACTTGGTTTGCCTACGAGGAGGTATTTTACAAGGAAACAACTTAGTTAACCTCAGGAACTGTGTTTCGTTGAACCAAGCACGATATTGTCACCTCACACATGGTTGTCTTCAGTGACCAAGATCTCTACAGGAAGATCTATAGGGAAAACAAGGATAAGGATATAAAAAAATTAATCCTTGTTTTCCCTGGTCACGTCATCACGCGTGAACGGCTGGACCGATTTGGCTGAAAATTAGTGGAGACGTAACTTAGAACCAAAAGACGGACATAGAATATTATATCCTAATACGTATAGAATACTTTTATCCTGAAAATTTAACGGGACGGGGCGTAACGGGAATAGGGCGGCCGTTAGTAACTAAATAAAAACGAATGGGTATATTCCTAAAATACTCTCTAACCAATCCCCACTGCTGGGGACTTCATGAATTTCATCCTGGCTACGTCGTAGCATGCTACGGTATAGCAGTCACCCTCCGGCAAGCTGGGCGACCATCTGCGAAATGTAGTTCGTTAGCACTGCAGGAGTTGAAGACCGGGCTCAGTGGTGCGACTTGGGAGAGACCTGCGTCCAGTGGATTGATATAGGTTATTGATGATGATGATGTAAAACTGTTTAATAAGAATCTTGTTGTAAAGAAGATCAGTAGGTACTCAACAGTAAATCAAGAATAATACTATGCACACATGTAGTATGTATAGTATTACAGTTTCAACAGACTATCCATTTTAGACATAAAACTAGAAAAAACATTTAATACTAGTCCGCTAAACTAATGTATTACAAAATACCTCTAGAACAAAATATCTATTACTTTTACTTAAAAAAGTCACGCTTGAATCAATTAATTATCCATTTATATATACAATATTGTTGAGAAACAGAAATACGACGTGAATGATTTTTTTACGGATACGGTGGCTGTACGTGTGCTTAGTAGAAGAACCAAGGTTACCGACATATAGCTCTTAGAGTTAGTAAGTTGAAGGACCGACGACATTGTGAAGATCGCGGGAAGACAGTGGATGGAAAGAGCTCAGAATCGTTCTTCCTGGAAATGTGTAGGGGAGGCCTATGTCCAGCAGTGGACTTCTTCAGGCTGATGATGATGATGATGATGATGATGACGTGTGCTTATTGTATTCTCTTTGTGGTACGCTGGCAGTTAGCAACGCATATCCAAACCAATCAAGTAACCCGCTAAACGTGAACTAATTGAAACTTGCGGTTTACGTGAATTACACTGAAATCACAAAGCATTTTCAGCGCTTACACTGGCGGTTTTTACACATGGTTTAATGGAAATTGAGCATTCTGCTCTACCTAATTCTCTGGAAAAAGGATTAATTTAAAAGTATCAACCTATTTGCAGTTCTTTTCAAAGTCTATCAAACAGCGAACGAAAGCAAGCGCTGCACAATGAAAGATGAAATCTACCCTCATTAAAAAGTTCTAGGAAAAACCTCGGCTTTTTTAAAGCCCTTAGTTTTATAGTTTAATGGGAAGATGCTTTATCAAATTAATTATCTTGCAAAGTCGTCTATCTCGGTCGGCGATCAACTTGAACAAAGTAATAAAATTCATTGGATGGATCAATTAATAAAGTTAAGTGACAGCACTTAACTTAACTTACGTTTCATAGTATGACAACTTGTGACAGTCCGTCACAGACACTGTCTCTTTTTTATTTAGATAGCAGTCAGAAAACTACTTCGCAATCTTTTGTATAATTAATTTCATTTACGTAATTTATATATAGATATAACTATTGTGGAATCCACACATCTAGCTCTAAATTAAGCAGAGCTCGTATTATGGGAACCAGAGAGCTCATATAACTATATGCCACGGCTGAAATGGACCGGAGGCGACAAGTAGATGTGGCATATTTTGACTTCAAAAAAGCATTTGATCGGGTTCACAATGACATTCTTCTTTCAAAATTTGCAGCGATGGGATTTACTCCTAATTTACTAAATTTTTTTTGTAGTTATTTTTCTAATAGAATTCAATTTGTTCAACTCTCCGGCTTTAGATCAGACTCTTATCCGACACTATCAGGTGTGAGCCAAGGAAGTATCCTTGGTCCGACTCAATTTCTGATAATGATCAATGACCTACCAAGGGTGGTTAAAGCGGCTAAATGTCTGATGTTCGCGGACGACCTGAAGCTGTTCTTAGGAATTGGAAGTAACAAGGATTGTGAGATGCTGCAGCGTGACATTGATAATGTTGTTGCGTGGAGCGACAGTAACTTGCTTCAATTTAATGCCTCGAAGTGCAAGACCGTCACTTTTACGAGATCCTGCTCGCCCTTCACGCACACATACAACATATCCGGTGTCCCGCTGGAGCGTGTCACAGAAATAAGAGACTTAGGGCTAACCATGGACCGCGAACTTACTTTTAATACGCATATAACCGACATCTGTTCTAGGGCTTACAAGTCCTTAGGGTTTGTTATGAGGCAGAGTGCTAGGTTTCACGACAGGAGTGCAATTATCACGCTTTTCTATGCATTCGTGAGATCGAAGTTAGAATACAATGCATTGATTTGGGACCCTCATGAAGCGAAATATAAACTTATGCTGGAGCGTGTCCAGAAGAAATTTGGTAGGTTTTTGTATATGAAATTGTACGGCTTCTATCCATATCTGTTCCCATCCCTGTTTATTGGTGGTATGGTGGGGCTAGATACGCTTGAGCTCCGACGTAAATATGCTCTGATGACCCATTATTTCCTAATACTTCAGGGTAGTGTCGATAACCCGTCTGCTCTAACACAGTGTGCATTTTACGTGCCTGAGTTTGGCGCCAGAGCGTTAGCGAGGGCGCAAAATGCAGCTTGAGGGACTTAAAAGACTTTCACCCGAGGTAAACACTGTGCTTTTCATTACGAATACAAGGAAAGTAAAAATAAAAACATGAATGAAAAATTTGTGAAAATGAAGATTGAATTGCCGCCTTCCCGGTTTTTTTTTTCTTTTTCTCTGGCGGGCCTTCGGCTACGGCTCGCCAGCATTATTCAGCCATTATTTTCATTTTCATAATTTAAAAAATGGTAAATTGTTTGCTCAAATCTATGTTATTTTAAATAAATGGTTGAAGTTATACAGGGTGTCCCATAAGTCAACGTCCAGCCGAAAACGGGTGATGCGCCAAGTCATGACAGCTATCAGAAAAATATAAGAAAAAATATTTGCTAAGTAACTTTCGAGTTATGAGTATTTAAAAAAAACAGGAAAAACTGACATGCTGTGATGATCTTTTACGTCCTGTGACGACAAATATTAACTTTTCATAAAACTTTTTTCTGCAACGTAAGCATGAATAACCCTTCTGTAAATTACAATTCAAAATTAAGCCATAACTGCCTCAGTTTTCAATGAAATCGTGGAGTTTTGGCCAACGTTTCATTTCAGATAATTACATCACCCAACTTTAACCGCCTGTACCGCAAAAAAAATGTACTACACTATCATGGCATGTAACTATAAAAATTGGTGCATTTATCCAGAATTCCAAAATGGTATAATACTTGCTAGAGTACTCCTTAGTTTAGGAAATAAAAAATGTTTTTTCAACTAAACCGGATTTCCAATCAATTTTATTTCAATAGATAAAATGTTTGTACCCTTTAAATGATGGACTTAAAATGCCTACGCTGTGTTTTTAAGTGACTCACAATTCACAGGTACAAGTAAATACCATTTCGACAATGCAAGTAAACAGATAGATCCACCATCTTGTCGAAAGAGTAATAACCATGGGTTTTCTAGTAATTTGTTAGTTTTAGGTAAAAGTTTGAAATAAAATTCAATCATAGGATGTCTTCAATCGTGATTTTAATTTAACTACATCAAGGATTTAAAGCAAATGTTCAAACTGTTAGCCTTCAGCAGTAATGCAAGCTCTACATTTCCTTAAAAAAAATCAGCTGTCTGTAAAGTCAGCTAACTGACGACAGTTCAACGTGACAACGTCATACAGCTGTCCACGCGGTCGCATCGCTCACTCAAGTAGGAGAGAGACCGATGTCGAATGCTGCCGAACGCGGAGGCCGATTGTGCCTCTTTGTTGCTCGTTCCGCGCTATCACTTGCACTTCAAGTATTAAATGGAACGCCTCAGAGCGAGGTAACGCCGCATGAGTCATGTTTTTTTGTACGAGCAGCCGGCTCCATCAAATTATAAGACGTTGTCACGTCAAAAACCATGTAATAAGACCAGCGAAGGGCGAAGGCAAACTTTAGATTAAAATCACGATTGAAGTAATCCTATGATTGAATTTTATTTCAAACTTTTACCTAAAACTAACAAATTACTTGAAAACCCATGGTTATTACTCTTTCGACAAGATGGTGGATCAATCTGTTTACTTGCATTGTCAAAATGGTATTTACTTGTACCTGTGAATTGTAAGTCACTTAAAAACACAGCGTAGGCATTTTAAGTCCATCATTTAAAGGGTACAAACATCTTATCTATTGAAATAAAATTGATTGGAAATCCGGTTTAGTTGAAAAAACATTTTTTATTTCCAAAACTAAGGAGTACTCTAGCAAGTATTATACCATTTTGGAATCCTGGATAAATGCGCCAATTTTTAAAGTTACATGCCATGATAGTGTAGTACATTTTTTTTGCAGTACAGGCGGTTAAAGTTGGGTAATGTAATTATCTGAAATGAAACGTTGGCCAAAACTCCACGATTTCATTGAAAACTGAGGCAGTTATGGCTTAATTTTGAATTGTAATTTACAGAAGGGTTATTCATGCTTACGTTGCAGAAAAAAGTTTCATGAAAAGTTAATATTTGTAGTCACAGGACTTAAAAGATCATCACAGGGTGTCAGTTTTTTCTGTTTTTTTTAAATACTCATAACTCGAAAGTTACATAGCAAATATTTTTTTTTATATTTTTCTGATAACTGTCATGACTTGGCGCATCGCCTGTTTTCGGCTGGACGTTGACTTATGGGACACCCTGTATATTAATCAAGTAATTTAGAAGATATATTATTTATTTAATACTATCTTTATGTTATTTAAATTTTACATTGCGCTCTAATTAGAGTTTTAAAACTTCTTACCGTTGTAATGGGTTTCCAACCTACTTGCTGAATAAAAAGTTGGAATTTGGTTCAACCTCCTTGCAGTTTAGAAAGTTGGAACATGGTTGAATAAAATTGAACTTGTTTTTTTTTATAATTTGACAGCTGTCAGTAGAAAGCGATTCTCCCTAGGGCTGAAAGTATTACTTTCAATTAGGCCCCTCAGGAAACTTCAGACCTACTTTCAGAGTATGAGCAATGAAAAATACAATTTATAACACCCAAACAGAGAACAAACCTTACCACCACACAAATATTTGTTCTCGGTGGGGATCGAATCCACGACGGCACTGAATGCAGAGCTACTACCAACTGAGCTAAGAGGCCATACACTGATTGAGCTGAGAGGGCAATCAAAATAACCCACAATTTGAGCCCGTAAAAGTTAAAACTTGATAAAAAAAAATCTATTGATACTCACATGTCCGAATCAAACTTGATAACTAAATTTTAAAAATGGAATATCGTATCCAAGTTTTTCTTTTGATGTTGATTTCCCTCGGGCATCGAGAATGGACTTATTTTTGATCCCATCCCATGTACATACCAACGTAGATAATGTTATTAGGGGGGTGTGACGATGTCAATGTGTATTTTATTGGATAGGTATTTATTCTGGGTCAATAAGGAAGTATAGATGACGTGGAAGATCGGATTGGGCTTGAGTTAATATTATTTGGTGTATAGCTAAAATTTGCTATTTGTTTTTCTCATTGCTGGCTAGTTCTTGGTCTCCTTGCGTAATGTTAATTACTGATAGAGTAGTAGTATTTTGTTTTCACAAAATTGCGTAAGTTTATGTGATAGTTGAATAATTTACAATTTTGATTTAAAAAAAACTAAAATATAAAGAATTATTGTCTACTAGTGGCCGCCCGCGGCTTCGTTCGCCCGTTCCCGTAACACCCCGTTCCCGTTGCTTTTTCGGGATAAAAAGTATCCTATGTCCTTTTCCCGGTTCTAAGCTACCTCCCCACTAATTTTCTGCCAAATTGGTTCCGCCGTTCTTGAGTTATAAATAGTGTAACTAACACGACTTTCTTTTATAAATATATAAGATATTTGTCTGGATGACATCTGTACCTACTAATCGATAAGGTCACCTTTTTTTTAAAAATATTACTATGTTTTCAATTACTAAAAATGAAAAGAAAGTCGAATGTGAAATCTGTGTGAATGTGAAATCTTTCGAAATATTTTAAAGTACGTACGTAGTGGCGAAACTGTTTTTATATTATCGTTCCCAGCTTTGTTGTGCATAGAAAATGAAAAAAATATGTAGATTCATCTAGAACATTATGCTTGGGCTTTGGTTAGGAATCCAAACCTTTTATATAATATCCGCAAATAGCTTTTGGAAGCTGTTCCAAAAGCTATTTGCGGATTTTATGAATAAAAATATTATAAGGACACATTTACAAAAGCATGAACACTTATTACACCACTTATTGCACGCACACACGCATAATATAACGGCGAGCGAAATAACAGCAGCAAATAGTACCCTCTCGCACGAATCGTAGAGTTCAAATTCAAACTATTCAAATTCCAAACTGATTCGTATACAAGCTTTGCTTTGCTTGGGGCTAAACAGTGCTGTGAAATGCTCACAAATATTTATACTACTTGCTGATGAGACAAGCATATGGGCCTCCTGATAGTAAGTGGTAGTGGTAGTACTTCCTGGACGAGCCCCTCACAAAGAGCTCTACTACCACTCTACTACTACTCATCAATTTATTCAAATCCAGGGCAATCAAAACAGGGTGTAGTGTAGTGACAACAGCTGCAAAGCAATTGAATATCATTAGCGTCAGGAAATTCGGGAATCTAATATTGTATAGTTTCGTAGCTTGAGGCTCTCTAGCCTAGGGCATTTTAGCCTTCCACAGCTTACGTCACGGTTGCATGAGCAGATGTTTTTTCGAATTACTGTTTTGATATATTTCTCGAGTTTCCCCCATGTCCACATCGCATGGAAACAATATTGATAGTTATAAAGAAACTCCATTAATCATTTTTTTTATTTGAAAAACATTTATTTTCATAAATAAACTTACAATAAAACAATTATTTACAAATACACAAGAAACAGTTGCGCTATCTGCAGATCGTTAGAAACGATCTGGAGATGGCTCAACTGATCCAAATCAATGCCAGACGCAAGCTTCCCCAAGACACTATAATGCGCTGCGCCATGCAGATACCCGGCAAAAAAAAGCAGATATTTACAGCGTACAGGAAAAAGGAAGGAACTTCCTCCCGTGAACACTCAGGCTGTGGAATGATCTCCCTGCTGAGGTTTTCCCTAAGAACTATAATATCTATCTATCTATCTAAATGGGGTTCTTCAAAAAGGGCGTTTTAAAAGTTTTAAAGGGTCGGCAACGCGCTTGTGATGCCTCAGGTATTGCAGGGATCCATAGGCTACGGAAACTGCTTCCCATCAGGTGGGCCGTATGCTTGTTTGTCAACTTAGTTGTATAAAGAAAAAAAAACTTTTTACGTATTGTGCCTACCTACTTGGCACACTTTAGTATTAGAACCACCGAATAAATAATAGTGAGTACGTAGCACTCAAATAAATACCCATTTACATAAATAGTTGACGCAAAAAGGTAAGGCCATGCGCGGCGTTACCCAGGGACCTCCTAGGGGACCAATATACATAATATACGCATCTGGCTGTTACTATGGAACTCGTTCTGTTACATGCGGTACAAGATTCTCCAAGTGATGAGTTCTATTTGAAAACAGTAGTTCCAAATAATATTATAAGTACAGTCGGCTGCACTAGATTGTACATTGACGGGGCAAAGACTCAAAAATCCTACTAAGTCACAAAGCCCTTTTAAATAAATAAAACATTTGCCGTGTCAATGTTTATTGCAATGCTGCGACACTACCATGACATCTACAAATTATGTATATTCTATTGTTTTTATTAGGCTTCTTATAAAAGTGAAGTTAGGCGCTAGTTCCAAGTGACAGAGCTGCTTCACAGTTTGGTTTTATTTTGAGTATTTTACGTTGCTTTGCTGGCTACTTGGACTCTAGGGTGTTAGGAACACTGCAATCGCTCACTGTATGTCAACACGTAGAATCAAAATAAACTAGACACGGTTAGAACAATAAATACAATAAAAAACGTATAATTACGCGCGGATAAATCTCTCCATATCGCGGCCGTCTCGTTTCCTTCGCATTCCGAGAGGTGGCGCTAGGAATCGTAGAGTTTACGGCACGCGCCGTTGAAGCGAGTATGGCGCTGGGATTGCGTTGTCTACCCATACATATTGGGTGACGGGTTGGCGCATATTTTTCCTTTAAAGCTGTAGTACAATTACAACATGCTCATGTCTTGTTTCCCACAGGTGGTGAAAATGATGATAGTAGTGGTGGTCATCTTCGCGGTCTGCTGGCTGCCCTTCCACGTTTATTTCGTGGTCACATCCTACTATCCCGACGTGGTGAACTACGCCCATATCCAGGAGATATACCTGGGGATATACTGGCTAGCTATGAGCAACTCTATGTACAACCCTATCATCTACTGCTGGATGAATTCTAAGTAAGTTCTATCTAGTAAGTTTTTTTTTTTTTTTTTAATTGCCATCTCGAAATGGCACTAACTTAAAATAACCTGTTGCTATCTAGTAAGTTCTTATATTAATTATAACTAGTAGTCTATGTGAAGTGCTCGTCTGGTAAAGTACCTTGCCTAGTTATTGTGCAACCAAGCAGCGTGAGATAGTCAGATAGTCATTTATTGATGCATATTTTGCACGTGTTTCGGTTCGAAGGGTTTGGGCGCCGATGAAGTTACAACTGCCTCAAGTTGAAAGTCAGAGCAGCGCATCGTAGGGTATACGTTTCTAAGATGCGTAACGTGTGAGGGTATTATAAAGGTGGTGTTATCACTTAAAATGAACTGAATGAATTAGAAGTAGAGTCTGTTCAGAAAGAGAGCCGTCGGATTGGAGGGTGCTGCTGTGCTTAATTACCTTTTTGTTTAGTGGGAAATAGAATAGCGCGTCTGTTGCGTTTTGATCCTATCACAACTAGTGTACTATTATTCCTTCATTTAATTTATAAGATGCAAAATGCTGACAGAAAGAAAGGGATGAGCTGCCATATAAAATCGAAACGTTAGTTCACAATTTGGCCACGACGGCTCTCTTTCTGAACAGACTCTATGCATTTTGTACTATCCGCTTAAAGATGTCCACTGCTGAGCCTTCTTTATAAATTTTGCAGCAAGAACGGTACTGAGACTTTTCCAACTTCTATCGCCATTTTCTTCATACTTCGTTATTTAAACACATGAATTTATGTATAACTCCCTAGATTCAGACGAGGTTTCAAGCAGTTCTTCTGGTGCTGTGGAGCATTTGGAGGCCACGGTTTGATGAGGCACCGGCCATTCGGAACCGAACGCATGGACAGATCTGTTCGCTCAATCTCGCCAAGCAGAAAGAACGGTACAAGTAAGCTATCGCTTTGTATTTGTGGCTTTAGTTAAATACTTTTTGTATGGTCCTCGCAGTTTGCATCTTTATGACGTGTGGTTTCTTAGCTAGATGATGGCTGATGCTACTAGCTATGTCTTTGGTTTTATTCTTAAGGTTAAAAGGAAAAAATGAGGATTTGCGTTATGTGTCTTTTAGGCGCCCCAAAAGTAACCGATGTGTGGTTGCTATTATTGATATTGTGTCTAGTTTCAGTATTTTTCTCGGGGTTTTAACTTTCTCATCTATAAGAAATTCTTGTTCATAGGTTTGTTCAGGACAACAAAATTCATCAAAAACCCACATGGCTCCCCCATCTTGCTTCATGCAAATAGAATAAACAAGTAAGAGATTAAAGCCAGTTTCTGTATGCTATGGACAAAATGGTCATTTTCTATTTGAGGCCGCTTGTAAATGGCCAAAGACGTCCATGCGGCTTTTTGTCAAATGTAGTTAGGCTCGACATTTTCTGCTTACAGCGTGCTTTTAGTTGTTTAGACGACTTTCTATCAACGTGAGGGACCGGTCGATTGTAAGCTTTAATAAAGGTTTTTGAACTTTGCAGGCACGATTCGAATATCGATGAATAGCACTTACAACCACACTATGGTAACTGCCGCCTGACATAGGCGCGGCGCGTCCGGCCCGCACGGAGACTGCGGCCCGAATGAAGCGGCGCCTAATGTGGAACGCACGTGGATATGACGTGAAACCCGCCCTCCGCGCGTCTTGCGCACCCCTCACGACCTTTATGCCTAAGCCAATACAGGCATCTACGCTGGCCGTAGACCTTCTACGAAGCTCGTAGAGCCTCCAATGTGCGACTTCTACAAAGCTTGTGAGAGTGAAACGGAGTTAGATACCCCCAAAGTTTTGTGAAGCCCTCAAAAGTCCAGTGTAAACGCTACAAGTGCTTTGGAATATTATTAAACATAACAGTGCAGAAGTGAGCCAGAATTGTGATTATAAGGTCGGTCAATGAAATGTTAGTAATATAATCCAAAAAAAGTATGTAATCCAAAAAAGTATGTTTAAGTTTGTACAGGGACTCATTCATTACATGTTTAGGATATAATTATCTACACTAGGCTATTAAAAATTCTACGACTGGTTGCGTGAAAGTATAAAATTATGGAAGTAGGTAGCTGTAAATACACTTTATCATTCATCATCTTTACTATACTTAATGCTTTTAAATATATAATCCACTGAATGTTTTAATATAAGTTGCTTGTCGTTTAGTAAAAATGATGACTTGTAAATAATGAATTTATGTAAATATTACGTAAACCTCAAAATTTATAAGGCAAATCCGTAATAAACTATTATAAGTAAATGATCAAATCGCATAGTCAAATTTTGTATTTTAAATTCAATAGAATAATTTAAGTTTTTTAAAACACTTGTGCCATGATGATTATTATGAACCAAGGCTATTTTTAAAATATTGGCAAATTGTTGAATAAGACGCTGTATTTTCTAAAATAATTCAAAAACTTTATATAATAACCATTTAATTTGATTCTGAAGTTTCTTTGTTGGCTTAAGTTAGACACAGATAATAGAATACTAGTATCCTATTTTTAGATACCCAGTTATAACCTAGTCTAGACTATCGAGCTTCCAGAAACAATTTTTTTCTACCGTTCACGTAGAGGCCAAGAGAATAACTCAACCGTTATAATATTTCCACCGTTTTATTAAGGTGCTAAAAGAGGTCAAGCAAGGGACAGAGATGACTTGAATTTTCTCATTGGTCATACTTATTCATTTTGGGAAAAAAAATACTTTTGAATCTACCATAAATACCGTAATTATTTTTTTATATAGCGTCACTCAACGTCTAACTTTGTCACTCGTGTCCCTATTTACGGGACACTCTAGTCTATAGCCTGGTTGGTGATGAAGTAGGCTTATCCAACCCGTATATTTCTATTCTATATTTCTATTTCTCAGCATAGTCGGCCTAATCGACAGAAATAGCATGAATATTATGTGATTAAACGAACTTACCTATAAGTAAAGTTTTGTAATAATTATGCGAGTGCTACGTGCGAAGATATTAGTCATAGTCTACAATATGTGAATATTTTAATAAAAAATATTTTTAAGTGGTAAGTCTATAAAAAAAATATCCTCTCAGATCACTCACGAGTCAATGAGATGATAATCATACAATGATAAGCTGGTAGGTATGGATGGACCATCAGTGTTTACTTGAGCTCGTGTCATACTTACCTAGTTTAGGTAAAAAGTATTAGCCATAACTAATCATTTTTATGTCATTGTTACCTGTAAAAGATCCTGGTGTAATACTTATATGGCATAAAATAAATAATTTGATTTGATTTAATAAGTGGTGTAATGTACCTCGATCAGATAGCAGACGCTTTAGAGAAAGGCCAGGTTAGAAGTACCCTAAACCGACGTCCATATGAAGAATGTTATGCGAGTGAATAAAGCGAAAGAGGTATGTCAGGATCGTAGCAAGTGGAGATCCGTGATTTCTGCCTACCCCCATAGGAATGAGGCGTGATTTTATGGATGTATGTATGTATGTTATAAGTGGTGTAAATATTAAGGAATATGTCAACATGACCATTTGAAAAATTTAAATAATTGTGTAAATATTCAATGTTGTTTGTATGTTTAAATTACATAACTATGTAAATAATCTATGAGGAACTTTCAATAAAGATATTATGTTGGAAAAAACACTTTTTATTAAAACCATAGTGTACATATTTTTGATTCCAAATCCAGAAGTCTTATGCTTTCCCCACATCTAGGCAATCTGCGATGGCGATTAGTTTCAGCATAAGGTTTTGCATACATCCGCACAACTGCCGCGAACTTTGACAGAGCGATAATCGCCATCGCAGGCGATAGATGTGCTATTAGCAAGGAATTTCTATAAAAATAAAACAATAATTTTATAATATACCTACCTGTTGGTTGCCCCGAATAAATAAAATAAAACTTTCATTTATAGTAGATAGTAGAAAAGTATTCCGTGAAAATAAAAGCACAGAGGTTACACATTTTCTGTAAGCTTATTTTTAGCAAACTTTTATAAGAGAGTTGTATACAACTCCAAATCTAGCTTTCAGAAAATTACGCTCTATCTCGAAGTTTAGAAGTAAGTAAAGCTAACTTCAGAAAAGATAAGTGAAATGTAATTACGCGCTGAAACTATGTGCTTTCAGACAAAGATGTTTTTGTTACACTGTTATTTCAGTCCCAAAAAATATTAAATAAGAGTCACGTAGCGAATTCGGTTTTCGCGACCAAAATGACGAAAACATTTTTGTTTTTGTTCCAAATGGCACTTACCTGCAACTATTGAGGGCGCGTCAGGAGAGTGCTGCCTGGATCAATTTGAGAGCTTTTTTTGTTTATACCAGCAGGCTGATATTGGAAGGCATTTTGATCATAATGAGGTATTTAAAAAGAAATTAAGATTATTGATGATATGATAACTAAGATTATTTTCGCAAACAACGCATATCTGTCGTTTAATTTAAAAATGGAACGATCTTGTACTCCGAAACATGGCAACCAAGGAGGTCACTTATGCAAAGTTTTATTTAAATTTCGAACTGGGTTGAAAACTTAAATGTTTTTTATTGAAAAAAACCGTTCACCATTCAGCCATTTTTGTCCCACTACAAGGCAAAGGCCTGGTAAGTGGGCCATTATGTTTGTTACATTTACTATGAATATGAAAATGTAATGACAGAATCCACCAAACGTGAAAACGAAACCAACAATTAAACGCAATTATCTTAACAAAACATCAGTATTTTGTTTGTGATCGTAATTACGAGGTATTGGTTCAGTGTCAGTGTCGACGGGCGTTTGTTTATTTTTCGTGTAATTCACTATAATTAGCCTAATTGTTTCGTAGAACCACTTTCATATGTTAGCAGGACTCCTAAAAATAGTTAAGTACTTTCTGTGCATATGGCCCACCTCACCTGGTAACCATCGCCTATAACAAATCATTCTCTCGTAGGTCACGTACGTCATGAACATGCCCTACGGTGCACTGCCCTGCGTCCATCAACTTGAGGCGTAAGTTCAGCTTCACGTGCCAGTAATACCGGCACCCACAATCGAAGCACAGCAAAGCTGCTTCACGGCAGAAATAGGCATGGGTGGATAGTACTTCCCCGGACAACTTCTGTTTGTTGACCTTACATTTTCATGAACACTTAATTAGTGCTCTCAAACGGTGACGGAAAACATCGCGAGGAAACTCGCAGCTTAGTCAGCTCCGCATGTATTAGGCTGACAGCGTAGTCAGGATGGTGTAGGTGCTGATCGAGCAAGCCTATTCATCTAAAATCCTGTCCTAGGCCCCAACGTCCTGCTATTAGGGCTTGTCTAATCACCAGTTGTCTTTAGACGATTTATAAATCATCTACAATAGATACAAAGGCCTGTTTACTTAATATCAAGTAGAACATTATCTTCTAGATCAGGGATTCCCAAAGTGGTCAATATCGACCCCTTGGGGTCGATATTGGTTTCCTAGGGGTCGACATAAACGAAAACTGATTTTGGGGGTCAACGAGCTCTAAAAATCGACCCCTATTAAATTAACACAAGTTCTTATTTAAAACTTACACGATAGGTAGGTAGGTACTGTATTGTTTATGTTGTGTTACGTGTACTAAGAATAATTAATATTTTTGTAGAAAATAGCATCGTTGTAGTAATGTAAAGTCTCAAGTTCGAGCGTACGTCTTTCAGGCGCGTTTTGACGTGCTCTCTATTTGACGCTTACGCGATTTAACACGAACGAAAACATAATCAAGTTACAAGTCCAAAAACTAAAGATGGCCCCCTTATTTATAATAGTCTGCTAACTTAAAGCATTGCTAATTCTCACGCTGTCTTCTTCTATTGACCTAAGTCAGAATGAAAAATAGCACTCTGTAACAGCTGTTTTAAGTTAGCGGACCATTACGAATAAGGGGGTTGATCTTAAAAGTAGGTAATTTGGCCGGGGGTCTGAGGTAACTGTTCATTTTGGAAAAGGGGGCACTTGTCCAAAATAGTTTGGGAATCCCTGTTCTAGATATTATATTCAAGTTATTGGGTTGATTTAGCCCATTATAAGCTACAGAGGGGTCTCAAATTGACATTGGAAACGGAATTGTTAATCAACATTCGCCAACTGGCGACTTGCGCAATAATACGCAAATGTGGCGGGCGGCAATTGGCCCATTGTCAATATTGGCCGTCTCGTAGGTATCCGCTTACAATAGAAAATATATACGAGCAACAATGCTTCTAGATACAATAGATAATTTTAAACAAGGTACTTGCCTTAAATAAAAAAGGAGGAGGTTCTCGGTTGACTTTTTAGTTAAGTAGATTTATTCTGTGAACAGCATTAATATTTTCTCACAAACATAGAAAAAAATCGAAAAATTTTGGGGGTCCCATACTTAGAACTGAAATTCAAAAAACTTTTTCTCATCAAACCCATACGTGTGGGGTATCTATGAATAGGTCTTCAAAAATGATGCTGAGGTTTCTTATATCGTTTTTTTCTAAACTTAACAGTTTTTGCGAGAGACACTTCCAAAGTGGTAAAAAGTAGGTGTAGCGGCGCCCCTACTACGGCGTAGCTAGGTCGTAGCATAGGCGTAGCATAGGCGTAGCATGGGCGTAGCGCGTGTCGCAGCGTGCTACAGTTAGCAGACCTGAAGGAAGTAGGTAAGTACCTACCTAGAAAAGTTCCTCTATTGTTTCTACGTAACCAGGGTTCGTAACCCGCCGGATTTTTTTTCTAAGTTCCTAACCGGGCTACCAACCAACAAAAAACTTCTGCCATTAAGCTCTTAGTTCTTAGTTCTTAACCGGGTTTTTATGCTGATGATGATGATGAAGCGGGATATGAACTAATCAAAAACTTCTGTCATTAAAATCTTAGTTCATAACCGGGTTACGAAACAAGACTAGAATGACGTACATCATATTATCTTCATTCACCACTAGTTACGAACAAAGGAACTCATGTAAGTTAACGTCACACGAGTATAACAATGGTGTCACATGTATTGTATGCAAAGGTTTAGTGAATTTACACCATAAAATCTGTTTTTATGGTTTCCATATTTTACGATGGTCGTATAAAGCGTCAAGTTCTTTAGTATCTTTATCTATTCTTGAGAAAAAGTGCAGTCTCATGTGATTGCTATTTGATAAATATCAAATTATAATGTAAAATATAGCTACCTACTTAGCGCTACCACTAATCTTCAGACCGTTGCCGCAACCATCTAGGCATCTACAAACTAATAGCCTGCGCTCATCTAGGCAACAAAGATAGCGATGGCGATCAGTTTCAGCATAGGGTTTTGCACACATTCGCACACACTGCCGCGAAGTTTGACATGGAGGTATTTGACAGAAACTGATAGCCAATGCAGGCGATCTAGATGTGCGCAAGGTTTTTAGTTGCTCAATTTTAATCGCCCGTCTGTGCACCTAACTGTCGAATATCTACACAAGCGACGGGATTTGACGTACTTATCTAATATTGACCGTTCTTTTGTTGGTCGGTTGTTGGTCGGTTGCGTCAATTGGGTCTAATAAAGAATCGGTGGCCTGACCTCGAGGTCTTGTAGCCTAATAATGTCATTGTGTACTGGAACTCTCAGGAATATATTTTATCTACCTAGATACCCAACCTTTAGGTATTATTTAATACCAAACTATTTATTTTATCAGTCTTTAGTAAGAACTAGGCAGAAAGGGCTCTGCCGGTGTACACACCCAACCGCTAGGTACATTCGGCTCACTTGATTTCCGTTGATAATATTCCCTGAGACCTGATATTTACCTGAAGATTCCGATGGAAAGTGGTGAGCTAGTAATAAACTAGATTAACTATGATTTAAATTAAAGAAGGAAGGCAAGTAGCTAATATATGCCGCTTCGGCAGCAGGGGGTACCAGCGTAAGGTGAGTTCTGTGTTAGTATGGGCTCTGTGGTGTTAGTAGGGTGCGTGAGGTTTCAGGTTAGGCTGGTGCCGGTCTAAATGATGCGTTTGACCTGTGTTCGCATAGGAATTAGTGGGCAGTGATGGGTCTTGGGGGTCAGATTACTGGTTGTTACATTGTATGGTTATCGGCTGGCCTCTCTCGGCTTAGTTGGTAGTTGGCGTGGGTTCGATCCGAATGCCTCTCTCGGCTTAGTTGGTAGTTGGTCCGCACGCTAGAGCGTGGGTTCGATCCGAATGCCTCTCTCGGCTTAGTTGGTAGTTGGTCCGCACGCTAGAGCGTGGGTTCGATCCGAATGCCTCTCTCGGCTTAGTTGGTAGTTGGTGCGCGCCGTAGGGCGTGGGTTCGATCCCAACCGAGAACGAATGCCTCTCTCGGCTTAGTTGGTAGTTGGTGCGCGCCGTAGGGCGTGGGTTCGATCCCAACCGAATGCCTCTCTCGGCTTAGTTGGTAGTTGGTGCGCGCCGTAGGGCGTGGGTTCGGTCCCAACCGAGAACTAATATCTGTGTGGTGAACGCGGATGTTTGTTCTCTGTCTGGGGGTGTTATATTGTATTTGTTATGTGACTGACCGGCCTCTCTCGGCTCAGTTGGTTCGCGCCGTAGGGCGTGGGTTCGATCCCGATCTGCGCGGTGAACGTGGATGTCTGTCCGGTGCGTAGTATTATTTTAGGTAAGGCTTGGGGGAGTAATACAATGCGATCATTGTACTGCACGGCGGTGGCATACATTGTGTTTATCGCCTTGTGGTGTGAGTCTTAGGTAGATAGTAATAATGTGATCATTGTATTATTTGGATGAGACATTTATTCTATTATAAATTAAGTTCTTGGAGGTCATATTTCTGGTCGTCTACATTGTGGATGTAATTAATTATTATGTGACTCTCTCAGCTTAGTTGGTGGTAGCTCCACGCTGTGGGTTCGATTCCCAACCGAGAACGAATATTTGCGCGGCGAACGCGGATGTTTGTTCTCTGTCTGGGTGTTATTTATTAGGTAGCCCCGCGCCGTAGGCCGCGGGTTCGATCCCCAACCGAGAACTCCAACTGACCAAGTGGGCCTTAGCTCCATTATAGTTTTTATTTAGGTATTTGATAACTATAGACTCGCCTGGGGTAGGATATGAGATAGTAACAATGTGATTGTGGCGTGGGTCTTAGGCCCGTATTTCGAAACAGTGCTCAAGTGTGAAACGAGTCTCAAGCACAGATTTTGGTACTGAGAAATGTCACGCTTGAGACTCAGACTCAAGCGCTGTTTTGGGATACGATCCTTGACCACCGGTTTCTGGTGAGTGATAATTATATTATCTGTGGTCTATGTTGTTAACTAGTAACAGTTTATTGTAACGAACTGTACTGATAAATAATAACTATAAAAGTGATATTAATATGCGTATGCGTATCGCACAGAACACTACACTTTAGCACATAGTATAAATATGTAAGAGTATACAGTATACAAAATACAATGCAGTATACAGAATAGACTATACAATGTGGTGAATAGATACAAAACTAAAAATGTTTATCTACAGACATTAGCCAAACATTTTGAAAGAAAAAAGTTCTGAAATTTATATTTTTTTAAATTGCGGTATTTTTTTCTTGAAACAGCAACACTGAATTGACGTGAGGTTTGGCCAACCTACTAAAAAAAGATCTTGAAGTGTTTCCCTTGAATGCAGGCAAAACGAGGTACTGTAAGCATTACGTTTTTCATTTTGAAAGGAAGTGTTTTGTGCTATCACCGCTTGCCAATGTATTCGGTAGTTCCTTGTGAACCAGATTAATAAAAGGATAAGCGCGTTTGTGATGTAAATTAAGAAATATTTGCAAAATTGTAAACCAAGTCATTTTTTATTTTTGATTGAGGTGAATAGACTCGGGGAAGGGGTGAATAGATACGTAGTATGGATTCAATAGACACGTGAAAGGGGGTCAATAAACACGAGTAAGAGGTGATTAGAAAAATATGTGTTAGGACTGCTGCCTAATGAAATATTATTTTTTTGTTATCCTAGTTTTACGTAGTGTACTGTACACTGTACGTAAAACTAGGATTTAGTACTTACCTAGTTTTAAATGTTGATTACTGAAAAGTTAATTACCTACCTACCTATCTATTTGAAATTTTAAGTACCTACCTACCTACTTATTAGGGATACTGTTTCTTAGAATTATAACTTGTTTAATGTGCAATTAAAAAACAATGCGACTGATTATGATTAATTTCGAAGATAGCAATAAATAATTGATCTTGTAAGAATAAATGATTAAAAAGTTTCATAATTTTTACTTATTGTTATATTTCTACCATTATGTAACATTTACTAGGTACTACTTAACGACCTACTTTTCTTAGCTACCTATGAAGGTGTCTTGTATACTTATGCTTTGGAAATTGCCAACCCTAGCATTTTTTTCCTATTCACCCCATATCTCGTGTCTATTAAACCCATGTGTGAGTCAATAGAAACGACACATATTTTTGCATTTTATGCTGTAATTAAGGAATAAATGCCGATTTAGATGACTGAAAACTATTAAAACAGCTAAGAGACATGATATAAGCACAATATAATGTTCTTTTGATTAGGTATTGAAAACATTGTAAAAATGAAGTCAAAGTTCAAAATTGTGTCAATTCACCCCGTTTTACTACGTAACTATACATGCATCGTTATCTCCACTTACCAAGGGGCATAAGTTTATCAAAACGCAATAACTTTATCTACAAAGATGTTCAAAATAATGGCAGTTTCAAAACGGGGCTGGCGAGCTAAACTCATTGAAACTCATACAAATATGACCCGCGCGATTTCCACGCAATTCTGAAATCGCACGGTTCCCACCGTGTCTGAACTAGCGCTGAGATGTGGTAAAAATAAAACATTGTGGTTAGGTATGTAATAGTTCATAGTAAAATTGTGGGATTGATGGAGTGTACAACGGTAATAAGCTACACATCTTACCGCTGGAACTGAACCGGTCTGATATCAGTTAACAGACACTGATGCACATCTTGCCGTTGGAACTGAACCGATCCGATATCAGTTAACAGACACCGATAATAGATCAAACCAGTTAACAGGCACTGATAAAATAAATCAGACCAGTTTGTTTTTGTTGTTGTACTTTTAATAAACTGCTAAACAGGAACTGCTAAACAGGAACTGAACCGATCTGATATCAGTTAACAGACACCGATAATAGATCAAACCAGTTAACAGGCTCTGATAAAATAGATCAGACCAGTTTGTTTTTGTTGTTGTATCGGTGTGTATACTTTTAATAAATTGGTCAAGTCAATTTAGCCACGTTCTTGTGCATTCAATATGGAAGAGGTGCACAGAAAAGCTATTCAAAACAACTTTGTTTCCCTCATGGAGACTACTGATCTCGATTCCATGATGACAGCTCTCTACGAAAGAGGAGTGTTTTCTTTGCAGATGATCGAACCATACAAAGTGAGTATTTTTCTAATGTTAGGTAACTGCCTAATGTTAATTCCTGTGTGTGCAGTCGGAAACGTGATGTAGCGCAAGGGTCTATAACTTCAGTCTAACGGCACAGTATATGTTTCAACCACCAATTATTAGTCCACTCTACTCTTACTACTCTAATGACCTAACATCTAAGACAATCTTTAAACTTTCGGAAGAAGCTTTTTCTGAATATTTATTTTATGTTTGATATTAGGACACAACAGTGAGCCCACGAGAAAGAAAACGTAACCTATATCTGGACATAGCGCGAAGAGGCCCCCAGGCTTTCGACAACTTGCTGGAAGTACTCAAGGAGCTTGGTTACTGGAGCCTAGTGCAAGCCCTCGATCCCAACAGCCCCTTGCACCTTCACCCACCCGGACGTTCCAATGCCCAAACAAGCTAGTACTCTTACACCACTCACATAGATATTAAGTTTAGTAGCATGTATTACATTGAATTTAGTAGTAGGATGTGAGACATACTTATTTACTACATAGTACAGAGAGAACATCAAAAATAATGACATCATAGATTTAAAAGAAACAAGGTCAAAAAGCAAATTTAATATTTCAGAATCGGTAAATGGGAACAGTTTCGTCAGTATCAGCACAGAGAAACATAAGACTAAATCGGAATCTGAGGTCACTAAAAGTAAGAACCACCTATTTTGTTGTACATAACATTAACAATTATATTGAAGGCCCCCGCCCACAGATCAGTTGAATGTGGGTCAAGAACCACACTCAACTGAGCCAAGCTCAACAAGCCAAGGTCTTGTTATGATTTGAAGTTTCAGAGAATATTGATGAAGTTCTCATGCATAAGTTCAATTGTACATTTTTTCTTTTTAGCTTCAACGAATGGGTCTGCCGCAAGCGCTACAAATAACAATGAAAATTGGTTTGAGTACATATGCTTTAGAGTTACATCACTGATCTATGATCAATGGTAAAAGCATGGTTTCTGATACACACAACACAGTGAATCCTGGTCACAGAAAAAACAATATTACTTCTATCCAATCATTATCGCTTAGATATCAAAGGCAGTGCTCAATTATTATAAGCCTGATATCTGTGTTGCTAATAATTTGGACTGGCCTCTAGCTCAGTTGGTAGTAGCTCTGCCTTCTGCACCGTAGGTCGTGGGTTCGACCCCCCACCGAGAACAAATATTTGTGTGGTGAACTTATATGTTTGTTCTCTGTCTGGGTGTTATATTGTATTCTAAGTATGTATTTACAAAAAATGTATTCAAGTATTATATCAGCTATTATCTGGTTCCCATAGTACAAGCCCTGCTTAGTTTGGGGCTGGGTAGTGTTAAAGACTACTAAGTAGCTCCAAAATGGTGCTATCGGTGTGCCCCGAACCTTGGAGGTGCACAAAGCGATATGTTGAAGGGCGCTCTTGGAGTCAGACAGAACAACATAAAGTCCCGATTCAAAAGAATCAATATAAGATACCGCTTCAGCAATTGCAATTAGCTCGGTGCACAGGACAGAAGTCTTAGCTTTTATTTTAATTTTTATGTAACAGTTTGTTTGGGGATCAAACCTGACATATCATTTATTTTAGATCCATCGGTATTAATTTTATAGTAATTTGAATATTTACTGTTCAAGTATTCTTCACATAATCCCTTCAATTGGTTTGTGTTATAACTGCGCTTAGCTTTGTTTACAAAATCAAGATTTGGCTTAATATTGAAAACATCCACACTGCTCACCCACCTATCTAAAGAGAACATTTCATTTTGATGACTCGTGTAAATAGGCTGGTCTTTATAATAGTCGTGAATCATAACCAATAGTGGTTTAATCTTGCGGCTCCACAAAATATTTTTGCTTAGGTTATTCAATTTATCCACTAAATAAATTATTTCACTACATGAATATGACTTTCTGCGAAGCCAATATTTACCTGCAAGATAATACCTACGCACACTTAAAGGTTGGAGATAAAGTTCACATTCTATGACGTGTATAGGTGTGCTACGTATGAACCCACCTCAATGTATAACACGCATACATTGATTTTGCGTTCGATCTAGTTTAATTAAATGTGTCTTACAGCTGTTCCCGTATATGAAGCTCGCGTAATCCAACCTACTCCTTATGCTAGCTATGTATAAACGCCTCAAATGCTGAGGATGCATTCCCCATCCTGATCCGGCTAGAACTTTAAAAATATTTATGAATTTTGTTGCTTTTTCTTTTATCTCGTTAATGTGTTTCGCCCAACGTAATGACCTATCTAACCAAAAACCTAAATATTTAAAATTATCCACCACCTGCAATGGTGAGTTATTTATTGTGAGATTGATAGGGTTTCCCAAAATACCGGTTTTGAAAATACATGTTTTGCTTTTAGATGGTGAAATGCTTAGACCCACGTTTTCGAGTATAACTGTTAATTTATTTAATGCTAACTGTAACTCTTCGACCCCATTGTTTGTCTCATTACAAGTGATATATTTATAACAAAATCATCTGCATATTGCGAAAAGTTGACGTTTTGAATTACCTTGCACACATAGATAGTTACAATTTTAAAAGGAAGTGGGGAGATTAGATCCCCATGAGCCAAACCACGACATGTACTTCGACAGAGGAAATCATTTTCGGTTTTGATTTTCAGATTCCTTTCTTTTAAAAAAATCCAAATATATCTGCACATTTGAGTACCTACTCCAATTTTATCCATGACATCTAACAGACCTTTTACATCCACAATCAAGGTTGCCCCAGTGACCGTGAATCAGACGAATGCCGACACCCTCTTATATAATGTTTACAATTTTATTAAAATACGACCTTAAGCTAAATTTAACTCTGGTGACTATGTTCGGATAAGCAAATATAAATCGGTTTTCTCTAAGGGATTTACGGGGAATTGGAGTTGGAGGAAATATTTCAATTGTCGAAAGTGAATAACACCTATTCCATAACCTACCATTTGCAGGATGAGGAAAAAAACCAATTCTAGGAGGGTTTTATGAACAAGAACTGCAAAAAGTAAAGTATCCAGATGTCTACTTAGTTGAAAAAGTTTTGAAAAGAAAAGGTAACAAAGTCCTCGTAAAATGGTATGGTCTAAATTCAACCAGTTGGATAGATAAAGAAAACAAGATTGAATAATATAGGTTTTATTACATTTCTACAATAGTTATTAATAATCAATAATCAATAATCATTTATTTGGTAAGCATATTACAAGTCAGAAAGAATTTGGTATAGGTATTGCCTAATACACATTATATACCTAGTAACATACAAAAAATAATAATAATAATAGTTATAATACAAATAGTCATAGTTCAATTCAATCATACAATAATAATATTAAATTAATTAAATAAAAATAAGGAAAAAAAAAATACATCATCGGGTACATTATGTACCTATGTACAATTCAAAGTTAAGTCTTTTCGATGAATTCCTCGTAACTATAGAAGGTGTTACTTATGAGCCAGCGTTTCAGTCTATGTTTGAAGGAACCAATACTAGCAGCTTCAGTAATTGTAGTCGGTAATCTATTGTATACTGTCGGCCCCATTATGTGTGTGTGAGCTTGGCTCTCATATCCATTATTACATAAACCTAAGTATGATAAAAACAAGTACCTACATGTTTTATTTTTAGAATGTGTTACTGTGACTCCTAAGTAGATATAATTAAAAATATGAATGAATACAATGTTGTTTTTTTTATACCCATAGTTATTACAAATGTGTTTGTGTGGTGAACACAGATGCTTGTTCTCTGTCTGGGTATTTTAACCTACAGTTATTACAAATATCTAAGTACCTATGATAAAATGAATACAATGTTATTTTTTATACTTTTGATATACAATGTTCTCTGTCTGGGTATTTTAACCTACAGTTATTTTATTACAAATACCTAATGATAAAATGAATACAATGTTATTTTTTATACGTATGATAATGAGCAGGACATTATGTTGGAGCTACTACCTAAATATCTGACACATTTTCTTGATATTTCTGAAACCATCTAGCAAATGCTGTAACTTCCACACCGCTACAATGACAGGTGCGAGATTTGCTCGAAAAAACTGTATGTCGTGAGCAATTTTTTAGATTATATAAATTTAAGTTTTCTATAATTTTTTCCACCTTAGGACAACCAATTACTTCTATGTTAAATGAGTTAAATCTCAATAGGTTTAACAGATTTTTTTCTACAGTTCCCCCTTTATTATAACCAAATGTATTGGTTTTTTTGATCGAAATTTTTAATTTTGTCTATAACATTACTATAACTCAAGTCGGTGGGGTTATTTTTAAACGGTAATCCATGAATATTTTTTTCACAGAATGTTACTGTCCTATTTTTTCCCATAGATATTAATGAATTGGGAAGCTTTACGTGTACTAAAGTTACTTGATTTCTATGTAAATCATAGATTGCAATTTCTTTAAAGTAAATAGTACTTTCAAACGGAAATCCATCTATATCAATCAAATATCAAGCATTAGTGAAATCCATTATACAACACAAGATTAGACCTCAATTCCTCCACTTAAACATACTAATAATGTGTTTATTAGCACATTACCTACTCAGACAATTTGTTCATATTCCAGTCTGTATTTAAAGTCAACCGCTCAGTCCATCCTATAATTCTCATTAAATTGATAAGGAAACTGACTTCCACATTGATGATAAGGAATAGAAGCGTATGGATTGTTTCATTAACCGACTTCCAAAAAGGAAGAGGTTCTATGTTTTTAAATGAACGTTTCCTCAATTTTCCAAAAGCATATGCTTAATGATTGACTGATTTGACTGGCCTCTAGCTCAGTTGGTAGTAGCTCTGCCTTCTGCGCTGTAGGTCGTGGGTTCGATCCCCACCGAGAACAAATATTTGTGTGGTGAACATAAATGTTTGTTCTCTGTCTGGGTGTTATATTGTATTCTAAGTATGTATTTACAAAAAAAAAAATGTATTCAAGTATTATATCAGCTATCCGGTTCCCATATTACAAGCTCTGCTTAGTTTGGGGCTGGGTAGTGTTGTGTGAATTGTCCACAATATTTATTTATTTATTTATTTATTAATCGGTACTTTAGATAAACATCTCATTCCATACAGCGCTTGAGCAAGCACTGTTTCGAAATACGGGCCCACGTCACAATTACATTGTTACTATCTCATATCCTGCCCCCGGGCGAGTCTATAGTTATAACAAATACCTAAATAAAAACTATATTCAAATTATGCTAGTAGTTTGGGTCATAAGCTCCCATCTCACCCTCGGGAGTCGACCAGACGGGGTGGTTCCAATCGTTATCGGGGTGTATTTGCCCCGTCCGGTTTTCGAGCATCCACCTGATTTCGAAGACGTCAAAGCCTTCGAAATCCCAGATGCATTTATGACGGTCGCGCCTGACCTCACGTTCCTCGCGGATTTGTTTCATTTCACGATGAATTTCAGCCTGTAACAAGGAAAAATATTTTTTATTGAATTGTTAAACATAGACCACTATGTCTGAGTGCTTGAGTAGAATAGAATAGAATAGAATATAACTTTATTGTACACCAAACATTTTACGGTAAACATGACATGAAAGAATACTTAAAAACTAGAGGTACAATGGGCGGTCTTATCGCTAATAGCGATTTCTTCCAGACAACCTTTGGATGGAAAGAAACATTATGGTACGAGTAGGGACGGGACATACAAAATAAAATAAATAGTCATAAACTAATAAATATGATATTAATACTAATACATATATCGTCGTTGTGGTGCGAGAAGTTACTAAGTGCAAAAAGCTAATCTCGAGATAATAAGTAGCTAATATATGCCGCTTCGGCAGCAGGGGGTACCAGCGTAAGGTGAGTTCTGTGTTAGTATGGGCTCTGTGGTGTTAGTAGGGTGCGTGAGGTTTCAGGTTAGGCTGGTGCCGGTCTAAATGATGCGTTTGACCTGTGTTCGCATAGGAATTAGTGGGCAGTGATGGGTCTTGGGGGTCAGATTACTGGTTGTTACATTGTATGGTTATCGGCTGGCCTCTCTCGGCTTAGTTGGTAGTTGGCGTGGGTTCGATCCGAATGCCTCTCTCGGCTTAGTTGGTAGTTGGTCCGCACGCTAGAGCGTGGGTTCGATCCGAATGCCTCTCTCGGCTTAGTTGGTAGTTGGTGCGCGCCGTAGGGCGTGGGTTCGATCCGAATGCCTCTCTCGGCTTAGTTGGTGGTTGGTGCGGGGCGTGGGTTCGGTCCCAACCGAGAACTAATATCTGTGTGGTGAACGCGGATGTTTGTTCTCTGTCTGGGGGTGTTATATTGTATTTGTTATGTTACTGACCGGCCTCTCTCGGCTCAGTTGGTTCGCGCCGTAGGGCGCGGGTTCGATCCCGACCTGCGCGGTGAACGCGGATGTCTGTCCGGTGCGTAGTATTATTTTAGGTAAGGCTTGGGGGAGTAATACAATGCGATCATTGTACTGCACGGCGGTGGCATACATTGTGTTTATCGCGTGAGATGGGAGCTTACGACCCAAACTACTAGCATAATTTGAATATAGTTTTTATTTAGGTATTTGTTATAACTATAGACTCGCCCGGGGGCAGGATATGAGATAGTAACAATGTAATTGTGGCGTGGGCCCGTATTTCGAAACAGTGCTTGCTCAAGCGCTGTTTTGGAATACGAGCCTTGACCTCCGGCTTCTGTTATCTGCGTCCTATGGTAACAGTTTATTGTATCGATTCGTTCGACAGAGCAGTCGTCTCACACACAACACACAATGGTGAACCCTGCATACCCATGTTACATATCAAAAGAAGCACGACTGAAGAGTTTTGCCGACTGGCCTTTAAACAAACACCAATCACCGGAAGAACTGGCTGATGCTGGATTCTTTTACACCGGCGTTGAAGATAGAACAGCATGTTTTTTCTGCGGTGGTGGCCTGAAGGATTGGGAAGCCAAAGACGATCCATGGTTGGAGCATCTCAGATGGTTCGGTGGGTGTCCTCTTGTGTATGTTAAATTTAATAAAAAGTGTTCATTCTATGCTAAGGCTTAGAGGAGGGGGGCTTAGAGGGGAGAAAATAAAAAAGGTTCCTTTGAAAAATTGTGTTTTTATTTAATTTTATAATGTCCCCAAGCTAAAGTGGTTATACCATCTTCAGGGTTAATGTATCTTTTATCATCATTACCAGAGATGACTTTTTTTCTTAAAATTTTTGTATAAACATCATGCTTATCACTAACAAAGATACGTGTGTTATCATAGAGTTTAAAATCGAGATCGAGGGCTTTTTTATAATTCTCAAAGTTTAGTTTTCTAACGATTGCAGCAGAAGTGCCTTTATTTTTTTTAATTATCAATTCACCTTGTAAAACGTAACTGTACATTTTCGATCGTAGACCTATAAACTCTGTGATAATGCGACCATTACTTTCATCTTTCATTAAACCAACAACTTTTTTATTAACTAAAGGATAAGGTGTAGTGGATAATTCAGTAGTTGTAGTGGTAGTAGTAGTGGTAGAGTTTACCATGTCCATCGGTGTTACTCTTCTAGCTGATTCAGTGTCTATTTCTTCACCCCTAGAACTATGGCGATGACGAGAACTATGAACTCTTGGTACTTTTACAGTGATTTCCAAGCCTCTCTCATCAGTGAACTTCTGTTCATACATAACAGATGACCAAGATTGTTCTAAATTATTTACCGCTTTACTGCTTCGCTTTGAACGACTTTTGACGTAGTGTGTAATTTCCAATTTATACAGTAATAATCGATTGTTACTATCGCATAAGCGCAAATTAAGTTGTTTCATTTCATTACTTTTTATGGTGATCACAGTATCATTTCTAGGAAAAGAAGCATTACTTTTGTCTCCATAAAAGTACAATTTCATCAGCCATTTATTCAACAAATGATTTCCATTTAGTAACTTTACTTTCTCCAAATTCAAGTTATTACTCACACATAAATCACGTAAATCGACTTCTATTGATTGTGAAATGTTCTTCTCAAAAGTTGAGATTAGCCCATCCTCTTCTCGTTGTATAGAGAACACAATCACCCACGGTAAAAGACTGGTAAATAACATTTTGCAGGTCCGCACAATGCTTGATCGATAAACGGTATGATGTGGAATCGTCCCAGCTGGTAGGTACTCGTCTATCAATTACGCATTTCCTATTAATCATTCAAACATTGATTTTTTATTCCAATAAAATAAATACAATGTAACTATCTCATAAAAAACACATCGCGAACATTTAATATTATTAATTTATAACAGAATAAATGTCTCATCCAAATAATACAATGATCACATTATTACTATCTACCTAAGACTCACACCACAAGGCGATAAACACAATGTATGCCACCGCCGTGCAGTACAATGATCGCATTGTATTACTCCCCCAAGCCTTACCTAAAATAATACTACGCACCGGACAGACATCCGCGTTCACCGCGCAGGTCGGGATCGAACCCGCGCCCTACGGCGCGAACCAACTGAGCCGAGAGAGGCCGGTCAGTCACATAACAAATACAATATAACACCCCCAGACAGAGAACAAACATCCGCGTTCACCACACAGATATTAGTTCTCGGTTGGGACCGAACCCACGCCCCGCACCAACCACCAACTAAGCCGAGAGAGGCATTCGGATCGAACCCACGCCCCGCACCAACTACCAACTAAGCCGAGAGAGGCATTCGGATCGAACCCACGCTCTAGCGTGCGGACCAACTACCAACTAAGCCGAGAGAGGCATTCGGATCGAACCCACGCCAACTACCAACTAAGCCGAGAGAGGCCAGCCGATAACCATACAATGTAACAACCAGTAATCTGACCCCCAAGACCCATCACTGCCCACTAATTCCTATGCGAACACAGGTCAAACGCATCATTTAGACCGGCACCAGCCTAACCTGAAACCTCACGCACCCTACTAACACCACAGAGCCCATACTAACACAGAACTCACCTTACGCTGGTACCCCCTGCTGCCGAAGCGGCATATATTAGCTACTAAGGCACCATAACTTGGTATAATTACATAGTACCTATGTAATACCTATAGCGCAGATAGGCTAAAAGGAAAAGATCTACCTACCTATTAAGTTCCTATGGAAACTTGGTTCCTTAGAACAGTTAAGATAATATACTAACAATAATGGTAAGTATAAATTACTTTTAAGTATAGCAACTTATTCAGGTAAGTAAGCCTAGATCTTTGAGCCACACCCCAAAGATCAACCACGGTCTTTTATTTGGAAACCCGAAAGCCAAATCGACAGGGATTTATTACATCAATTTGGGGCAGATCTCTTTTAATTGCGAGCGTCTTGAGGGCCGTCGTAAATCTCAAAGATTCACAGAAAATCTACATTTTACACTCAAGGCAGTAATAAATCCTGATTGTAATGATGAAGTGCAAATTGGTTTAGGCATTTTATTAGAATGTTAATGTATGCATGCATACCTTTAGTGTAATTATCTAATAGTACTTTCCTGTGTACCCTGTAAGTTAGGTACATATAGGTACCTACCTAAGTACCAAAGTCTTACCAATGCCTAAAAACAAAGTCCTAAAATCTGGTAATGTTAAGCTTACAGGAAAAGAATTTTTCCAAGTTAAAATTTTATTATTACCCATGAAATAACTTGAAACTTTAAATTTCCCGCTCAAATAGGATACAGCTAGCGATGGGCGACTCCGAGAGATACTAATACTAATGTTTCGAAAACTCATATCTCTCGAACTGTTCGAATAACGCTGATACTAATATACTAATCTAACTAGCCCGTAAGAAATCAAAAGTGTTCTGTGAGCTAGCCTGACTGTAACGAACGAAAGCAGACAGTATGTATACTAACGAACGACTAACGAACGAAACGAATTGCTAATAATCCGGATCATTGAATATGATAGGGACGGGAAGCATCTTATTAAAACCTTAGCAATCTTGGATCAAAACGAGTATTAGTGAACCCATCAAGTTACCCACCAAAGGATTAACAATGATATACCTACTCAGGCAAAAACAATATATTTTTTGCCTAAGAATTAATAAGTTGAAGTGGAAATGGGCAGGTCAGGTCATATATCTCGAAAAACGAATATCCGTTGGGGTATAAAAGTTCTCCAAAAGTGGCCACGAACCGGATGATGAAACATAGGATGCCCACTCACTCGATGGACCGACGAAATTATTAAGATTGCGGGAAGTCAGTTGATGGAAAAATCTCAAAATCGTTCTTCATCGAAATAATATAAAAGGGAAGCTTATGTCCAGCAGTGGACTTCTTCACGCTGATGATGATGATGATGACCTCCTTATAATTCCTTCCATGGCACATGAACAATCAGTTCAAAAAAATTTAAGGTTAGCCATAGACAGACCACCGCCACAGCCAGCGTTTTCAACATAGACATTTTTTATATTTCCAAACTAAACTTTAGTCGTTGCTTAGATATTTATTTTTATTAAGTAATTAAAAACAAAAAAAAGGATTATTATCAAAATAACTTTTTGCCATGAAAGTCACATGTCACATCCCTAGCCCTTGAACGGTATTAGATGCGAACGAACATTGCGTGAGCGAAAATGAATCAATCAAACTAAGCCCCGCCCCATTCGTCTCTCGAAAGAGCTCTCGAATCATTCGAAAGCGGAAGTCATTCATGCACTGTTGCCGTTTTAGCATTTTTAGTGCTAAATTTAGCATATTTCATGACTCTTTAGCATATAAATTTTGCATTTAGCATATTGCATATTTTGGCATTTCAAATCAAAAGTCAATGTCAAAAGACTATTTAATAGCGACCGACCAGATACATTATTTTTTATCTATGGTTTTCATTGATGTATGGCAACTCTCTGGATCAGGGACTTCCCTGAAATTAGTTTCTGATTGTTTTTACGTAACGAACGTTTCGCGTCCGAACCCCACTTGACTCTTGAATAAATTCATTCAATATGATTTTTGAATGTGAAGTGAAAGTATGCCTCCTAAATATGAGCACCATTATTGCGAAGAATGGGAGAAGATAGGCGAGTTTAGGGATTGGCTTTTGGATGGATTTTGCTAACATTTGGTGCGTAAAAGAAAGAACAATGAATGTTCATTTCTGTATCATTTCATCTAAGCCGTGTGAACATAGAATGAAAAAAAAATGAAGCATTCACTCGAGTGAACAATCATTCGAGTGAACCGTCTGATATCACCTTAACGATGCTTTAGAGCCTAGAATAACATGTTAGGCTACTGTTCTACCAAAAAATTGTACACAGAAATGTTAATAACAAAATTAGGATTTTAGCATGTTTTTTAGCATTTTTAAATACAAAAATAGCATTTTTTAGCATTATTTGGAGCAAGTTTTAGCATTTTCTCAAAATAAAAAACGGCAACACTGCATTCATGGACTAATTTCATATTCGAACAGAAAAATTGGTAACGAGAGTTCTTTCGAACGCAGTTTTCATTCGAAAATGCGCATCGCTAGGATACACACAGGCTTCATCTGCGGTTAGTATTTGGCCGATCTTATTTTCACGAAAAAAGAAGAAGCAGACTTCTATGGTTTATGTTGCGTATACGTATGTATATCTACATTTGTGTGCGTAGATCTTATATTTCAACTGTCAAAACTGACATCTCAACTGTCAAATGTCAAGAGGTCAATGTCATGCTTGCTTCTGCTTGCTACTGTTCTATAATTCTTGCTACCTAAGCTATTTCGAGATACGAGCTATTAATTACGAAACAAAATCCACCGGAATATTAATTATGAAAGAAATGCGATGGCTGCAACAGCATCAGTAATTAATGATCTGTCTTATTATTATCATTTGAAGAGTATTTACCATTTCCTACAACACAGACGACTCCAACGCCTCCAGCAGCGGTGGGAACCAACCGCTCCTATGCAACTCCTACGCATAGTTACAACTGGGCAGTCATCACTAATGAGAAGAACTTTTAATTCTTCAGGGCTGGACACCTCTGCCGCATGCCAGCCACCTCGTGGGCTTTCATCTTCAGTGGGCTGAAGATATTATGTGTCAAACTTAGCGCTAGAAAGTGGTAGACCAGACTTTAGTGGGTCTGTGATGTGTGTTTAAAACCCTGCCAAAAGTGTGTGAAGTCAGATTGTGAATGAAGTACCTAACTAGATAAATGTGTGTGATGAAGTAACTACCTACTAAAGATATCTACAATGTTGTATCAATGTTTTTATAGTGTTAAAGATTTCATATAAATTATATTCCATTTTCTTTAAGAATTATTATTCTGAATTAATTATTGTTATTAACTTTTTTATTTGGCTCAAAAAACACAACTAAAGAAAATAAAACCACAGAAAGAGAAGAACATTGAGTAAAGGTACCGCTATACAAGAAATCTTAAGAGAAAATAAAACATAGAACACATAGGTACAGAAACACATAGAAAGAAATAGGTACACACACAATCCTAGTTCTATTGCTGAAAAGGGTGCCGACAGTATCCAGTTAGGTATACTTATAAGTATTTGTTTATGAGCCAAAATGGTCCTCACTCAGAAAAGGGGATGAGGAAGCTGGGATCTAATAATTGTACCATATTTCTTGCAAATAAATATATTTCATTTCATTTCATTTGTACCACCTGTTGAACTACTCAGTAGTTACTAAACTACAGATGCAGGTGAAAGAGACTCATTTCCTGTAGGTTTAATTTGATCGAACTAGGTATAATGTTATTCGGGGATAATTCAGCATTATAGTGGCAGAATAAATTTATCAGTCCAGTAGTTTTTGAATTTATTCACTACAAAAATACAAATCTGTACAATTTATAATAATGATGATGATCCACAGTAGCCCAAACAAGAAATGAATGGAGAGAAGGAAAAGAGGCCTTTGCCCCCGCAGTGGGACACAACAGGCTTTTAATAATAATAATAATGATGATGATAAGTTACCTACCTAAGTACCTATAAGTACATACCTACCTACCTATATTTGCTGAGAAGTCCCATTTTCACACAGAATGCCTACCTACATTATAATTATGATTATAATGATTACCAGCTCCTCTGAATCCACCATCAGGTAAGCTCGTTGGCAGAGAGCACTGGTGGTCTAGACGTAGCGGACCCGCCGTCCGATCCGCCTAAGGTCGTGGGTTCAAATCCAGTCGTGTACCAAGTAGTTTTTCTGTAGAAAAATGTGTGTGCACTATGCCAGTAAAACATCGTGAGGAAACCGGCGCGGCGTGAAAGTTCGAGCAACACGTTGGTGTCAAGCGCCACTCAAAAAGGGCCCACTAGAAGCCTTGCGAAAAACCAGCCCTCAGTGCCTTGCCTACCTTATTCATAATACCTAACTAAATGCAGTAGATCTACAAAATCATGTAGGTAAATAAAACAAACATTCCACAGGATGGATATTAGCAATGACCACTACTAAGCGGGCAAAGCCTGCCGCGGGCGGCCGCTAGTTCATAAAATCTATATTAGGTATGTTTAATACAGTCACGAAAAACGCCGTAAGATGCTTGATACTAACTATTATCTATTCTGTGACGTTACCGTGTCATCATAGTAACTACTAGCGTATCTGTAATTCGAAAATATCTTAGAGTCACGAAATCTAACATCATCATCACCCTATCCCTGTCGTAAGAACCACCCATTTTTTATTTTTTTACCTAATTGCATCCGGTAGAAGCCAAGGTAGGAGAAGATTTGACTTCCGTAAAAAAAAATGTTTGCTAAATGTTTGCTAGTGTGTATCATCAACTTATTATTATAAAGTGATGAAAGCTTTAATTAAAATTCGATGATAGATAAATGCAGTGAGATTAAACGTAATTAAGCTTACAAAGAAAGAATAAAGAAAGAAGATGAAGAAAGATAGTGGAATATTACAGAAAACTTTAACCCAGAAAGTACAATCAAAAATTAAAAAAAAGTTTTGATAAACATGCCGTGATGAATATTGCGTAAAAATAAGAGCGCCGTTAGTATTTGGTATTTTCTGCTTAGAAATTCAAGTTACTCTGTGGTAGAGACAAAAGCAGCCCATTCACAGACAGGTTTTATTTACAAGTTTTTCTCTTTGGTCATAAACCAGAGACAACATATATGTCGAATTGACAGATTAAATAAACGAACGTCAAACGTCACACACCGCACGTCAAAATGTCAAATTAACATTTTGCAACATGGCCGACCGCTTCCGATGGAGCTGTTCAATTTTCATGGGAATTTGACTAAATTTAGTGACAAAAGTAAATTATTCTATTAAATCTAAACATTCTTACATGATAATGTAAGTTTTTGTGCCTAATGAAGGCTTTGCGGTAAGTAAACCATGATCAGGTTCTATGTTCCGGCAACATCCTTGACATGCTATCAGAAAGTTATGAAGTGGCATAAAGGTGTATCTGATGGCTTTTTGATCATTCTATTGCAGGTATACTGAAGATGCCAGTTAACTCTGTGTCGGAAAATAAAAAAGGTGTCG
The DNA here is from genome assembly GCA_947578465.1 of Thera obeliscata. Classification (NCBI taxonomy): domain Eukaryota; kingdom Metazoa; phylum Arthropoda; class Insecta; order Lepidoptera; family Geometridae; genus Thera; species Thera obeliscata. The sequence continues at coordinate 2,900,688 of OX387929.1, read as the reverse complement.
AAAAACCTAGGTTTTCGCTATCGCTCAACAAAAAGAATGCAACTTTAGTAAGCAACGAAAATAGGAGACCCTTTGAAAACTCTGAGCTTTCTAGGCCGTGTGCCAGCCAGGATAAAGAGAACAGGCCAGCAAAACGAGCACGGAACGGTATATATTCGAACACTGTGAGCGCTGCCAAAAGGTTGAAGCCTCTAACTGAGGCAGCCAAACTTTCAGGTGAGATTGTGTAACCATCTCTACCGCTTTCGGAATATACATACCGCGTCGTTTCCGGCAATTGTTTTACTGTTTAGTCAGATTGCTTATTCTTGCTTGATTATGTATGTTGAAATCCTGTAGTTTCATTTGACAAAACATAGGGATTCCAAGAATAATGCATGACCTCAGGACCCAATTACAATATTCCATGTAGAAAAGAGCAGCAGTGTGCTTATCGCAAGGCTATCACTATAGCAACCATTTCTGTTTTAGATCGCGAGGTAGAAAGAGAGTTGGTAGTACTGGATCCCAAACCACCGCTGGCCATGTTGAATGGCCATCATCCGTCACAAGCAGATGGTCAGTATGGGTCAGCGCCAGCAGTTGTGTCGAGAAAAACACCTATTGCTACCCTCTCCAACTTGGGAAACACATGCTTTCTCAACAGTGTTTTGTATACTTTACGGTGCGTATTTGTCAAACGGAAACATTATTATTGTTCTTTACGTATGCCAAACTATGAATCTAGTTGTATTGTTGGAAAACAGTTATCACATTGTCAGACATAGAAGAAGTCAAAAAAAGTGTTTACAATCATGTAACATGTATCTCAATTCCAGATTGTCTAAACCTTAGTGTAGATTGCCACAATTTTAAAGCAAATATTTTCTTTTTCCAATATGCTTTTATATACACATGAGTCATTAATTCCAATTCCCGTTATGATGTGAGATTCAAAATTCTATGACCAAAGTTGATCACTAGCTTGTAATGGACTGCCATAGAGCACTACTCAACTGAAACTTGGATATCTCACCACATTGAAGTTTGACAAAACCAATTTCACCTCTAGGTTTGCTCCCCGTTTCCTCCACAACCTTCACCACCTAGTATCGGACCTTGCCAGCGTGGAACAGAAGCTTGGCAGCATCAGGTTAAAGAGTTCCTCGTTGGGCCGCAGTGCTGCTGGCCTAGCATCAACTGGGGCTAGATCCTGGAGCAGTAAGGATCTGCTATCGCTCGGTCAGGCTGATACGAGTGGGAAGAGTAAAATACAGGTTAAGACGCATGACAATGATTTACTAGTGTGGGTTATGATAACACTATCTGAAGGTTTAGAACTGACATGCTTATCTTGATAAAGGTACTATGTAAAAAAAAATAATTTGTGGTGAATCATAAATCTACCATATTTACTATATTACGTCTTTGTTGTTGGACTGATATAGGTTGATGATGATGGTATAAAAGGATCATATAAAAACGGTAGGAACCCAACCATAGTTTGTTGCCTGTTCTTCTAAGCTTGTTCACGTGGAACTGGCACGTAGACTCACCTAGTTTTAAGATGTTTCAAAGTAATCCTTGTAATACTACTGAATAAATACACTTTAGACTTTGTTGACTTTGTATAAATATGCATAGGGTAATAAATGCCACTATTACCCTATCCATGTACATATATATGCAACAACAACAAGCATTGCTTAGTTTGGGGCTAGATACTTTTGTGTGGATTATCAGCTAATATTTTTTATATAAATGGTATTAAAACTACAGGTAGCAACAGAGCACTGGTGGTCTAGTGGTAGTAGTCCCGCCTTCCGATCCGAAGGTCGTGGGTTCAAATCCACTCGTGTACCAATGAGTTTTTCTGTCTTATGTGCACTATGCCAGTACTCTCAAAACGGTGAAGGAAAACATAGTGAGGAAACCGGCGTGTTGTAGAACCTAAAAAGCTCGAGCAACACGTGTCAAGGGTCACGCAAAAAGCGCCCACCAGCGGCCTAGTTGCGGAAAAACCTGCCTGCACATCAAGTGCGCATGATAAACTGGCCGACTTACAGGTAGCAACAGAGAAACTACACGAGACATACCTGAACCTTCGTGCGGCGGAGTCCAAATGTCTGAACAGCAGTGTTGGTGACGCCAGCCCGGAGCCATACGCGGCAGATGCCTTCCTAGCCGCGCTTAGAGATGTCAACTCCACTTTTGAAGGTATCACCAAATACTAAGGTCTTAAAATAAGTAAAGGTGTCAGGGTTAGCTAAATACCTGCTTACTCGTATACCGATTAGTTAAAAAGTGTACCTACCAGCAGTAAATAATGAGTTGTAAGTTTTGATTTTAGTAAAGTTATTCTTATATTAAAAAAAAAAGCTTCATAAATTCCAGCACAAATAGATTGGTCAATTTAATAATAAATCAACTCAAAGCGATCCCCATTTTCTATGAAAGTTTTGTCCAGTAATCAAAGTGAAATACATTTTTTCTAAATCCTATGAAAACTTTATTGTTTGCATCATTTTCTTGTTTTTCTTTTGTTTAGTGACCTCTATTCCTTTTCACAGTTGGATCGATTCTTACTTCTTAGTAATCAAAGTAGTAATGAAGAATGTTTGTTAATTATGAAATGAATGTTGAGAATGAATGAGAGAGAATGTTGTACATTAATTTGATCGTTCAATAGTTGCCAGGAGTGGTATTCTATCTATAATCTGTGTTCCATATAAAGTGTAAGCTCTGTGTCTATCACACTTCTGCCTGCGCTTATCCCACTAGGTGGGGTGGGCACAACACGTATTTTTCTTCCATTCCTGTGTATATCACACCACCATATTTATATTATTAGAACTTATTTATTTAACCATTCTATGCAGGTAACAGACAACAAGATGCGCACGAGTTGCTAGTTTGCATATTAGACAACATTCGGGAAACATGCAAGACACTAAGCCAGCGCGCCACTAGGCTACAAAGTCAGGAAAACGGTGAAAGGTAACCTCTAAACTTATATAAAAAAATACAGTGAAAAAGCTCTATTCTACTGCTTATAAACACACATTGAGAAAACCACTGAAATGTTATGTAACTAACACTTTAAATCTAAAATTATTCGGTTTCCCTAATTAAAATGTAGCACCTCCGCAGCAGTCCCCTCTACGGCCTTCTCCACTTATATGGCAAAAGAAATAAGTAATGACTCCATTGCATATTAATTATAACTTGTGAGTAGGTTGAGAAAATGGAATAAATGATGGAAGTCTTACTCAATCTAAAATGTCTTAGCATTTTATAAGGGCATGGATGAATTATAACACCTGCTTGTGAAATTTTATACAATTAAATGAATCAACATCATTTCAGCCTCTTTGCACCCACTGCTGGGTATAGGCCTCTTTATTACGCCACTCTTTTTGGTCCCTTGCAAGTCTCATACGTTCGTTCGTTGCCAGAAATGCCGTTGATTATATTCAACAATACAGCTGTTTCAAAAAAATAGCTTACAATTTTTCATAGTAGGGTTTGACAATTAAACTTTTGGCTCAATGCCAGGATTAAAACAGCCAATGCGCTTTTACCCGATCTATTTCTCAAGGGCGAATATTGCATGTCTGTCAGTTACAATACTAATTAATTAATTGACCTTGAAAATTCAATGTTTTGGCTCGTTCGAAATTCTGTGTTCTGTCCCACTGTACTGAAAATCGATATAACAGTCGTTTACAGTCGTTCATATCAAAAACTGGTTAACTATAGCGGGCTCTGCTAGGTCTTCGAGTGTCGCCCACCATTGTCCGACATGTTAACCATAGTTAAGAATGTGTGTTGGTTTAGTCAACTCACTCGTATATTTTCATTTGTTTTTTTTATGCAGCTAACCCCCGAATACTGAAACGCAACTCAGATTTAAGCACGTCTCAAGCGACTCGGCTCGGCTTAAATCTGAGTTGCGTTTCAGTATTCGGGGGTAAGTGATTGAACAAGTATATTGCCCAAATGATTTTAAGTGGTAACCATCGCGTATAACAAAGCATTGCCTGGAAGGTCACGTACGTCAGGAACGTGCCCTACGATGCACTGCTGTGTTCATCCACTTGAGGCATACAAATGTTCAGTCTCACGTGACAGTAATTTCACCAGCACCCACACCTTTTAAACCGAAACACAGCAATGTTGCTTCACGGCAGAAATAGGCATGGGGTAGTACTTCTCCGGACGAGCACTTCACAAAGAGCTCTACTACTACTTACCGTTAGCCGCGGTTTTGGGAATAGGACATCCCTAGTCAGACCGAGCGACAGGATACATGACTAAGAAGAAGAAGAGGGTGTCTTGCGTAGTTGTAATGGTTAGCCGTGTAATCAAGTAAAACAGAGTTTTAGCTATATTGAATGGAAAGTTTCACCTCACCCAAAATGATAACTAATTTAAGCAGATGTTCACTATATTATTGTAATAATTGTATTTGTATTACTTACCTCAAATGAAATTAACGCCAATCACATTTTGCAATGAAAAAAAGGTGTAAAATGCGATTTGTGTTTATTTCATTTGAGGTAAGTAATTTAAAATCAAAATTATTCAGGAACCTTGATAAATACTATACGAATACAGTTATTACAATAATATAGTGAAAATCTGCCTAAACTAGTAATAATATTGGTATTACGTTTGTATGAAAATTCACCCTCCGCCGGCCCTTTAAGGTTAAACTTTCCATTCAATATAGCTAAAACTCTGTTAACATTATAACGTGTTTGTGGGTCAAATAAACAAGTTTTATTAAAAAAATTACAGCAACGGCATAGGTCGCCAGCCGAGTCTCGAAGGCGACGGCAGTAAAGCGACTCTTAGCAACATCCGCAAGTCATGGAAGAAACGGCGGGAGGTGAAAGAGAAGCGGAACTCGCCAACTGAAGAACGAGCGCCCTCACCGCAGCCGGAGAAGGATGAACGGTCCAAACCTGGCTGGGACTTCGTGGCTGAGGACTTTGAAGGTATGTTTAACCAGCAAGCTAAGTTTGCACCTTCGCGCGATTGCCCTGTCGCGTCAGTACGGTTAGCATGTTTGTCGCCGACACGCGTCATACGGGTTTTCGTCTCCTATCCCCTGAATTTTAAGTTACATTTTTAAAATTTGAAGCTTCGTTGTTACCACTGATGTACAATTAATTGATTTCAAGGGACGATTCCGCCATTTATATGAGTAAAGCGAAATTTTAGATTTTAGATTATTTTTGATTTGTAAAAGGATCATATAAAAAAACAGTAGGAACCGAGACGTAGTTTGTTGCCTGTTCTTCTACGCTTGGTCGCGTGGAACTGGCACCTAGACTCACCTAGCTTTAAGACGTTTCAAAGTGATTCTTGCATCGTAATGAATAAAAAATTATTGAGTTTGAGTTTGAGTTTTGAAAGCAAAATGTCGGGCATTGAACAAATAAACAGTAGTGATTCTTTCTAAATTATAGTTATCCCATATTTTTTTGTGTATTCATGTATATAGATACATGAATACACAAAAAAATATGGGATCTAAGATAATGTTAAAAACAAAGTAAAATCTAATAAACACTAACTTGTTTACTGCTTTTTTGCAGACCATACCTAAGTGTCAGTGTGACGTAATCTACGCGAGGTGCAAACTTAGCTTGGTCGAGTAGTATATCATTCATCATCATAAATAGCGTAAGGCAGTCACAGATTTTCAGTAGGAACGACCTTAGTCATGATCATCATGATTTGTCATTTGACAGACTTGATTAAAGAAAAAGTCGCTGTCATGTCGTTTAAGGAAGTCAAGGAGGCCGCATTCGATAGACTTAAGGGGGTACGATTTCCATACAAACTTAATTTACACAACTATGGGCGAATAAAGTATTAATGTACACTGAAATAGCTGTAATAGGCTTTTACAGTGGTCCTTATTACCGGCCAGTTACCTAAAGTTGGAGTGTCAGCCGTTGGTAGTGGCAGTCGGGTAGTGGCAGTTGGTAGTGGCATTGGTAGTGCCGTTGGTAGTGGCAGTTGGTAGTGGCATCTTCAGAAAAAGAATGACGAAAAAAATTACTTTTTTTATTAATATTTCTGTTATCCTACAGTTTTCTCCAACTTTATATAACTGGCCGGCAATAAAGACCACTGTAAAATTCTATTACAGCTATTTCAGTGTACATTTATACTTTGTTTGGTGTGATACTTTCCAGCCGCGCCACAAGCTCTAATTTCAATGCAAGTTATACCAATGGAAGGTACTACAATTGTTCGTTTTTGTACGTTGATTAAAAAAAATTGTACTACTAAGGTTTAAGAGAAATTTGACGAAGTTGGTGGCGCGGCCAGAAAGTGCTACTCCCCAGCCGCGCCACGCTGTACGCAGTGTTAGACTGATTGTTACTAATCTAACTGATTGCTAAGAAAATATACGAAAATTGTTCGTTCTAATAACGGTAAGACATAGGTGCGAAAACGGTTTTTTCCAACTAAAATAATAAAAAGAAAATTTTGTACTGCGACGGAAAACGCCTGATTAAACACTCAAGACGTTTGCTATCAAATTAATTTCAGGTAATCGTATTATTATGCGCAGACACTTCTCGGCTCCAGATGCAAAAGGTTGGACGTACGTTTTCTCCAGGATAGCCAAAAAAAATACACATGAATCTAGTCTAACTCAGTAGTGTAATCAAAGTCGTGAGGCTGCCTCTATTTTTTTCTTTCTTGAAGACTATCTACCTTCTAATATCCTTTGCACGACTGCCTGCTGTAAGTATACTGGCGAGAGCTTCAGGGGTAAAAACACTAAGGTATAAATTAAAAATTTTACTAGCAATTACCTACTAAAAATTCAAAAATTATATAGGGTGTAATAAAATCACTTCAGATTCGTATGTATTTCGCTGTTTGATTTTTGTGTCATACATGCATATAAAATCCCACCAAAAACGTAAATGTAAAAAAGGAGACACATTGAATCGACACAAGACGTGTCAAAGTATTATATTCCAAATTATCATTTATTTTACTTACATAAAAGCCTGAAATAATCATTTAATAATAATTATAAAAGTGATGTTTGTGCTTCAAATTAAAAAATGATTGTTTACTTTGACTTTGACGGCAGTACTTAAAAGAATAACATGCAATCTGCCACTATCTAAAATGCGGGTATACAGATTTACTAAGAGTACTAAGGTGGCTGACTATAATAATTATTTTTGATACACAAGGCAGACAAGATTTCAAACTTATTTTTTAATGCGTGTTGATTTTTTGACACCCTCAAGTTAAGTTTTGAACGCAAGAGAAAAACGGAAATCAGGGAAGTGTGTCAAAGGGCACGTTTTTAAGGTGCGTGACCTGCAAAGTAATGCTTTGATAAATGCAATGATTTGCTATGGTAATGGTTACCACTTAATATCAAGTGGGTCATAATTATGCTTATATCATTAGCAAATTGTACAAGGAACTGTTGTTCGTTTTATCGACTAAAACCACGTGATAAATGGAACAATAATATGTTCATCACGCAAATGTTTGTCATTGGTGGGAATAAGCCCACTATATACGTATAATGCAGAAGACTAAGCGACTACCAACTGATCTGGGAGAGACCTGCCAATGTTGAATATTTTTACCACCTGAAGTTTTTGTAAGTAATTTTATTACACCCTTTTTATTTACCTTTTTTAAAAAATATTTTTTTATCTTTCCACCGGTTTGTATATTAGACAAATTCTATACCAATCGAACGTATAGACCCCATAGAATATGCAAACGTTAGGTTGCCTATTTTTTTCCGGTCACAACTCTCGGGTAGCCAGGTATAAACAGGTAAATCGATACTAGCATTTTGCACCGGTATGTTTATTGAATAAAAATACTGGGGTCTATACTTTCGATTGGTATAGAATTTGTTTAATAAACAAACCAGTGGAAAGCTTTTTTTGTTTTTATTTAATTATTAATTAATCATAATTATCCTGGACTGAAATTTGATAGGCAACCCATATAGAATATATTTATTGGCATGTTTAATTAAATATTAAATACGTTTCATTAAATAACCAGCTCGGTGAAGGGTTTCTATAGCGGGATCTTAGACTACCCCTTTTCGGCTGGACGTTGACTTATGGGACACCCTGTAGATATTTGTTCTCTGTCTAGATGGTCAAGGTTTAAGGGATGGTTAGGGGTGTAAGGAGTAGCATAACATCTAGCTACCGAAGTCAACCATACCTGCCAGCGTGGTTTTTTATGGCCACAACCCCCGTCATAAAAAAAAGCCACACACACCCATGCGTAGCAAATATCGCATATGCATAGTATAATCGAAGTCTTCTTGTTTCTTCTCCCTGTCCCATATCCAATTTCATCGAGGATCCCTGTGCCACTCAGGACGCTTAGTTTTGAGTTGTCGTTGATGTAGTTTTGAGGGTATTCACAGCCTTCTCAACATAGGACCAGCATGTAGCTGGAGGCCTTTATCCATCAAGGGGCCTAGACGGGATGTTTTTGGCGAATAAGCTGTTCTTTTCGCAGTCCGTAACCTATTGTAAGTAAACTTTTCAACGCGGCGTATAATATCAAAAATACCTGAAATTAATTTTATAGCAAACATCTCGAGTGTTTAATCAGGCGTTTTTTTATCGCAGTACAAAATTTTATTTTTATTATTTTAGTTGGAAAAAAACATTTTCGCAGTTATGTCTTACCGTTATTAGAACGAACAATTTTCGTATATTTTCTTAGCAATCAGTTCGATTAGTAACAATCAGTCTAACACTGCGTACAGCGTGGCGCGGCTGGGGAGTAGCACTTTCTGGCCGCGCCACCAACTTCGTCAAATTTCTCTTAAACCTTAGTAGTACAATTTTTTTTAATCAACGTACAAAAACGAACAATTGTAGTACCTTCCATTGGTATAACTTGCATTGAAATTAGAGCTTGTGGCGCGGCTGGGAAGTATCACACTTTGTTTGCCCATAGTTGTGTAAATTCAGTTTGTATCGGGATCGAACAACCTTAGAGAAAACTGCATCAAACCCCCGACAAGAGTTAAGCTCTTAAATTTAAGAAGAAGAAATGTAAATAAGTGCAATGTGTTTTAACTCCAGGTACAATGATAGTGCGCACGATGTGTATGGAATGCGAGGCTGTGACGGAGAAAGCGCAGCCAGTCTGTGAGTTATGCGTGCCCGTGCAAGACGACGACGACGCAGAACCATTCCGAGCGGCCTGTCTCTCCACGGAGTACTTACGGGACGCAAATAAGGTGTGCATAACGAATCTTATAAATATTGCCGCGAAGTATCACGTCTCACTTGGACTCGATTGTTACCCTGACTTTCCACTGCCGAACAGATGTACTCAGAAAGAGTGCACAGATATTTGTACTCTTTCTGGGTTGTTGTTATTTTTCTTATAATATAACTTACAGAAATGTTGGTTGGTTTAACTAAATGTAAATGTATGAGTGTACTGTTGTATTCTAAGTATGTATTTACAAAAAATATTTATTTTATATCAGCCATCTACTTTCCATAGTACAAGGTCTGCTTAATTTGGAGCTATTTTGGCAATCATCATCCGCACTTGATGTGCGGGCTGGTTTTTCCGCAAGTAGGCCGCTGGAGGGCCCTTTTTGCGTGATCCTTGACACGTGTTCCTTGAACTTTTTTAGGTTCTACGACACGTCGGTTTCCTCACGATGTTTTCCTTCACCGTTTGAGAGTACTGGCATAGTGCACATTTTTCGACGGAAAACTCATTGGTACACGACTGGATTTGAACCCACGGATCGGAAGGCGGGGCCGCTACCACAAGACCACCAGTGCTCTCTTAATTTGGGGCTATTTATTGTACATTTCCAGTATTGGTGCGAGCGCTGCCTGCGACTGAACGAAGCGCGGCGTTCTGTGGCGTACTCCCGGCTACCTCGGCTGTTAGTGCTGCAACTGAAGCGCTTCAGCGGCGGCATGGAGAAGATAACACGACACGCGGCGACTCCATTACTAGTGCCTTGCTTCTGCGAGCCGTGTGCCACGCGCCCGCCTAAGCAGCCGCCTAAACACAGGTATGGTGCGGCATCGAAATATAGACATGTTATAAGACGACGACGTGACAACGTCTTATAATTCGATGAAGCCAAAAATCACGCTCGAAAAAACGTTACTCATTTAAACCTTGAAGTGCAAGCGAGAGCGCGGAACGAGCGGCAAAGAGGCACAATCGGCCTCCGCGTTCGGCAGCGTTCGACATCTGTGTATTTTCTTATGACGTTGTCACGTTCAACTATCGTCAGTAAACCTACTTTACAGACAATCGATTTTTTTTACAATTTCCGTCCGGAGTATACAGACATTTTGAGAACCTGACGTTTTGCTACCTAGACGTTCTGCTATACAGACCATCTGATAGTTGGACGTATTGCTACTTGGTCATTTTGCTAATTAGTCTTACTGCTCATTAGACCTTTTGCTCTGTTGGACATTTTGATACTTAGACCTTTTGATCAGGAGGCGTTTATGATGCCAAAACATCAGCAAATGTACTAAACGAAATCAATTTATCTTTATCTGACATAATCTTGACTGCTTTTATAGATGAGAGATCTATCATACAAGAGATTACAATCAGTTGATCAAAATATTACATAAATCTATCGATTTATTATTTAGGCAATGAGAGCACCTTCCGATCCTAATATCTCTCGTCGTGGGTTCTAATCCGTTTGAGCGCCAATTCGTTTTTCACTCCAAAAGATATTTTGCACTATGCATGCAAATGGTGATGGAAAACATCTTGAGGAAACCAGCATCGAAAGAAAAATTATACATTATAAACAAAAACAAACAGAACATACCTAGAGAAAATATAACCCAGATATATTTAAATGGTAAAACTATAACACATCCAAACTTAATTGCAAAGACTTTTAATGATTACTACGCAGACTTGGCACCCAATGATTCTTTACCCACAGTGAATAAATCCAGGAAAATATCTGTGACTAATACATATAAATCTGTTTTCTTAGAGCCAACAGATGCTGCCGAAGTATGCGCCATAATAAAAAATCTGAAAAATACTAATAGTACTGGGATTGACAACATCTGCACTAAAGTTGTCAAATATGTAGGCCATTTAATATCACCGATAATGAGCTACGCCATTAACTTGTGTTTAGAACAAGGAGTATTTCCAACGAAACTAAAAACTACAATTATTAAACCAATACACAAAAAAGAAAGTAGACTAGACATTCAAAATTATAGACCCGTTGCGTTAATACCGATTTTTTCTAAAATTTTCGAAAAAGTTATTTTTAAAAACCTATACAAATTTTTTGAAGGTAATGAAATACTTATAAAAGAACAAAAAGGTTTTCGTAAGACTCAATCAATTGACGCTGCTATTTACGAATTTCTAGAACATATATACTCAAGGATGGATAAAAAGCAACCAGTATACGCACTCTACCTCGATATGACTAAAGCGTTTGACTATGTAGAACATGGGATATTGTTAAACAAGCTAGAATCATGCGGTGTACGAGGAGTGGTGTTGGACTTACTTAAATCTTATTTAAGCAATAGAGTTCAGATGACATCTATAAACCAAATCTGCACTAGAACTAAACGGGAAAAATCATACACATCTCCTAAGAGAATCATGACTTATGGTGTACCACAAGGCAGTGTTCTTGGGCCACTTCTTTTTTTAATTTACATCAATGACATAATAACAGCAACAAACAACCCAATGATACTGTTTGCAGATGACTGTACTGTAGTGTGCCATAACAAAGAAGAAATTAGTAAAAACCTTGGACTCTTAATAAAGTGGCTAAATGATAATAATTTGAAAATAAACCTTAACAAAACTAAACTAATGAAATTTAATCAGAAATTGAGTCACGATTTCCCTACCGAAATTATTTATGATAGCAAAGAAATTTGTGAAACAACATCAACAAAATTTCTTGGACTTTTTATTGACAACAACATGAAATGGCAATCGCACATACAATTTGTTCACAGTAAAGTTGTTCAATATGCTTATGCTTTACGTCAGTTAAGAAAGGTTGTGAATGAGAGGGCTGTAATTACAGCATATCATGCTAATGTTGCTTCCAGGTTAAGGTATGGGATCATATTTTGGGGGAACGCTACCAAAATTGATCGGCTTTTCATTGCTCAAAAGAGTTGTATTAGAGCAATATGCGGCATAAAAAGAAGGGAGAGTTGCAAACCTTTTTTCAGGAAGTTAAAGCTGATGACACTGACTTCTCTTTATATTTATGAACTTGTGCTGTTCACTAAACGATATCCACATTTATTTCCAAACGTAACAAGTGCACGACGTTGTGATTACTTACAACACAGAACCAACGTTACAACGGCGCTTTTTAGTAATAGCGTCTTTGTAAGTGCCGCGAGAATTTATAATAAATTACCGTCTGAAATTCGGAAGTGCAACGAGTTTATAATATTTAAGACAAAATTGTTTAATTATTTAATAGAAAATACATTTTATTCAATTCAAGATTACATTGACAAAACTAACAAATTTTTACTATTTCTGACATTACCTACTTCTAACTTGACTAATTAATTATCAATTTCATCATTTTATTGATTTTTAGCATAATAATACAATACTCGGGCATTATTTTTATTTGGTCCTGTTGTCTTATCTTACCTGTGTTATTTGTTTGCATGCTTAGCAATACATACTTAAAATATTTGTACGCCTTAGAGCAGATCACAGTGATACCTCAACAATTGTACTGTAACAACTATAAACCTGTGTTTCACAAATAAAGAATTGAATTGAATTGAAAAAATGGTGCCAAGTGCATGAAACCTAAAACTCCTTTTACCACACTCCATCGAGCTGAAACAAGAAGTTTAAAATAAATACATGGGTTTAATTAAAAATGACAATTTCAGATACATCCTCTGGGCAGTAATAATGCATCTTGGGCAGAACCTGACCGGTGGGCACTATGTTGCGTATGCACGCGACACGACATGCGACTTTAAATGCGACAGAGAAGGTACTGTCAATTGAATAAATTTTCTTCATGCCCTGATCCCACTTTATGTGAAGTCGGCACAACATGTCTTCCTCCTCCATTCCCCTCTGTCAGCCGTCATCTCTGCATTCACTTCCCTTATCTATGTCAGTTTTCACACGGTCATCCATGTTTTCTTTGGTCACATATCCACCCACATCCATAGTCAATACTCATCACTCTCCTAGTCACATGAATTTCAAGCTCCTCAATTTTTCTGTCACTGGCGCTACTTTCAAACTTCCCCTGATATATGCATTCCACATTAGCATAGGGAATAGCAATGATTTATCAAGAAAATTAGAATTTGTAAAGATACTGAAAATATAAAATTGCGTATCACCAACCAGTAGGCCTACGACAAGCTCTGTCTGGCTCTGGTTTTGAGTCTGTGTGAGTGCTCACCAGTGTGTGAGTGACGTATCGACGTAGGATTTATTTAGTCAACACTCACACAGACACAAAACCAGACAGCTCGTGGTAGGCATACAAATCAAAACCGTGAACCTTCGCTTCGCCAAGCTTCTCATAGAGGACGCATCTGTCTTAATTACATTTGTATGTTCTCGTTTGAATGTTTCCTATTTGCTTTAAGGTGCTGGTGACGCCACCACTACGTCATCCGGCTCCAGCTTCATGCGGACCCTATTTAACCGCCCTCGGCCGCCGCCGACAGGTTGCGCGGCGCACGAGTGCTGTGTGCCGCGGGCGCGACCCGACGCCTGCTGGCTAGCCTGCGACGACGAGCTAGTCAAACCTATCTCCAACGAGGAGTTTGAAGACCTTCTCTCGGCTGAACCGAAACTGCGGTCAGCAGCGACGCCTTACCTACTCTTCTACGTTAAAACTGATGTTGGATAGTGAATGTGGGCATCTAAATGTACAGATAGGAATCAGAATTCGTTATTTGGGTTTGGATAGGCCGACTTTCCATCGCAACGCTACAGTGACGAGTTACGATAATGAAAAATAAAAAAACTTCAGTGTTTCTCGAAGTAATTAAAAACCCTTACTCAAACAAATGATTTTGTAGAGAACTATGAAAGAGGTTGTTATTTCTGGTATTAGATCCAAATTTGCATCTCTGAAAGTGCTCATGCATCGTCTTATCTAGCTTAGGATCCTCAAAATTATACATGCGCAAACAAGATGCAAATTCGCTGAGCCTAACTTCAGTACCCCAAGTCCCACTGCAATTACAACATTTTGTTACCAAATGTTGTTTTCGTTTCGCCTATTTGTCTCTGTCTATTGTATGGAGAAAAGATGAGACAACAACTCTTAACTACGTAATGTATTTTTGCCGTCTCATATTTTCTCCATACAATAAATAGAGACAAATAGGCGAAACGAAAACAACATTTGGTAACGAAATGTGGTTGCCAAACTCCGACTTCGGGTACAGAGCTGCAAATTTGGTGACTGGAAAATTTCTTATCGCGTATTTACAGCGATGTTTTTGGAAAGTTGGCCTTATAAATTCTATGTATCCTTGTGGTGTGGTTTCTTCCGAACAATATTGTATGAAAATATTGAAGTTTTGAATGCTTTAAAAGACACTTACATCTAACGGCATTTAGACACATGACAGTATTTTGTCCCGTCACGTCCCAGACTAAAGGCCGTTAGTTGTAAAGTAGGACTAGTATGGCCTGACGTGATATTATGTAGCAAATGTATAGAAAGTTAATTAAATTGTATAGTGTAACATTTGCGCATTCTCCATTCTGACAATATGAACTATAGAGTACCTTCCATTATACATACCATGATGTATACAGGGTTATTCATAATTAGCTGCAAATACTCAGGAATTAGGTTCAACAAATAAAATAAAGAATATTTATGTAATTTTTTTTTTTAATTTTGATTTAAGTTTTTGTATCAAAATTTTATTTTTATTAATTTTTTTACGGCTATTGCATAATGATTGCCATGGAGAACAGGACGATGACCCACCCAGGCAGTGACTGAACGCAAAGTGTCGATCACGGCGCGCGGGCACGGATCAAAGGTCAAAATAGGTCAGGCGCCAATGATTCCAAAGGATATTCTTTGTCGATTTTCTCGGGATTTTCATAACAAAACTTAAAAAAAATCATTTCATAAATATTTTTTATTTTATTTGTTGAACCTAATTCCTGAGTATTTGCAGCTAATTATGAATAACCCTGTATAGTGTTGATTCGTATAACCGTATATACATACAGCTCAGTGCGTAAAATTCGCTTATTTTTAAGTCTGTTTACAAGACTTTGCTAAGCTTCCTGGGTATTTGGCAGTGTATTGGGAACTTTATGTACTGCGTGTTGATACAAGATTATATTGCGAAATGCTTGATGGCCTAATAAATTAAAATGTATTAGATAGAATAAATTGTATTTCATGGTCCAACGTTTTCCGTCAATTATAACAGTTTTTCTTTCAGACCCTAAAATGTTGGAGTATATTTAAAAATGCTTGTCAAATATTTGTGCTGGTGTTTAAAACTGTTACCAATTTCAAACCAGTTTCCAAAAAATTATATAATTCCAAGGAAATCTATAGATTTTAGGCCTTTAGGTCCTTCGGATTTTAGACGACCTTTGGACAGCCTAAAAATTCCGTAACTAGAGTTTAGGTCAAATGAGCTTCCTTTATTTCATAAAAGGTTGGAAAGTGTTCGAGTTTTACAGTAATTTTCCATCAACAAAAATGTTTGCTGAGTACCTTACTATAGCTAAGTCCCGTAAAGTTCAAAGTAGTTCTAAAAACAAAGATGTAACAAATTTTTCTTACTTGATTTCTGATATCTGATATATGTAAAACCAGTATTTTTTTAGTGATCAATAGTTTATTGGCTAATTTATGAATTAATTAGTAATTATATTTTTTTTGAAATTGTTTTTTTTTTCAAACAAGGAGTCTGTAATTTTCGATCAAATACTGTATAATTTAAATGCGTCAAAATATTCAGTTGGTTCAAACCTTCTCATTGGATTATATAAAAATATAAAAATAAACGCACAGTAGGTATCAGTGGATAAAGGAAAACGTGCACTAATCCACAACGGACATGTGACAACCGATGGGCGCGGTATACTTCCATGTAGAATGTAGTTTAGCAACGGTGAGACTACAACGATTCCTTTTTTTTTCACTTTTTATTGTATTTATTATTTTTAAGAATTTAGACCACAGTTACTGGATTAGCCTTTGCTAATCTAAATTCTTTGTATTTTATTATGTGGCAGCTCTTGTTCTTTATATCTCGATTATTTAGAGTTTGTCTCGCTCGACTGATAATTCCTTTGAAATTGTAACAAAACTGCATCTCGAAATATAAGTGCGTAAAATGTATAGTGTTCATTAACTTTTGGGTCTAAGGATGTCTATCAGCGTGGGGCCAATTCTAATATCCAATGCATAAGTAGAATAGTCTAATACTTTCGATCTTAAAACGGTGTGCATTGGAATACCTCGTGCACACTAAAAAGGTTACCTTATATTCTCACTTGTGAAAGGTACCTACCCATTTTGAATAAATATAATAGCTGAGATACTATTTGTGGGGTTCTATTTGTGCATTAAGATTTTGAATATGGCTGTTTGAAAGAAAAGCATAGAAATAATGTAACCCTGTGAATATGCAGTATCAGAAACTCACCAACAGATTACTGTAATAAAAGTGGTGAATCAAGCCTTTAGGATTAAAAAGGTACACAAATTGACCTGAATTACTCAATTTATTTAGCGGATGCCATTCCAAACCTTTGAAAAAGGTAAATAATTCTTGTCAGTAGCTTATGAGTTATGTTTTAATAATAATCTGACAAATTGTTATTATCATTCATTTTCATTGTAAATTGGATTTGGATAATAAAATAAGTTCGAAGACTTTGTTTACTTTATTTTTTCTTACGATTTTCCCCCTTACCTTGATATTATTTGGTTCGTGTCAGTCTTTGGTCGATACGACGTCGAACCTAAGCACTGTGCCGACCGATACACAACCAGTATTGTTATTTGAAATAACAAGTTTGTTAAATGTGGTCTTACAAGATAAACTACCCATCTATAGCCCAATAGATAAGTAAAGTAGGTAGTTACAGGACTAGTTTTAAAAACTGGACAAGTGCTAGTTGGATTCTTGCACGAAGGGATCCGTATCATTATCTACAAAAACTGCAATAAAATCACGTTTAAGAGCCCCTCAATAGGTTTATTTTAATACAATTATTTATTTCTACATATTTCAAGCGTGACCTGTTGCCGTTATCAATATCGAGCAAAAATCCACTTTTGTTATATGGATAATTATAAATATTTATTTTATTCGGTTTTATAGTAAGTATTTGTTATAGCGGTCACATAAATACATCATCTGATAACTTTAGCTGTTTAACTATCACGGTTCATGAAATACGGACGGTGATAGACGGACAGCGGAATCTTAATAATAGGATTATAAGGTCCCGTTTTAGCCTTTTTTACGGAAACCTAAAACCCAGTTTTTAGCCAGGTTGACATTTAAGCAGCGTCCAATAACAGTGCTAGAAAGATAGGTGGATTGGCTAAACTAGAGAGCTATACCACAGCTATTACTTAGTAGGTGGTAATAGGTAAGTAGATGTTATCAGGCAGGTCAGGATTAGTTAAGCTGACTTTGACAGCCGACCGAGATAAGGGGGGGGGTACTTTTGTGCAGTCTGTCAATTTTATCAGTTAGTTCTTAGTTCCCGATTAAACTACGCGCTGGAAAACAGAATCCACTAGGAATTTATCTGATTTAATATTTTTTATAGTCCGTCCAAGTTAAGTGCAGTGTAAGAATTCATTTATCTAGATAAATCGATTTATTAAAGAAAAATGAAGGCTATCGATACAAGGAATCAATTCAGGGTAAGCCAACAACTTTAAACGTTAAACAATACCTACATTTTAATGTGTTGCATGACTTTAAAAATCAAAGAATTTATTTTTAATTTTGCATTTTACAAACAATGTGCACAACTAGTAAGAAAAAGTGTTTATCATTTTATGTATTAATATATTTTTAAAATAAAATAATCATCTCATACTAAAAAAAATATGAACTAAATATAATATAAACTGGACACATAATAGGGTGGTGTCCCAAACCTTTTCATTTAGGTATTCCATGTCAATAAATATGTCAAAAAGTTCGTGGCACAAATAGACCTACCTACCTTAATAATTTAAATTATTTTGATGACGTAGGTTTTTGGTGAATACAATCTTATCCAACAATAATAATAGTATAAAAAAATCACATTAGAATACAAGTGGATTTCAAGTTTTGCCATTAATGTCTTATTATAAAGCAGAAACCACCCAAATCATTTTGTCTATGACATTGCTTTGACCTTTAAATGTCCTTGCACACAAACTAGCTGTCAAACAACTTGAGAAACGTCTGACTAGCCCGGCACTCATACAGTTAAATCATTGTTGAATAGTTTTAAATAAGTTTTTATAAAGAAATAATCACGGAAAATGGCATTTGTGAGTACCTTTCAACATACTTATTTGTTTATACTGCTAAGTATGTTTTTTTACTGAAGGATTTACTTAGTATTTTTCATGTCCATCATTGACCTAACCCATCATCGTAAAATATGAGTTTTAGTTGAAGCGATTTCTGTAGTTGACTTGTTAATGTTTTTACTTTTTGCAATTAAATACCGTGGTATTATTTACCCATATTAATATTTTCACATCTATCACCTTTGAAATTGAAACGCAAGTAGAGAAGTAATAGTTATGACGTAGCTAGCTATGATTTTTAACTCAAATACACATTTTTTTATATTATCACTAGCAGTAAGTGCTCGGAGCGTATTTTGTGCAACAAAAAGTAATGTTGAATGAATTTCTAACCTACAAAATAGTAACAAAAAATTAAAATGACCCACCAACACGAATAATAATCGCTAGCACCCACTTATTCACTTTTAGTGGTTTTAGTAGGTATAGTTCCAACTTCCAACAGTAGGCTACGTATAATTTTTGTAGGCAATTAGTATAATCATGCTTTCCTGGTTTAAGTTAAATAGTTTATATCAAGCAGCACAACTTTATCTCATATAAAATAGGTACCTACCTACTGCACATTTTTTTAGTTTGATATTGAATTACATATTATATTAATACACGACGTACCCGGAAACTCTTTTAAATATCGGTAGCTAAGTAAACTAAGCAGTAGGTAAGTTTAATAGAGCAACCCTGACCTTGACTGATGATGTGATGATGGTTATAACCTACGGTACTGACCTACACCTTTAGTTTCGGATGTTTATAAAAAATATGTTATACATAGTGTTAACCGGTTTTGGGAATGAGACATCCCTAGTCGGACCGAGCGACGGGATACATCACTAAGAAAAAGAAGATTCTTGCGTAGTTGGAATGGTTTGCCGATTTGCCGTGTACTAAGGTAAAACAGAGTTCTAGCTATATAATGAAGAGCTTCGTCGTAACAGTAGGTACCTACTTATCCTACTTACCTAATCATCTGACTATTGCAGATTGCATTACCAGAATATTCATAAATATCATCATTAGCCTGAAGAAGTATTGCTAGACATAGGCCTAACCAACACCTAAATAATAAAGTAGAGTAGGTCTCCATAGTGATCCAGTTTATTGGGGTGGAGCTTAATATGTATTTTTTATACTTTGCATGGATACTTTAAAAAACTACTCATTACGTTCATGTAAGTAGGAGGTCGATACGATAAATACTTAGGCCCGTATTCCGAAACAGCGCTTGAGTCTGAGTCGAGCCTCAAGCACAGATTTTATGACAGTTCTCCATTGAAAAGTGTCAAAAATCTGTGCTTGAGGCTCGACTCAGACCTAAGCACTGTTTCAGAATACGGGCCTTAGACTCACCTGAATCACCTATTTCAGACAGATTCATCTCACATCATGCACCAACACCAAGCCACAAATTCAAATTCTGTTGCCAAAGGTGTTCGATCTCTGAAAATATACTCAGAAACGGAAGTCAAAAACGTACCTACTTCCGTAATGATAGTTCGGATATCCGGTCAAACCGAAAACAGCTGATAACGTGTCCGTGAGATCTGTCAAATGCCATCTCAAAAAAAGGCGGTAAACAAAGTAAACAAACGCGTTCTGTTTTGTGAGGCTGGCTCATTTTTCCCAACGGAGATAAAAATATTTTGTCAGTAGAATTAATTTAGTTGGCAAGTTCTCAATCGTTAAAATTAGAATTTGCTAAAATCTAGTGGTCGCCTGCCTAATTATCAAAGGGTTGGTTAGTTCAGTTAGTTGTTTGCTAATGACAGCTGCAACTAGCTTGCACGAAACTGGCCTGAATTAATTGTATTCATATCGTGGGATTCGTGTGATATTCGATTTCGGTGGTTGGATTTAACTCACCCTACCGTGGCCGTCGCGACGACGCGGTACTGCGCGCGCCGCTCTCGTTTCTGCGTCGAATACGCAACTCCGATTCCGTCCGCCGCACCCCGCTGCGGGCTTCAGTTTTCCACTTGGAAGGGCAGTTCAAGATAGCGATGGGCGATTGCTTCAAAAAAAACAATCGAATGAATCGAAAATTGCGCTACTGCGCATTCGATTGTCGATTTAGTAGTTCCTCCCCATGATTATTCGAATAACAATCGACAAACTACTAACTATTATACATGTAAGTATGCGTGCGGTGCGGTGAACTGCGCTGCGGAAGGCCACGCGGGGCGGTGCATGCGGGGGCGGGACGGTGTTGCGTCGATTGTTTCTAAGTAATAATACTTCGGTTGCATTTAATGTTAACACGTAGGTAGTATATTTTAATATTATGAATATACATTTTATAGAAATGTAAAATTGACCTTGTCAAGTAAAAAGTATAGTTACCAAAATTATGTTACAAGGTAGATTTCTAGCTATAAGTTGATTTCCTGTAAGAAAATATATTTAAAATAAGTATCTATAAGTACCTTTTTTATTTAATTTTTATTCTAGTCTGTGTTTTCCTTAGGTAGAAACTCTTTACCTACCCTTCTATTCGTAATTTGTTATACTTTAAAACAAATTAATTAATGTAATAACTTAAATCGCATAATAACTGCATTAAGTAGCGGCGCACGGACTTAATCTATAGATTTGTAGCGAAGCGCACGCCCGACGCACCATCTTTTGTAACTACTGATTCAGTAGTACGCACGAAAATAGTAGTTAGGTGCGTTGCGTGAATGCGTGACCGCGCGGTAAAAATAGTAGTTAGGTGCGTTGCGTGGTTGCGTGGCGTGACCGCGCGACAAATAGTAGTTAAAGTTGGTGCTAGTCGTTGTCGCCGCGCGCCGCACGCCGCACGCGCCGTCAGTCGATAACAATCGACTAGTTTCAATTGTTATCGACTTTTATCGACTGAACCGAACAATCGACTAATTCGATAAAATATAGTAGTAATCGCCCATCGCTAGTTCAAGATCACAAAAGCCGCGCGATCGACCTCGCGTGGAGTTCAGTGAAAAATTTATACATTTGAACGCTGTGAAAATGGTTTTTCCAACAATCTACGATGGCAAAACTGAGGTATGACCACCACTGAGGACTTGTGATTCTATTTTTGATCTTACAACGATTACGTGAGCTCGTTTGTTACGTTTTTCCGTGTTACCTTGGCGATGCGCTCTTCACGCCGGTTTTCAGCTGATTGATTTGATCTAAACTGATTATGGGGAAAACAATTGATTTCAGTGTGATTCTATTTACAACTTCACGCCTTTCATTTAATATAAACTTCTGAAAATGAAAATAAATAATTTTGTAGCCTTCTAAGTATTTTTCTATACATGGTAGGTGCTAAAGTTATGCATCGCATGCAATGGTTTTATACCATTGCATGCGATGTATATATGTATATATGTACCTAGTATATCTAGGTACATATATACCAGGGTATATATGTACCTAGATAATATAAAAAATGTACCTATGGTGCTCCTGTAACATGCTGATTGTTGTTTATATCTACTCTTCAACTGATAATCTTCTGCACTAAACTAATCATTGTAAATAATGCAATCTGGTAATATCAGTACTTACCATCCTAATCTAAACCCCTTTCAATGCCGTGCTTAATTATCCAAACAGGTAGTTCCAATACATTTCCCTTTCTATCTACTACCTACCCAAAAAAAATACCATTTAAGTAGGTACTGCTCAAGGCTATGAGGACAAACTAAAACAACCCCCAACCAACTAATACATAGACTCACTGACTCTACATAAATGAGGAGACTCAATCAAAAAGGTGTTATGTTTTGTGTGACTAATATAATGAAGCGTACCTACTGAAAAATAATGCAGGAGTCTACTGTGCTCGAAATAAAACCCACAAAAAATTTGCTCATAGTTTCAGGAACTGATCGCAGATAAAAATTGGGGAAAAAAAAAAGTTACAAAAGTAGAACATTGCTAAAAAAAGTTTTGGTCATAGACAAGGTACAAAAGTAGAACATTGCTTGGAATTTTCCATTGTCAATGGCGGAAGGTAGGTACCTACCTTATTAGCTAAACAGTCATAAAATGAATCTCACAGGAAAACAATACCTACTGATATACTTGAATAGCGGAGTGAGGTATGCAGATCATATAGGAAGTAAGATTATGGCTTGTTGTCAACACTGCATGATGCCAGAAACTACTATCATTGTACCTACTAGGTATTAGTAGGTAATGAGTAGCAGCAAAAGAACCAAAATAGATGACCAAAAGAGAATGCACAAAGACATAATAATATACTTTTTGCCAATTTTTTTTGCTACTTGAAAATCAAGACAGTCAACAATCAATTATTCACTTTTTTATGTGCTAATGATTTAACCACTTGAGTGCATCTTAAAATGTCAATGACAAGTAATTCAATCAAGGCTGCGGCTAAACCATATTTTTCTAACTTCAAGTAATATGGTAGGAACCACAACAAAACCTCAACAACAACAACTCCAACTTCCAACTCTCATTTTCTTGTTGTGTCCCTTGTTCCTTTGAACCAGTGTGGTGTAAGAATTTTAAATGCGCCTTAAAGAGGCTTCTTCCGAGCACTTGATACACGAGCTTTCGAACTTTTAATCTATTAAGAGGTATGAAGAGAACACAAGCTCATGGCATTACCACTACAAGTATAGAGACTATTCAATTCCTATAGCCAACTTGACCAAATATATGTATATCACCTACCAACTTCCTCTTTGTAATAAATTCGTGATTTACAAATTACCACAAATTACCTACAAGTGGTAAATAGGTACACTAAAGTAAAGAGTAGCTCTAAGTTTGTTAAGTGACTCCATCATACATGGTCATCATAACTAAATTAGTTTCAGACGGTTTTCATTATTGATATGATGAAATAAATTTTATTGTGCTAAAAAATTGATTTACTATGTGCAGAAGTATAAGGAGTTTATTATTGTACAGGCGCATCGCAACAGTCAGTATAAATATTTCTTATTGAATTATTGTGTTTATATTATGTGAAATCTACAAGGTTTCAGTACCATGTGTCAAGCAATAAATGTATTGAGTATTGAGTACTTAGATTCATTTTGGGTGTCTCAAAATATAGTTTAGCTAAGTGGTATTTTGAAATACTGCGTTAAAAAACGATGCAGCAAAGTCAAATTAAGTTCGCAATTACCTATACCTATCAAGTTACACCTGACTCAGGCTTCTGGACAAGCAAGCTCTGTGTCAAGTTACTCCAAGTAGGTACCTTACCTACCTATACTCAGATCATCATTATCTCTCTAGTGTGAAACTGGAGCTGAATAGCGCAAATTACATTACAATTGTTTATTCTGTGGTAAGTAGAGTATAGGTATAAAACAGTAGTGTAGGAAGTTACTCATCATCATCATCATGATCATCAACCTATATTAGTCCACAGCTGGACGTAGGTCTCTTTCAAGACGCGCCACTGAGCCTGGTCTTCGGCTCTTCTCCTCCAGTGCTTGCCAGCTACATTTCGCAGATCGTCGCCTCACCTTGCCGGAGGGCGTCCTACACTACGCTTACCTAAACGCGGTCTCCACTCTAGTATTCGTTTGCTCCAACTATTGTCCCGAAATAAGAATTTGGTTTTCGCCAAAGTAAATACTACTACTGACAACCTGGTGATCCTACGCGACCTGCAATTGCGGTCAGTTCAGCTTAAGGCCTGCGCACACCTAGTTCGCGGGCAGTAGCGATCTGTGAAACGCTGTCAGATATCGCTGTCATATTTGACAGCGTTTCACTGATCGGCGACGCCAGCGGCCTAGGTCTGCACAGGCCTTAAGGGTTTTGCATGCATCCGCACACACTGCCGCGAACTTTGACAGCGATACACAGATCGCTATCGTAGGCGATCTAGATGTGCACTGCCCAATTGCCTTCGCGTTCACTACCTCGTAATTTCTGGTAAAACAATCTGATGTTCCTCCAGGCTGGGTCTGCTGACAAGCCCGCTGGTCAGCTCGCTGCGGCCAACGTTGGTTCCCAACTGCAGCACATCTGCGGTCTGGACATCGACTCCAAGGCGTCATACGTGCGTCTGTCTGGCATCATCTGTACCATTGGTGAGTTTATTGTAGAACTGTCCATGCAATTTCTTTTCATCATGGGCGTGGGTTCGATCCCACCGAGAATAAATATTTGGGTGTTGAACACAGGGGTTTGTTCTATGTCTGGGTGTTATATTGTATACTATGTAGGTAGGTATTTACAAAAGAAAAGAATTTAAGTATTATTTCAGCTATCTGGTTCCTGCTTAGTTTGGGGCTAGACAGTGTTGTGTCCACAATAAGTATTTATATTTACCTTATTTTATCATGATATAATACCACAATAGAATCTTAAAACAGTGCTCTTGCCAAATCTTCTTAGCACTTCGTGGTCTTGCAATCTGTTACGAATGGAATTGACATATTTGGCAACCACAATATTCATTTTCAATGATCTTGAGTGCCTACCTACTCAGGAGAGATCACTTTTGAAAATGTTCTCGCATTTTACTGTTACAACTTGTTTTTTAACACCACGTTTGTGGCCACCAATTTCCAAATCAACTAGAATTTTTGTACAAAGATAGTACTGATTTCTCCGCGCAAACCACGACACCACTCACTATAGCCGCCATGCTTGATAACTGCAGTTTTTGACTCTATCTCCCTTCCCCAGGCCCAGTTTCCCGCGATGTAGGGATACTGGAAAAGATGATGGAAACCGGCATGAACGTGGCCCGAATGAACTTCTCCCACGGATCTCACGAGTACCATGCCGAGACTATCGCCAACTGCCGCATTGCAGAGAAGAATTACAGCGCCAAGATCGGATTCCCCTTCTCGCTCGCCATCGCTCTCGACACCAAGGGACCTGAGATCAGAACTGGACTCTTAGAGGGAGTAAGTTACATTAGTAGGCAACAAATATTGCTAATTTCGGCTTCATAGAGTGTAGTGTGCGTCAGAAACGAAAGCAGAAAAGCGAATGTGCAATAATTATTGCTTACAACCGTACAGTAAAGAGGCCTTTGTATCTATTCTAGATGATATAGCGTCAGAGGCATCTGGCGTTTACTGATGCCCTTACCTATATACGGGACGCTATAGTCCTTGGGACAGGATTTTAGATGGAATAGGCTTACTCAGCAACTGTTTCATCCTGACAGCTTAGTCGGCCTAATCCACAAAAAAGACATACTAGTATAGTATTATCTTATCTGTGACATGGTCAATATGTGACAGTTGTCAGGCAGACAATACTGCGGTCCAGAAGATGGATAGCAGCATCTCCGAAGTACTAAAGAAATCTGCTTGGCCAAGCGGGAAATCCCCCACTTATAGATAAACCCTCAAGACTTCTGGCCAGTGTAACTTGACACTTCTGAACTAAGCTGTTTGTGGAAACTTCAGACCCGTCAAGTTAGTTAAGTATTTAGGCTGATGTCTGTACCCGTAGTCGGAGTTTTGCTACCACATTTCGTCTACCAAACGTTGTTTTCGTGTGAGCACGTGTCTCTCTCTTTTGTATGGAAAATTGATGATGCAACAACACGTTTCAATCGTTTCTACGTAACGCATTTTCGCTGTCTCATCTTTTCTCCATACAATAGAGAGAGACAAATAGGCGAAATGTAGACGAAATGTTGTAAATGAAGTGAAACTTGCCCTTATTGTGATCTAACTTGCTATGTTTTCTCCAGGGTGGCTCAGCAGAGGTGGAACTGAAGAAAGGTGGAACCATCAAGCTCACCACTGAGCCCTCATACATGGAGAAGGGAACTGCCTCAGTTGTATGGCTGGACTACAAGAACATCAGCAATGTCGTGAAGCCAGGCAACAGGATCTTCATCGATGATGGTCTGATCTCTGTCATCTGCCAGTCTTCGTCTGCTGGTACCCTGGACTGCATTATTGAAAATGGAGGTAAGGATCCACTAATCTGTCATCATCAGTCTGAGAAGTAAGTTATATTAGTTAAATAGTAAGTTGAAATGGCAATGGGCAGGTCATATAGCTCGAAGAACTGACAACCGTTGGGGAATAAAGGTTCTCGAATGGCGACCACGAACCGGAAGACGAAAAGTAGGGCGCCCACCCACCAGATGGACTGACGACATTGTTAAGATCGCAGGAAGTCGGTGGATGGAAAGGGCTCAGAATCGTTCTTCCTGGAAATGTGTAGGGGAGGCCTATGTCCAGCAGTGGACTTCTTCAGGCTGATGATGATGATGAGTCTGAGAAGTTCACTGCTGGACATTGGCCCATATGCAACCTAATAACCCTATACATTTCCCGAAATAACGATTCTGAGGGTCCACCCGTCTTTTCGAAATTGATGCAGGCGTAAGCTGCATAGGGGTTTTTCTTTAGAGGTAACTTGGCTAATAGAACAGGAATACGGTCATGAGGCTATAACGTGCCATACGATGCACTGAGGTCCATCAACTTGAGGCATCTAGATGGGTTGCTTACCAAACGCCACATATAAAATGCCTGTAACCTAGCATAACATAAATTGGTAGCACTCACACAAATCTGCAAAAAACAGGCATGAAGACAGGTCTGGGAGTAAGAAGTCGCAGTTTGTATTCTGTACCCGAAGTCGGAATTTTGCTACCACATTTCGTTACCACATTTCGTTACCAAATGTTGTTTTCGTTTCGCCTATTTGTCTCTCTCTGTTGAATGGAGAAAGTATGAGACAGCAAAAATACGTTACGTAGTTAGACTTGCTGTCTCATCTTTTCTCCATACAATAGACAGAGACAAATAGGCGAAACGAAAACAACATTTGGTAACGAAATGTTGTAAATGCACTGGGACTTGGGGGACTGATGAAAAGAAAAGTGCTGAATTCATATTTATTCTTGTATTTTTTTCCGTTGTACAGGTATGCTCGGATCGAGGAAGGGAGTAAATCTGCCCGGTCTGCCCGTAGATCTGCCTGCTGTCTCTGAAAAAGACAAGTCTGATCTTATGTTCGGAGTTGAACAAGGCGTAAGTACAGTACTAACCCTCAAAAAGAACGGAAGTTTGTGGTTGGAAGTTAGAGATAAAAATATACAAAAAAAAAAGTAAACAGGCATTTGAATCTGTTGTAGATGATTTATATAGCGTCAGGAGCAACTGGTGATTACTCATGCCCCTACTTACGGGACGCTATAGGGCCTGAGATAGGGTTTTTAGATGGAATAGGCTTGCTAGCGCCATCCTGACAGCTTAGTCGGCCTATCCATAACGTGGTCAATACGTGCAGAGCTGTTTCCAACCTACTTGCTGAAAAAAATGTTGGAATTTGGTTCAACAACCTCCTTGCAGTTAGAAAGACTTTAGAAAGTAGGAACATGGTTGAATAAAATAGAACTTGTTTTTTTTTATAATTTGACAGCTGTCAGTAGAAAGCGATTCTCCCTAGGGCTGAAAGTATTACTTTCAATTAAGCCCCTCAGGCAACTTCAGACATACTTTCAGAGTATGAGCAATGAAAAAACATATACCTACTACATAATACAATCTTGTCCATAGTGACATAGGGTTTATCGTAAATGGCGAACTTCCTTATATTACGATAACATTATTACGAGTGCCTTGATATCTTTACTATTTACTTACGAGTACGACCTTTATATGCCATTGTTGCACACTCGAATATTGTAGATAATTATTTATAGCGATAATATATTATTATTTTATTTTATTATTTAAGCTTAGAGATAGATAAGAATTTACTAACCAATAATAAATAAATATTTGTGTACTTCTTCTTATCGTGTCTCTAATTCTTTCGAACCAAGTGTGGTGAAAGGGTTTTAATTGTGCCTCAAAGAGGCTCTTTTCGTGCTCCTGACATATATTTTCGAACTTTTTAGGTTCTACGACATGCCGGTATCCTCACGATTTTTTCGTTCACCGTTTGTGAGTACTGGCATAGTGTACATAACAAAACTCATTAATACACGACTGGATTTGAACTCACGACCTTAGGATCGGAAGGCGGGGCCGCTACCACTAAGCCACCAGCGCTCTCACTTCTCAGCTCTAGTGTACTTTTTCTTCTTACTCTTATCCTGTCACTGATTCTTCTGACCAGTGTGAAGAAAGGATTTTCAGTGCGCCTCATTGAGGCTCCTTAGTGTACTTAGGAAGTAGGATTCTAAGGCCGAGATTCATAGACGTGACTTTGCTTTACAGCAAAGGATCTTCGCAAAGTAAGCTTTGTTTATCGAAGTTTACCTTAAAAATTTTGAATAAAGAAGAGCTTGACAGAACTATGAAATATATTTTTGGTTGAAAGTTGAACTTTCCATCAAAGTAAAGTCAAAGTTCGATCTATGAATCTCAGCCTAAGATGATATTTGATTCCAGGTGGACATGATATTCGCGTCTTTCATCCGCAACGGCGCAGCGCTGCAAGAGATCCGCGGCATCCTCGGGGAGAAGGGACGGAACATCAAGATCATCTCCAAGATCGAGAACCACCAGGGCATGACCAACCTGGACGAAATCATCGCGGTTAGTTCATTATGCATGCATCATCAATGTATCTTTACTTAATAGGCATGAAGACAGTAATCAAGTATCGCTTAAATATTTATCTGATCTAATGAAAAAGGATTCAAAGATTTTAAAAAATGTATTTATACTCTTATTAATGTCGAGATTGACAATTTATTTGATAATATAAATCTACAAAATACAACAATCCGCCATGATGGCTCAAACACCGGTCAGAGCGAATTACGTCACGTTTTCGTAAACGTCATTCCGATTTAGTACAAAAGCACCAATGTTTACTGTTGATATACTATAACCGTGACGTAATAACAGACGCCATGACACCAGCGAGCGTTTTGGCGTGAATTTGAAAATTTAAATTTAAATGTACTTTTATTGCACAAAAACCTTAATTTTCTACAGAAATATGATATATTTTAGACATAATAGATACTTCTGAATATGATAGAAGAGTTTTTGAAAATTAGTCGTCAGGCCTATTATAAAGCTAAAGAGTTTGTTTGGTTGAACGCGCTAATCTCGGAAACTGCTGATCCGAATCTAAGAAAAAGGAAGGCTATAGGCTATATAACATCACGCTACGACTAATAGGAACAGCATCAATGTAAAATGTTCCAAATATCTATGTCTATCCTTTTCGACCATGTAAGGACTTTTCTAAACATTCTCAATTTTGATAAGAACAGAATGCTCCTAAACGTTCTTGAATGTTCTTTAACGTTCTGGAATACCCGGGCAACGCCGGGACTTACGGCTAGTCAATATATATATTAGTTTTACCTCGGTTTCATGCTGTGATTAGGGGAGTTTGGGTTAGTGGGGTGATTTGGGGAAATCTATGTCTATCCTTTTCTATCACACTAGGACTTTTCCTAAAAATTCTCGAGGTTGATAAGAATGGAATGCTCCTAAAGGTTCTAAAACATTCTGGAATGATCTAGATTCTAGAATAATCAAATTCCCGGGCAAAACGCCGGGCTTCGCTGCTTGTTTATGTTTTAATTTATTATGCATGTTATATAATAAGTCATTAACAAAGAAAATCACAGCAAAAACAAAGGTTTAAAAAACGTGCAAAATACTCACGAAACAGTTGAGCTGTCAGACCATGGCAAACGATCTAGAGATAGCTCAATCGATCTAGTTAAGTGCTTGGGATTGAAACTGCCCCACAGAGCAGTTGTTATTTCTTAGGTGTGTGCCACAATGCTTTGGTCCTATCAATAGATAAATGGCAGGATGTGAGAGCGGGGGCACACGATGCGTTGCGGCGCCGCACCGCAAAGATTTCACCGTGTCAGTGGGCACACGAGCGGTGCGGTGCCGTAACGTTGTTATGTCGCAGCGGCGCCGTAGCACCGTTGGACAGTCTGTTAATGAAAATGGATCGTAAAAGACGTCTATTGTTGGAAACAACTGAGGGGTGCCGCTCCGACGTCGCAACGCATTCACCCCTCCCCGCCTCGTCTTTGGTGGTTGCAAGTCCGGTGCGGCGCCGGAGCGCATCGTGTGACATGCCACAGATATTTCTATGTAAGACGACGCAGCGACACCGCTCCGGCGCCGCACCGCCGCCGCAACGCATCGTGTGCCCCCGCTCTTACTATTTTGCGTGCGCTAACGACTATGTGGCCTTTATTGCAAATTGATGTCTATGTAGGTCACAATTGAGTGCAGTTTTAACTGGATTATTTTAATGTCTATGACGAGGATATAAAGTGGTAACCATTGCCTATAATAAAGCAATGCCTTGCAGGTCACGCACGTAAGGAACGTGCCCTACACTATCCTGCATCCATCAACTTGAGTCATACAGATGTTCAGCCTCACGTGCCAGTAATTTCACCGGCAACCACACCCTTCAAACCGAAACACAGCAATGCTGCTTCACGGCAGAAATAGGCATGGTGGTAGTACTTTTCCGGACGAGCCCTTCACAAAGAGCTCTCCTAGTACCTACTGCATACGCTCCTAATATTTAGCTATCAGAACCCGAAGTCGGAGTTTTGCTACCACATTTCGTTACCAAATGTTGTTTTCGTATCGCCTTTTTGTCTCTCTCTATTGCATGGAGAAAATATGAGACGGCAAAAATACGTTACGTAGTTAGAGTTGGTGTCTCATCTTTTCTCCATACAATAGACAGAGACAAATAGGCGAAACGGAAACAACATTTGGTAACGAAATGTTGTAAATGCACTGGGACTTCGGGTACAGGCTCGTAGCGATTAGAGATCCGTGGTCTCTGCCTACCGCTATGAGAAACAGGCGTGATTATATGTCTACATTATTAGTTAGATTTTAATATAAAATATTACTAAATGATATTGTTTCAGGCATCTGATGGTATAATGGTAGCGCGTGGTGACCTCGGTATTGAAATCCCACCAGAGAAGGTCTTCCTTGCACAGAAGACCATGATCGCTCGCTGCAACAGGGTAAGTCATAATATCACACTCATATTAAATACAGTTACTTCCTAAGCAAGTCCCAAATGAACGAGTTGGTCGAGAATCCACTAAAATACAAGAGTTTTTGTGTAAATATAAAGTAGGAAAAAATTATGTATAGATAAACCAGTCAAAAAATGCACGCCCCTCCACCACGTTTTCTTGAAGTTGGCTCACAGCAAAGTACTTCAAAATGATCTTTGTGATGTAGGTATTATAGAACAATTTACTTTGACTGACTGAAGTAGTGGGACGTGCAGTTTAAGATTGGGCGATCTCTACGGGCGTTCCAGTTTTATCTATTGATTTATGTTCTGTGTAAAGGCTTAAAAACATAAAAAAAACGATATATACTTGGTACTTATATTTTTAAAATATTTTTCTAAACCCTTTTTATGATTTAATTTTTTTTCTAAAACTCCAGGTCGGCAAACCAGTAATCTGCGCCACCCAGATGTTAGAATCCATGGTGAAGAAACCTCGCCCCACCCGCGCCGAAACCTCTGACGTAGCCAACGCCATCTTGGACGGAGCTGACTGCGTCATGTTATCCGGAGAGACCGCTAAGGGAGACTATCCACTGGAGTGCGTACTGACCATGGCTAACATCTGCAAGGAAGCTGAAGCAGCTATATGGCACAAGCAGCTGTTCAACGACCTGGCTACTGAGGTAAGACTTGGCTACTGAGATAAGACTTGGCTACTGAGGTAAAACATGGTTATTGAGGTAAACCTAGCAACTGAGATAAGACTTGGCTACTGAGGTAAAACCTGGCTACCTCGTTAAACCTGGCTTCTGAGATAAGACTTTGCTACTGAGGTAAAACATGGCTACTGCTAGGTAATCTTGGCTACATAGGTAAAACCTGGCTACTGAGATAAAACATGGCTACTGAGGTAAAACCTGGCTACTAGGGTAAACCTGACTACTGAGATAAAACATGGCTACTGAGGTGAAACATGGCTACTGGGGTAAACTTGGCCACATAGGTAAAACCTGGCTACTGAGATAAAACATGGCTACTGAGGTAAAACCTGGCTACTAGGGTAAACCTCACTACTGAGGTAAGAATAGGCAACTGAGGTAAAACATGTCTACTGAGCTAAACCTGGCTACTGAGGTACGACAACATTTACAAAGTACTCTATTAAATTCCAGGTGAAAGTAACCGACCCGACGCACTCGATCGCCATAGCGGCCGTGGAAGCGGCCACCAAGTCTCTGGCGGCCGCCATCGTGGTTATCACGACCAGCGGCAAGTCGGCGCATTTGCTCAGCAAGTACCGGCCGCGCTGCCCGATCATCGCCGTCACTCGCGAGCCGCAGACGGCGAGGCAGGCTCATCTCTACCGGGGCGTCTTGCCTATTCTATACCAAGGTATGGTCTTCTTCCTGCCCTTATCCCACTTTATATGAGGACGGCAACGTGTTCTTCTCTTCCATTTTCCTCTGCCGGCCGTCATTCGTATGTATTTAAAAAAAAAATATATTCAAGTATTATATCACCTATCTGGTTCCCATCGTACAAGCTCTGCTTAGTTTGGAGTATGTAACTTCAAAGTTAGGCACCTTGCTTGCACTTGATTTTTTGTCAATTCTCCATTGAAAAATGTCAAAAACTATGCTTGAGTCTCGCCTCGGACTCAAGCACTGTTTCTAATTATGGGCCTTAGTCTACAAAGTTATAGCATTATTAAGGTATTAAAGTAGGTTACCTACTATGCATGGGTATTTCATATTTTTTTATTATAGGCAAAAAAAACTGCCCGAGGTACCTATGATAATTATATAATAATAAGTAATAATAACTTATCGATCCATTAAACCCATAGAAAATCATGTATCTTTTAATTTCCAGAGCCATCAGCGAGCGATTGGCTGAAGGACGTTGACAACCGCGTGCAGAACGGTTTGAAGTTCGGTCGTTCCCGCGGCTTCCTGAACACAGGCGACTACGTGGTCGTGGTCACTGGGTGGAAGCAAGGATCCGGATTCACCAACACTCTGCGTATCATGTTAGTATTACTCCCATCAAGCTGAACAAGTCCACAGCTGGTAGGCCTCTCTGGAGGTTGCCGTAGTCGTAGTTAACGGATTGAGTTCGGTCGCTCTCGCAGCTTTTTGAAGACGAGCGACCACGTGGTCGTCTTAACCGGGTGGAAGCAAGTAAGTTTGAAGAAAAGGTGAAGTTTAAAAAACTTGAGACACCGACTTCATGGCCAAACGGCTAAACCGGTTTCGATAAAATTTCTTTGGGACCAATCTAGATTTTTTAAATAAAATGCTTTAGCAATAACAAAAATTTAAAAAATATATAATCGTATTGAAAACCTTCTTCTTTTTTATTTAAAACTGGTTAGAAAACTATGTACTGTTAGATAAAACTATCAAAAATTCTAACAGGTTGTGAATAATGTTTCCTTAATGTTCTTTCTTTTCTTTTACAGCAAAGTGGAGTGAGCAAGTCATCGCACGAAGTAATATAAGTATTAGCGCAAAGGTAACGTCATGGAACTAAGCAAATTGGAATCTACCTCCAAACAAGATTCAAACTTTTTATTGTTATAGTGATTACTACAACTTAAGGAAATCAAAAAGATTTTTATAATGTCCCAAAAGTTAAGCTGAGCGGAATTTGAACCCGCGACCACTCGCCATCGAATCTAAATCACAGTCGACGAATAACTTAGGGACTGTTCGGCACTAACGCGACCGTGGCTCCATCTACAGGTTTGACGTTACGTTCCCACTCGGCTCTTAACTTTTGGGACACTATAAAGATTCAAATTGTATAGAATACAAAGTAGTTCCATGTGATATCCCAGTGATATGTATAAAAGGAATGTATCTCGTTAATGTACTTTAGATCTAGGCGTGTATTTATTTCTACGGATTATTTATGTACCGATATCGTATGTAACTGTTGCGAAATGAGATAATAAATGTTTTAAATGTGTTTTCTCTGGGTTTTATTTATGTTGATAGTACCTCTATTATGAACTGGTAAGTAGGTAGTGTTAGCCGGTTTTGGGAATAGGACATCCCTACTCGGACCGAGCGACAAGACGCATCACTACTTTATACTATCGAGATTTATATCTCGATTTTCTAACTAATCCCGGTAGAGGGTTCGCCGCCATCTTGTTTTAAAGTTAGTTTTTGGAAAATGGCGTCGGAATGCGTAGCTGTATTGTTTGCCGTGTAATATAGTCATACAGGGTTTTTAGCTATATTGAATGGATAATTTTCGCCTTAATAGTAGGTAACAATGCTCCAAACTGCCCGCGACCACGGTTATTGCAACATAACCGGAACGTCACGAAAATAAATAACATAAGGTAACATAGGTACTGCTCGCCATAGGTAGAGAGTTCATCCTCACACCTTGGAGACTGGCTCACACCTTAGAGGCTTAGAGCCTGGGTGGTCGCGCACCGTACGGTTTCAGAGGAACTTCCTCCCGCGAGCACTGGGCTGTGGAATGATCTCCCTGCTGAGGTTTTCCCTAAGGACTGGATTACGGGCTTGCGAGAACTAATGTTATACAAATTAATGTTAGGTACTTACGAATGCTATACGAATGTAACAATATTCGTTCACGTAAGCTGACGACAAAATGATGTTAAAACTTAGAATAAGCCCTCAGGTGGTACAGAACTTTACGATAGTTTTAAAACGAGAGAACACCAAGCGATAAAAAAAAATTACCTACAGCGTCATCTTACGGACGTTGCAATAAAAATAAAAATAAAGACGACTATTTAAATTCACCTCAACGCGTTTTCTGGCTGTGAGTCATTTTGGCAGCGACCTGGATGATAATATAAATACTTTCAAAATTATGCAGATGGCGCTGGTCAATTCAGAAACAAAATGCTTCAGAATACACCTAGATGTCGCTCTATAAATCGATTCTACATCGTTCAGACGACCATTCGATGGCATACGAGTGACAACTTATCATATTCGAAACATCAGAAGATTAAATTCAGAAGTGGGATTATTGAAACCCTGGCGACAAGCTTCGAAGTCCAACAGGCATTTTGTAATTAAACCAAAGTTCCCTGTTGATATAATGTAATGACCTTACGGACCTTGGTCGTTGCCCTACACCTACAGGGTTGGGTTTTGAAGTACCCGCATTGTGAGTCAACAAGCTGTCACTGTGGCGTTGCTACAGCGTATTCTGCGGTGCTTCATCACCCCCTGCGTGGTCGCGTCACCGGCTAACCAGTGCCACCCTAGTTCCCTCGTTCAGCAGGCGTGTGTTCCCGCACCGTGAGTGACTAAAAATAACCGCGCACCAGTCAGTACCGCCGCAGATACCGCGCGCGTCGCCCGTAGCGCCCGCGCCCGCGCCCAGCCATGGCGGAGACTATCGAGGAATCGTACGAGACCGCGGTCACCCGCAAGGTGGTCCGCACCAGCCTCAAGATAGAGGAGGTGAGGAGACCATTTTATGTAACGCCCGCGCGACACAAATATAGCCGCGCGCACGCACACCTGCTCACATAACAGATATACCGCTTGACAGTGAACACGACGTAAACACCGCGCACACTCGACGCTCAACTCAACACGCAAGCGCCGCCACCGTGTCGCCGCGCCGCCCCTCACCCATTCCGCTGTCAGTCGCTCTCTCATTAGTTTCCACTCTTTCCCTGCACGTCTGACGATAGAAGCCCGGATGTACAGAAGTACCTATTCCCGGAAAACAGCCGACTCTAATCCGAAGCTTGTCTCTCCCGCGAAGGCCGGCTACATAACCTGCGGAGGAAGTGAGCGCGTGACGCGTCACTTGAAACATTTGCGGCGATCGGAGATTTAAATATAACAGTCAGTTGAATGAAAATTTCCGAGCCCACCTTGACTTGTGCATCGACCTGTCTCGAAGGAACACACTCCACGTGCGACCTTGCAACACATACACAAACACAGGACATATACAATACAACACAATGAACTCATAGAACATGAACAACACACATTTAGGAGATACACACTGTCTTTCACTAGGCGAAGATGCACCAATCTTAGGAAATACAGCGAGCGTTTTTATTGTTCAGTGTGCTCTGTACCTTATTATTACATGAAAGCAGCATAGTTGAAGACGTTTCACGTCATTTTGTTTTCAACAAGTTTTATCTAATGAAACAGTTCATCTACCGAATTATAATTAGGAGCAGTGTCTAGTGAAGAAAGAAGTAGAAACTCGTGATGAAACATTCCACCCGTGAGTTAACAATGAAAGTCTGTCTACTGTCGCGACTACTGCTCGTTTCCAAAGCGCAAAATCCAATGGAAAAACGCGCCGTGGCATATTTTCGTCTTGGCTCCCATCCTAGTTTATCTGCTACATTACGATGTTTATTCACAATACGAATGCGAGCATTAATGTGTGCGTTTGAGCCACTTGTCGGTCTTACAGCTGCTTTGGAGCAAAGTCGGCTACTTGCATCAATCTGTGGTTCATAAGCTCAAAAGCCATCCCGGTTTCATCGTCCAAACGGCGGGATTCGTCCCATTTCGAAAACTGCCGGCAATATTGTTGTCTGTTTATTCGACATCGGTGTCCTTGCACGCTTGACTCGAGACCCAAAATATTTGTATGAATGTTTTTGGCAAATGCTTTTGTTTTTTTAGTGAGAAGCGATTATGTATGCGCATCAAAGGGCACATTAAATGTGCGGAATGAGATGGGTCGATACAGCTGTGCCTAATACCTATTCAAAGATCTTTTGCGATTCATTCAGGAGATCAATATTCACACAAGCCTTTCGAATAGCTTAAAAAGCACTGCTTTTTCAAAATACATGTTTTTGTTCACACTACACAATCGTGTGGTAGTGAGCGTGCTCCCAAAAAAGTTTCAACCAACTGACTCCAACCTCTATCAGCTTTATTCGCCATCATCATGAATTTTCTAATTGCACAGCGAATTTATAAATGTTTTGTACAATATTTACGCTTTACACCTCACCTGATTCTGCCACAAACACGTCCCGGTTATAAAAACTACAAACTAATAAAACTGTATCCAACTCCGAGAAAACAGGTTACTCAGTCAGATAAATAAATGTTAGCTTATTGAATTGGGTCTGTCTGTGCTAAATTATGCCTGCAGATCTATACCTATCTGCAGTCTACTAAATGGCGCCTAGCATTAGCAACAGGGAATCCTACTTCATCCCAGCCTCAATATTGCGATATCTTAATCTTCCATATTCTATAACGGTACAGCATTAGATAAATTAAGTTCTGAAACCGCGATTCAAATTAAAGTTTAATTAGCTCGGTAATTCGGTATGATTTAATCCAGGTTTCTGAGAAGTTGTGGGCGTGAAAACACTCAGTAATTGGGACCGTGTCGTCGCTAGTGTTTTTATTAGAGCTATCTTTGTACTACGAGTACACAACACTGCAACGCTGGAGACAGTTGAATAAAATGAACCGCTATTACTCAAAGATACGAACAAAGAACCTGGCTTTTACATTTAATTTTGTGAAACGGAACGCGGTCTGCCTGACCTGAAACTAACCGACAGCAACCGAAAACAACCTAAACGTCATAAAGGACCGGGGAGGCTATCTGATATACTATCGTCTTTAAGAACCATGGAGTTCAAATAATCGATTTACCCCCGAATACTGAAACGCAACTCACATTTAAGCACGTCTCAAGCGACGAATATTTGACAGTTTTCAATGAAAATCTGTCAAATATTCGTCGCTTGAGACGTGCTTAAATCTGAGTTGCGTTTCAGTATTCGGGGGTTAGTAAGTCAGAATTACATCAATGAATACTCTTGTTAAGACACTAAGGCACAAAAGCATTAAGGGAAGCGTCAATTATCATATTTTTTTACAAACGCCAAAATAGTTGTTTAATTACAAGAACTAATTTTAATTCGTTTATTAATTTTATAGTGTTTACTACACTTAAGGAAATCACAAAGATTTTCACGCGGGTTCAAATCCCGCTCGGCTCTTAACTTTTGGGACATTATAATAATTTTAATTCGTTGCATTTGCCCTGTAGTTGCAACAGCCTCGCCGCCGCCGGTTCTGTGCACACAATGCAAAACATAGGGTTTACCTACTCGAATTAAGCCTATTGATCACTGTCAAAATAAAACTGACGGACTATTGGTGCGATTGATGGGCCACGTGGCCACGGCCAACAATTTTAGTTACCCTTGATAAAGCTATTAAACATTTCATTCACCATTGGTGCCTTTTAGAATAGACTAAGGGAAACAGGTTTTAGATACATTTGCGTGTAGTGGAATAATCTAATACCGTTTTGAAACTATTTTTTTTTTCATTTTGTTATCTATTGAACCATAACAAACATAATACAGTTTAAGTTTCTTAGAAAACTATATTTCAAAAATCGAATTCACCTTGCTCAAACAGTTCAAAGATTCAAGATTCAAGATTCAATAAGCGTTTATTCAATACGATACAAGAATCACTTTGAAACGTCTTAAAGCTAGGTGAGTCTAGGTGCCAGTTCCACGCGACCAAGCGTAGAAGAACAGGCAACAAACTACGTCTCGGTTCCTACCGTTTTTTTATATGATCCTTTTACAAATCAAAAATAGTCTAAAATAATAGCAGTGAAGTTCCAGTGTGGTGCCACTTCACTTAGTCAGACGTATGCAATGTAATTATACAAAAGCAAAAGTTTCAAAGACAGCACACGCTACGCTTCAAAGTTATAATAAAGTATCTACACAGATATAAAAATAAGATATTAAAATAGTAGGTACAGACATTGCAAATTGACATGCTAGCTTCCTATGGGTAGAGTGACCGGGACATCGGGCCACGCAGTTTTATCATTCATATAGCTATCTAGAGTATAGTACGCTTTCTTTATCAAATTACTCTTAATATAGGCTTTAAACTTCCGAATTGGAAGCTTAGTTGCATTTTCCGGAAGTTTATTGTAGAAGCGTACAGTGTTCCCCATAAAAGACCCATTTACCTTCTGTAAACGAAATTTGGGAATATAAAGTTTATTTTTATTTCTAGTGTTAATATTATGTGAATCACAATTTTTCTGAAAGCTACAGATGTGTTTGTGAGTGTACAGTAAGTTTTCATATATATATTGTGAAATTACTGTGAGGATATTAATTTCCTTAAATCGCTCCCTCAATGAGTCTCGTGATTTCATTTTATAGATGGCACGTATGGCCCTTTTTTGTAAAACGAATATAGTTTGAATATCAGTTGCTTTCCCCCAGAGAAGGATACCGTAAGACATAACACTATGGAAGTAGCTGAAGTAAACTAGCCTAGCTGTAGCTTCATCAGTGAGCCATCTTATAGTCCGAACTGCATATGCAGCCGAACTTAGTCTGGCAGCAAGTGCTTTGATTTGCGGTCCCCACTGCAATTTTTTGTCAAGATTAAGTCCTAAGAAGATAGTAGAATCTACAAGGTTAAGTGACTCTCCATTAAGTATAATATTAGTTGGCCGGAGAGTTACATTTGGTAAGGTAAACTTAATACACTTGGTTTTCTTAGCATTAAGTAAAAGATTATTAACGTTAAACCAGTTAAGTATTTGCGACAGAGATGCGTTAACGTCATCGTAATTAGCCTTCAATCTATCAACTTTAAAAATTAATGAGGTATCGTCAGCAAATAGTACTATTTCACATAGTTTTTTAACAAAAAAAGGGAGGTCATTTACGTACACTAGAAACAAGAAAGGACCTAATATCGAACCTTGTGGCACCCCCATGTCAATAACTGACCCAGAAGATCTCTCACCGCTCACATCAACTTTAAGGACTCTATCAGTCAAGTACGATTGTATTAGGTCAATGGAGCGATTTAGAATGCCGTAATGTTTAAGTTTAGATATTAATGTAGCATGATTTACACAGTCAAAAGCTTTGGAAAGATCGCAGAATACCCCAATCGCGTCTTGTGAGTTTTCCCAGGCATCATATATGTGCTTTAAGAGTAGAATACCAGCATCAGTCGTTGATCGACCTTTCGTAAATCCAAACTGGTGGCTATGAAGTATCCCATTTAGGTTAAAATGTGATAACAACTGAGTAAGAATAACTTTCTCAAATATTTTACTTAGCGTAGGCAATACTGAGATAGGTCTATAGTTAGCAGGGTCATTTGCATTTCCAGATTTGAACAGGGGAATGAGTTTACTAGGTTTCATTAAATCAGGAAAAACACCCTCATCAACACATCTATTAAAAATATACGCTAGACACGGTGCAATATCAGTTATAATAGTACTGAGTAGTTTTGTAGACATTCCCCATAAATCTTCAGTATTTTTAATGTTTAACGATTTAAATGTCTTCACGATTTTGTCAGCATTAATGTATTTAAAACTAAAGATATTATTACATTTTTTAACACTAGACTCTAACAATGCCATCGCACCAGAGGCCGAGGAATTTAAAGACGATGTCACTACTTTAGGGATACTGGAAAAGAAACTATCAAACGCGTTGGCTACTTCAATGTTTGTTGTCAAAAGATTATTGTTTACTTTCAAATGAATTTTTTTATTACGGAGTTTTGATTTGCCAGTCTCATTATTGACTATTTTCCAGGTAGCTTTAATTTTATTTGTGGATTTTTCAATTTTTCTTTTGATATGCAATGATTTTGCTGCGTGACAAGCTCTTTTAAATGCTTTAGAGTAGTTTTTAATATGTAGAATAAATGCTGGGTCATTGAGCATTGATTCCCTAGCAGCATACAGCTCATATAATGTATTCCTACTTTTGTAAATACCTGGGGTGGCCCAGTCAGCGAACGCGACACTAACACTAGCTTTACATGTTTTAAGTTTAAACGTATCCTTATGTTCATCATTAATTAAATTTGATAAGTTGGAGAAAAGATCATTCGGGTCAGTCAGACAAGGCATGAGGGACACTTTCAGTTCAATATTGGTTTGAAACTTTTTAATACGGCTCTCTGTGATAGGCCGGTGGGTGAAAATCTCGTGTTTATCTAAAATTTTATAAGCAAATTTAGCGCTATGACCGTAGTGATCTGAACTAAAATGCCTAACTACTGATTTACTTACTGGCTCATGACTGCTAAAAATATTGTCAAGACAGGTGGCTGTTGTTAGTGTCACCCTTGTTGGATCTTGAAACAAGCAGTGTAGGTCAAAACATTTAAACAAATTTAGCAGCCTCTCAGAAAGAGGGTGAACTGGGATATCTACATTAAAATCTCCACAGATTATTACGGTTTTATTACAGTTAAAGATTTTACGCAGTACATCTTCCATAGTGGATTCATACAAGGTGAAATCCGCGTCCGGGGGACGGTAAACGCTCACAACTATGTGCCGCTCCAGCTCCACACACGACAGCTCAACAGTCCTCTCGATACTGAGATTTGCAATGTCTTTACAAATGCATCCGTTTGGCCTTTTCAATTTGGATTGGACACACGTCCGCCCTAATAATATCTTATTGCTTTTATATTGAGCTAAATATAAGAGATAGATGGGATATTCTCATCGTGTCACTGTTCGGCCGAGCTCTAACAAGAACCCTGTTTGGGACAGCAAAGGCCTGCGCACATTTAAGCGATGGCGATGGCGATCAGCTGAAACGCTGACAAATATCGCTGTCATATTTGACCTTAAATAAATGCTAGAAGTTTGATTTAGACAGGCCAGCCTTTGTAAAGTTTTGCAAAGAATTTGGGGTTAAGGTAGGTACCTATAGTAAGCCCACCTTCCAACTGAATTATGTTTTTTTTCTATTCTAGTCCTATCCTAAGTCAGACATCATCCCGTTTGAAAGGGTTTTAGTAAAAAGTATTGGAGACGATAGCAAAATGGGGCGATGACCTGCCAAATGTAGCAAGCACTGATGGAGGAGAAAATATAAATATAAATATTGTGGACAATTCACACAACACTACCCAGCCCCAAACTAAGCAGAGCTTGTAATATGGGAACCAGTTATCTGATATAATACTTGAATAGGTACATTTTTTTTTGGAAATACATAGGTATTAGG
The DNA here is from genome assembly GCA_947578465.1 of Thera obeliscata. Classification (NCBI taxonomy): domain Eukaryota; kingdom Metazoa; phylum Arthropoda; class Insecta; order Lepidoptera; family Geometridae; genus Thera; species Thera obeliscata. The sequence continues at coordinate 2,858,110 of OX387929.1, read as the reverse complement.
TACTTAGAATACAAAAGCCGAAGACCGGACTCAAAGGCGCGTCTTGGGAGAGACCTACGTCCAGCAGTGGACTGATATACGTTGATGATGATAATGATGATGATTGGAGACGAACAGACAGTTGAATTTTAAATCCTTTGTGAAGACAGAGCTTCCCACAAGCATGCAGTTTTGATCAGCGGTAAAACACAAAGCATTGTAACAAAATTGCAGCGTGGCGTGGGACACCACTGACTCATTGTAAAGTTGGCAGAAGGTTATTTTAAAATGTGGAGCCCTTCACCCATGACAAGGATGTGTCATGAATACACGAGGCGTAGAATTCCTTTATCTTAGATTAGCTTTGTCAAAGCGCCAGGCATATCATAGAAACTTTTTCAATGTTTTTGTTTTGTTCAAAAAATGACTCTCCCTGAATTTGTTATCTAAAAGTACCAGAGCCAGAGACAAACAGAGCTTGTAGTAGGGCCTACAGGTTAAGGGTGGGATAAAGGCAAGAAGAAGAAGAATAAAGTACCAACCTATGCCATGTGCGTAACGCATAAAAATGGAGCTAAGGCCTAGCCACATCAAGGCCATCACCAACATGACAGCGATACAAACTATCGCGATTTTACCGCCTTGATGTGGCCGGGCCTTTAATGAAGGCATGAGTCGTCATAAAATACAAAAACAACTAGAAATGCATGCTCACATGAAGTCAAGAACCTCGTCAATCTTTGTTTACCTACTCGCAATAATTTATTTTTCTTTTAAATACTTTGCATAATTATATTGGTAGTTATTTTCACACAATGTCATTTACCTCAAAGCAAAGCTAAAGCTTGGGTCGTACTTGCTTCGGCAGTGCATATACTAAAGCTAAAAGCTTGGTCCATGCGAACCAGTCAACTGAGAAATTACTTAGTGTATAAAAAGGTAGGGTATATTTAATAATTTGAGAAACATGCCGTAAAAAATCTCACTGATAAAATATACACTGAGAGAGTAGAGGAAAAGAGAGCAGAAAAAACATAAATCCAAAAGAAATTTATATACCTAATCAAAGTTAAGAAAAAGCTTGAAAGTGGTACCACTTGGTTACTTGGCATAGTAAAACAACAAAGCTCTTTGTATTCGGCCAAGCAAAGCAAGTTTACAAACGCAATACAACCAAACAAGGGCATCTCGACGTGCAGCTGTTCCGCGAATCGGAACGCTCGGAACTTTACAGTTGAACAACTGCGCGGGAACACTGCCAAATGTGCGATTTTGCCTAATTGACGAGCATGGAGCAACGGCTTTCGATCCAGCCAATCCTACCATTAGCGATAAAGCAGCCGGTACCGAAACGTGCTTGACATTGGTACGCTCTGAAAAAACTAATAAGTGTGAGGGTTGTTGAACGCAAATTGGCGTGGCGTACTTTTTAATTTTAGCACGGGTGGCACAACATAGCGGCGCATGCAATCGGTCATGCTGTCGCGTTGTTCGACAGCCGATGGGTCAACGTAGCTCGCGGAAGTTGCCTCCCGCGCGAAAATGGAACGCAGCGGATATAATTAAAACTGCACAGACAACAGACAAGACGAACCGTGGAGGGAGAGACGATAGGGTTATGCAGTCTATCAATACATGCCAGCTATCGGCCAGTGACCGATGTTTGTAATTAGGCAAGATATTTTAAACAAATTAGAAGTTTCAACGGATTTGGCTGATGACGCGGGAAAAGTTTTTGGAGCGGACAACTGAATGTAATTATTTCCGCCGTAGATTTGGTACGCTTTATTTAAAAACAAATTCTTGCAGACAAAACAAGGAAAGGGGAAGTCGGTCACAGACAACAACAAATAGATTCGCAAAGTCGTAAGCTTTTGTAGAGTCATGCCCGCCCAACCTACAACCAAAGCTTTTTGGTTTGATTCTAGAATATTGTTTTTTTGTTTTTTTATACTGATGGAACAAACATATGACCCACCTGTCAAAGCATTGCCTCGCAGATCATGTACGTCAGGAACGTGACCTACGATGCACTGCCTTGTAACTATATCAACTTGAGGCATACAGATGTTCTGCCTCACGTGCCTATAATTAAGAAATTTAAATACACTGAACCCGAATTATTTTCTTCCAGAATATCGTTATTTCGAATCTGTAGGTCCTTTGAGATGGGTTAGTCAGTCATCGCTATGCTCAGTGCATGCCAAGCTTTAGGTCTTAGGTTTACTTCATTACTTTCCTGATTTCAACACTATTTAAAGCATAAGTGACCCAATTCGCGAGCGAACAACCGCTCAACAGTAAACAAATACTTTCGCTAAAATGCTAATAGGTTCTTTGGCTCCAATAAAGCTTAATTCAATGTCACTCAATGACGGGCGTTTTATCTATTTCTAACAAGGTTTCCTTCAATCAGATGAAACTGAACATATTACATGTTCAGTTTCATACTTTCAGTACTGTCATATTTGACAGCGTTTCACTGTTCGCCATCGCCTAGATGTGCGCAGGTCTATAAGGCCACACCAAGGCAATAATACAGCGATCTGCGATAAAATGACAGCAATGCTTCATGCATGAAACATTGCTGTCATCTTATCGCTTTTATACGACTTAGTTGTCTATAGTTTCGTAAAAACGTCTCGAACGCTCGATTCAATGCTCTAATAAGACGCACGGGCATAATGTCAATATCGGAACAGTTTTTTTTTAAGTGGGTCTTTCGCTCAATCTGGATTAACTCGGCTACTATTCAGATTACGCGTTGCTCTATGGATTCAATCTCTCTCTCTCTATGGAAATCAATGTTTCAGAGTTCAGAGCTTCTCTATTTGTTGCAGGGGTCACAGGAAAGAATAAATTGCCACGTTGTACGATCAGTCTTTGATGTCTTCAAAAGCGTTTTTACTGACTTGCCCTTGTCCTAAATTGACAAGCATTTAATTATTGCACACCGAATGGTTTAATTATATAAACATAATTGCTTTAAAACAGTTGGTTGGTACAAAAATGTAAGTTTAGCATTATAAATGCAGCTAGCATTTATAATGCTAAACTGACATTTTTGTAATATTCAGTAAAGGCCTTAAAGTTTTAAATCCCGTTCTTTTTTTCATAAAGGCCTGTGCACATCTAGGCCATGGCGATGGCGATCAGCTGAAATGCTGTTAAATATGTCATATTATCTAAAATTAATGAGTGATTAGGAATTTAAATATTTCTAAAAGAATTGCAGTTTCAAAACATAAGGCAACAACAACTGACCTATTAATGTAGGTTAGGACCCATAACAGTAGTTTACGTTGCTGCTAAGTCAGTTTCTCTTTTCAAACCCAAATTATTCCAGAAATCGATGTTTACCACATGTCGTAGTACGTACCTACGTACATAAGCAGCAGGCAAACTGAACGTGAACGTCGAGTAGGTCGAACGCGTCAATACGTACAGTCAGCATCAAAAGATGACACAAAAATACGTTACGTAGAAACGATCGAAATGAGTTGTTGTCTCATCAATTTTCCATACAAAAGAGAAAGACACGTGCTCACACGAAAACAACATAATTTGGTAGGCGAAATGTGGTAGCAAAACTTCGACTTCGGGTATAGAACTGGGTTAAAGGCAAGGCACTGCTGTGATTTATAGTTTTACGCAAAAGCAACGCAAACTAGTTCCACCGATGAAATGGTTATATTATAGGCAGGTAGGTTCTTAGTTTTATTCCTAACTTGCGTGATCTGTGAGGTAAAATGCTTTGTTTTAGGCCATGGTAACCTACCAAAAAAAAAAGTAATTACTTAGCATAAACCATACTATCAACATCTTAATGTCCGTTGACATTGTGTTTCAAAGGCGTTTTTTTTATTTGCTATTTTCTTGCCTTTTTTTTATTCATAAGAAACTGTTGAATCGACCTCTTTTCATGCTGATGCTACCTAAATCGAATCCGTCCGATCTCTCTCAAGGTCCCAGACATGTGTGTTTTGGTGTCGTAATATTTTTACTGCAAGTTTTTTTATTTAGAACCTTCTAACTCGATCTATGAGTGTTCTTTTTGCGATTTGATTCTCAAGTATTATGCGTACTTATTTACCTATTTCTTGATTAATATCTATGTGAAATCTCTAAAATGTTAAATCAAAATAGTTAGCCTTACTCGAGCCCATAAAGGCGAATCGCAAAATACATAAAAAACTTATTTTTTATTGATTTTATAGTGTTTACTACACAGAGATTTTTATAATGTCCCAAAAGTTAAGAGCGAGCGGGATTTGAACCCGCGACCTTCCCCTTGGTACGGGGCTGCGCTGACCGCTGCGCCATCGGATCCTAATCACACTCGACGAATAACTCTTAGGGACTGTTCGGCACTAACACGCGGCGCGGGTTCAAATCCCGCTCGGCTCTTAACTTTTGGGACATTCAAAAAATATAAAAAATTGTGTTGAAAACAAATAAAACGTAATATAATTTCTGTTATTTGGAGTTGTTCCACTCTAAAGTATTTTATGCTATTTGTACTAATAGATGTTCTATTTTCGTACATTATTTACGGTGTTTGTATTTGAGACAACTTCGATAGCAGTAGAGGAAGTCAAGTGTTTGACGCAGAAGCTAATGAACCTTGGATTTAATGTATTTCGTTATGTAGGGCTATATCTTATACCTTTAAACGAGAAAATCTTGTATATATATATATATATTTAGGATCTCGGAAACTGAGCCAACGATTTTCATGAAATTAAGTATACAGGGGTTTTCGGGGACGGGATAAAACGATCTAGCTAGGATTCATTTTTAGAAAATGTCCACTTAATCGTAAAGTAAATAATCAACTTTATCATAAAATCATAACTCCTAGCGCCATCTGTTGATTAAGTCATGAGTAAGTGGGACAGAGAACGCCATCTATTGACGAATAGTGGAGTTTAGTATTATGTCGGTAAGATCGAAAAATATTAATATTTAATCAGTATGCAAGTAATTCGTATTTAAATATCACAACAACAGTTTACCAAAAAAAAAATACCGAGCGAAGCTCGGGCACCAACTGCTAGTTTTATTCATGCATGGTAGGACCAGGGCTTGGGAGAGAGAACTGTCCTTAGAAATAGTTTTGGGTCAACGCTAACCAGAAGAATGAGGTAAATCATCGTTTTTATAAAGTGAAACTCTACAATAAAACTACCTGCTTACCCTTTACCGAGTAAAGCTTTTAATTAATGTAGATACTGTTCCTTACTGAAACAAATAATTGCAGTCGTCCTATTTTTTTTTAACAAATTTGATTACCATAAAATAAGTAACATGTAGTTATAGTAAGTACCTAAACTTTAAGATAGACATACACTGCCGCCGACTTTTGCGTAACTTTAACCGTTTATGCAGCGCACGCACGTGACGGAAGCTCTCAAAAGGAATATTTTTCCCCGTTTTTGCAACATTTTGCATCGATACTCTTTGCATTTACTCCTATTATTTTTAAGATTTTAAGTAGGTACTCTAACTATATTTTATGATTTATATCTTTGAAGGTATTAATTATATACCTACTTAATAAAAAAGGTATTATTAACCCAACCCCTGTTATGTATGGCTTAGGTGTTAAATCGTTAATAGTTAACGATTTTGTTTACCCGCAGCAAAAGCTCGTTGAAAGCGTCTTCCTACACCTTTTAGTGACGTAATAAAACCTACATACAATGACGATTGTTAAGGCCATGCACAAGATACTGGGAGAGCAAAACATTTACAAACAATATTATTTCTTTAGTGACAAGACAAGACAATGCGTTTACCTCGACATTGGACGCGCGGGAACGCGCTATTTCTGAACGCGCACGAGCGCGTTTGTCATCCTTTGGTTTTGTTTGCGATTCATATTCTGTTTTATTGAGTGTTTCCTCTTTCACATAATCTACACAGTATTTATGTAGGTTCAAGTTAATTGTATCGTGTTTGAATCACAGTGTTGATACTTATTTGAATTTGTAAATCCGAAAAAAAATATTGTTTTTATTTTTCCGCTATATACCTAGGTACTTATGAACTACTTAGGTATAGGTACTTTACTTCTTTTAGTATATTATACTGTGGCTCTTGTGAATTAATGAATCACTTATGCACATAAATTCGCAAATAAATACCTGCATACATAATACAAGTAAATTCACTTACCCACACTACATGTGTGGAAGAAAATGTAGTATGGAAATGACCACACCCAGGTGTTCGAAATTCCTTACTGCAATGCAACATGGAACATGTGCGGAAGTTTAGAAACAGTCGCTCCATAAACAGTCTGGTATTTTTACGATTTAGGCCTGCGGCACATATGCTGGGTTGCAATTGATTGCAATTCTATATTTTTTACAGGTTTAGCTTTTATTATCCGATATAAAACCGCCTTCAAATTGGTACGACGTACGGTGGACTAGTTATGTTATTATTATCCCTCTTTTTATAATGGAAGGGGTTAAAAGGTTAAATAAAGGTCAATGCAGTATCGCAGAGTCAAAATCCTCGTATCGTATGTTGTTGATTAGATAACCAGTTTATTATAAAATAACCTTGCATACTTTTACTTTATAATAAGCTTCTAATTTATCGCAAAGCTCGTAAAAAAGTTCTTCAGTTTACGTTGCTTTGTTTCGTATAAAAGCTACGATGACAGAAACAAAATGGCCGACACGAAGTTTCAGTATGCTAGCAGTTTTACGCGCGACCCAAATGCAAAAACTGATTTGTTACTTGGGATTGATGACTCAGGCGGTACAGGTCGTTGGACTTTAGGCGACCGTTTAGGACAAAGCTCTAAATGTCTGGAGATCGTAAATATAGCTGACAGGGATGGAGGCAGGACTCAAATCGAGAGGGGGTGGGCAATTATTAGGGAAATTTCCTAGCTTCTTCTCAACCTCTGCTAGATTACAATTAGTCTAAGATCCCGCTATAGAAGGACCTTCACCGAGCTGGTTATTTAATGAAACGTATTTTATATTTAATTAAACATGCCAATAAATATATTCTATATGGGTTGCCCATCAAATTTCAGTCCAGGATAATTATGATTAATTAATAATTAAAAAAAAAAAAAACTTTCCACTGGTTTGTTTATTAAACAAATTCTATACCAATCGAAAGTATAGATCCCAGTATTTTTATTCAATAAACATACCGGTACAAAATGCTAGTATCGATTTACCTGTTTATACCTGGCTACCCGAGAGTTGTGACCGAAAAAAATAGGCAACCTAACGTTTGCATATTCTACTGTCGATTGGTATAGAATTTGTCTAATAAAGAAACCGGTGGAAAGTTAAAAAAACAATTTAGTTTTTTAATTATTAATTAATCATATCCTGGACTGAAATTTGATAGGCAACCCATATAGAATATATTTATTGGCATGTTTAATTAAATATAAAATACGTTTCATTAAATAACCAGCTCGGTGAAGGTCCTTCTATAGCGGGATCCTATACTAAATATAATGTTATTAGAGTATTGAATAAAAGATCAGGCAATGAATGCTATTTATTTTCTTTCTTTTAAATTCAAATAATATGAATCTTACCTTTTTTTAATTTACAGTGGTTAAAGTTTCGCTGTCAAGTCGTCAAGGCGGCCGCATTCGAAAGACTTAATTGGAGAAAACTGCATCAAAATCCCGACAAGAGCTAAGCTCTTAAATTTTAGAAGAAGAGAAAGTTTTATAGGCTACGGTACTTTTGAAATCCCAGTCTGTTGGAATTATAAAACTAAAGCCCAGCTGGATACAGTAAAAGTTAAATTCGTTTTTTTTTTAAATCACTAGCTTATAACTCTGTAGTTAAACCTAACCCGTTGCTACATTAACCCGCACCTGTAACATGAAACATGAACGTTAACTGCAATAAAGTAATGACAGGTAACGGCTTTTGGTCTCCCCAAAGTGCATTTGGGTGTCTTCAAGGATATAAAACGTTTAGCAGCAGCCGTTTTCTGTGAAATACTGGGTGTTCTGGTTTCATTTGCAAAACGTAATGCATTATGGATTTTAAGATTTGGACTTTTATGTTGCGGACATCCAGGGAGTAGAATTCTATAGTACCTATAACCCGGAAGTTTTCTAAGAGAAGAGAGAATAGGATAAGTACATCTTTCTAGAAAGAAAAAAAGATTTTGTCAGAATGTTTATTATGGTGGGAGGAAGCTCAGAATAGAGAGAGCTGGAAGTCTTTGACCTTTGTCCAGTAGTCGTAGTAGTAAGTAGTGGAGTGATACAGGTTGGGAGAAAAAAAGTTGGCGCCCTGTTTGACCTCATTTACTTCAGTCTATTCTGTCGCTAGTTTTTTCAAACCAGGGAGTGTTGAAATAATTTTGAGTCACCTCTTAGAGGCTACTTTCATGCGCTAATGGCCCGAACACACCTAGTTCGCTGGCGGTAGCGATCAGTGAAACGCTGTCAAATATCGCTGTCAGATTTGAGATTTGACAGCCATATTTGACAGCGTTTCACTGATCGCTACCGCCAGCGAACTAGGTGTGCGCAGGCCTTATGTGCTTCAGCTTTTGTCTTGTCTGTAGAGATTTAATTTTAGAAACTCTATATCCTCTGTAAAAAGGATGGAGGAGTAAAGAGTTTCTACTAAGATCCGAGTTCAAACAATGAGGGAACAATTATTGGAGGAGGAAGTGATTATAACGTTTTGTCTAACAGTTGTTGTAAAAACTGTGACACGGTCATGTTTAGGCCGGCCGCAGACGCTCGTTTTCCGAATTCGGACATTCGAATGCATGTAGGTAATCAATATCAAATACATTAGCTGTCGAACACGTTCCCGTTTTTCCGAGCGGAACAAATTCCGTACGTACGTTACGAATGCAAGCCGGTGCGTTCGGAATCTGGAAAATTTTCATTGTATACATTTTGTTGGTGCTGGCGCACACGTTCGGAATTTTCTATTCGTAATTTCTATTCATTTCTATTCACTATCCTTACAGACTCGTACTGACTGTATACTTTCCGAATGAAGAAAAACGAACGTTTGCGCTAGTCTCACGGAAATCCAAATCGAAATTCCGCATTAGGAAAACGAATGGGGAAAAGGAGCGTCTGCTGCTTTAGAGTAGTATTAGGTATATTTCAGCATGGAGCATATTTCTTAATTATAATTATGCTTATTTAACAACAACATAATTAATTGCTATGATGACAGGCAACAGACGCGACTCCAACATGCTTTTAACGACGTGTAGACACGACGATTGTAACATACTTATATACCACGACGACGATCTTATCTAAACATGCTAGAAAACTTCTGAGTAAAACACAGAAAATATATTAGTTGTACCTAAAAACAGTGTGAATCGTAATAGGAATGATATACTCGTATATAGGTAAAATATTCGAAAAATAATATAAGCTTAAAAACTTGAGAAACTGACTTCATGGCCAAACTGCTGATGAAATTGCTGTATATGGATAATGTGGATCTCGAGATAGAAAAGTTGTTTTCATATCGGCTCATAAAAATGACGAAGTTATACGATACCAACTTTAAAATAAAAAATACAACCGAATTGAGAACCTTTGATTTGAAGTCGGTTAAAAATAATCTTAGGCAAATTATTTTGTATTGTTCTTACAGGCATAACAATTTTGACGCATGCCTATTTGTGATACCAGACATTGTAGGGCAGACGATTTTATTTTGGTTCTATCAATTGCATAATGTGGCAGCAAGAGGCCAATTAATGATTAGCCAGATGACAGTCGCCCACTTGGGATTAACGTCTGTCTGTCACACAAATCACACAGACACATTATGCTACGAATGCAGCAATATAAAAAAGTAGGAGGATTAAGAAAGTCTCGTATGGAGATAATTATGGGAATTTGACTACGGATAGAAAGGAAATCCATAGAAAAATTAGTCACCGGTATAACTCACAAAATTAGTAGGTACCTAAATTGATGAAGTGGTTATACAACGTGTATCAAAATATGTGTACTATTCTGAAGGGGGGTGAATTTCCACCCCCCGGGGAACAACTTTTGTTCAACGACTTTTCGAACTTCGATTGGTATCTCTGAAAAAACTGCAACGAAGTTTCAACATTAACAGCTGACTTTATACAAAGTGACAACCCTAAACTCAGCTACAGAGGTAGTAGGTAGTAGTAGTAGACCTACAGAGGTAGTAGGTCAAGGGGTCAAGGGGTTACAAGGATAGGGTTGTCAATTTATTTAGGCATTATGAAATTAAATATTTTTGTATGGGAAACTGAAAATAGGAATTTTTAATTTTCTTCCACCCACAACTGATCACCATTGTGGTCTGATACCCCCCACCTTCGCATAGTACACATATTTAGATACACCTTGTATAATGGTATCAAAATGATGACCACAAATCGGAACACAAAGCGTAGGATACCAGCCATAAAATAGGGATAGGGGAGACGGATGCATAAAGGCTCAACATCCATGTTCATTGAAATTTACGGGGATTCCTTTCTTCTTCAGGATAGCAGGAGCAGCTAGGGTTTATTAGTTTTATATTATTATCTAATCTGCGTATAGACTCTTAGATTTGGTAATTCATATTTTTTTATAATTTTGTTTTGATATTTCTGCTATTTGTCTTAAATTCATTGGAGAGTATTTTGAGACTTCCGCAGGTAAAACTAGCCCGCGAAGTGTGTGTCTAACGTTATCACAGGAGCATCAGTTTTGTCTCTACCTACGCCTCACCTTGGCTAGAGTTCCTCATTATAAACCTTGGCATTCACACAGTCACTTTCAAACATTATAAGTGGATGAACATTCTAGATTGTATTTTATGCACTTTTCGTAAATTATGCACGATTGCACGATTCATGCTTTAGAGATTTGAAAACGGAAAAGCTTCTGCGTGGAAAAATTATGATTGATATCACAAAACAGAAAAAACGTTTTTCTGTTCTGAGATTGAAATATTCTCAAATAATCGGCAAACTTCACTCCTTGTCAGTTTCATTCAGTTTTTGAACTCGAGTCAGAATGAATTCAACTCGAATTTGGTTGTTAGTTGGTTCTATTTAAGCCGTACTAAAACCATTTTTTTTCTTATTCTCCCTTTCTGAGGTGGCCAAAAGCGAGCCTATAGAATGAAAAAAATTACATGCACAGTTGCTCAATGCTCGTTGACTGTAAAACATTAGAATTATTTTTTCTAAAATGGGTACAAGAGACAAGAGAGAGAAGAGAGAGAGAGATGGGTGACAAGAGGTTACTCGCGACTTGTCCCGCGTCAGTTTTGTTTTAACGCGGTTTGACGAAACCCACTTAGCTTCTTAGAACTTTGACCCTCAAATGGACGTAATTTTCAAAACTTCTTGGTGTGCGCATGCAATCAATACAAAACAACCTGAAATGGATGTCAATTCCAAATCTTCTTCCTATCCAATTTCTATGTGCTTGCTACAAAAAAAAAACAAATTTCCAGTCTCTAGGACCAGTGGTTATAATGGCGTCCGTTGTATATCAGTCAGTCAGGGTCTTACTTCTTCTTATTTAAATTATGCCGGAACCTACTTACCTATTTATCTAGTTAATTGATTAAACGCTCTAGTAAACTCTTTGAAATATCCAATGTAGCGTTCACAGTTATCGAACAAAAGTGAAAATCGGAATCATGTAGAAAAACTAACATCTACGTGACAAGTTTGCGTTTCTTTTCGAGTTTTTTTACTTTCTACTTCGGTTTGTTTATTGATAAATAATGTGTGAAACACACACAGATTTCCGCGGCGAAGGTAACTTATTTATGCTGTCTTCTTCCTCTTATTTAAAAGCAATGCTTTTGTCGGAAAAATGCATGCGCTAATGCATTTTTCTCCAGGTATTTCTTTTGAGGGCAACCTTGACCTTATAAGACATGACAGCGATATTCGGTTTTATTTGACTCATGCTAGATTAACCTTGGTCTTCCTCTGCCTCTCTTTTCTTCGATGATATCTATACTTCTATACTAATATTATAAAGAGGAAAGATTTGTACCTATTTTTGTATGTTTGTAATGAATAGGCTCAAAAAGTACTCGGCCGATTTAAAAAATTCTTTCACCAATAGAATGCTACATTCTTCCAATATGACTTAAGCTACATTTCATTTTGAAAAAAAATAGGGATCTTTGGTAAAATTTGAACAATGTAACCGAAGGTGTAGAAAAATGAGTCTTAAAATGTCTTTCGTCGAATGCGCTGCCGAAACTATTAGCGATAGAACAAAATAATGTACAACAATATTGTCTACCCCGTGCGAAGCCGGGACGGGCTGCTAGTATCTGATAAAGCTGTCATGTCGTACAAGATGGCCAATAACAATCAGTGTCTTCTAATGTTTTTAAAACGGTTTCAGTATAATGTCACATAAATTTACTTATTGATTGCTCTTTTAAAACCACTATAAGAGTTTTGATCTTATAGTAGCAATTATAGGTCAAATTGTTAAACTATAGATGTCCAATATTGTTTTAATTGTTTGCTGGCCTACATATTAAAATATATTATGAGCAGTCCATTTTGATGAATACCTACGTCTCGCATTCATCATGCATTTGGCATGAGACCACGAGATTTATCGAAAGTGTCGGTCAGGGGCATCATTCTCGCGCCGACCGGGATTATTTTTCGGTGGAGATGTCGTCATAGGTCGGTCAAAAAGTCGTGACAACCATCTTGGCGTATTCTCACGATTTCTTCCTTCAATTTTCTCGGTCGAAGTTCATGCGAGACGCAACGTCTAGTCCGGACTAGCCGAGACAGAACGCAGTATTCGAGATCTCTTGAATTTGATAGTGGTTTGACAAAACACAATATTATTTTCAGCAAAATTTTATTTTATTGCTTCTTTTCGAAGAGAGAATGGATTAAATCCTTGAGCAATTTATAGACGACCTCATTGTAGAAGCCTCGACAGCTATACGATATTTGGAAAACGCAGAAAAAGTGCGGGGTTGTGCAATGCCTTTGAGCTCTCCGTTTATGCTTATAAAAATCACTATAAGCTAAGTAAAGCATTGGCCTGGGAACTCATCGAAGATATTGTGCGGTCCCTACTTGCAGCAGAGAAAGATTTCCACTAAATCAAAGGTATAATGTGGTAACCTAACCTCTTACCAACCAAATATAATTCAATGGTGAGGAACCTTTGGTGGATATGATATGCCTCATAACAGCATAATAAGACAAGTCCCTACCTATAAGGCCTTACCGAAAATAATAAGTTAAATTAGTACACTGTTCTGCCATTGTGGATTGCAAACTAAGTATTATTTTATGTCAATTACATTATTTTTCTAGGTCTTCATCACATTATACTTCTTGGCACAGGGAGCTAGTCGGTACCGGCTATGGCTGAGCATCCTAATGGATCTGTCATATCTTCAGTATCAAGAGAATTCAAAAAATGGGTACACTTCCCAACGACCCCCGTTGAGGCAGTATCTAAAGATTGGGGAAGGTTTTTCAAGAGTTACCGGCACAACAGTCAACTCATAATATGATGAATAAAAACGCAGTAATATATTAAATCAATGCTCTGATAAAAGCTTGTCTTTTTAATCATTATCATTTAAATACAAGAGATTTCATTACAATTCTTACCATACTGTTACCATAATTGGACTAGAGAACTTACATACAATCAAAATCAAAAATTACCTACATTATTAGAAAAACATCATAAGACTGATGGTTTCCAAACAGTCTCTACCTAAAAGAGAAATAAATAATATTTGTATACCTACTAAACTTTATATACCTACTATAGGAAAAAAATTAATAGACTGAATAAAAACCACATCTTTATTTACAAACATATAATTACAAAATTCACATGAAACCGTTGGGCTATTCGCAGACTGATTGCAAATAATGCTTCAAGCTCGATGGTTTGTACAGATAGACGAAGCAAAGTAAGTAAATAAGTCCTGCGTGCAGTGGTAGACGGTCAATATTGTTGCCTGATAGTACTTATATAATTTCCAGCACTATTTTTAGTCAACCATAACAGTGCTTTGCAGTAAATTCTCTTTTGGCTTCGCCAACCTTTCCATAATCAGATGTTCCTGCAACAAAATAAATAAATACAAATATGAATAAAAGCATTTATATATAGGCCTTTGCATCTATTGTAGATGATATAAATAGGCGTCAGGGGCAACTGATGATTACTCAAGCCCTACTCGAGGAACACTATAGTGCCTGGAACAGGATTTCAAAGTGATTCTTGCAATTTAACTGAATAAAGACAATTTTGATTTGATTTTAGATGGAATAGGCTTGCCCAGCACCTATACCAAGTAAATAGGTCTGTAATGCATCAAAACATCAAAACTAAAGATTTGGACAATTAAATAATAGTATTCAATGAGACAATGAATAATTATTATGATTGACAGGGATTTACACGAGTCTTTTAGTAAAATTTAACAGTGTACGTCTACTGCTGTTTGTTTATACTAGTCTCATCTGCTGTTTGAGTAGAAAAACCTCTATTCAGTTTTATTCGGTAATTTTCCAGCTTGGTAGGTAGGTACAGTTCCAAACATCTCATTAACACTTTGTAAATAACCCATTGAGCCCTACTGCTTATAGTTTTGTCCTTAATGCTAATATTTAGGGGATAAAATCATTTATTTACTTTACAAAAAACACAAACAAATTTTTCTTCTTCTTCTGAGATTCTGGTTTGAGTGTTGCCCGCTAGTGAAATGTATTTCAGTTAGTTCAATCAAAAAAATAGAAAATTATTAACCGCGTTTGTTTTTTCTGTTCTGTAAAAGCTGTTGTAAGTTTATCAGTAGACAAATAGATATAAAATAGTTGCTACACATATTATTTTTCATTGGGTGGATGAAAATTTATCATCATGATTTTCTTGTCCTTGTCCCATTATTATGGCCAAGGTTTTAAAAAAAAACAAAAAGACTAGCTTTTTGACCCTTAAGTCTTTGCAGCTCATTTTTGTGTTTGGCATTGAATATTATATCGATCTTTCTTCTCTTATTTCCTTCAAATAACATATTATTGAATAAAGCTTTTTTTTACACAAAGAAACTTACAAATAAACAAATATTTACAAAATGTACAAAATACACAAGAAACAGTTGAGCTATCTGCAGATCGTTACAAACGATCTAGAGAACATATTATTGTATTTGTGATATGGTGATTTATTACGCTTTATGTACATAGACCGAAGAGTATAGTATGTGCACGTCTGTATAATAATGCCGTGTCCGTTTCCCTTCCGATGCAAAGTGTGTTGAATTTTGCGCCTGAGTATACAGACATTTTGAGAACCTGACGTTTTGCTACCTAGACGTTCTGCTATACAGACCATCTGATAGTTGGACGTTTTGCTACTTGGTCATTTTGCTAATTAGTCTTACTGCTCATTAGACCTTTTGCTCTGTTGGACATTTTGCTACTTGGACCTTTTGATCAGGAGGCAAAAAATACACCACTACTTACCACTTTGGAAGTGTCTCTCGCACAAACTATTCTGTTTAGAAAAAATGATATTACAAACCTCAACATAATTTTTGAAGACCTATTCACCCTTAAATGCCACACGTATGGGGACGATAACGAACACTATTTTCTATTCTACACTTCGACTGAAAAAAATTGTCGGTGAGAGTAAGTAATCCAACCGCTAGATCTAACGCCAAGACATAAGAATCAAATGCAAACACTACTACGTTGAAATGCCCGCTTACGTTCCGTTATTGGTCAGTTTGATACAATAAACTTGAATTTTGACATAAAAACTCAATTTTTCCCAACATTTTAGCTTTACTTATACGTAATTCACTTGAAGTAACAAATTGAAATATCATTTGATAGATAATTGAACAAAACACTAGAATAGTAGTAAATAATCGATCGATTAATCGTTCGATTATTGGATAAGCGTGTAACGTAACGCATCTCGGTTGAAAAATATGCCATCAACCGGGATAAAATGTCCTATTTCAGTGAGAATTGGCTTTTTGAGTATAGACAGACATTTTTCACTCGGGATAGCTTATGTTTGTCAGAGATCAATAGGCCGAGATCTTTTAGGGACATTGAAAATCCCGGTCGGCCCGAGAATCATGCCCCAGGTTGCCTGTCAAAACCATGTTAGCTGGTGATTTATTTCAAAACCCTTTGGTAACCTAGCCCTTCAGCGATATTTTTAACGCATTTGACGATTCTCGAGCGTAGAGTATCTTCTACTACAATATAATGCATGTTGTTTTATTTTTATTATTTTCAACTAAACTTTAAGCTACAGAATACAGAATTGTTTTGTGTTCTGTATGATCCAGGTATCTATCTCAAACCGAATTAATTAAGCTGAAGGTTGAAGTGACTGGGAGATAGAGTTCGCGAAAGATTACTTTCACAAATGTGACAAATGGCAAAAAAAAACTGTTAACATTAATAAAATGGACTAGATTAATGGGGAATCTGAACTTGCATTGCGTTCAATGCTATTTGTGATTGGGAGATATATTTGGAGTTAGGGAGGGATTATAGAGGTATAGAGTTAGTATTTTTTTTTTACATTTTTCGCTATCTATCTTGCGTGGGTTCTAGCAAAGGTGTGAAACCAGATGTGCTCAAATTTGTTCATCAGAACGTTCAAATCGAATTAAAAGAGAAATGCCTATGTACGAAATACGTAAACTAGAAATACTGCAAGTCATACAACATAATGGTAACGAAAACAAGCGTTAGAAAATAATTGATGGTTGCATGCGCTAACAGTTATAATTTCAGTTTCCGTTGGTCAACTGTATTTCGGAATACGGATATTCAAAGAGACCCTTTGTGCGCCACTTTAGGTTATTAGAACTTTTTAGACGAAGTTTAGATTTACTACATAGAGTTTTTGTCTAATAATCTATTCTACCCAACCAACCAGGGTTGGGTAGAATAGATTACTGGACAGTAAAAAAAATCGGGTCGTTCCATTTTCAAATTTTCTTCCAGAACCCATAATGTGCTTTTAGGCAAAATTCAAACACAACGACTGCAACCAACGCTGGTATAAAGTATCGAATAGATGTCGCTACATACATTAACCTACATCGATCGTAGAGCTGCGTCTGCGCCCTGCGTCTGCGCAGCTGTCCGAATGTAATTTACCAGTTACTGCACACTGACACAAAGACAATGTTGGACAAAACTTTAATAATTATTACACCACGTGTATTTATTAATGTTTACACACTTGTGAAGATTTATTTTATGATTGGCGATTAAAATGAAAACAAATTAGAATCGTTTTAAGAAACTCTAGCGAAACGATGCTACGAAGTTGAATGTACTGTATCGTGTAAACAGAACATTTTTATCTCAGCTCAAAGTAAATAAGAATTGGCATGTCTTTTTTAAAGATCAAAGCTTTTGTTCAGAGTTTTTTTTGCAAATGCAGAATGTGTGAGGAAGTAATGACCATTTAGGTTATTCGAATTGAAAAAAAAAGATTTAACCTATTTCAGACTTTGATTTTGCTGGTAACACTTTGCTAAAAAAGACACGGCAAACAAAACTTTTCAATATTCCAAAACAAAGCTCTATCTTCAGATAAAGGAACAATACGTTCAATCTACTATTTTTAGATGTGTACTGTTTATAGTGAGTCAACAATCCACAGTGCATTTGCGCATTTAAATGCCACTGCCAAATCTGTTGGAGGAAGAGTCATTAGGAAGGTAACAGGATTTTTTTTAAATAACTGAAGGCATATTTTTTTTTAAGGATAAAGAAAAACATTAAAAGATCCTCAAATTAATTTAAATTTCCGTTTTACATAAAATTTGTTTGTCATCATTAATTACCTTTACCCTTCAAAATAATTCTCTACACAAGTGAAAACCAAGCATACCTACATGATGTGACTAAAAGTTAATGTACTAAAATCAACCATTTATGAACCTTCTCCGTTTTGAAAGTCGGCCAAAAACAAAATTTTAACTCGAATTCAACTTGAATTTATTGACTGACTAGACATATTTTATGGTACCTTATATCATGCAAATTTGAGGTCTGTTTTTATAACGACATGTTTCAAAGGTCGGGGGATTATAAAAGCTTTGATTCATCGCTGTTTGACACTTCACAGTTTTCTCTTTGTAATTGTTGGTTTAAAGATACCCGAATGAACTTCTCACACTGGGTTCTAGAAAATAGTATAAAATAAATCGTATATCAGAGCTTAATCTGAATTAATGGGCATTGGCCACAAATCAGCGGTTATAACTGTTTCCTCTGCTAGGGTTGTGATTGTGAATGCTAGAAATTAGAATAGTCGGAAACTGCGCAAGAATCGATCTAAAGCCGTGCCAATAAAATCAAATAAACGTCTTCTAGATAGTTTGTGCAGCGCCTATGTCAGGTGTTAATAAGCTCATGTCCTTTGGCGCCTACGACATGCTTTAAGCGCCCACTTTAAAAGTTACTGTTATGGATAAAACTATCCACTGAATATAGCCCGAACTCTGTTTAACTATAAACACGGCAAACAAAATATCTACGCATTACGACGCCATCTTTCTCTCTCCCGACTAGTGATGTGACTCATCGCCCGGTTTCAGTAGGAATGTCCTATTCCCAAAACCGGCTAACATTACATGGGTGTATACAATATATCTGGTAACTGGTATAGCTTCTAGGAATGTGCTCCATAACACTATGCAACATAAGTACCAACGTGAAAATGGGTTACCACCAATGCCACGCTTTTTTCCACTAAATACTAAAGGTGATATCAGACGGTTCACTCGAATGATTGTTCACTCGAGTGAATGCTTCATTTTTTTTTCATTCTATGTTCACACGGCTTAGATGAAATGATACAGAAATGAACATTCATTGTTCTTTCTTATAAATATGTCATCGAATGAAGTCGTACGTCTTGGAATTAACTTCGTCGACAACGTGATGTCCGTCGGCTACAGGACTCGAAACAAAATGACCGAATCCGAATGAACGTTCTCTCAGTGTTCAGACCGTTCATTTCTCGTTCATTCGGAGTGGGAATGAAAGATACTGGATGCCAATATCCAACACTGTTGGATCGGTTCACTAATGAATTCATTCGGCACTCGTGTTTCATTTTTTGTTCAGACATTTCATTTCGAGTGAAATGTACCGAATGAAAGGTGAAAATGAACAAAAAATGAACCATCTGATATCACCTTTAGGGATTTAAAAAACAAATGAGTCTCTACTCCACAACAAATCAAATACCTACTCAAGTATACAGTCAACAACAGCATGTCAATAGGTTCAGCCATGCCACCTCCAGAATAAATTTAAATTAAATCTACCTACTGTAGCCGGTTCTCGCAAGAGATGGTATGACTAGAACGGACAAGCACGGGCAACACTAGCAAGCGTTGACAGAAAAGAAAATGGTAGTCTATGGTTCACAAGAGAACGTTGGAATTGAATCAGATTCGTATCGGTGGATTTTTCTATTTTAATTCGTGACTACTGAAGGTTTTTATATCTACCTACTAATTTGCTCCTACCATACATAACCTAACTTGATTATATTTTATTAAAGGTATCAGGGTAGCAGAGAACTGAGAAGTTTGCTTTATAAAAGCTCAGTTAAAGTTTTCTCTTTTTACCAACGTAAGCGCAAATATGATTTCTGACGAACCAAGGAGTCGGATTGTGATAAATGACAGCCCTACACACGTAGATGAAGCTAGGTTTAATTTCTCAGTGTATTTTCTCTAAGCGTTTGTTTACGTTGATTAAATCTTTTCATCTGAATTTATTACAAAGCTAATGGTCGCCCCGTATGAAATTATGCGTTAAAATGCTTGGATTTATTGGAATTTATTTTCTTATTCTGTCAAAATCTTTCAGCTCGTGTTCTAAATGCAATAATAGAATATCACACCGCCTTTAAGTACACACCTCCTCATAAACATGAATCATGTTAATAAAAAAAAAGTGGCACTGCGGGAATGCTGACAGTAGTGAAAACTGAAACACCTATTTTTAACGAAGTTTGTCGATCATTGCCGAAGTGTCATATTGTGATGTGACGCTGACGAGTTCATTGTAGCGATGCGCATTTTCGAATGAAAACTGCGTTCGAAAGATCTTTCGGTACCTACTAGTTTTTCTGTTCGAATATGAAATTAGTCCATGAATGACTTCCGCTTTCGAATGATTCGAGAGATTTTTCGAGAGACGAATGGGGCGGGGCTTAGTTTGGTTGATTCATTTTCGCTCACGCAATGTTCGTTCGCCTAAAGTACCGTTCAAGGGCTAGGGATGTGACATGTGACTTTCATTGCAAAAAGTTATTTTGATAATAATCCTTTTTTTGTTTTTAATTACATAATAATAATAATAAATATATAGGCAACGACTAAAATTTCATCTGATAAAATGTCTATGTTGAAAACGCTGGCTGTGGCGGTCGTCTGTCTAGTCTATGGCTCTATCTCTCTATCTTTCAGTTTTTTGGAACTGATTGTTCATGTGCCATGGAAGGAATTATAAGTAGGTCATCATCATTATGATCATAAGTCTGAAGAAGTCTACTGCTGGACATAAGCCTTCCCTCTATATTTCGATGAAGAACGATTCTGAGCTTTTTTCATCCACTGACTTCCCGCAATCTTAATAATGTCATCGGTCTATCGAGTGAGTAGGCGTCCTATGTTTCATCATCCGGTTCATAGCGGCTTTTCGAGAACTTTTATTCCCCAACAGTTATTGATTTTTCGAGCTATATGACCTGCACTTTGCCACTTTAACTTACTAATTCTTAGGCAATTTTTTTTTAATTTTTGCTTAAGTATATCATTGTTAATCCTTTGGTGGGTAACTAATACTCGTTTTGATCCAAGATTACTGAGGTTTTATTATGATGCTTCCCGTCCCTATCATAATTCTATCGTTTGTTTCGTTCGACTAAGCGGCAGGCCGCGGCAGGCATTCATTCGTTCGATGTTGTTGTCTGTTTATTCATTTCATTCACCACTCGAACGCTTGATTGATATTTATTACCGGATAGTGAATGTTAATATCAATCAATAAAACAGGTACAGTCCGGCAAGTATAACTTGGCGGGTCTGAAGTGAGCTGTTCGATCGTTAATGGCCAATGACTGATGGAAGATTGGCCAAACGGCTAGCTTCAGACCCGCCAAGTTATACTTGCCGGACTGTAATAGTGTCTTTCTTGATTCGTTTCGTTAGTCGTTCGTTAGTCGTTCGTTAGTATACATACTCATTCTTTCGTTTCATACAGTCAGGCTTGCTCACAGAACACTTTTACCCATATGCTACTTTTAGCTAGATTAGTATATTAGTATCAGCGTTTTTCGAATAGTTCGAGAGATATGAGTTTTCGAAACATTAGTATTAGTATCTCTCGGATTCGCCCATCGCTAGTTCATTGGTTTTTTCCCACCATCCTACATGATTACTACATACAAATAAGATCAAAATATTTTATTTAAGAGTAAATAGCTTGCATAAACCTAACCTATTATTATCTATAACACAACTGACTGCGATTGACATAGTACTACTTTGATTCTATTTACGACTATCACATGTGTACTAGCGTCCCGCAGCCAAGCAACAAATAAAACGATGAATGACAAAATTGCACATGATTTGCATTATTCATAGCGGAAACGCAAAAGATAGGTCAAGAGCGCAACATTCCAAATTCAAAACACCCTTGACATTGACACTGACACATAAAAGCGCGCCAAATATTTTTCTAATTTCTGCGTTGCAATGAAAACTCTTTTCTCATTTCAGGTAAGTTACCTTGGAATTCGTGATGGAGAGCCAAACAGGAAGATGTAGGGACCGGACGCAAAAGATGCGTGAGTATTTCCTATAAAGATTTCCGAAGCAAGCTATGAATAGTTTTTGCGAAAATGAATTAAGAAAATCTTCGTTTGATGAATGATAACTATTGCACAAAATGGCACGGTATGTATGGTATGATAATAGAAATCCATAGTATTTTAAATATTCGTAAATGAAGTCATTGAAATTAGATAAATAAGCAATTCGTCAAGCAAAAGAGTTCAACGCGCTCCTATGATACACCCACTTTAAAATATAGGAAGTTACCTACCTATAACTATTATACCTAGATGGTACTTAGGTATATAAAAATATATCTAACAATATCGTTACCTATATTAAAATACTCGTCTCTAAATTATTTTCAAGATGAACGAATATAACTTTTGAACACGACTTCCAAGCTGTTCACAAATCAAACGATCACTCAGCTTTCGTACCCAGAAACCACTAAAATTATTAACTGACCTATAAATTTTTAACACATCCCAATTTGAACTTTATTGCAATGTAATATATTCGCACGCCTCACACTAGAAGGAAATGTGAACTCTAGTGATGCGCGGCATTCGATGCGAGAGTACCTATCGATAAACTATTAAAATAGCAACTCGGGCGGTAATCCCTCGTAGCGGTACGGAATTAACGCGGCTGTTTGGAGAACCGCGTATTTATATTAAGTGGAGGAGCTGTCAGCACCTACGCTGACGCGGCATCTGGATGGCTGCATACAACAGCTTACAGCGAAATTAATATTATACTTTATTGTGGATCTAGCAAAATAGTAAAATATTAGAATGGACAGGATAACCAAGAGAAGACGTTATGAAGATGGAAGACGATGTGACGTTACTGAATTGATTGAAAGTGTTTATTCAGTTTTCTTCATCAAAAAGATGAGTCTCTTTGCTTTAAATACCTCATTTAATTTAGCCATCGCAAAAAAAACTCTGATAATCTGCCAAATCTTATAATAGTAGGTAAGTTATTATAATGATGATATATTTCAGTAGAACAAAGCAATGAATGTAATGATAAATGTATTTTAAATGATGCAGCACACGACCAATTCGGCAACTATTCAGTTTGTGAAATATGTGCATGGATTTCACAAACAATTCAAAATGGAACCGCTACTTAAATCCAGCAATAAATTCAACAATGCGAACAGATCTGCGCCAAATATTACAATGAAAATGACAAGTCAGAATTACGAAGCATAAATAATAATAAACGCGGAAAACAAGAATAATTCGGGAATTAATTCATGCAGGTCTAAGGTCGTAGCGACACTAACTCTTTCGACTACATCGTCCAACTAATAATATTCTCACACGTGAAATGTTTTGGCTGGTGCTTTTTGTTCGCCGCGGTTATTTCAGTTTTCCAGTAGGATTTTACGCAACATCAGCAGTGGCCGTCTGCGCGCTGCAGCGGCAGAGAGTGCTCCTGTCGTGGATAAACGCGTACCAAGTGGTGTTCTCTAGTGCTACCTGGATGCAATGGATGCACCGCACAACGAAATTTAAGGATACATCGAAATCGAAAATTAAAAAAGCTCTGTGCCAGTTCCCTTGTGAAATAAACGCGTTTGGATGTGGTGCTCTAGAAGTGCAGTGAATGAGTGTCGGAGGCAGTTTGGAATTCAGTGCAGTGGGTGATAAAGGATACACAAGGAACCATGACGGAATTCTTCGGATCATGGAACGGCCAGTCCGGCAAGGACCAAGAGGTGATGGAGACCACGGAATCCGTGGAAACCATCACCACTACCACTACAAGAACGCGATTACCATCAGTAAGTCTTTTTGTGTGACTCATGCCTTCCACTCCAGGCGTCCTTGGTCATGACTCGCACCTCAGGCGTATTTTTGCTACAAAAATATTTTAAACGTTGAAGCGGATGATATAAGAATTCGTAAACGAAGTGGCCGTTCCAGATGCATTCGATCCCGACAACAGATTCTTTCTGTGACGTGAGAGAGAAAGCGAATAGCAACGCATTTATTTTGATTGCGTCCGCCGGTATCATTGTTGAAGGTGTTTATTTTGGACAAGTCCAGCGCGGGAGTCACGGGCGCTGTCAATGCTGGCTCCCCGTGATACAAACCAGAGCTTGGTCCAAGGTGAAGGCGAACTTACCGCAGCCCACTCTCAACCGTCAACTGTCACAACTCTTTATAAATCAACTGAGGCATTAACTCACATTCTCTAAAAATACACAATTTCTAGTCTGAAATGCAAAACTCAACACTTTTTACAATTTCACGTGGATTATCAACTCACGAAAAGTAATACTAATGACAACTTCATATGTCTTATTTCCTGGGTTATAATTAAAGTCCCTATATTTTCAATTATAGAAATATATCTCTAAAACTTAGCTCATGATGACGCAGAGCCATTCTCGATAAGAATCTGGAAATATTTTATAGGTACCAACCAACAAACATTCGCAATGAAAACGTTTTTATATTTTGTCGTGGAAACTTTGGCGTGAGTCTTGGAACGAATTTCTGTTGTCTGTGCTGATACATCCCAGCTTTATGGCTCATATAACATAAGTGTCTCGTGAACAAATAATTGCTGAGAGATGACCTTCAGCTGCTCAATAATGCATAAAAGTGACATTTTATTAAAACGAGCTTTGCCAAAGCTGTCATTGACATCGATGAAATCTTAATGACAATCGATGTAATTCAGCTCTAGCTAATGTTTTTATTGAAGTCTTGTCAATTTCTCATTACGGCTTGCTTTTGTAATGCGATTGTCGCATGTCACGACTTTGTCGTGATACACAGTACACGACCAACAGTCGTGCCACAGAATGGAACTCCTTGAATAGACACTCACTTTTAGTGCACATCTACCTACCGATTGAAATAAGTACTTATAAGACAGTCAAATAGCCCTTTGTTCCAAGACAATGGAGTTTTATGCAATAAAGTGTTCAGATTTCTATGAAATGAAGAATAATGGGAGGGAAAGGCATACATAAGGCTTAGCTTATTATGGTATTTACCTTACTAATAGTCACTGTACTTAAATTAAATAACTGAACATTATAAAATATATAATATTAATAATTATTATCGGTCGACATATCACACACAATAATCAAGTAACTTTAACATTAAAACTTTAAGCGAAAACATACATTTCATTTCATTTTTATGTAAAGTAGATTCTAAAATGTTTTTAAAACTTATTTCATTGTATACATACTCTTCTAAAACAAAGTACATAATGCAACACCGTGGCTTATAGACACCGTATTATTTTGTAAACGCTTTGCTCCACTTTGGAGTCGGAGTAGGCAGGCACTTTCCTTGACAGAATGCACGTCTAAACCGAGCATGAACCATTTATTTCATAGTTCAAAAAGGTATGAACCAACACACAGGCACATGTGAACTAGGACTATTTTTAATAACTCGGCTGATTTGATAAGAGAGCATACGCGGTTCGAAATTAAAAGTCTTTATTCGGTTCTTTTAGGCCCGTTTTCAGAAACAGTGCTTGAGTCTGAGTCGAGGCTTCCGTCGACTCGGACCGGTAGGTACTCGGACCGCAGTCCCACTCGCCGGAGTAATTTAATTTTATTATTTTTCTTCCGGCGACTCGGACCACTTTTGAAATGATCTAAAAAATCCATTGTTCAGGGCAATGAAGTACAGTCAAAGGAAAAAGTAGGTGTAGAAAGTAAACATAAAGAATATAACTCTTTGATTGAATACACAATTTATTTTAAAAAATCTAATTATTAACAGTTATTAAAATATACATATATCATACTACAAATAATGAACAAATTAAAAAGAAGTAGACAAGAAAACAATATTAAAAATCAGTCTTAATTCGTTTTACTTAGATAATACGGTCTTTGTTATTTAAAATGGAATAAAAATAATATGATAAATCTGACCTGGGCTCTAAAAAAATAAATAAATATTGTGTACAATCCTTACAATACTATCTAGCCCCAAATTAAGCAGAGCTTGTGCTATGGGAACTAGATAGCTGATATAATACTTATATACGTTTTTTTTAAATACACACTTAGAATACAATATAACACCCAGACAGAGAACAAACATCTGCGTTCACCACACAAATATTGGTTCTCGGTGGGAATCGAACCCACGACCTACGGAGCTGAAAGGCCAGTCATCATATTATATAAAATAACATGAATAAAACCTAACATTATAAATATTACGGTACGTGGAAAACACAAGCAATGATGTTTATTCACATAAGTCAATACTCTTCAAAATTTGAGATTTTTGACTATAAATTATAACCATTAAAGAATTCAGGGCAAACCCAAAATCTTATAAGTGGAAACACTGGGTTGAAGGCAATTCTGTCACTATCGCAACGTCTAGGATAGGAAGGTACAAATCATCAATACATTTATAGGATGCAAGTTTATATTTAAGTTAATTTTATAGTCATAACATTTATAAAAGAAATTGATAAAATAATATTTTTTCGAATTTATAGTGAAGTGGCTGAAATGGGATTGGGCAGGGCATGTTAGCCGGATGCCTCCCGATAGGTGGGTGACCATCAGTACACCTTGGATTCCTGACGGGTGGCGGTCCCGGGGCCGCCCAAGGAAGGTTGGCGGGACGATATCAACACCTTTGAGAGGAGATGGTGGGAAGAGGCTCGAGAGAGAGATAAATCTTTGGGGGAGACCTTTGCCCAGCAGTGGAACAAAAAAAATCGGTTGTCTGTAAAGTCGGTTTACTGACGATAGTTGAACGTGATAACGTCATAAGAAAATACTGATGGAATGGTTGCATTTTTCAAAAGAAAATTTTAGTTTTACTGAATTGAATTGAATGTGAATGAAACTGAATGATACTGAATGAAACTGAATGAAACTGAATGAAACTGAATGAAACTGAACGAAACTGAATGGAACTGAATGAAAATCCGGACCCGAACCCGGACCCGGACCCAGCCTGAACCCTTACCCTTACCCTCATTTACCTTTACCTTCATTTACCCTTACCCATTACGGGCTCGGGCTCAGGTAAATGGAACGACGAAACGACGTAACGACGCATTAGTCATGTTTTTTCGTGCGTGCAGCCGGCTCCATCGATTTATAAGACGTTATCACGTCAATAGGTTGATTTAAAAAAAAAAACAAAATTACATTGCACTACTACTTAACATTTCGTATTAATGTCAGATCTGTTTCTGACGACGACTGTACAATTTACGTCACGTGTTTTGTGGTCCGGAAGAAAAATAATAAAATTAAATTACTCCGGCGAGTGGGACTGGGGTCCGAGTACCTACCGGTCCGAGTCGACGGAAGCCTCCTGAGTCGACTCTCAAGCACTCCTGCACATAGACTTTTTGACAGTTCTCCATTGAAAAATGGAGAACTGCTTCTGAATACGGGGGGGAGCCTAAATTCTTCTCGTCTTATGCATCTTTTAATTATTAACTGAGGAAGTTTAGTTGTCAGTTTATCGCAAATAAGGCCTAGAAGAACGGTAAGAAACGTACAAATTAGTTTGGATCCTTGCGTTCAAGAGTGCTGGCTTAAAGAAAAGTACACCCATCTAAGGGAAATTAGCCTGCCAGCATTTTACACGCAACTATGCCCTACTTGGCAATGCATTGTATCCGTCAACTTTAACCAACTTCAATGCCTCCTTCTTCACTTTTCACATTCCACACGCTGCACTTTCCTACAAAAGTGGTCACGTAAATAAAAAAGCCTAAGAAAATAAAAATGAAAATGTAAGTGTCTTGAGATTTTGTAAATTTTCAAATGAACCTGTGCAGCGTGGTAAAAAGAACAAAGTGGCTACTACTCGAATCAGAGTGCTCTTTAATAAAATTTCCAGGAGCCCTTACTCTGAAACTGAAACTGTCATCTTAATGGGTCAGACGTAAACAGAGAAAACCTCCCGTTATGCTGGCAACATAATTATTTTTTGACATCTGTTTTACCCTTGTTTTACCGGAGGCATGACGTCAGCACACCCACTATCGAATTGGAATGCCTCAGGATGTGGATAAGGTATACATTGTTGTGGAAAGTAATCAGGCCAAATGTTATGAAGCAATATTTCTTAGAAGAGGTTATAACCAGAAAATGAGCTCTCAACGTTAGAGCGATTGCAAAACGTATCAATGAACTACAAATTCTTCAAAATCTATTTGAAGATATTACAAACAGTATTTAGGTAATGGACGCTATGAATAGGTAAATTAGACTTTGTGGACGGTCAGCTACAAAAGTTGTTAAATAGCAATGTACCATTTATTTTAAATCAATTATCAATGAGTATTTAAAAGGCGTTGAATACGTAACTGAATCAGAATTTTCTATACTTAAAGAAATTTTTACTTACAGCTAAGTAGGTACACCAAAAAAAGTCAAGGAAAACACTAACGAGTACTCTACACCAAAAAAATCATCGAAAGCATTTGAAAATAGCGGATGGATAGCAATCAATTTTACTTCATCAAAATATTTATAAAAAAACATAAACGTACATATGTAAGTATTTTGCTTTGGTTTTCGAAACAGGAAGTTCCCATAAAAGTGCCGTAAAGTATGAAAACGGCTGTCGTTTCATCAATCTTTGTCAAAACCACTCATTTCTACCTCGTCATTTCCCAAACAAACAGTAGAAAGTTTCTTGCAATAAAATCTGGGAAGCATCCGCCTCCAGACTCCAGCGGTCAACGACCCCGTCCTCTTCCTAATGTTTACATCTATTAGTTTGAAATGCAGTCAGACGGTTTTAACTTTCGACAGCTATTCTTATAAACAGTAGCCTTAGATCATTGCACTCAAATTCACGAGTAGGTAGGAACCTACAAGGTGCCTACTCTTCAACGATATATACTCACTAAGTTTTCTATTTTCACTGAGTGGTAAACGCATCAGCAATAAGAAGTCAACTGCGCCCACTTAGTATAATTTAGAATGTCTACTCAAAATTTTGATTTTTCGTTTTGTAGAGCATACCCCCCAGTAACACAAGGCTAACAGGGTTTTCATTTTTGCTTTTTCAGCGGGTCTTTTTGGAGTCCCGCTAAGCGTCCGATCACTCGTGTTGAGAATTCTCGTAACTCCTTATAAGCTCCGGGAACGCAATACAGTAAACTAGAAATCAGTCAGGCGTTTGATATTGAAGACAAACATTTATTTGTTGCCTATAATGCCTACGCACATCTTTAAATAAGCTTATAATTTAGTGTACAGAGAATACCTAATTAATAACACTACGTAAAATGGAGTGCAATATTTGGCACCGTAATTGCACATTTGTCTTCTTAATTGGAAAATATTAATCATACCTAATTTATCTAAGGAAAATTCAACCCCTATACAAAGTTAACCATAGTAGGTTTGTATGTCCAGCCACTTACATCGGTATGAGATTCATTCATTATGCCCAGCAAATTATGATATTCTGCAAAGCGAAACATTAAAAACTATTTGAAGTTCAACCTTTTCATAAAAGAATAAGTTACAAAACCAAAAAGTTTACAGTTGGCATTTCTTTTCCTAAAGCAAAAATTAAAAAATATAATTGTTATTTCTACCCTTTTCTTAGCTCAAAGGATTCATATAGGAACAGTTCCACAGTCTAGTAAACTAGTAATAAACACAAAATTGAGTGGATTTAAGGCCTGCGCACACCTAGTTCGCTGGTGGTAGCGATCAGTGAAACGCTGTCAAATCTCAAATCTGACAGCGATATTTGACAGCGATTCACTGATCGCTACCGCCAGCGAACTAGGTGTGCTCGAGCCTTAAAACAAACACTGCATTTAAAACAGGCGAGGCAAAGACAGAAAAAATAACCTAATAACTGTCTTCTAACAATGGATTTCGAACTCCCATTACGAGTACGAGAGAATACGATGACAGGCGACAAAAGTGCTAATTACCTACTGAGGCACCCAACTAAACGAGATATTGCGAGCTAATGCCAATAATTAGATACATGGGTATGGGTAGGTACATCTATATACACCATCTGAATTGTAGATCTACGGATCTTTGTCTCCACTTACAGCAAACCAATTTTTAACCAATTTTTAAGCAATGTTTTTATGTGGAATGAAATTCAATGAAATGAGATGACGTGTGATAGACGAGAATGGAACATGTTTGTTGTGCCGACCCCACATAAAGTGGGATAAGAAGAAGAAAGAAGAAGAATGGAATTCAATGTAATATAGATTTATCAGCTTATGCTGATATAGCTATTTGGATATTAGGATGACGAGGTTATAACTAAATATTTAAACCATTTCTTAATTATAGTATACAAATAATATTCTGTTACTAGGTAGGTATAGGTATACGTAACTCTAGAGTTATTATTATACGGCCAATAAATTTTGTATAAAAAGAAAAGCCAATGCAAATGCAATACGTTAGGTAAATATTTATTACGAAATTGAACTCTAAATCCTTCATGCATGTATCAAAAATAAATGAACAGAGGGCATAGGAACGGCAAATAAAATATTCGGATTTTGTATTCACTGCATCAACAACAATGGAATAAGTACCTTCAGTTTACGTGATAAAGATGAAAATTGTTCAACGAGAACATTTTAATATACGACGTTTTTCAATTGAGTGGTTTACGGTCTAAAATAGATCCAACCGCACGGCTTCAGCAAGATACGTACATTTTTGGAAATCAAATAAAAGTCTAAATATAAACAAGGTTGTATGTAAATAGAAAGTACGCCACTCCTTCCGGTGACTCACGCAAAGGTCAACTTTACGTTTGTGTAGAACTGCCTACTCCTAGCATGACCTTTTCATTCTTTATTTGAATTCTGATGTCATTATCCTGAACCAAATGAAGATCAAAATCCTCAATGCTCATTGGGCTTGGGGCACCTACACATCTACACTACTGCAACACACAAGCTCGGTGACGTCATTCTCCTCCACTCATTGAAAAGGCATGTGTCTAGCTAGAAGAATAAGTAATCAGTTTCTATCTACATTTTTAAGACAGCCAGCATGCACAAGAAAATAGTATGTACCAAACCTGAGTATTAACAATACTAAGACTAGTAGTCTCTTGGACCAGATTTACGAAACTTATAGTTGCTGTGTAAGTAACAAATGCTGAAAGAAAGCTGCAATAATAAGAGTTCAAGGCCGAACAAAAAACAAAATGTGAATCAAATCCACTCTACATGAATCAAACAAATGATTCAAATGTAGCGCGGCTGACGTGACGTCACTAATCCCGAGCTAAATCTGCATTACCGACGTACCGCGTTCATAAACAAGATCTTAGTTCTGATTCAAAGATTATTAGTTTGAAATTGAATGCATTTAGATATAAATATGAAGCGTAAGTTGCTAAATGAAGGGGCGTAAGTTGCTAAATGAAGGGACTCTATTAGGAAACCTAGTACCTAACGGTGCTAGGAGCTTTTGAGTCAAAGTCATAAAGCTAAGTGACGGTTCTACGCGACCAAGCCTACTACCAACAAACTACGGCTTGGTTCCTACCATTTTTTTGCATGATCCTTTTACAAATAAAAAATAATAATATTAGCAGTGAAGTTCCAGTGTAGTGCCACTTCACTTAATGAGTTAGAGCTACTGTGGAAGTCTATGGAAGCATTCTACGAATGAATTGCTTCATTAATTAATTCTATGGGAATGCCTTGTTCAACAATGGACGACCTATGGCTGAAATGATGATGAAAGCATTAAGAGAGATATGGGTATTGAAGCTATAGTTTTTATTTATTTTTAGTCGTGCCTGACTACTCCGCAGATAGCCAAAAAAAGTTTTTGGAGATAGATTGTATTTGAGTAAATAGGTAGCTGATGCGGCAAAAAAACTAAGCATTTTTGTAAAAAAAAATTGGCTAACGCTATGTCGGCGTAGCGCTACGACATAGATGACTTAGGTTGGTAAAGTCAAAAAAAATAAACTAATGTTATGGATTCGATATTGTGAACTGTGCGTGTTGTGGTACTCATCGCTCAAGGAATCATCAAGGCCAGGTAATTGAGAAAAGGTACAAAAGTAATGACGCAATTTCGAAAATGACAAAGCCTGATCTTCTGGGTACGGGCGACTGGTACTTCAAAAACAGTATGTTCTCATAGTATCCAAATAAGTCTCGCAGCCAATTAATCACTAGTTATGATTAAGCGCAGCAGCATGAGTGCCAACTGAGGTGATTTAGATGGTGGAAAACGACTTCCTACATAAACCAATGCGCAGATACACGTGAGTTCGGCTTTTATATCTTTCATACGCAAAAGGATGGAACGCACGCAATGGAAATGCAAGCCCATAAAAATTTAGGCTTCGTCATGACGTCACTAATTTTTTGAAAGGAATTTATAGCAATAAAAAAAAAACAAACATAAGCCCTTAGTAACCAAATTAAAGCAATGCGAAGGCATACGATCAAACTGGCTTGTAAAAAACATCGGAGTTTTTTTTGTACAACTTGCTGATGGAACATGCATATGCCCCCCCCCCCCCCCTCTTTATTGCTCTTCTTTGTGTCATTGTAACGCCACTTTAGCCAGGAAGTCGCTTGGCTACCACACTGGCATTGCGTGTCATTTCTCTGAGCCATTTGCTAATGCACAATGGGTTATCTCATGACTGGCTCGGCTACAGCCGTGGATGTAGCCAACCTAGGTCAAGTGGCTTTAATGACAGTAATATCGACACGAAAAAGAAAACCATTTGCTCAGGTTACTCTTATAGCGGTATACCTGATACTAAGAGTAACCATCATGCGTCTGTAATTTTGACATGAATCCAGTGACTGGGTCCGACAGAGGATTGATGTTGTTTGTCCAGTTGACTCGTTGTGTTATGGAGACTCAAGGGCACCTCCATACGTCACTCGGAATTCGGGCCATTGATAGAAACGTGGACGTCATAAACCGATGGAAATAGTAACACGTTGCATTTTATTTATACTATACCTACTAGCCGAACCTTATAGCATAGGATCCCGATGTACAGCGACCTTCACCGAGCTGGATGGATGAAAAGTATTTTATATCCATTAAAATATGTTAATAAATATATTGCATATGCATGGGTGTACCAGCTCGGTGAAGGTCGTTGCATAGAGGGAACTTAGACTATCAAAAAATTACATGAGAATAGCTGAGTAAAATTATAGTCATTATAGTAGTCATTATAGTCATTTATTTATACATATTTTGCACAGGTCAGGTTACAAATCATTATCATCATTATTCTATTATATTAACAAAATATAACATAAAAATATAAAAACAATAAACATCACTAGATAGGTACCTAACCTACCTACTGGCATTTCTACCTACGGCAGGTAGCCCTGTCTTATACGATTTTTGGCTCGTGAATTCATTAAAAGTGTAGAAGGTCTGCTCGATTAGCCAGCGTTTCAACCTGGACTTGAAAATGCCAAGATTGGGGGCCTCCGTGACTGACAATGGCAGTCGGTTGTAGACCGGCGGGCCCATCACATGGGTCAGCTTGCTAGCCTTCGCCAATGTTCGGGGCACCTCCGATAGCTGGCCTGCTCGTCGCGTACTATACTTATGAGACTCCCCCAGTTTTGTAAAGACGTCTAAGTTCTTCCTCACATGCACAGCCACCTGAAGGATCAATATCGACGGTACTGTCAGTATGCCCAGCTCCTTGAAGTAGGGTCGTGCAGACGAATCTTGCGGTATTCGCACAATGGCCCGTATGGCACGCTTTTGGAGTCTGAACGCTCTCTCCCATTCAGCAGCGCGCCCCCACAGTTCAGTTCCGTACTGCAGCACGGACTGCACAGTGGCAAAGTAGCAGGCTCGCACCACCTCTCTGGGCAGAAAACGAGACAGTCGGTATAGTGCGAAACACGCTCCCCCAAGTTTTCCACACAATTTGTCAATGTGATGTTCCCAGGTTAGGCCCCGGTCGATCTCAAAACCCAGAAAGGTTGTGCGATCCACCTGTTCAATCACTGTGCCACCAGCGAAAACCACCAGCCGTCTAACTCGGTGGCCAGATAAGCAGAAGTGAACGTAGTGGGTCTTTGCGAGGTTCAACACCAGTCCGTTCACTTTGAACCACTCCGCTAGTTGAGATGCTGTGGTATTTAAGTTTCGCTCTAGTTGGTCAACAGATGGCGCTGTGACTACTGCAGCAACATCGTCGGCGTACATAAATACCTCAGCGGCATCAACGGCAACCGGTAGGTCATTCAATAGAAGTGAGAACAAAATGTTCGAAATTGACGATCCTTGTGCCACCCCCATTGTTGTGGTAAGGGGGTCCGATCTTTCCTTGCCACCGGCTCCCACCACTATTTGTGCCCTAGCATGCATCATGCTTACAAGTAAATTTAAAGGCGCGTTCCGTATGCCATAGTGGCGCATCTTAAACGCCAAGGCCTCGTGATCGGCCACGTCAAACGCCTTAGAGAGATCGCAGCACAGTACCGCGACGTGCTGCTTGTTCTCACGGGCATCGATTATCTGGCGGATCACTTCACGGGTGAGAGATGTAGTTGATCGGCCCTCGCGGTATGCATACTGGCGGTCTGATAGTGCACTTGTGGAGGTCAGGTATTCTACAAGCCGAATACACAGTCCGTTCTCCAGCACTTTAGCGACTGCTGGTATGATGGAGACCGGTCGGTACGAGTCGATGTCGTGCTGTTTACCCTTACCTTTAAATAGCGGTGAGATCTTGCTCAGCTTTAAAGGCTCAGGGTATACACCTTGTTTGATGCAGCGGTTAAACAGCTCAGCTAAAAGGTGAGCCATCGGTGCCGCCGCCACGCACATCAGCTTCATGGAGATGCCATAAGCGTCCTTCGACGGCTTGGGCGGGATCCGCGAGATGATGGTGCGGTGTACCTCGGACGGGGTAAAGGGGCGCAGCCTGAGCGAGCGGTCGGCCGGGGCGCGCGCCGCAGAGAGCGCGGCCAGCATGCGGCCAGTGTCAGCAGCGGGAGCCCCGCACGCGACGGCGGCCTCCGCAAACCTGGCGTTCATGGCATTCACCACACATTTCCTGGTTGGAAATGGCATCCCGTTCGCATTCCTAACAATATCTGTAAAATCAGCGCAACCGGTTTTACTTATGCCTCGCTGCTGATTTACTATTCCCCACATTGTTTTTGAGGTGTTTTTACTTTTTCCTAACATGTCACTGTAAAATTTTACTCGCTCATTTTTAATCATGTCATCATATTTAAAATTAAGGTCGTGGATTAAATTATTAAAATGTGTGTTATCTGGGGTCAATTTACTAATATCAATAATGTCAAATAATAATCTTTTAAATGATTCTATATCTTGGCTGATCCAAGATTGAATTTTATTCGTACAATTAAATTTTTTTACAGGAAAACAAATATTAATTTTATTTACAATTACATTAATTAAACACATTGCTAAAGAGTCAAGACTGCTGCTGTATTTATTAAATAACTCCTCCCACTCAACGCTCAAAAGGGAAGCCACAAAGTTATCTCGACTAAGGTGTGAGTAGTCTCTTGCCAGCCTGGTCTCATGTCGAGGCGAACACCCATCCCTCATGATTTCACCACGAACTGCCAAATGATCGCTTAGATTGGTGACCACAGGCATCGCTGCGACTTGGTCTGGGGGTATATTTGTGTAGACATGATCCAGACTGGTAGAGGAATCAGCGGTTATCCTAGTG
Organism: Thera obeliscata; assembly: GCA_947578465.1. Classification (NCBI taxonomy): domain Eukaryota; kingdom Metazoa; phylum Arthropoda; class Insecta; order Lepidoptera; family Geometridae; genus Thera; species Thera obeliscata. The sequence goes on along the minus strand of OX387929.1, from coordinate 2,822,541 downwards.
GGAAAATCTACCTTATTAACCATGCCATGGGTAGACAGCAAGTCAGCAAGTCTTTTTTGATTGAGGGAATTTTCACTACCTATAACGTTTATGTTAAAATCTCCCACCACCAAGCATTCCAAATCCAGTTCGCAAATCTTATCCAGCAGACCTTCTAGGTAGGGTAAGAAATCCAAAGTACTTACTAAATTTGTCCTGTATACACATACAATCGTCATATTATAGTCAATGAGTTCAACGGCCGATATCTCACAATATCTCTCCACTGATAACTTACAAAGCTCTGTGTTCTCTATGCAATTTAGTTCACTTTTTACATATATACAAGATCCACCATGGGAAGTACATGTTCTACAATATTTTGATATTAATTTATACCCGTCTAGATGAACACACTTCAACTCTGGTCCAGTGAGAAAATGCTCAGTTAGTGCAAGTACGTCACATTTCATTTGGCTACGGAGTAGCACTTCAATTCGTTCAGTTTTTTTGTTAATAGATTGTATATTTTGGAGGCACACTACTACGGGTCTGGACGGAGAATCTTTCACTGAGCTTAGTGTCTGTAAATATGCATTATTAACATTGTCAACACTGCAGTTATGCAGTGCATTCGGCGCCTGACCCGATACCGGGCCGAGCGATCGAGGTTGTGTTGTTGTTCTCGCCCCGCCATTGACGAGGCCGGTTGAGAAACCACTCCGATATACGCACACCTTGTGGCCACGAAATTGGCGCGCTCAGGCGCTCGTATAAGCTTTCTGGCATTCCGATGAGAAACGATGAGAAGCGGTCAGATTTGATTTGCCGTTTTTCAATCACATATTCTGCACTTTGTGCAATTTTGTTAACGTATCTAAGTACGTTTTCTGTCGTCGTCTCGGGCCTAAAGGCCCACGCTTGAATGTATTTCAGCTTCTCCACAGTCTGGATCTCATCGTCATTTTTACCTATCCCCGCGATGATGGCTCGGCGTTTCGCGGAGCGTTTGTGGCTAACAGTCTTCCACTCGTTTTGCTCATTTTCCGTGCTTAGTGATTTTTGGCGTAGCTGGGCATTGCTATCAGGAACGGTAGCTATTTTCGGGCCCTTTTTGGTACTCGTATTCGGTGTTTTATCTTCGGAGTCATTTGTGGCAGGAAGAGGTTTGTTAGTTGCCTTGTTCCGCTCGTTCTGCTTACTACACATTTCACTTTGGCCCTCTGAGGTAGAAACAATCGTCTGTTTAGTGGCCACACACTCTTTTGATATCGCTTCCGAGGCTCTCGTAGCAAGCTTCGGCTCTTGTCGGCTTGTCGTCGGTAGTCCATCGGCTATTGACGTTCGTGGCTTCCCAGCGCTTGAAGCAGGTTTTGTCGCTGCACCGGCGTAGTTACCCGAGTTTGCTATCGCGGCAGCCGCTATGAGCCGCGCTTGACGCACAGGTCGCTGCAGCGCTGTCGCGGTTAGCGCGCCCTCAGCAGTACTCGGTGTCGTTGGCTTGCACGGTGACCGTCCTTGTGAAATTTTCTGAGTACCGTCAACAGCTGATTGCAATTTATTTATCGCTTGCGTTTGGGAAACAATAAATGCACTTTGTTCGGTTATCTTCGCTTCCATATGGGTAATTTTATCACTCAGACTAGTAACTATTTTTTGTAGTTCGCGGATAGCAGTTTCTAGGACTTTTTGTGCCATTTTCGAATTATACGGAGTAAAAATACGGGACCGTACTAGTTGCGTGGTGAGCTACCCCCCACCGACCTGTGGGGTAATTATTTATCCAACGTCCTAGACCTTAAATCTGGGAATGAATTATTGTCAAAGACAATTTAGTTTATTTTTCGGTGTAGGTGTATCTAACCTTGGCAAAAGTCGGACGAGGAATCCAGCCCAGTTTTATCCTATTTATTATTCTTTTTGACATATTATTATGCTGTAAATACACTCTAGGAAGAAAATTCTGTAAACGAAAATCTTGTTTTGAACTAGGTACCTACTAAAAATATTTAGCAAAACTGAAGCGCGTTGAAATCTTTTGCATGGATATTACTCAGATTAAAATAATATTATCGTCACTAGATGTTGTTATTATAAATGACTTTCGTTTTTTTATATACGGTCTCGGTTGATATTAAACAAATATATTTATTGCACGCAGGAGTTACAAACTATATTTTTTCTTATCGCAAATTGACATAGTAAACCTGCTTGAACTAACACTTTTGATACCCATCTTACTGCTTGAACTAAACACTTACCTACTACACTTTGTTACCCATCGAATAAAGTTGTTTAGCTGAAGATGTAGGTGAAGTAATAACAACAATAGTTTGTTTGCTAAGTAGAGCGACTATGCGCTACACGCAACGACTAAACTATATAAATGTAATTATTTTATGTGTCAATTTAACTTAAATACATTTTTAAATAAATATTTTGTTTTTTTATGTGACAATTTAGATAAGCTAGTAACTAAACATATTTTTTGCGTAATTTGATGCTCCTTGACATTTTAAATTTTCTGTGTTATTTTTGTAAACGATTGCATGCCTCAAATACCTGATTATGGCTGAACTATATCTTATACTTTTAAACGAGAAAATCTTGTATATATATAAATATATATATATTTAGGATCTCGAAAACTGAGCCAACGATTTTCATGAAATTAAGTATACGGGGGTTTTCGGGGACGATAAAACGATTTAGCTAGGATTCATTTTTAGAAAATGTCCCCTTAAGGGCCTACATCAGGTGAAACCGAAAATGTAAAGTAGCATTTTTTTTCGTTGTATGGACGAATCCATTTAATTTTTTTGTAAAATATAACAATTAAATGGTGTAAAAAAATTATGTTCCGGCTAGAAATTCTCTTAAACTCACTGGGTTCGATAAAATTGAACGCAAAGTTTGCCAAAAACTCTCAATTTTTTTTGGATTTGAAATGGTTTTTTTCCGTTGCTGTTAGAGCCATTGCAATGAAAGTTTTGTTCCCGTATACCTAAATAAATACGTAAAAACCTGATGTTATTGCACTTTTCTTAGTTGCCGTAGTTTTTATAAAAAAATGAAATTATCAAAAATATATATAGGTAGGATTTCCTAGCTACTTCTCTCAGTACAGCCCGCGCGGCCGACGAGGTGAGGTCTATGTCAAATTTCGCGACATGACATTTCATCTCTGACTACGTAAAATATACCCTAGATTAAATCATAGCTACTACTGGTACTATAAATTTGCCACAGTGTAACATAAAACAAATTGTCACAGTATAACGAAATGACATAATACCATCTTCATCATACATTATGATCGATAACCTGTATTCACATCATCATCAGCCTGTAGAAGTATATATTTTATGTAGCATATAACTTATCTAGTACATTCTAGGGCACGTTCCTATCGTGCGTGACCAGCGAAGCGCAATGCTTTTGTTAAATACCTCCATTTTTGTAGTTGCATAAGTAGCTATCTTCCTATCTACCCAGTGCTTTCCGTCATCATCATCAGTAAGTAGAAGTCCACTGCTAGATATAGACCTCCTTTATACATTTCCATGAAAAAACAATTTGCCGATTTCCCACGATCTTTAGAATGTCATCGGTCCATTAGGTGGAGGGGCGCTCTGGTTGCTTAGCACCGGTTATATTGTCGTAGCGACCCGCTTTTTGATTCTAAAGGCGTGTGTTCAAACCCCGTCATGCACAAATTAGTTTATCTGCCAAAAAACCTATGTGCACTATGTCAGTACACTCTAACGGTGAAGGAAAACAATAAATGAAACCAACGTGAAGTAGCAAAACTTTTGAGGCACATTCATAATCCACCACACCAGCTTTAATTTTCTATTGACATGACAAGAAGAAGACTCAAAAACTAGTAGCCGATTTTAGGCCTTTATAAAAATAGTGTCGATTTTGCAAAGAGTTTGGGAGCACATTACAATGAAAAGGAAGTATATATATATATATATTATGGACAATCTACACTACACTATCTAGCCCTAAACTAAGCAGAGTTAGTATTATGGGAACCAGATAGCTGATGTAATACTTAAATACATTTTGTTTGTAAATACATAGGTACTTGGAAAACAATATAACATCCAGATGGAGAACAAATATCTATGATCACCACACAAATATTTGTTCTCGGTGGGGATCGAACCCACGACCTATGGCGCAGAAGGCAGAGCTACTAATAAATGAGCTGAGAGCCCAGTCATAACAATGATATCATGGGTTTTGAGTATTTTTGATTGCCGTCTTTTAAATCTGGAGGTGTCTGTAATGTCCCGAATTCTGGAACTTTCTGTCAAAGGCTTCATGCACGGTGCGCTCAAATACCCAAATACCAAAATACATGTGCCTATTTCTATACACGCAGCAAGGAGTTTCCCAAGATTTTGCGTTTGACAGAACTTTGAAGAGTCAGTTGGGGTTGTCGAAACTCTTTGGTATGCCTAATATTTTTAAATGCCGATAAAATACAATAATATAAGTCGAATAGACAGTGTTATTTCACAATGCTTCACTGATCTCCACCGCAATGAGCACCGAAGGCCTAAATGAGTGCAAAGCTTAAAGCCACCCATATATAATTTCCATTTCAATTCATTTATGAATTGAAATGAAAATTATCTATGCATGTAATGTATTGTATTATGTATATCAGTTATCTAGCACCCATAACACAAGCTTTGCTTAGCTTGGGGCTAGATCATGTTGTGTGAATTGTCCAGCATTATTATTATTATTATTATTATTTATTTCCATAGGCATTAATTCTATGCACTAAGTTATACTTACTAGATTTACATACAGATCTGGAAGTATAACCTTTTAGATAAAAGAAAAAATTACTAAATTGGATCATAAAATTAAATGACGAAGGTATGCAGTAACAAACAATAAAACAAAACGGCTAAGCCGATTTTGATGAAATATTACTTTTCAGAAAAAAAAAGATTAAAAGGGAGAAGACGAAAGAGAAGAAAAAAGATAAGAATGTTATTGTACAAAAAAAATTGCCCCCCTTGCCCCCCAGGACCCCCCCTTTTGTGAGTGCTACCGGATGGCGTCGAGATAGGGGGTTTTCGATTGGGGTTTCGTATAGAGGGTTTCTTCCTGAATTGAAAAAACAAAAAAAAACACCCCCCTCTTGCCCCTTTTTTCACCCCCCCCCTTTCGTATCTTCCAAGCGGAGTGACTTGCAAGACTTTTTTTTTTGGGTCATGTAGGGAAGGTGAGATTATTTTGAAAGCAAAATAAATTTTGCCGCCCTCCCCCCTCTAGACCCCTTTATTATTTTTGACCCTTTTTTTCGAGTGGAGCATTGCGGCGAGCGAAGCGAGCCGCCATGCAACCATGGGGAACAGTGCGGCGAGCAAAGCGAGCCTGCTCTGACCCCCCCCCCCCCCCCCCCCCTAAGCCCCCCAGAACCCCCTCCTCCTGAACCCGGGGGGAGGGTCACGGCGAGTGAAGCGAGCCGTGCTGTGACCCCCCCCTCAAGCCCCCAGAACCCCCTCCTCCTGAACCCGGGGGGAACGTTGCGGCGAGCGAAGCGAGCCGCCACGCGACCACGCCCACCCTACTGAAATTTAGGGAAATTTAGAACCCCCTCCTACTGAAATTTAGGGTGTCTTAGGGGTGTGAAAAAATGTTCACTAGACTGACAGTTCAAAATTCAAAATGGCGGCTGTGCCACTTCCGGTTTTGCAAAAATCGTCCGATTAAGGTCGTTCAAACGGTTCATTCGACTGAGGACTATGATTGGAGATTGAATTTTAGGTTTTTTAAGGTGTTTGATTGGATCTTCACTTGGTTTAGGGTTCCGCCCCTGTGGGAACGCATTGAGGACGCGAGCTGCTTGCAGCTCGCGATGCACGCGACCCGGTAGTCAACGTTTGGGTTCCTTCCAGCGGTTTCGACCCGTTAAGGGTTTTGGCTTGACGTACAATTTAGGGTTCCGTATAAGGTTTTGATTGGGGTCTTACTACATTGAGCAATTTGATTAAGTGTTCGACTTTTAGGGTTCCTTAGGACTTTGATTGGAGTTTCAACTACACTTAGGAGCTTGATAATGTTAACATTTTTAGGGTTCCTTAGGACTTTGATTGGGGTTTTACTACATTGAGGAACTTGATAAAATAAACAACTTTTAGGGTTCCTTAGGCCTTTAATTGGAATTTTACTTCACTTAGGACCTTGATTATGTAAACAATTTTAGGGTTCTTTAGGACTTTGATTGGGGTTTTACTACACTGAGGAACTTGATTCACTGATCGACTTTTAGGGTTACTTAGGACTTTCTTTACTACTTTTTGGGGTTTTACAAGTGCAAGTGTAATGTAAAACTGGGAGTAGCACACCGACACGCGAGCTGCTTGCAGCTCGCGCACACGAAAAAACTAGTTAAGGGGCTGACGTATGGAAAATTTTCATACAAACGGAATACCAAAATGATTTCTAATTTAGACAGATTTACACTATATTATTGTAATAATTGTATTTAAATAGTATTTATCTAGGTTCCTCAACAGTTTTTATTTCAAATTACTTACCTAATAAATAATAATAAATACTTACCTAAAATGAAATAAACACCAATCGCATTTTGCACATTTTTATGCTAAACTTATCAAGTTTTCTACCTATTGGTTTCGTACTAAAAACAACAATATCTTACGTGTTTTTTGTTAAGGAACCTAGTTTATATTGTCTAGTTACAGAATAACAATACTATGTGAAGAATACAAAAAGTTTTCAGTCATCATTTTTGGTATTACGGAACACGATCAAATTCATGGCATTTTCGAACGGCTACTATTGCTATCGCGCACGCACGGTGCGGGTGGCGGGGTGCAGGGGGAGGAAACGCTTGAAGCACACGGGACACTTCGGTTGTGTGTGTGAATCGCTCGGACTTCGGACTAGTTAAATACCTACACTGGCATAAAACATAATGCTTAGATATTTGATAATTGTTAGTTTAGGAAGGGTACTAAGTGAAGATGGGAAATACTAAGTACCTAGGTAGGTTGTAGGTTGGGTAAACGAAATCAAGGTGCAGCACTAGGTCAAAAAGTCTGCCGAAATTTCGAAAAAAGCCAACATTTCGACTAAAACAAATTATGAACCATTAATTTCTATACAGGGTGGAATTTTGTAATGCCACCTGGAGGGAAAGTACTCTTAATACTGCAGATAGAAAATTTTACTCAAAGGAAACATTCCTTTATTTTTGGATAGAAAGCAATTTCTAAAATTAAAAATAAAATAATTTTTAAATTAATTTTTTTTTTTGAAAGGAATAAATTTATTCTTTTAAAGAAATGAATTCGTTAAAAGAATAAATTTGTGTATCCAAGAGAATGGACTATTTCAAGCAACTAATTTCAAGTAACTAGTTAGTTAACCATTTTTTGTAAATAATTAAATTAATTTAAGATTTCCTGGTTTTTCTTTCATTTAATTTATCATGTTTGTTAGAGAGATTTCATCCTTATAATTGACTAACGATCGATGCAATAAAAGTACAAGGTATAATTTTTCTGATTTTAGCCGGTTCAATTCCCGGGTGTGAGAGAATTTTCGAAAAACTTTGAATGCAGTTTGCTTTCTATTCAAAAATAAAGGAATGTTTCCTGTGAGTAAAATTTTCTATCTGCAGTATTAAGAGTACTTTCCCTCCAGGTGGCATTACAAAATTCCACCCTGTATATGAAGTATTGATAAAAGGTCTAAGAAAAATTACAACAAATTATTTTTTTTCTTTATTTATTTGTAGTTCAAAAAACTGCTACCACTCAACGTCCGGTGGAAATATTGATAAAAAGACTTGGAAAAATTTCAGCAAAATATTTTTTTTCTTTATTTATCTGGATCTCAAAAAACCGACTACCGCTCAACGTCAGGTGGAAAGATTGATGAAAGGACTAAGAAAAATTGCCACAAAATATTTTTAGTCTTTATTTATCTGGGGCTTAAAAAAACTGCTACCACTCAACGTCAGGTGGAAATATTGATAAAAAGACTTGGAAAAATTTCAGCAAAATATTTTTTTTCTTTATTTATCTGAATCTCAAACAACCGACTACCGCTCAACGTCAGGTTATAATATTGAAAAAAGGACTAAGAAAAATGGCTACAAAATATTTTTATTCTTTATTTATCTGGGGCTTAAAAAAACTGATACCACTCAACGTCAGGTAGAAATATTGATAAAAAGACTTGTAAAAATTTGAACAACATATTTCTGTTTTATTTTTCTGGAGCTCAAGAAATAAACTACCACTCAACGTCCGGTGGAAATATTGATAAAAAGACTGAGAAATACTTTAACAAAATAGTTTTTCTTTATATAACTGGAGCTCAATAAACAGAGTACTGCTCAACGTCTGGTGGAAATATTGATAAAAAGACTTGGAAAAATTTCTGTTACGTTCACTAGAAGTTGCTTCATGCAATCAAAATTGAGTTCTATATAGTAATTGTGATAAGACATAAATAATTTTTTTTTCAGTTTGTTTATAATCATTATATAAGTATCCACCTATAGTAGGTTAGCTTGGTACACTTTTTTCGCGAGTTTTGTGCGAAAGCCGAGGTCCATGTAATTGTAGGTCGATGTTCGCAATCGTTGGTTTTGCGAATGTAAATAAGCAGAATAAAAGCAACCTAATTGCTCAACGAATAAAGTATATTTTTAAATGCAGTCACATTATTAGACTTTCTGTACTTTGGTAAGTGAGCCGCTTTGCGTGTTTTTTATTGCTGTGTGTGTGTGATCGATGAGGTCTGGCGAACCACACCCCACCTGATGTTGAGCGGACCTCCACCCATGATCTTCAACTGTAACGTCATGACTGGTTTTGAACCCACGCCCCCCAACCGCTAGGCCGATGAGGTCTGGCGAACCACACCCCACCTGACGTAGAGCGGACCCCACCCATCATCTATTACTGTAACGTTATCACTGATTTTGAACCCGCACCCTCCAACCACTAGGCCAATGAGGTCAAGCAAACCACACCACACCTGATGTTGAGCGGACTCCCACCCATCATCCTCTAATGGAACGTCATCAACCACAACTCCATCGCTCCGCGCCGGGGTCAATGGCTCTCTCAACTCAACTCGGAGTCAATGGTTCTCTTTACTCTTCTTCAATTTGGTCCAGAACCCGCACAAACCCTACCTGATGAATAAACTCACTCGTATCATGTTAGAGAATTTCCTGGTGTCTTTTCTAAGTGCGTAAATAGCTACTCTGAAGGTTCTTTATCGGTTCAGGAATGTTGTTTTTTTTTCACTTTATTCTTGCATTCAGAGCATGACCAATCCTTGCTTATTGAATACTAGAAAAGCGAAACAAGCAAGCAATAAGCTTAGAGGGTTAGTCAGGTAATGCAGCCACAAAAAATAAAAACATAAAATTGTAGGGTGCAAAAAGTCAACTCTCTTTGACCAGATTTGAACTCCCGCCCACCTCGTCCTCTCAGTGTGAATCCGCACGCCCTAGCCACTAGCCTATCTGACGCTTAGTAACGTTGACGAAATTAGGCAATGCATAAAAATCGTTATCAGTGGCTGACGCACACGCACAAGCGCGGCACTATGGTTGGATTCACGTATAGAAGTAGCGCGTCACACGAGTGCCTGTGTGTGTATACTACTATTATATATTCCGTGGCGCCCGCATCAAATGAATAGAGATAGCTATATTCGGAGCAGTTTTTGCTCACGCCTCGAATTGAAGTTGCGAGCTGTGTACGTCGGCCCGTTAATATTTAGGCATCCGATTTAGGCGTCGCCTAGGTTTAGTGAAAACGGGTGTTAGTAACGTTGACGAAATTAGGCAATGCATAAAAATCGTTATCAGTGGCTGACGCACACGCACAAGCGCGGCACTATGGTTGGATTCACGTATAGAAGTAGCGCGTCACACGAGCGCCTGTGTGTGTATACTACTATTATATATTCCGTGGCGCCCGCATCAAATGAATAGAGATAGCTATATTCGGAGCAATTTTTGCCCGCGCCTCGAATTGAAGTTGCGAGCTGCGTCCGTCACCCTCTTAATATCTAAACTTAAACATTACGGTATTCTTAACCGCTCCATTGACTTATTACAATCGTACTTGACTGATCCTTAAAGTTGATGTGGGCGGTGAGAGATCTTTTGGGTCAGTTATTGACATAGGGGTGCCACAAGGTTCGATAAATAAATAAATAATAAATAACCTTCCTTTTTTGGTTAAAAAACTATGTGAAACAGTACTATTTGCTGACGATACCTCATTAATTTTTAAAGATAGAAGGCTAATTACGATGACGTTAACGCATCTCTGTCGTAAATACTTAACTGGTTTAATAATCTTTTACTTAATGTTAAGAAAACTCATAAGTTTTATGAAAAAATATTTTTAGAGTGTCAGTTCTAAGTATAAAAATCTTAATGCGGTTTACAGAATACATCTATTTACCAAGTTTCATCAGTACATATAGCTTTTACAGTTTTGTAAGTACCATACTTCAAGCAAATAAATTATTTATTTTCATTTCATTTCATTTTTTTGAAAAAAAGTGACTGTGACATACGGATGGACAGACAGACAGACATGACGAATTTATAAGGGTTCCGTTTTTTACCTTTAAAAAATACAAGTGTCCGTGTACCGACTACCGACATTTATGAACTTGCAACTCACTCTGGTTTTGCATAATATGAGGAAAATCTCTTCTTGGTGGAAGGTTTCTTTTATTAAATCTGGGGCTATTTGCTTGTTATACTATATAAATTAGACTACTACTACTACACTACTATATAAGTTAGATTTAAAATGTAGCGTTCGTGGTAGTTTAAAAAATCCGCACAGCTTGCCATTGTTATCACCAATCCTGGATGAAAAATATGCAATGGAAACTCTGCGACGGGAATCAGCTAACATAACAATTGGGTTATATTTATTTACTGAATATCTGTCTGTGTTTTTGTCTAACGAAGCGTATTCTAGTCAACACATTGTAATGTCGTGACAAATGTCAGACCCAAGCACAGAATAAGTAATAGTTGGTATCAAATACATGAATTCACAGCTCAGGTCAGGCAACGCCATCTTTATTTTAAATTTTTCCAACTTTCTGGTCGTGTTTTGTTTTTAGACCAGAGTATAGCGGAGGCTTAATTGTAAAGGAAATAATCAACTTTATCATAAAATCATAACTCCTAGCGCCATCTGTTGATTAAGTCATGAGTTAGTGGGACAGAGAACGCCATCTATTGACGAGTATAAAATCGTCTTGTAAACATAAAAGATTACTTAAATCACTTGCTAATTATCTAAGAGATCCCATTCTCACAGGTCACTATAAAACATACTCAAAGCTTTTAAAAAAAGCCGTCAATAAATCTAAAAGAATAAGCAACGTACGTGAAATGGCAAAATCTACAAATAAAATGAAAACTATGTGGAAAATTATTAAAATACGCACTAATAAAATAATAAAAAAATCTTATAACAATTTAAAAATTAATACTCAAGAAGGCATAACATCGGACCCTAACAAAATAGCAAATGAATTTAACGAGTTCTTCGCATCAGTAGGTATGCTTAGAACCGGTATAGCTCCCGGCCGGCCGGTGCATCATCCCATTGCAACTACAATGTACTTGAGTCCGGTCGAGCCGCGCGAGCTGTACCTAATAATCCGCAACCTAAAAAGTAAATACAGCTATGGCATCGATGAATTACCTCCGATTCTGATAAAAAATTGCGCAAAAGAACTGACGCTTCCATACTATTTACTCATTAATCAGTCGTTTTTGGAAGGCACATTCCCTGACCTACTTAAAGTGTCTATAATTAGGCCGATACACAAGAAATTATCTAAAACGGACCCCAATAATTATAGACCAATTGCGCTACTGCCTACCTCTTCAAAAATATTTGAAAAAGCTATGCAGACACGCTTGACCTCCTTCTGTGAAAAATACTGCATATTTGACGAAAGCCAAAACGGATTTAGAAAAAACCGCTCGACTACACTTGCTGTTTACAAATATGTTCAAGAAATACTAAACATAATAAATGATAAAAGTTACGCTATAGGAATTCTACTTGACATGACAAAGGCATATGATAAAGTACAGTACAACATACTACTCAATAAACTATACGGAATAGGTATACGCGGACTGCCCCACGATTGGCTCACTTCTTATCTTAAGCATCGTCAGCAGTTCGTGGAAGTTGAGTACATTGACAACGTAACCGGCACAATTACTAGAATAAGGTCAAATCCCATACAGACACACGCCTCAATCCCTCAAGGAAGTGTCCTAGGATGTATTCTGTTTTTAATTTACATCAATGACCTCCCAAAAATACTTAACGATTCTTGCGTCCTCTTCGCAGACGATATTTCAATTTTGACATCAATTAAAAACAATGACACCAACTTGACAACTAAACTAACTGACATACTAAATTCTATTCAAGATTGGATGTTTGATCATAATCTGGACATAAATTATTCAAAAACTAAAATTATGCAATTTAGACCTTACCAAAAACCCCCTCTTGACATAAATTTTACTTATATTAATATTAAATTAGAATGCACCGACTCTTTTACACTCCTAGGACTAAACATAGACTCACACGTGAATTGGAAAAGCCATATCCAAAAAATAAGGTCCAAACTGTCCAGTTTTACATATGCCCTTAGGGAACTTAGAAAAGCAACAGACCTACAAACTTCAACAACTGCTTATTATGCCTATGCATTCGCTTGGCTCACAAATGGCATTATCCTTTGGGGTAATAGTGTTGATGTCCATGATCTCTTTATTCTACAAAAGTCATGCATCCGTACCCTCGCCAATATAAAGCTTCCGGAAAGCTGCCAAGAACATTTTCGTAGCCTAAAAATTTTAACATTAACCAGCATCTACATATTCGAAGCTTGCAAGTTTGTAAGAAAATACCCACAATTTTTCGTAAAAAAAACTGACCTGCCACGGCGTTACCCATGCAGGTATAAGCACAAATTAGTACTGCCTAACTCTAAATTAAAAATACACAGTTCCGGTCCAACAACAATGGCATCAAAAATTTATAATAAAATCCCCGAACAAATAAAAGACGTAGAAAAGGATAGGACATTCGAATATAAATTAAAGGACTTATTGATAAAAAAATGCTATTATAATTTAAATGACTTTTTCAATGATACACTGCCTGCGTTATAATACTAATTTAATTGACTTCATAATATAAAAATAACAAATAGCTTTTAATCTATCTATTTTTTCAGACTTCGGCCCGCTTCCACTCCAGATATTGCTATGCCCTGAACATTAGGGCCTATTATGTATTTACCATTTTTAACTTTAAGACCTCACCATGTAACATAATAATTGCAATAAATAATATGAGTATGAGTATGAGTATGAGTAGTGGAGTTTATTATTATGTCGGTAAGATCGAAAAATATTAATATTTAATCAGTATGTAAGTAATTCGTATTTAAATATAATTCACAAAAACAGTTTACCAAAAAAGAAATACCGAGCGAAGCTCGGGCACCAACTGCTAGTTAATTTTAATTTGACATGAGTACATACCAACCCATTTTCGCAATAAATGAATTATGATTAGGACTTTCATATTGTGAGTAACTTTACTGAGTTGTCATAACGTCCATGGATTTCTCGGTTCAAGGAGAAGAAGAACCGTGGGCTCAAGTTCTGAAAACTATAACAAAACGCGTCACGGCTTCAGAGGAAATAGATGTAGACTTTAGGTCTAATCAGAAACAGTGTGAGTATGAGAAACTTGTGTCTGAGCCGAGCCTCAAGTTCAGATTTTAGTAATTTTTCAATGGAGAACTGTCAAAATAGAGTGCTAGCTCGACTCAGACGAACGCACTATTTCTAAATACGGGCTTTAGTTCTAGTAGTTGATGTTAGGGTAGGTCCAACCAGCTTAAATGTTATAAGCTGTCTCCTAGATATTTTTTCTCTTCTGCCATCAGAGCCTAAACACGAAAATATTCTGATAAGCGTTAATTGGAAGTAAGTAAATGAATACCAACGGTGTCGACTTAATAAAGTCGATACTTAATACCTACTTACTTAGAAAGTAATAGTAAAAACTGTCGTTTTTACCCCAAGGTTTTTACAGATAGATAATGGTCATTTTACCTACGCAATAAATAAACCTTTCACTTTTTATCTTCCGTTTAGCCGTGAAAGTAATCAGCTGTGTCCCTTTAGCCAGCGGATCAATCGATTACTTCCGATCAATTGAGCGATTCGATTCGCGGTGTTGATAGTAATCGATTGTTACGATGGACGAAGTGAAAATAAACATAATCAGTATGCTCTGGACCGCATCGTCGGTCGTGTCGCCACGCCTTGTCGACATTTGAGAAACAGATGGAGAATAAGATTTATTTAATATCCCTAAATTTTAATGTTCCTCGCCCGCGACCTTCCCCTTTGGTACGGGGCTGCGTTGACCGCTGTGCCATCGGATCCTAATCAGTAATCACACTCGACGAATAATTCTTAGGGACTGTTCGGCACTAACGTGACCGTGAAAGTGAACAGTCTTAGTAGACCCGTATCAAGGGGAAGGTCGCGGGTTCAAATACCGCTTGACCTAGGAATTCAGCAGTGGACTTCTTCATGATTCACATGATGATGATTATGTAATAGTCGATGCTTAACCACTGCTGAAAAGTGTGACACCAAATTACCTAAGTAATGAAGAACAAATCATGACTGCCTACTGACCGTTGACTGACTTTTTCCGGTTATGAATTCAAACCTAACGGTTACCTCAATCGTTTCGTTTCACGTAAAAGGCAAAAGTCGAACGAATAGTAATTTATTTGGATGCATTTCGTACCGCAAAAAAGCTGACTGCGGTGACAAACCGGTCCAATAACGGTAAATCCGGGTTGTTCTTGTGCAAAAATTGCACGCAAAGAAGCTTGACGGTGCAATTTTTCCATGCTCTCTACTTGCTGCACATTGAAGTGTGAAGAAAGGCACACATGCGAACACATCGACAAGAAGACCTACACCTCTACTTTTATGTATTACGCAAGTATCAAATCAAGGAAAATATCCTTGTATCAAATATAGTATACTCTAGTACGCTGTCCGCAAATCTGCGTAGTTAAGGAGGTACCACATCACGCACATAAATTGCATATACCTACCTAAGTTTTATCACGCATACCTCTCGCAAAATTTGCAATTCTACCCAACGTTTCTTATTTATTTCTTCACTGTTTCGCTTTTAGATGATTGCAAATGAATAGATTCACTTTCGACATTGATATTTGTAGTCACGAAACACGAATCACTTATAGGCGTGTTGTTCGTTCAGAAATGTATTAAAAATAAGAGGAGTGATCAAACAAAACCCGCTATAAGCTTATTGATTATGTAGAGCAGGGCTTGGTTTTTTGTAAGTACCTTTTTAATATTATGACCTTGGCTTCTTGACGTTGGCTTCCTAAGGTACCTACCTACTCATGTTTCGTTTAAAACTGATACGAAATCATTATTGTGGAAATCGCCACTATGACTGTCTTTTTTCAATAGCCAACTTTATTAGTTGCCAAATAGTCTAATACTAAATCCAAAATATTTTATTATCCTAAATCTTCTCGCCGTGAAAACGTACTAACAAGCAGACGCTCACATTAATTGTATAATAGTAAAATAGAATAAATAATAGTGAAGTACTATCACAATAGTAACTTACCTACAACTCGTTACTGTGGACGTATGACGAACAGACAATACGGGCCACTGATTTATTAGTAACGGCGTGAGCATGTGGGACGGTATAGGTACATTTTACATTGCATGCATGGCATCATGCCCCATGCATAAACAGTTAAGATAGCATCGATTATATTTCATGACATGGTAAGACTTGCTGGCTAGCTCAATAGTTGTCCCAGTGGCAAATCTATCGGTGCTAAAATATCAGAGAAAATTCAGACATAAATTATGTAACATTTTTTATATGAACACCCTCTACACCACGAAAACTTAATCTCTAACTAAGCTGTTTCGTTTTTAGCAAATAAATAAAGCAGATTGAAATAAGAAAGAACATCATGCTATGCCGATCCCACTTTAAAGTGGGATAAGGGCAGGAAGAAGAAGAAGAGATGAGATAATCTATCTAAAGAGTCAGGAACAAGAGCCTAGCTAGACCACCAGGATTGCCCACTCTCGTCTTCATTTCTTGACTTCTCTTCATGACTTGATATCGTATGCAGCAGTAGGATTAATAAAAACAATGCCTAAAATAACTGCTGCATGACCTTCAATAACCACTACTAATAAAATATGGACATACTTTGCGGTAGGCAAGAATTCTAATTGTTACTAGATGTCTACGCTTTCAATCAAAACAATCAACTTTCGCCTCTGGCTGAGTGGAAGTCGCGAGATGTGACCGTAATCAGCACGTCACATCGAACCGGTAAGAAAACCGGATTGGCCGGTAATTTTCGATAATAACCGGTCGGAACCCCACACCCCTACTTAGACTACACGCCTTTTAGCAACATGCTCTCTACGTAGAAAGTTAGTATGTACTTAGGTGCATCTACTTACTCGATCTTTTACCATGTGAATGTTAAAATTGAACTAGCATGTGGTAACAATGCAAATAATGGATAAATCACCATTGAACGGTGAAAAGTCGGCTTTTCTCAACTTTCGCGCTTTTGAGAAAGCTGCTATTGTTAGTGTTTCACACGTGGTTTGCCTACCTACCACAATACCTCGTCATTATCAGCCTGAAGAAGTTTACTGACGTAGGCCTCCCTATACCTACATTTCCAGGAAGAACGAATCCGTTCCCCAAAAAACAAATTGACCATTTCTTTTCATAAGATTAGGCCCTAAGCTGGGAAAATGGTGGTTTTATATACCTAGGCATCAAGCCACTTCATCTAAAATCATGTCCCAAGTTTAAAGCATCCTGTAAGTCGAGGCATTAGTGAAAAAGGTACATACCATTAGCGCTTTAATAGTAGATTGTTATACAAGGGCAGTAAGTGAGCTTTTGCAGAACAAGATCCTTTTTGGCGCCCGCATCCTATTTACTGAGCATGTATGATGTAAAAATTCTATTATTTTACTGTGAAAGTAGGTACCTACCTACTCTGATGGAGATCAAGAAATCAGAAATATTTTAATGTTACATTATTTATTACACACACACAAATGCACATAAATACTTTTATTGAGGTTCATCGTCCAAAATCTTGCAGCGTTGTGGGGAATCCATCTCCATTTCAATTTAATTAGGTGGATCAAACAGTTTCCCAGATTCCAGAAGCGCTACCGCTTCCTTTTCTTCCTGGGCTACCCTCGCTCTAACTTCAGCCAAATGCTTGTCCCTGATTACCTTCTTTCTAGCTTGTTCCTCCTGATATGACGCTTCCATGGAGTTGTAAAGCTTTTGCTTGCCTTGAGCGTAAACTATTCCCGCTAACAGCAAACCAAATCTAGCACCACGTATGAGGGGAGACACGGGCACCGGAGGTCCGTATGGTAGCGACATTTTATATTTTCTTTAGTTCTTTCTGCTTACTTGTCTATTTGATTTCTACGAATTAAGCTGTTTATTCAAAAATGAAAGAAGTTAACGGATGAAAGCTTGTCTCATATTAAAAGCGCCCGACAAAGACAATTACACGTTGCATAAGTAGGTAATTGCCAGATGCCAAACCATATTTTTTAGAAATTTCGAATTTTCAGTGACATTCAGCCAGCTATCATACTGTACATACATACCTACTCACCTATTTTCACTGTGTTAGTTATTACCAAGGAGGTTGGAAACCGTAGCAAGGAGTTTCCTATGTTTATTTATTTCTTAGACAGACTCTTGGGAAACTCCTCACTGCGCTGCTCTGCGAGGTACCGAAGCCGCCGAATAATAAGTTTAGTAGTATCCTACTTTTACTCCTACTTTTCTCATGCTAAGGAAATTAATATCAATTGTTTGAAGAAAGGCCAGTGGCCGATCTTACGGCAGAATCCTATCAGTTTGTCTTACTAAATTATACAAGCCGAATGGCCATTTGCCAGCGTCGAAATCGTCGCGTGGCCAGCAGAAACTAGTTAGGTAAGTATACCTTACTAGGTACATCTTCGGTCAAATCAATCAGTACCTTTATCAGATCCCTTCCTATCGACTATTGGCATGATATCAGAGTTCGGTTATTGGCATGGCTACTGGCTGATACCTTGTATGAGGTTTTCAGGAAATAAACTTGATAATAGTAATAGGGTTGTCTATGAAGCAAATCATAAAAAACGAACGCTACCTACTGGGAAATACGAATAACTACTGGGTACTCCCTTCTTATTTTATTAGGTACCTATTTTAAATTTTTACCGAGTTTAAATCTGCATAATCTAAATTCATAAGTCTAAACTAAACCAGCATCTCCCAGCCTCTCTCAACAGCTCTCATCTCGTAACCAATAGGCAACTTACCTAAAATACACAATCATATTGACACGATTGACACTCCACGGTCAGTAGGTAACTCGATTAGTTAAAAAAATTGAGAGTGTGAAAGGTTACGAGTTCAACTAATAAAGATGGGGACCGAAGAACTGCTAATAGTAGGAAATAAAGGTTCTCAAATTATTACGACCGGAAAACTAAACATAGGTTTCCCCCTCCCCGCTTGATGGACCGACGACATTGTTAAAATCGTGACAGAATACCTAGAGAAGGGAATCTCATATATTTTTTCGGTATTCTGTAATGGAGAGGACTAAGAAACGTTTTACGTTCTACCTGAAAATGTGCTATGCCCAGAGCAGGAGACTTCTCATTCAGGCTGATGATGATTTCGAGGTTTTGCGTACCGCATCGTATCTTGGAGGAAGAATACATAACATCGCGGTGGTATCGAGTCGAGACTAACCGGTATCCTAGCGCTCACTAGTTCACTACCTGTCTCTGTCATACTTGTTGAGAAAGTATATTTGCTTCCTTCTTTCGACAGTGATTGCTTGACAGCTTGACAGTGACAGCAGTGAAGTGAGACGAGACCGTCACTTTTCTTTTTTTGTTGAGTTGAGTTGAAGCTAGGAAAGAGGGCGCTCGCGTTTCGTGCTGTGTGCTTGCGATTTATTTGAGTGTCCGTTCTGTGTTTCTGCATATATAACTCATAAATTGTAAGTTTACGTGCAAATGCAATAGTTATCAATAAATCACGCAGTCACATTATCACAAATAATAATCCGTATAAAACTTACACGAGGTATCGACCAAAATATTGGGTGTGGTGAACGCCGAGTGTCATCAATTCGCTTATAAAGTTCTTTTGCCAAAAGATTATGATAATCCGGTGATATTATCAGGCAGTAGTTTTATCAGTGAAATAACCTAAAAAGAGTTGCTACAAGTGTTGTGTTTTGTTGTAGAAATCGTCGTCTACGAAGACTACAACGATGACGACCCCGGCTAAGTTGTTTGGACGGGAGCTCGCCTCCTATGATGAGGTGGACGTAGACGAACTCCTCTCCAAGCTCACGACAGAAGAGTTGAATATGCTGGCCAAGGAGGTTGATCCTGACGTGAGTACTTACCGCTTTATTTTGTCTCATTTAATGCAATCTAAAATGCTAAGGGCTATAAATTTGAGTAAAATTGGGTAGCCTACCCCCTGATTAAATGACTAGAGAAATGGGGACAATATTCCAAACATTACTTTTCCCTCTAGAAAACATCTGATTTCTATAAGAAAGGTTACATCAAATCAGTTAATTTTGATAGTTAGAATTCAAATATTTGTTCTATTCCTATAGAAAACATCCCTTACATGACCTAATCCTCAAAAACAACAAATTTGTGCAGTCCCTGTGTCAAAGCCCATGCAATACAGTTAAGGTAAAATAATTGATAATTAAAAAACTTGCAAGTATGGTCTCTAAAATTCTAACAGGAATTGCAAATAAAACTATGACATAACTCTTTGCAAGCCAACCTCATCACACATTAAAGTACCTACTCCCAATTTGTTCTCTAGTTTACAGCTCCATTACAGTGAATGAGCGATGAAGGCCACAGCACAAACATATCAGATAATGGCTCGACATTCAAACACAAAGTGGTATCATTCCCACACCTTGAGGTTTTAGCAAAAACCTTCTGAAAGAAACAGTTGTCTAACTTGTTATGCCAGCAAAGAGCTATGACTAATTGTTTTTTAAATTTGTATTATTTAGTTGTAATAGATTTTTATGGTATCAGAAATTATAAATCAATTAGCAAATTATTATTTTTTTTTTTTTATCTTTATTTATTAAAGAGGGTTTAATCTGCAAGATTATGCCACCCTCGAATTAACACTTAAACTATGTACAATCATCTAAGCTTAATGCCAACTTTTACAATTTCTAACAAATCTTTGGCTTTCTCCGATAATGGGAAATCAGCAGTTTTAAGTCTGTTGCTTTTGTTAATTGTTATTTTAATTTACCAATTTCACAGGTAAATTTAGAGATAGATTATAGAATGGAAATAGAAAATAATTATTTTACTTAACATCTTAAAACATGATAGACACAAAAAGTATAAACCAAGCAATAAGTGACCAAAATGGTTTCCACTCAGCACAAAAATTTGCCAAAAAAGCGCATGGGCATATTATGTTGCTGGTTTTCATTGGTGCCGAGAGTAGGTACCTAAAAGTGTAGTAATCTGGGACACAAGTCATATTGTACAAAATAATAGACACACACATTCTTAATATTGTGTGACCTATTTACAGTAAATACACACATTATAATAACAAAATCTTTACAACCAACTCAACTTACAAGCATAAAATTCATAATAAAATTCTAATTAAGTAATTAAAAATCAAATGAAAACTATAATAAGTAAAATAACACTATTGATGTTTAGAGACTATTTCGGTATGAGACCAGAACAACCGCTTATGGAATAGGTTTTTGTAATTTAACAGATATTTGAGCTTTTAAATTAGTACTACTAATGGATGAATGTACTTGATTGTTTGATAAGTCATCCATGAAATCATCCCATAGGTAAATATAATCCAGTATCAGACTATCCTAAGACAGGAAACTAGTTGGTATTTGAGTACTTGGTTAAATGTGAAAGTGTACTCGCAAACCAAAACACCTTATATGCAAAAAATACACACCTTAAACTTACCTGTATGGCAAGGGTAGTAAAATCATAATGAATGGACATTTTTGGCACTCACCCAACTCTAGTGGAATGTACACACCAGGTGAATTAGTAGCAGGTAGATTTGCCTACCTCTGTTTGTTTATTGATCTTTGTTGTAACCTATTGGCAGCTTCTAGATGTTTAGGAACTAAATTAAATATGGGTACAGTACAGCTGCACTAGAATGTAAACTTAAATAAAAAATAAATAAATATTATAGACAATCCACTCAACACTATCTAGGCCCAAACTAAGCAGAGCTTGTACTATGGGAACCAGATAGTTCTATACAAGTTTGATCTAGGTGTCTAGTCTTAGTGCGGGGAACAATACTACTTAGAATCCTGGCACATCAACCCCAACACAATAGAATGCCAAAGGTCTCTCTCCTGAGCCACTTCTTGCCTTTCTTTCACCAGTATCTTGGTCGGCCGACTGGTACTCCAAGTAAAACCCGCTTAACTAACAAAACGCGGCTAAGGGGGGTATAATACTAAGTACTTGTGTAGGTATTACACATCACCATATCGTTGGTGAGAATCATTAGTGGAACATCTCAAAATTATACGTTTTGAGTAATTGAGGGTTAAAGTTTTTGAAAACGGAACGGAACGGAACTTTTCTTTGACGGAATAAGTAGTTTACTGTCAACTAGAACCAAAATTTGAGTTATACCGTTAGTGATTTGGATAGAGTATTCAATTTCCAACCATTCTGCATATTTATCTCAAAAAACGTGATTTCGGAAATGTTCCGGTAATGAATCCGACCGACGATATTGTTAAAGGGCCTTAAGTAGGGTTACCTACCTATTTTGCTTCAATGCTTGGAAGTGTCTCTGACTAGCCCTTGAGGCATCTGCGAGTATTTATTGCAAAGAACTTTGCAATGTTTCCATCTATTGCAAAGGCTTATGCAATGTTTCCAAAATGGGGGCTACAGGTAGTGGATAATAAAATATTGTTGAAAATTTTAAATACTGTAGGTGTATTCGTATTACAATAATTTATTATAATTACCTTGAATACCACACTAATTATCATTTTATTCAGGGCACAAGCTATGGGAAAATAGTCAAATTGCTTAACATTACTGTAATAATATCAAAACTTAATGCTCTGCTGGTTGTGAAACCTGTTTTTTACATAATAATCAACTCAAACAAAACTAGCTTCCTTTTATGTCACAAATACCTACCTAGTTTTCCACATCATATATTTACATTAATTTACATGTGGTTTGATCTGAATGACCAATAATAGAATTTCGTTTCAATTGTAAACCAGTCTTATTATACCTACCTATCGAGTAGTAGCCTAATATTAGATTTGTAATAAAATACGGGCACTTACCTACCATTAATATTTGGTTAGTGCTACTCACTCCCACTATTAGTTTTTATATTATTATTGATTGCTATGCATTTGGCTGCCATCACAGCTGCATAGCTTTAATCCCCCTGTTCAATCTTGTCTTAAAAAATCCTAATTCGGTAGTATCACAAGGATTACTTTGAAACGTCTCTTAACGCTAGGTGAGTCTAGGTGCCAGTTACACGCGACCAAGCCTAGAAGAAAAAGCAACAAACTATAGCTTGGTTCCTACCATTTTTTGTATGATCCTTTTACAAAACAAATATAATAATAATAGAAGTGAGGTTCCAGTGTGGTGCCACTCCACATAGTAGGATGTAAGCAATAATACAAAAGCAAAAGTTTCAAAGACAGCACACGCTACGCTTCAAAGTAATAATTATAAAGTACCTACACAGCATCACAGAATTAGTGGCCTACCCTGGTGACGGAGAATGCTGGCTATTGTTCCATGTTTATCAATTGTACCAAATTATCAGCCGAAATTATCACTAAAGATATTGCGTCACGCCCTACATAACATTGTATTTCTTTTAAAATGATTGCATTGTCTAAGCTACAAGTACCTTTGTAATGTACAATTTTGTTATCCATCCACTTAGTACCTACTCATAGTGATACGTATGTGTAGTCCAACTGATAATCGTAACAATACAAGTAAATAATTTACATAATCACTACTTTCGAGTTGATCAGCTACTGATTAGGTAAAACATCTGTACATTATATTATCAACCTCTTTTTTAGGGTTCCGTAGCCAAATGGCAAAAACGGAACCCTTATAGATTCGTCATGTCTGTCTGTCTGTCTGTCTGTCTGTCTGTCCGTCCGTATGTCACAGCCATTTTTCTCCGAAACCGTAAGAACCGTGATGAAACTTGGCGAGTAGATGTATTCTGTGAACCGCATTAAGTTTTTTTACATAAAAATAAAAAAAAAACTATAAATTTCGGGGGTCCCCATACTTGAAACTGAAACTCAAAATTTTTTTTTTCATCGAACCCATACGTGTGGGGTATCTATGAATAGGTCTTCAAAAATGATGTTGAGGTTTCTAATATCGTTTTTTTCTAAACTGAAAAGTTTGCGCGAGAGACACTTCCAAAGTAGAAAAAAGTTGGTCCCCCCCCCTCTAACTTCTAAAGTAAGAGAATGATAAAACTAAAAAAAATATATGTTGTACATTACTATGCAAACTTCCAACGATATTTGGTTTGAACGAAATCTAGTTAGTAGTTTTTTTTTATACGTCATAAACCGTAAACCGCAATTTACCTTTCGACGAACTACAAGAACCTTATTATGTTACATCAAGTAACATAATATAAAGGTTTTTGTAGTTTGTCGTGCTACGGAACCCTTCATGGGCGAGTCCGACTCGCACTTGGCTGCTTTTTTTTAAACAACTAGTTGATGGAATAAGCATATATCCCACCTGATGTTGAGTAGCAACCGTCGCCCATAACAAAGCATTGCATCGTAGGTCCGCGTTTCAAGAATACGCCCTACGATGCGCTGCTTTGCGTTCTTCAACTTGAGGCATACAGATGTTCAGCCTCAAGTGCCAGTAATTTCACCGGCACCCATACCCTTCAAACCGAAACACAGCAATGCTGCTTCACGGCAGAAATAGTACACCCGGACGAACCCTTCTCAAAGAACTATACTACTACTAGTAACCTGGTTTGGTTTGAAAAGTTAAATACACTTGACCGTCTCTATATTAAATAATAAGGCTTCTCTAGCACCCACGTAAATGTAGTTACGCAACCCTAAAAATAAATGTGTCTGTCTATGCCATGTGGGGATATTTAGTCCTGCCAAACTGCGATTACCAATCTGCCTCCCAAGCGTAGGGAATATCGCAAACACTCGGCAAACAATTTTATAAGGCCTAAATAATGTAAGGGAGGCCTATTTCTACCAGTGGACTTCTTCAGGCTGATGATAACTGTGTGTCACGCTGAAAGATTAAAAAAAATACGTTATTATTATTAGCAATGTTAAACGAAAATGCAACACACAATCTAACCCGTACGGGAAAAAAATATAAATAATAAATATTTTATACAATTATTACCTCATTCATATTTGTTAAATGTATAGTTAATCCTGCTTAGAAAAGGTAAACGAGTACATTGACCTCAAGGCAAACAACTACAACCTAACTAGTTTCTTATCAAGTAGGTCCACTGTTCCATTAAGCTCTACTAATGAACCTTATTTTATTGAATAAACTATTAAACAGTAATATAGGTAGTTAAATTCTCTTCAAACCTCATAAGTAATTCTTTTTTTGCTTCTAGTTACATGTTTTAATACTCTGATGGTGCAAAAAATTCAAAGTATTTCAATCCAACACGCTAGCTGCGCCAGAATTTGATAAAAACCACCTTGGAACCACTTAGCATGTCTGACACCACTGATCCTGGCAGAATGAAACCGTATTACGACACAACTAAAATGGAAATCAAATCTTTGGTGCTAAATTCTACAATTAAACAAATCCGCTCAAACTAATTCAAATTCAACTATTTATTTATTCAATGGTATCACAAGGATCACTTTAAAATGTCTCAAAGCTAGGTGAGTCCATGTGCCAGTTCCACGCGACCAAGCCTAGAAAAACATGCAACAAACTACTAAAAGATTGTTTAATGATTATGTTTTTTCATATCAAGTTAAAACCCTTCTAGATGATGCTAATTTGTTAAAAAAATATTGAGCTAAAATTGCGGAATTGCTTTCTGATCGCGGGAAGTTTGTAGATAGAAAGGGCTCAGAATCGTTCTTCCTGCAAATGTGTAGGGCAGGCCTATGTCCAGCAGTGGACTTCTTTAGGCTGATGATCGATTCTTGTTTTCTTAATCATAGAGATCTCATCAGGAACCTTCAGTTAAATTAAACGATAATCTTCATGCCTCCTTTATCCCACGCTATGTGAGGTCCGAACTAGTTCTTCCCAGAACTGGTTCTCTACTTTCGTTTCATTTTATCGGTCTAAAAAACCTTACGTTTAGGCATTCATGAAGCCTGAGTTAGTAACCTTATACGGGAACCTGTAGGAATAACCTGAAGTGTGCGGCCAAGCTTGGTGCTATGGAATTATAATGGGGGTTCTTGGAAATTGCATGGCTGGTGGCATTTATGGTGGGTTGAATTTCCTCGAAATGATAACATGTTTGCATGATTCTCGGGCTGCAATGCTAACGTACATATTAGTGCATTCATTGGACTCAGTTTCTATAGTCTTTTCTGTGTAATTACATACAAAAATCACGCCTCATTCACATAGGGGTAGGCAGAGATCACGGATTTCTCTGTTACGATCCTGACATACGTCTTTCACTTCATCCACTCTCATAACATTTTTCTTAATGCTCGTCGGTTTAGGGTACTCCTTTCTCTAAATCATTACTATCTGATCGAGATAGATGTGCCGAGGTCTTCCCCTTCCATCAGTTCCATTCATACTCTCCTGATGCACTTGTTTTTTGTTGTTCTGTGTACTTTGTTCCTTGTAAATGTTAAATCGGCATTATCTGGCGACAAAAGTATGACTGTTTCGTTTACGTAAATGGTTCTTATAGGGAACATAATATTGCATGCAATTGCAGCTAGATATTGCCATAACACGCGTTGAAATAATAAGCCTACACTACAACTGATAAGCAAAGCAATTGCACAAATCTTTTAACTACGAAATGCTTCCAATTAACGATTGCAAGCCTTGATCGTTTATTTGGTAACAAGTATTGTGTTTACTCGAGTGTAAAAATCGATAATTGAACCGAAAACTTGCTACTCGCTCCGAACTGAAATCTCTCAATTTTCTTTTCTTTGTTTTGCCTTGCTGGGGGCACGGTAGCATTCCCTCAAATCTTGAAACACGCATCGTTCTTATTGACTTCGATCGTACGAGCAACCGATGCGATTATAATGAAATACTCAAGTCTTCTAGATTAGAGTCGCCTTATATTAAAGCTCACACTAGTTCTTTCGAACCAGTGTGGTGAAAGGACTTAAAGTGCGCCTCATCGTTTGCTCGTGCGATCGTGGATAGATAGATAGGTAGATTAGGAAAATGCCTTCGAGTGTATCCAGAAAAAGAGAAAACGCTAAACTGCTATAATAACGCGTATAATTTAAGCATTTTAATGACAGGAAATTAAACATTTCCAGGACAACTTCCTGCCTCCCGACCAGAGAAATAACTACGACTGCGAGAAGGACCCCACAGGTCCTCTCAACCGTAAGAAGCTCATTGAACACATCAACAAACAGGCGTTGGAGACGCCAGATCGGCCCGAGGTGAAACCCTTCGTTGCTGGAGTCGTACGGGGGAAGAAGGTAAAGTAGACATTGGATAACAATGAAACAGTTGAATTGTATAACTAGCGGCACATTACTTTAGCGCTGAGCGATACGTGGAGGGTTAGCTGCGCATGCGTCGTAGTGTGCGCATGTCGCGCACACTGGGTGTGTGGATGTGTGCAGAGTGTCCTATTGGTACCAGAGAGTGGAGTGCGACTGAAGAGCCAATCAGCGCTATGCACGCCCGCCCTTCATTCCGCTAGCCCCTCAGGTACCTTATTTTTGACTTCTGCGCAATAACGGTCAGCGCTAAACTTATGTGCCGTTACCTATATCAGTAGGCAAGTTAGATATGCCCTTAATCGAAGTATTAGCGTCTTTGGAGATCGTAAAAACTCGAGGACCTGTGTTTTTTTGATGTGATGAAACTAACTGAACCCAAGCGGATTCGTCAAGTAAAATTCAAACCTTCGTGAACCATAGCGATGCCCTAAATTTGAGTAAAGCACGAGGATGTAAACTGTTCTTTGAATCCCTTCAAGTGATAGTATCCAATTTCGGAAACCGCTAATCTGATGCCAATTGGAGCTTGAAAGGATTTTCTTTGTAGACAAAACGAAGTAATATTATGAAAACAAATTCAAACAGGCGTAGATCTATAATGTCCAAGCTCGATATCGTCTTGTAGTTTCCCGTCTTAGTGCAATCCTTGAAGATTCAAGATCATGTATTCCCCAACGATTGTCGGTTCTATGAGGAGTGCCTTTTGTCCTTAAGCATTCTACTTCAGGGCAAAGGCTTCTCCCAAAGACTTCCAGTTTTCTTTATCCCAAGTCTTTTTTCACTATCTTCTTGTAGGCGTCTTGATCATCCCACCAAAGCTGTTTTCCTTCTGTTAGAGCAACCGTAGGTCACGTTTTACCGACTATTCGTAAATTGTGCCGACTTCCGACCTTCACCTTCATAACAAAACGACATTTTTAGTACGTGACGTCATCATTTTATTTGAAAGTAAGCCAAATCGAATTGCCTATTGTTTTGTTGTTTTGAAATGTTGTTTTTTATTCCCAATTTCTTACAATCTTAGTGGTATTCTACATCTATATTGGTAATCTTAGTCCGTTCCGACTCAGTGAAAGTTCACCCTCACACGAGCGTAATGCCGCGTTCACACTTACCATGTCCATGCTATGTTTCCAGTTCATAGCATGATAACCAGATGTTTTGATCTAGCAGCTGTTATTGAATCCGCTGTTTACGGCAATCGTCGATTAATGCGTTGGTGAACAGCTGATTGAGTAATTTAGCTGGCTATTGTTAGAACCGTTGTAATGATTTGCACAACGAGACCACATTTGCTAAAGGCGCGGTGGCAAAGCAACGGAAATAGTTTTGAATTGAAGCTATTTTTATGCAACAATACGTTAGTGTTAGTTTGTGGTGATGGAATGTTGGTCACCCTTTGTTTGCTAAAACAGAGATCTGGTTGAGACACAGTGTATTGTCTGGATTCGCCATAGCCTAGCTAGACAATTTTTTTTTATGTCATGGTTTAGCGGCTGGTAATTCCTGTACAAACTAAAAACATTTGAGAGGAGGTTTAACCGTGTTTAAGGGAAACAATGTTGAAATGTTTAATTTAGAGGAAAAATCGCTTTACAAATATTCCACTTCGTATTTGGATAAACATAGATTTGAAATAAGTAATTTTTTGTAAAACAGCGTTATTAACATATCGATGATGTAATTTCAGTGGATGCCGCCGCCTACGCCAGAAAAGCAACGCGACGCAGAGGAGCAGATCTCGATCGACCTCGGTGATGAGTACGAAGCAGCGCTTACAGATGCATCACAAGAGGAGATCATTGACCTTGCCGGTAAGCCACACAATCGCTTGTTACTCATTATAATATAGTCAACTCCTGACGAATCCTACCGCCTTCGCCAAGAAATTATTTTAATGCGGTTGTACGAGTCAACTTTTTAAAAGTACCTCCACACAAATATCAAAGTTCCATGCTTCAAAAACCTACACTACACCCTAAAAAAAACTAGCAAGCATGTCGTTGGCAAGTGCTGTGAACGGTCAATGGGAGAAATAAATAACTCCATTTATCGTCCTCAGTACAAAACACTTCAACAGCGGGGACATCCAGCTGACTGAAACAGTCCTCAAAATGCTGTTGCTATTGCCCCGCACTTTGCTGATCACTCAGGCAGTTTTCTTTTGTGCACAAGGGCATGAAAAGCATCTTGGTATTGCGCAAATATACCTGACACACTTTTTTTATGACCAACGACATCTCGCAATGTTAATATCGGAAGTCAAAACACACAAATTTACATACATACATGCATAAAATCACGCCTTATTCCCATGAGGGTAGGCAGAGATCACGGATTTCCACTTGCTACGATCCTGACACACCTCTTTTTTTATTTTTTGCTTCATTCACTCTCATAACATTCTTCATACATGCTCGTCGGTTTAGGGTACTCCTAACCTGGCCTTTCTCTAAAACGTCTGCGATCTGATCGAGATACATGCGCCTAGGTCTTCCCCTTCCAGCAGTTCCATTCACACTCGCCTGATGCAATTGTTTTGTTATTACACAAATTTAATCATGGTAAATATCCCGTTGTTCATAAAAATAGTGTTAAAAACTATGATAATTTCAAAAGTTATGCCTGACGCACTCCAGAAGTTAAAATAAAAGGCAATGTAACAAAACTCGATCAATGTGAACCATGTAACTTGATGAAACGGTAAATGTGAGCGTTTACGGCAATTAACCGTAGGTAATTATATAAGCGTTATTGTTAATAGGCACGCTTCACAGCTCGCGTTGTGCAAAGACGTGCTGCTTGGACGTGCCTCTGCCCACTATGCCGAGACGTAGTTTGTTGCTTGTTTTTATAGACGTCGCGTGGAACTGGCACCTAGACTCACCTAGATTTAAGACGTTTCAAAGTGATTCTTGCAGTCCTACTGAATAAATTTACTTTTGATGATGATTGATCGATTTCTGCGCTAATCAAATCGTCAAGATCAGCTATAATAGATATAGCGTTTTTTATTTAATACTTTATTCCTGAACAAGATCCAGAAGATTAAAATGTAGATAAATATGTGGTTTATAATGCCTTTAAAAAAGTAAAGCCTTGGTTTCTAGATTTTGCTGAACAGACAGTAAATAAAAAAGGAGGAATCTAGTAATATTTTTTTGTTTCTTATCGCATAATTTCATTATTTCGCATAATTTTAATTATAATTTTTTTATTTTTTTAATCGGCTCATAAGCCGATTAAAAAAATATTTTTTAGATTGGAAGGTTATACTCTAGATTGGTTCTATAGAAATTTCATCAAAATCAGTTCAGCACTTAGGAAAATTAAATTATTTATGCCACACAAGTATTACACAAGGATCATTTACTAATATTATAAAAATCTAAACAAGCTTTTTGTATCTAATGTTACCTACATTCGATAATTTATGCAGCGTTAGGGGCAACTTTTACAATCATGTCCTGGAACAGGATTTTAAATGGAGTAGAGGCTAGTCAGGCCAACAGGTAGAGACTAACAAATTACACTGGTATTATTGGTTGATTTTCCAACGGTCCGCCCCAAGCACTTTGCTTCAACTTTTATGTTGCGGACAGCCAAGGAGTGGAATTCCTTGCCGGCGTCTGTTTTTTACAAAACCTATATCTTGGATGTTTTTAAGAGTAGAGTGAACAGATATCTTCTAGATAAGCGTGCTACAACGTCGACCGCATCATCACTTAACAGTAGGTGAGATTGCGGTCAAACGCAAACCTATAAATCGTAAAAAAAAACACTACACTAGATAGGACATCCACCCGTTACGGGTCAATGATCTAACCTAATCAAACCAAGAAAAATTAATTAGTACTGCGAAAGCGTCTCACAGATATTAGTCTTGTCGCCACTCATCACGTTCAATTAGTTTCCAGAACTTTCCTTAGATCCTATGAAATTCTATTTTAAAAACGTCTGCGGCATACTGCCCCAAAACTAAGCATGTCTCGCCGATTTAGCGACATAATGGAACGAACGTACACAAATTGCTTTATGTCTTGTAATCTTTTTAATAACTGATGTACGTGCCTTTTGTAATAACGAGCAGTTGTGACGTTTTGGCAGACACCCAGTGTTCCTTTCGTACTTTTAATAGATATGACAGTAAAAATTGTTTGTGATTCTATCGGGACAAATGCATTGGTCAGACCTGTGATGATAAATATCGTATGAAAATAGATGATTTGTCAGGAATAATAATGTACTTGATTTACAATACTCTCTAGAAAAGCCTCTCTAGAAGTTGAAGAGGCAATGGGCAGGTCATATAGCTCGAAGAACCGACAACCGTTGGGGAATAACGGTTCTTAGCGACCACAAACCGGAAGACGAAACATAGGGCGTCCACCCATAAATGCACCGAAGACATTGTTAAGATTGTGGGAAGTCGGTGGATGGAAAGGGCTCAGAATCGTTCTTCCTGGAAATGTGTGCGGAAGGCCTTTGTCCAGCAGTGGACTTCTTCAGACTGATGATGATGACAACATACAAAGTGTGCATGCTTCAAGTCTTATATAATACTATATTAAACAGTGGCGATACTAAGCGGCGATTTATCGAGTATTCAGATACGGATAATCTACTATCTTTAAAGCTGATAGAAGTATTTGTGAGTGAATTGTTTACCATACCGAAAAGATTAACTGTAGTGGAAACCAATGTTACAATGGATTTGTATATGAAAATTTGTTTTTTTTTTTACTAAAATGTGATATACCTAGATGGGTTGCGTATCTTTTGTTGCAATCAAAACCTAGTCGCATCTGTCAGTTTTGAGCTTCGATTGCAATAAAAAACGAATTGAAACAGAACTTATCTTTGACAAAGAACGATTGCCACAAGACTGAATGTTGATCTTACTAATCAATGAGATCGCGAATAGGAACTTCGCTTTATAAAACTAGTATGGCAACAGATACATAGTGGTCGAAAATTGATGGCAACCAAAAGCATGCAATCTTTACTCAGCGGGTATTGAACCCACACCTAAGCAGGTTAATTTCCGGAATTAGAGGTCGTATCATTACAAACAGCATCACAAATAGAAGAGCTCAAAATATAGTCGTTTTAAATTGTAACTGTGCACTTATTTTAGCGTCTGGCAAGCCTATGCTCCCATAAAAACATACTTTTAGTTTTATTTTACGACTTCTGCGGACAATAAGCTGAGTTTATGATGTTTTATCTTATTTTCTGCTAAGCAAAACGTGCCGGAAAATCGGTTTATAGAAATAAAATTATTAAATGACGAAAACGAAAGTCAAGGTAAATATTTTTACAATCTAAGACCATTAGGCCTACCTCAAGCTCTGTCAGGCTCTGTCTCTGGCTCTGGATTTGAGTGTGAGTGCTCATCAATGTATTATACATATTTAAATATTTAACACTCATATATATTATTCATATTAATTTAGTCAAAAAAGAGGAGAGTGAAAGAGGTGAGTCAGGATCGTAGCGAGTGGAAATCCGTGATCTCTGCCTAACCCCATGGGAATGAGGCGTGATTTTATGTATTGTATGTTACGAGCCGGAAAGACCGAGCTTCGCTCGGGTTTAAAAAAAAAATAGTATTATTATTTGCCAATAGATGTCAGGAAGAGTTGTATCTTTATTGGCTTATTTTTAATTAACAACGCCTTCTAGCTTGCAGTTAGTTGCTCACAATCGCCAATAGATGGCAGGAACAGTCGTATATTGAGTTTATGTTTGATTATTGCAAAACACCAACTTCTAGTCATTTTCTAAAAATGAATCCTAGCTAGAGCGATTTATCGCCCCCGAAAACCCTTGTATAGTAAATTTCGTGAAAATTGTTGGCTCAGTTTCCGAGATCCTAAATATATATATATACAAGATTTTCTCGTTTAAAGGTATAAGATAAGATTTAGTCAACACTCACACAGACTCGAAACCAGAGCCAGGCAGAGCTTGTGGTAGGCCCACTGTACATTGTACAAGTAGATGACATGTATGCTTGTGTGTTTCCAGCTATCCTCGGCTTCCACTCGATGATGAATCAGGACCAGTACCACGCCTCTCTGCTGAATAAAGGCCAGCCTGTTGGCCTCGGGTGGGACGGCATCACCAAAGCTACCAAACCCAAAGTATGTACAAGTACAACCATATCAAAGTTAATTCTTTAAATACAAAAAAACTTGAGAGGTGTCAAGGGACACCCGGATGGAACGAAGTTCCTTTATTATTATTTACAAAAAACCTGTATACACTCAACAAAAATAATCTTCGCGACACCATCACTGTTCAATGCGAAATAGAAATGAAAATATCTGGCTTGCTTTCTATAAGAGAAAGAGAGAGAGAGAGACAGACAGAGAAACATGCGCACGCCGCACAGCTTACAATAGCTTACTATAGCAAAAAGTGTCGTGACAACTTTTCGTAAGAATTTTTTCCGTCTAGCCCCCTTTCACAACGCGCGATAAGGAACTTCGTTCCAAAAAACAAATTGGCATAATGTCACATCCACAGTAGCTTTTTAACCAATTAAAAAAATAATCTAAATTCGGCTGTTTTTTTATTTTACCGCAATACTCTATCATATAAGAACCAAATTTAAGAATATCTTTATATCTGAAAGGTTACTTCCAGATTGCTCCCATACTAATCGGCTGTATTTTTTTAATGTCTGTTACCGCATTAACCCGTCATCTATAAACCAAATCGAAGAATATGTTTTTTTATCTGAAAGGGGTTTCAGATTGGTCTTATATTAATTTCATCAAAATTGGTTCTGCAGTTTGGTTATGAAAACGGTTTTTTTTATTCCTGCAGCGTGTGACCTACGAAGCATTGCTTTGTTAATAGGCGAGGGTTTCACATCAGGTTCTATCTAATTTGTTGCATAAAAAAAACTGTTTTCATAACTTTATATTACTTTACATAACTTTGTATTTCGTTAGTAATAAAAATCGTCTTTTAACTATTTAATCTGATGATAAAACCTTACAGGTGTTTCCCATTGACCCGCCCAACGACACAGACCCTGAGGACACAATCACGCGGGTCAAGAACGACGACCAGAAACTCACTGATCTCAACTGGAATAATATTAAGGTAACCCTACTGATAATATGGCCTCTAGCTCAGTTGGTAGTAGCTCTGCCTTCTGCGCCGTAGGTCGTGGGTTCGATCCCCACCGAGAACAAATATTTGCGTGGTTAACATAAATGTTTGTTCTCTGTCTGGGTGTTATATTGTATTCTAAGTATGTATTTACAAAAAAAAAAATTTTCAAGTATTATATCAGCTATCCGGTTCCCATATTACAAGCTCTGCTTAGTTTGGGGCTGGGTAGTGTTGTGTGAATTGTCCACAATATTTATATTTTATATATATAAATTGATATAGTAGTAGTAGTATTGTAGTAGTAGAGCTCTTTGTGAAGGGCTCGTCCGGGAAAGTACTTATGCGTTTCCTTAGTCTTCTTTTGCGATAGTATAGATAGATGGATTGGTCCTATTCCATAATGGAACTACCACGGCCCAACTGTTTAGGAATCATATTTATTATGAATCACACCACCTCCTCGCCTCACATGACGATCTGCGTAACTGGTAAGCACTAGAGGAGAAGAGCCGAAGACCGGGCTCAGTGGCGCGTTTTGGGAGAGACCTACGTCCAGCAGTGGACTGATATAGGTTGATGATGATTATTTATTTTATTTATTTAATTAATTAAAACGGTCTACATTGCGACCACTTACA
The DNA here is from genome assembly GCA_947578465.1 of Thera obeliscata. Taxonomy (NCBI): domain Eukaryota; kingdom Metazoa; phylum Arthropoda; class Insecta; order Lepidoptera; family Geometridae; genus Thera; species Thera obeliscata. The sequence goes on along the minus strand of OX387929.1, from coordinate 2,787,775 downwards.
CTAACTAATTCAAAAAATAGATTATACAAAAAAAAAACTCATACACAATAAAGATCAAAATTTCCAAAAGCTAACAGATATTTGAATTAAATACAAATTAAACGTCATAATACAATTAAAATAAAATAATCAAGGTACATAAAGTTAAGTTCTATAATAAATTAATGTGAAATACATACTCAGCCTTTCTTGCATATTTTTTTCTCAGTGTCTCAGGCCGAGATTCATAGACGTGACTTTGCTTTACAGCAAAAGAGTTTTCGCAAAGTAAGCTTTGTTTATCGAAGTTTCCTATCAATATTTTGAATAAAGAAGAGCTTGACAGAACTATGAAATATAATTTTGGTTGAAAGTTGAACTTTCCATCAAAGTAAAGTCATAGTTCGGTCTATGAATCTCGGCCTCAGACATACCGACATAAGATTATGCCATTCGTCCGAAAACACTTCACAATCTGAATTTCCAGTTAGGAGTTTATGATAAAACATACTAAGGTCAAAAATACGAGGGTAACTTTAAGATAACATGTTTTATGTTATAAATTGCAGAACATTAGCGACGAGAAATTCGAGAAGTTATTCGAAGGTCTCAAAACAAACAGCCACCTTGAAGTCCTATGCCTCGTGAACGTCGGCCTCACGGATCGCACGGCTGCCAAGCTAGCGGACGCACTAACACAGAACTCAGCGCTAAGAGTCGTCAATGTCGAAACCAACTTCATTAGTCCAGCCGGAGTGGTGCAGTTAGTCAAGTCGCTGCTCACCACTAATTGTGTTGAGGAGTTCCGCGCTTCTAATCAGGTGAGATGATACAAAGAAAATAAAAAAGGTAGAAAGTGGTCAGCAAGCCAGACATGCAAGCCGATCATGTAACTTTTGTTGCAATGGTTTCAATCAAAATCTTATTAAAACTGTCAATTTTCGAACTAATACGTGATCGCAAATTGACAGTTTCAATACGATTTTGATTGAAACCATTGCAACACAGAGAAAAATGGCAATTCCAGAATCTGCTGATCGGATTGGGAAAAGTATCGTGAGGAACCCAATGGACAACTGTTAGGGAATAATAGTTCTAGAATGAAGAACACGAACCGGAACACCAAACGTAGAACGCCCACCAACGATAGCCCGACGACGTTAAGATCGCGGGAATTCAGTGGATGTAAAAGGCTCAGAATTGTTCTTCCTGAAAATTTATATGGGAAGCCTATATCCAGCAGTAGACTTTTTCAGGCAGATGATGCATAGCCAATGTACGTGTGCACAGGAGTCCTGACACAATAATATATTATGTTCTGTCCCACAGCCCATATAGATATACGTTTATCGAGGTGAAACATATGTTTGTCTCGTTCCAGCGGTCGCAAGTCCTCGGCAACAAGATAGAGATGGAGATAACGTCCCTTGTGGAGCAGAACCCCACGCTGCTGCGGCTCGGCCTCCACCTCGAGTATAGCGACGCGAGGCACCGCGTCGCGAGCCATCTGCAGCGGAACATTGATAGAAGTAAGTGGAGGGAAGAGATACGGGGAATGGAAGTCAGTGGAGAGAAGAGAGGGTGAATTAAGTGGAGAGAAGAGATACGAGGAATGAAAGTCAGTATAGAGACAGGAAAGGGATGGATAGAGGAACATTGATAGAAGTAAGTGGAGAAAAGAGATACGGGGAATGGAAGTCAGTGGAGACAAGAGAGGGTATTCACCCTCTCTTGTCTTTGGATGGGCTGGTTGAATATTGACAGAAGTAAGTGTAGGAGGTGGGGAAAAGCAGTCAGTGGGGAGATAAGAGAGGGTGAATGGATGGGCTGGTTGTACATTGATAGATGTAAGTGACAAACACTGAGAATGGAAGTCAGTGGGGACAAATGTTTGATGAGCTGCTCAATATAGGCGTATAATTATGGGATAGGGAGATGCCGGTTGGAAGTTGTTAGAAGTAGAGGAAAATGAGGGGAATGGAAGTCAGTAGGGAGACAAGAAAAAGTGAATGCATGGGCTGGTTGAACTTGGGTAGAAGTAAGTTGGTGGCCCACCACCAACTTCAGAGGGGAGTGAGAGATAGTGAAAATGGAAGTCAATTGGAAGACACGAATGGATGCGCTGGCAGTTATCTTGCACATTAAGTACAAGATGCGAGGATCGGAAGTCGGCAGGGAAACAGAAATGAAAGATGACTCGGCTGAGCAAATATAGAAGTAAGAGATACGGGGATAGGAAGGCAAATGGAAGTCAAAGGGGAGAAACGAATGGAAATCGATTTGATCATTAAATAGAGTGAAAGGGGTTAAAAAAGTTCGGGAGGGATGAACAGGTTTGTGTGAATTATGAACGGATTATTTGAGATGTCTAGCAGACCAGTTGGAGATAGGAACAATACAATTAAAAGAAGATGACTGATGTAGGCTGGGTGGCTGGTGGGTGAGAGCGGAGGAGTCAAGGGTGGGTATGGCATAGTCAAGATAGTTGAAACATAGGGTGAAATATACCTTTAATAATTCCGATCGCCCTTGGGGGTAGAGAGAGATGGACGATACGGAGAAAGATGGACTGAGGTTATTTTATAAGGGAGACTGTCTATCCCATCTATTGCTATTATATTTCTCTATCTAAACTTTATTTCAGGTATCCAAGTTATCCAATTTAATGATTTGGAACTGTTATCGTTCTTTAATTTAATGTTAAGCCAATTTCAATTTTACCACCAACAAAGGTGCAAGTCTTCGCTGCATTTTGGGACACATCTGGTAACATAGCATTGAATGCGACAGGTGGCGTTCGCGGTGCATCTACCCGTCTCGCTCACTCTCAGTAATCACACATTGTTATTGTAATGCTTGTGTATCCTGCAGGCCGTAACTGGGTTTAGGTAGCAAAAATCAAATCAAAATATTTATTGGGGAAACAAGTAACACAGGGGAGTATAAACAGAAGGGTACGATGATAGCCACAATAGTTATAAAAACTGTGACGCAGCTATCAACGCCCACCTCATAGACCTGAAAGTTGTTTCTCATAAACAAATAGGTATTTAACAATTAGATAAAAACATAAAACTAAGAAGTTAACATAATAGAAAAAACAATACAAAGGGTTATTTGAAAATGTGTAAAGTTTTCAGGCTCACAATGTTTGTCATTTTAAACACATTTGTTCCGGGAGTTCTAGCTTCCTCCGGCTTTCTGTAAAGTAAATTCAGTACTAGTTTCCGTGTTTTGTCCGTTTTAGTAATGAAGGACGTTTAAAACACCTTATATTTTATAACCATAAAATTTGATTTATTTTTTAAGAGGATTGTATGAACAATCCTATTGTAAAAACTCATAAGAAAAATGTATTTGGCAAAAGAAAGAAACTCTTGAAAGAAAGTTTTTCCAAGGAGATAAATCAAAATTATTACATTTGCGCAACTTATTAGCAGCCATACTTATAAACGTAATTTAAATTTAATCATTGCTTAAAGTTAGCTCTGTCGCTGTTTGTCATTACCCAGCGGTAAGAGACAGCAATAGTTTAAGGCCATAAGATGTTGTCTACCCAGTGACGGCCTGCATAACACACACTTGTCTTAGCTCTACGCAAAAGGCAGTTTGATCACTCACACCTTAACACCAGTCTGTCGCCTCGGCTTCACACATCAGTACGAAAATACGGCTTTTGTTAGCCAATGAGAACGACGCATCACTCATTTCAACCAATGAAAACTAACCAAAGTGTCTTCATCACTCGTCAAAAATGTCAAATCATCGTACTAAAAATGATTAGTTAACATATCAGCCAATCAAAATGCCAGAGATCACATCACACGCATTTCAGCCAATGAGAGCTCTGTGCTATGAAATACAGAGTTTTAGTTGTAATAGAGCTCTCTGTGAAGGCCTCATCCAGGGAAGTATTATCACCATGCCTATTTCTGCCGTGAAGCAGCATTGCTGTGTTTCGGTTTGAAGGGTGTGGGTGTCGGTGAAATTACTGGCACGTGAGGCTGAATATCTGTATGCCTCAAGTTGATGGACGCAGGGCAGTGCATCGTAGGGCACGTTCCTGACCTACGGGGCAATGCATTGTTATAGGCGATGGTTACCACTTAACATCAGGTGGGCCATATGCTTGTTCCATCAGCTAGTTGGATAAATACTATATTCTACTCATCAACTCACCAGCACGAATCTACAGAATGATAAAAGACAGAAATTACAGCATTGAAATACATACTGTGTCTAACAAAAATATTTCTGGGGAAAATATGCATCAGTGATCAAAAAAAAAATGATTGAGACATTGAATCTTGTATCTTACGCATTCCTTACCATACCAGTAGATTTGTATCAGAATTGCTCTCTGAATCTCAAGATCGGTATTCCGAAAATTATGTTCAGTTAAAAACTGCCAAGATTTATACATACTTGAAAAATGTTTTGTAATACGATCCTTAGACTCGGAACAAATTGATAAGATAATACCCAATCACGTAGATATCACCTTTTAGAGATTTCTAGTATATTTCCTTTGATACTTTCTTAGAACCTATCCCATAATGCTATCAAAATTAATTCCAAAATAACAAAGCACGCCTCACAACCTCATAGCTAAATTGCGTAAGATACAATAACTCGAATACTATATCAGATTGCCGAGTACTAAAGCGGGCTAGCGCGTCGCTCAGCCTTCGCTTGCCTCGCGGCCGGCCGCCGCCCGTCGGCGTCGATAGTTCCTTCTTCAACCTCACTCCGCCCAGCGCTGAGGCCATCACGCCCACTACCGACAAACCCGTCATTGAGACCGTCGAGCAATCCGTCATAGTCGAAGCTAAACTACCAGAAACGATAGCGGAAAATACTGACAACGCAGTAGAAGCAGATAAAATAGAAATTCCAAATACAGAAAGAGTGATCCCAGTTGATGTGGAAAAGGTGGAAGAGAGTGTCACGAATGGAGTGGATCCGTTCGTAAAAGCCGAGCGACCAGACTTTAACCCCAACCCCCATTCGTGAGTAGTCGCGACGTATGACACACACACTCACGCGTGGTCCACCTGTGTACATGTTGTAGTGAGGTTTTACACTGATACCTACTGTGCCCTACTCATGAACTTGGACAATGCACATAAAAACATAACATGCGGTTAGTTTCCAATGGAGATGTCTAGGCGCCATTTTGTGTCGTCATCTCTTACTTACTTCATACACAAAAGAGAGATAGCGATACAAAATGGCGTGCTTGTGACCAGTCGCCATATTGAAACGCCATGTTGTTTGAATAAAATAAGCAGTAAATATTAAAATGCATTGCCCAAGTTCACACCCAGACCCGTAATGTGTCGGCCCCCAACATACATACACCATGAGCGATGTATTTGAGAGTATTTTCTTCCATTACAGTACGGAAAGACCTAACTCTGCGACTCCAATTCAGATTCTTTAACAACCTGCCAAAGGGGGCCCGTAGCCAATAATTTCGAGGTATCCAGTTAGCCACAGCGTGGTACAATGTTAGCACGGCAGTTAACATTCTTCGCTTAGCTTAATGTAACGTCGATTTGGTTGGCAGACTAAAAGGAGTGCAGTTTTATACTTTTGACTTGGTCCCTGTCCAACTCGGGATTTTTAGTAATACAGGTAGACTGCTGTTTAGTATAACCAATTCTATTTTACCTACATTAATATGCCAATCCCGTGAAATATACCTACCTCTAGAAACCCCAGCTCATGATAATAAAATATATTGTATATTTTTAGAAAACCTCGCAATAGTAGCTTACAATTTATAAAACTGCACGTAATCAAATAAACAGTTTCTAATTTCTATATGCCACTTCCCCCTGCTTCAGTCGCATGGATTTAGTGGTATATTACTATAATAACATTCACACTCTAAGCGATAATATATTTACTCTAAAAAAACCTCAGCTATGTACTCAAATACCTAAACTTCGAACATACACTAATACAATTTTATTCTTTTTTATTACCTTGACATGATTTTAATATAACATTTAATTTTTAGCCGAGAGGGGAGCATAACAAATGATAATTAGTTGAAACGATCGCGATCATCGGTAAAATTGCAGTTTTTTTGCCGATATTTTTCGGAAAATAACGGTTTTTCTCCGCTCAGTGGCTTCTGCTAACGATAGTGCCGCTTAGAGCTATACACAGCTGTGGGGTTCCAACTTAGACGGAATGCAGTCTGTTGCATTAACTCACCGATTTATATACTAAAGACCCATTTAACTGATAAGTATTGTATAGCCAACTTTACATACAGTGTATCGTATTCAACTAAAAATGTTATACTAAAAAAACAGTAAATCACTGTGAAAAAAATGTCTTGGCTAGTCCAAAGCAAGATACCACCGCTGAAAAACGACTTCTGTGTCAAAGCCAGTGCATTATACTCACTGGCACAAGAATTTTCCTCATCGTAAATATTGGTTCTGGAACTTTCTTCAAGACTAGTATTGTACGCTAGATCGTTCGTTTTGACTAAACTTCGCATTAGATACTACTGTGTAAAGTTCAAAGGCTATTCAACGTTTATTTACAAACGGTTTGATTCCAGTAACGTACCAAACCTATGACTGTTAGCTTCGTTATCCAGTATCTGGCCTAAACAAAATTACTTAGGAAATACACCAAAAGTGCGGCGCGAGCAACTAGTATGGCTCACATGCCGCCATACCGCGTTTCGCCACTTTCGGTGTTAGGAATTGCACTACTGTGAGACAAAATCAATTAGACTGTTACAGTAAAATTTCATATTTAATAAATACTCTGTAGGGTTTGAAGGTCGTGGTTTGGTACGACTTGAAGTCTCACCTTTAAAAGGGAAAAATAAATCTAACTAACTGTAGGCATGGCGTGATATGACCTAACCGAATGTTTGAATGACCGTGTCAGCACTAAGCACCTAACGAGTGAGCATGATCTGATGTGATTTCATAACCAAAGCGTGTTTTGTTATTTTGTTTCCTATTGCATTTATTATATTCCTATTGTACCTTTATATTTTTCAACTGATATTCACTATACTTTTTTAAGCCGATATTAAAGAAATTAGGTCTAATTTCCCTCTAATTATATTGAATTTGAATCAGGATTTTAAATTACATTTTAAATTTTAATTCTGTTTTCGAAATTGCACTTTTCCATATTGATAGTGCCAACGTATCTGTTCTGCCGATAGAGGCGCCACTGTCGCAAATTGTGAAACAAAAGATACCAACTGACAGCGAGACGAAATGAAACAGTATCATTTTGTTAAACTAAAAGTTATAGTGAATATCAGTGGTTGAGATTGTATGTATATAAAAGTGTGTCATTGTATCCGTGTGTGTATTCCAGTACGCCAGCAGCGCCGGAGCCAGACCAGCGCTTAGACCCTTAATCTACGCATGTGGTGAGTTTACAAACACTATGAAACATAGCAAATGTTCTTAGAACTCTTAGAATTGAAAAATTATTTAAAATAAAGATGACAGTTTGTATTTAAAATCTCTGGCCCTTGATGAACGGCTTTTTTGGCTTTTTCATGCGTTTTTGAAATGAAAACTTGTTGGGTTTGAGCTATGTGAGGTGGGAAATTTCCAGTTTTCACTTTTGTCGGCATTCTCATAGTGTCACGATTTTTTTTATGAACGTCCAGTATTATCACAAACATTTTGGTTCAAGAATCAAGTTTAGTACTGCATTTAATTTCTAGAAAACGCTTTTCTTTCACAGCAATTCCATCGAAGAACCATGTCTAATTCATTTTACTCAGCTATGTTCATAGGTACAACGCATCATTCATATACATGCAATTATAATTATGGTCGTAAGTAAGCACGATGTACCCACTTGTGTGCATGTTGGTTCATGGAACCAATCAATGTTGATATGCACCTTGCAGATATTATGAGATGTCCTTTGTGTATTGTGCATTTATGTCCCATTCCGATTTCCTACACTTTCAGTACATATTTCGTTTATAAAATATAGAAGACTGATAGTTTTTCGTGTATGTTTGAAAAGAGCTACAGCAACGAATTTTCTAGAGACTTCTGTTTACTTTTGGTCAATTAGCAGAAAATAAAATATTCGTTATTTATTTTTGCAACGTCAGTTCATCAGTTTCCAATTTTTCTGCAAGTAGTGCCACCATTTTGTAATTTTGAATATAATATTCATCAATAATTTTGAATATAGTGTTTATCATTATTATCATTTTAGTGCGTTTAATTCAGATGACACTATTGAAATTTATTTTGCACTCCAAACCTAAGAAGTCTAAAGTTTTAAAGGTAACATATCAGTCGGCGGATAACTACAGGGTTTCGTAAGTAAGACAATGGGTAAAAATTCATAATCATTTAGAATACTATTGTGGATTTAATTGTAACTACAAGATTCACGTCCAATCTGCGTCATAACAGCTATTGTCTGGGTTTTGTAACAGCACTTTTTCCAGGTTGTCGCATTCGTCGCGTGTCGAAGTTCGTCCGCAGCCGCAGCTACGTGGTGGGCTGGATTCCGTGAGCGGCCGCGTCCGACACGCTACCGGCCCGCGCCCGCTACGCACCCGGCCCGCACCCGCTACGCACCCGGCCCGCACCCGTCACGCACCCGGCCCGCGCCCGCCACGCGCCTGCAACGCTCGCGCCTCGCTGGCATCCTCTGTCCTGTCTTTGTTGTTGCGTGTTTGTTAAGCTTTATACGATGACATAAAATATAGGAGTCTTTCTGTACCCGAAGTCGGAGTTTTGCTACCACATTTCGCCTACCAAATGTTGTTTTCGTGTGAGCACGTCTCTCTCTTTTGTATGAAAAATTTATGAGATAACAACTCGTTTCTATGTAACGTATTTTTGCTGTCTCATCTTTTCTCCGTACAATAGAAAGAGACGAACGAAACGAAAACAACATTTCGTAGACGAAAGGTTGGTAAATGAAGTGGGACTTGCCCTTCAGATCCGTATACATGATAACAAAAATAAAGTAAACGCCTCAAATAAAATAGTTAGCAGACAGCTTTACGAGAGTTGTGTATGTTAGATAACTATTAGCTAATATATCAAACTACCCGCAACACTACAAAAGTTGTTGGCGGCTGGAATTGACGACGTTTGGAGCATCCATCGTTACTTTCAAGCCAGCAATTTCGCTCCTAGAAAACGGAAGATTTCTGGAATAGAAAATGCGTGTTTTAGTTTAAAAGTGTAGGTATCTCGGTTGTTTGGATTTAAATTGTATTGCAATGCATAATGCGATTGTATTCAATTAAGATCTAGAAACGAGTGTCTTATTGCTGATCTAACCTAGCCTTGAAGCTGTCAAGATATCAGACTTAAAATTTTCTAGTATTGTTTTTGGATGGATCTAGGGGAGACAAGAGGTTAGAATGTGCAAAAAAGGAAATTTAGGACATGACACATACATACCTTGACAGTACGGTATCCCAGAACAGACTAGTAAGTAATTTTAGAATTTTCATAAAAATAATTTTAATAGTTTCAACATTTATAAATGTAGGTAATACTGCTAGCTTTGTGCCTTATATTATTAATAATTTATAACAAATCACACAACAACAAAGACCCCTTTTTAGACAGAAAATTGAGCGCTTGATTGAGTGGATGTGAAACCAAGAGTTGTGATTCTATCCAAAACAGCATTATACACTTAGAGTCCGCGCATGATAACTCTGCTCGCGACAGATGGCGGAAAACATGAAAAAAGTGGACTGGAAATATATCTTACGATCACAAACTTGAATGGGGAAATTGAACTTGATTTTCGTTTCATATTTGTCTTTGGGAAACTATTTAAAGGGCAGTTTTTTTACATTTTAGCCATCTGTCACGTGCAGAGCTATCTTTCGCGGGGTCTACCTTTGATTTAAAACGGAGGTCAGTGAAATACGTAAACTTTCTATCCACTAGATAGATGGCAGGACCATCGCTAAGGATGAATTACAAGAATGGTAGAATCACAACTTTTGCCTATAAATGGTGTGTGCTGAGCGTTTTATTATTAATTCTTACTCTAGTGTGCTAATAAAATATATTAATTCTAATAAGTTAATAAATTGTAATATATTTTATAGATGTCGACATTCCATTAATGCGAAACATGCTTCTCTCTCTATCTTCGTTTGACCAAAATTACTAATTATTTTGACGTAAATAATAATTGTTTTTACTAATAAACTTTGACTGAGGAAAGCTAATGACAAGGTCTGCGTGCCTAAAACTAGCGTGTTTATGTATTTTTTCCGAAAATAAATATACCAGGACCTTACATAACCTGTACACGAATATTTGATTGTAAATTTATTAAACTTAAACTAAGGGAAGTCATGTTCTGCGTCAATGGAGAGTTATTTTTAACTTTATTTTTTTCAACAAAGCACTAGGTTTTTACAATGTATCTTCTACGGTAGACTTCTTAACCTTTGAAAACCCACCATCTCCTCTGGGAGTAAAGACAATAGAAAATCTATTATCTGGTATCCCGGTATTTTAAAGGTTAGCGTCCATATTTATAGGTCTTTTAACATTTTATACAGCACTCCAAAAGCTAAACTAAATTCATCGTTTAAGTACTAATTGTTATCTTTTCCTTTAGTATTTGGTAAAGATGGCAACTTATTCAGTTGAATTTAGTTAAGTTTATGAAAAATCTGCACAAAAATTATGTCATCAATGATGCTAATTGTTTTGTTTCAGTATCAGTTTGACCGCACTAAAAATGTTGCCGTCTCTTTCTTGTTAACTAAAACAACAAAGACAGCTATAGTTTTAGCACTGGCCAAGTTGGTGTAAAAAACAACAACAGAGTAGGTAAAACGTTGCCGTCTCTTTCTTGTTAACTAAAACAACAAAGACAGCTATAGTTTTAGCGTTGGCCAAGTTGGTGTAAGAAACAACAACAATACATCAATTACTTTAGATTTTTTTTTATATTTGAGTAGTGTCATGTAAACGCATTGAAGGCTTATTATGTAGTGGACTAGCTTTCGAAGGAAGAACCTTTTGCTTTCTTGAAACAAAAATGCTTATGTTTAAATGTAACTTTATGTATATTTGATAGAATCTACTGGAGGAACTATTTCTAAGTGTCCGTAACATTGTGATAAAACATCATGTTTTTTCCATTAAAACCGCTTCGACTTTCGTATTTTAGTTTCAATAAGAGTTTATTTGTATATGAATTTAGATTTTTAAATTGTAAAATTTTATTGTGACAATTATGAAATTTTATATAATATAAAAAATATTTTATCGATAGATTTATTTATGTTGGTTGAAATAATGGTTCGGAAGCATTTTGTTCAACGAAAACATTTGGAGTCGCAGTGATGTAGTTTGTGACAACTGTAAAAATTTAATAAAGTACATAAACATTTAACTCTGATTTTTATTTAAATTTTATTTACTCAATTCTTTCCGACAACACGGAAGGATAAATAGAATACGAAGGTAAAAATAATGGGTGCGGTGCGTAATAAGAGAATGGAAGAAAAAAGACTCAGGCTGATCCCACTTAGCAGGAAAATGATTTCATTATTTTTTTTTCTTCCAGGAAAATGATTGAATCCATCAAATAAATAAATATTGTGGACATACCTAGAATATAATATGACACCCAGACAGATAACAAACATCTGTGTTCACCACACAAATATTTTGTTCTCGGTGGGGATCGAACCCACGACCTACGGCGCTGAAGCCAGAACTACTACCAACTGAGGCATAAATAGTAAAACCCACTGCTCAACAAGGTGTCATATACTTTGATAGAAGGGAATTACTTGGTTTAGAGACAACACACTTTAGAACTAAATTTATATTTATTGTCAAGTATTGGAAGACATACAGATACTATATAACTACAACAACCGCAAACATGAAATAAAAACAAAAACTTTATGTGAGAAATTATATTCCAGTACCCCAAGTCCCACTGCAATTACAATATTTCGTTACCAAATGTTGTTTTCGTTTCGCCTATTTGTCTCTGTCTATTGTATGGAGAAAAGATGAGACAACAACTCTAACTACGTAATGTATTTTTGCCGTCTCATATTTTCTCCATACAATAGATAGAGACAAATAGGCGAAACGAAAACAACATTTGGTAACGAAATGTGGTTGCCAAACTCCGACTTCGGGTACTGCTATACAAAAAGTAAAAAATAAGCTATTGAGATTAATAATTATTATAAGAAATGTACCTAAGAATTTTTATTGTCATTGGTATTGGCTCGTAATATCAAACGTGATAAGTACATTTAGGCCTTAGGATTCAAAAGCTCTTATTTTGGAATGTGAAAGATAATTTAAACATCTATACATGCATATACATATTTCAAAAGTGGATATAGCTACATCGACCAAGCGTTATCAAAAAAAATTGCAGACAATATTGCAAGACGTGCCGCAAATACGTCGGTTTAGTCTAAGCTAAACCTAAGCTTAAATAAGCTAAGCTGATTCGATGAATTATGACTTACCGTACCGACTTACGAGTACCACAAGTCGGAGTTTTGCTACCACATATCGTCTATAAAATGTTGTTTTCGAGCACGTCTCTTTTGTATGGAAAATTGATGAGCCAACAACTCGTTTCGATCGTTTCTACGAGCGAAATGTTGTAAATGAAGTGATATGTTGTTTTCGTTTCGCCTATTTGTCTCTGTCTATTGTAATTGGAAAAGATGAGACAGCAACAATACTTTACGAAGAAAAAATCGAAACGAGTTGTCATCAATTTCAAAAACAACATTTGGTAGACGAAATGTGGTAGCACAACTCCGACTTCGAGTACTGTAGTTGAGGAAAAAGGCAATATGTAATTATTTGAAAGTAAACAGATGTCAATTAACAAGTTATAGTACAGTGTTGGTTTGGAACACTACTATTTGTATTATTAGGCAAATTGAATAAATCCTATGGCACTCAACAATTTATACAAAAACAAATAAAAAGTATTAAGTACTTTTAAAGCCAAGATTCAAGAAATACTTATAAAAATTAGGTTGAAATCACTTAGTACCTGTCTAGGTATTTATTAAAATAATATTGCAAAATAAAAATCCTTCAAGCAGCTTACTAAATATATTATTTTAACTTGTTTTGATTTAAGTATAATTTAATTTAAACATTATCTATTAGTTAATTTTAACGAGCATAGAAGAGATCATTTCAAAATTTATTTAAGCCTCGCTCACTTTTTTTTAACAATATCAAGAGATTTACCAATAAGTTCTACAAAATGGTAGCTTTACTACAAAACACTTTCCCGCTCATTCATAATGCCGGACACTTTTTAGCGGCTCGCTAAAAGTATCTTGTGTGTCAATTTTATATCAACAAATATGGCAACAGACGCGTTTGTCACATCCTTTGATCATATTGTTAAGAATACGGGCCATTTTCTGACGCCTCTTCTTATGACACCAGCATAAAACGGACATTGGCAGAACCACTGTACCTACTTGATGCATCGTAAAGAGCAAGTATCTCTAACTAAGTGGATTCAAACACTTTCTACGACTATGAATAAATTTTTGGTCGTTCTCATTATTAAAACTAATACATATTAAAAAAGTGAGCGACGTTGCTAAAGCAAAAAACAACTGAAAAATATTGTCAAAGTATAAAAATAATAAAATTGATATTACATTTTTAAAGAATGATATTTTCTCACGTTCACTTATAAATAACTTAACAAAGTACTTAAAACAAAATAAGTACATAACATTTTAATCCAAATAAGCGTTATAGACGTTTCGAAGCTCACACGATTTTTTTTACATTTACTTTTTTTGCAACTATATTGACACCACAGATATAGATTTAACTAGATAGCACATTGCATGCGAACCAAGCGTGCCATACTTTTTTTTTATAAAATGACACTAAGATCACACTACCAGCGTAAAATTGACAGCGAGCATTGGACAACTGTGTGTTTTGCACTCACTGAAGGGTAAATAATGGCACGAAAAGAAAGCAACTCAGAAGAAGCGAGGACAAGACAGGGCTCAGGGAGCTGAATAATTCTTATCCTTCCACATCCACAGCTGTCACCGTCCGGCCCACTGGAACATTGATGCCACCAACCTAAGGTCTTACTCCGGTATTTTAAGGAGTTGGGCTAGCTGGGGTGAGGTTAGCAGGGGGACAATGCACAATACACCCCCATCGCGGGACGTGAGTGCAGACCTTATTCCTCCTAATCAAATTAGAATTAGAAAGTAACTTGCGGTATCTAGTTCATCTATATCTGTGACTAACACCATTATAACATGGAATAAAAAATGTTAATGATTATTTGATCGAACAAGCTGTCAAATCATATTAGAATAAAAATAATACCTATACTAAATATTATGGCGATACTTTGAAATACTTGAGAGGTATTTTCGCGAAATGTAAAACTAATGACCAGTTAGCACATCGTAGGTCCGTATTCCGGAAGTTTACAAATTATGAACCGAAAATCGTAATGGAATGATGCTACCTATTTCATCCACAATTTCCGATACGAACAAATATTTTAGTGAAACGATTTATAATCAGTAAAAAAAATAACAATGGGTAACAAACATTGCACCTACAAATTAGGAACCCGCCACATATTTGGAACCCTCAACCTGGAGTTTATTCTTCTTCTTATCGTGTCACTGATTCTTTCAAACCAGTATGGTTAAAGGATTTCAAGTGTCCCTCAGAGAGGCTCCTTTCGTGCACTCGAAACATGTTTTAGAATTTTTTAGATTCTACGACATGCCGGTTTCCTAACGATGTTTTCCTTCACCGTTTGAGAGTACTTATGTCTAATGTTTATTTATTTTTCGGAGTTTGGGGAGTGATGAAAAACGGACCAACGTTCAAATCAAATCTAACACCTCAATCCGGCGTGCGTCGCATCGCATTTTACAATGTAAGTTTTAAATAAACATTTTTTATAAGACTACGTTCACTGGTTGACTCTCGAAGGACTGCTTGAAGAATGCTCGAGTCTGAAGCATCGATTGTTTTAAAATTTTTCGTTGAAAACTATCAAAAAAATCGGTTGTCTGTAAAGTCGGTTTACTGACGATAGTTGAACGTGACAGCATCATACAGCTGTCCACGCCGACACATCGCTCACTCAAGTAGGAGAGAGACAGATGTCGAACGCTGCCGAACGCGGAGGCCGATTGTACCTCTTTGTCGCTCGTTCCGCACTCTCGCTTGGACTTCAAGCCTTATATGGAACGCCACAGAGCGAGGTAACGCCGCATGAGTCATGTTTTTTCGTGCGAGCAGCCGGCTCCAACCGCTGCGCAACCGTAGACACTTTTGTTGCCGGCAACAAAACACCCACTACCACACCATCACAGGGAACCGTAGTTGCTGTGTCCATTGCATATGTAAAACTGTGTCCGGTGATTGGACACAGTTTTACAAATGCGCAGAGAGAGAATGATTTAATACTGATTCTATAGAAATTAAATAACGATAGCTTGTGTATGACACCAGACTCAAGTGTCCACGTTTGCGCCCTGCCTTAAAGTTGCGAATTGTATACAATTTGGTACACCCATCGCAATCTTATTTTTGAACTGTAAACTACGTCAAACTACAGAATTCTAAAATGCGATTCGACGCTCTCCGTCAATCGGTATTCGTTGTTTAAAGAGTGTCAGCACTGAGGTCATTGATCTTGGTCTCCCGCCTCCAATTCAATAGCTCGTCTAGTAGTGCTTCTAAGTGTGGGTTACCCCCGAGTCGCGCCACCTGCAAAAAAAAAACATTTTTTTTCAGGTATTTCTTTTCTAAAGTTTCTTCCAACGGGTCCCAAATGGTCAGTTAGTAATCATTTGGCTCTTGCCTACACCAATCATAAGTACAGCTTAGCAATATAGCCTTCGGTTTAAAATGTTATTTTTCTTTAATTAAGAGATTTTCTTGACCAACAAGAGCAACAAAACGTACCAAGAACATGGCGGGCGGACCGACATGACATGACATGAAGTAGAAGAAATGCCAACTAACGCTGTCAATTAGCATGACATTGACTGGCCTCTCGGCTGAGTCGGTTGGTTGGTTGGTTCGCCGTAGGTCGTGGGTTCGATCCCCACCGAGAACAAATATTTGTGTTGTGAACACAGATGTTTGTTCTCTGTCTGGGTGTTATATTGTATTCTAAATATGTATTTACAATAAAAAAATATATAATTATTATATCAGCTATCTGGTTCCCATAACACAAGCTCAGCTTAATTTGGGGCTAGATAGTGTTGTGTGGATTGTCCAAAATATTTATTTATTTATTTATTGACACTTATTTGTGTCAGTCACTACGTTAAAACTGACAAATAACATGACACTGATACTTATCTGTGCCAGTCACGGCGGTAAAACTGCCATGGCGGCGCCTTTTGATACTCACCACACCACTACAAAGAACCAACCAATATTGAACATTGATGTACAACGTACTTATTTGTGGTAACCTTAATTATTAACCGCAGTTGTCTTAAAGTGTACATATACCTAGCGCATTATTAAACCTCTCTTTTAGAGAGAGATAGTGTCTCCATAACCATTCTTCATAGTATTTCATAATATTTACCTCTCTCCTCGCCTCGTCGTCCAGAGAGATGAGTATCTCGCACGTATATCGGAAGCTGCCGAGACGCTCTAGTAAAGAGATACAGTATCTCTTCACTTCCACGTCGCGAGTGCGCTGCCGTAAGATATCTGTAGCCTAGCTCAGGATATTATTAATTAATTTGGCTACCCTATTTCAAAATATTTATTTCAAAACTTTTCTTATTTACTTATTTATACAATGTGTTACAATAAACCCCGTAAAAATTATCAAAGCCAAAAATGTTGCCAACCCTAGTAAGCTTTTATGTCAGGGAACCAGATTATTTAACAGAAAGACCGACGTACCTATTTTACCTAATAATTGTCTAGGTACTTTAGTTTAGTAACTTTTTTAAAGCGACGTGCGATGGCGATCAATGAAGCGCTGTCAAATATGACAGCGATATTTTTTGTAACATCCTGTATATCTGGTCAATGCTCCTAAATGACCAAGGAAAATATTGTAGGTACAGGTATTTATAAAGATTTTATAGTTTTAGTATGTTGCAAAAAAAATATTTTCATTTTATTTCTTGAATTTTTAAGGCTTATTTTAATAAGCTTTTTAATTCATAAAAGGATACGTAGTACTTGATTATCGCCCTCCTGGTTCCTAATGGCATGTAGCACTGGAAAGCTGAACTTGCCTTCCGTCAGATCTTCGCAAAAACTCTTGTTTTCTGTGTACTGTAATTAAAACTCTATCATTAATTATATCATTGACTGGCCTCTCAGCTCAGTTGGTAGTAACTCTGCCTTCTGCGCCGCAGGTCGTGGGTTCGATTCCCACCGAGAACTAATATTTGTGTGGTGAACGCACATGTTTGTTCTCTGTCTGGGTCTTCTATTTTACTCTAAGTACGTTATTTACAAAAAAAATGTGCATATAAGTATTATATTAGTTGTCTAGTTCCCATAGTACTCTGCTTAAGAGTTTTGCAATGAAAAAAGTGTGTAAAATGCGATTGGTGTTTATTTCATTTGAGGTAAGTAATTTAAAATAAAAACTGTTCAGGAACCTAGATAAATACTATACGAATACAGTTATTACAATAATATAGTGAAAATCTGCTTAAATTAGTAATCATTTTGGTATTACGTTTTTATGAAAACTCGCCCTCCGCCGGCCCCTTAAGAGGGTACAACACAGGCGACTCTCCATACAAACGTAGTCCCCTATTTCCTCCCTGGATAATGTCTCTAAGAGTAACCATTTTGTCTCATAAAATCCAGATCTGCTACGTGGAAAACATACGAGCACGTATATAGCAGATCTGGATTTTATGAGACAAAATGGTTACCTACTCTAGAGGCATTATCCAGGGAGGAAATAGGGGACTACGTTTGTATGGAGAGTCGCCTGTGTGATTCCCTCTTAATTTAGGGCTAGATAGTGGTGTGTGTCGATTGTTCACAATATTAATACATCTATTTTAAGCCGCGGGCGGCCGCTAGTTATTTATATACAGGGTGGTTTTTTGAGTAAGGCGATGATGGCCAAGTCTGCAACAACAAGAGTTAGGCAAAAGTCGTGAAAGGAATCATACCTCTTGCAAGTTTAGATTGCAATAGTCGTCTCGAATCTGGAAGTACAGGCCTAGGATAGCAGATAGCTTGCTGAAGTCCGACTTATTGTCGCTGAACAGCTGCATCAGACGGATGGCCAGCATAAACAGACCTCCCGTCTCTGAAACAAGGTAAAAAATGTATAAAGGCCTGCGCACACCTAGGTCACTGGCGATTGCGATCAGTGAAACGCTGTCAAATATCTCTGTAGCGCTCGCTACGTTCAGGATTCTACTCTAGGACCCCTCGCTACGCTCGGTATACTACTCTAGAATCCTTCACTTCGCTCTGGATTCAAAAAATCGATCTCGCCCTAAATATATTATTTTGGTCTCTTATAACACAATCTACTAGTTTGCTTGCAGAATGGTACATTTAAAAATTAAATATAGGTAGATATAGATTCACACACTTCGCCAGAAAACCAATAAAGAAAACAGGTACATAGGTACAGGTATGTAGGAACCGGCCTACCCGTGAATACACATCAACTCATTTATTTTAGATGGCAAGGAGGGCACGTTCTTTATGTGCGTGACCTACGTGGCAACGCTTTGTTATAGGCGATGGTTACCACTTAACATCACATGGGCCATACGCATGTGTATAAGCTTATTTAAATAAAAAGTAGCCAAGTGCGAGTCGGACTCGCCCATGAAGGGTTCCGTAGCATCAAGTAACATAATATAAAGGTAAATTGCGTCATTTCGTAATTGTGTGTAGTTCGTCGAAAGGTAAATTGCAGTTTACGATTTATGACGTATAAAAAAAAAACTACTGACTAGATCTCGTTCAAACCAAATATCGTTAAAAGTTTGCTTAGTAATGTACAACATATATTTTTTTTAGTTTTATCATTCTCTTATTTTAGAAGTTAGAGGGGGGGGACCAACTTTTTTCCACTTTGGAAGTGTCTCTCGCGCAAACTATTCAGTTTAGAAAAAAAACTATATTACAAACCTCAACATCATTTTTGAAGACCTATTCACACGTATGGGTTTGATGAAAAAAAAAAAATTGAGTTTCAGTTTCAAGTATGGGGACCCCCGAAATTTATAGTTTTTTTTTATATTTTTATGCAAAATTCTTAATGCGGTTCACAGAATACATCTACTCGCCAAGTTTCATCAGTCTAGCTCTTACGGTTTCGGAGAAAAATGGCTGTGACATACGGACGGACAGACAGACAGACAGACAGACAGACATGACGAATCTATAAGGGTTCCGTTTTTGCCATTTGGCTACGGAACCCTAAAAAGAACGAAGACTTGGGACACCCACTCGATGGACCGACGACATTGTTAAACTCGAGGTAAATTAGTGGATGGAGAGAGCTTTAAATTGTTCTTCCTGGAAATATATACCATGAGTCCAGGGTCGTTATTCGCTATAACCAAACCACGCGCGTTACGTGAACACGTTAAGACATCGGCTTAGCAATCGCAAAATTTTGAACGAATCATGTGAAATAACCAAAACATCAAACGTGGGGCATAGACAACTAGTCTTGTGGCATACAGAATACCACTTCTTTTCGATTCCACCCCAAGGCGCGATTGCGTTTAGATCACGTTGTGAAGTCACACGTTTTGGGCACGGAATCTCCAATATAATAAGGCCCCAGTAGTGGACCCCTTCAGGCTGATGATGATGATGATAGCATAGCACTCTTGACTTACTCTTGACCGTCATCTCTTTATACTCCTCTTCGGAAGGGCACGTGAAGTTGTCTCGCCAGTAGATCTCCATGCCCTGCCCCCGATGTAACTCCAGCAATTGTTCTGTGTACACTTGTGTAGCCTGCAACCGTCATATTCGTGTTATTAGTTGGTGCCAATAATTAGTTGGCCGCTGAGAGAGCAATGGTGATTTAGCTGTAGCGGCCCTGCCTTCCGATCGAAGTTCGTGGGTTCTGTTCTTCGTGCTCCAATTAGTTTTTCTGTCCGAAAATGTATGTGCACTATGCCAGTGATCTCAAATGGTGAAGGAAAACATTGTGAGGAAACCGGCATGTCGTAGAACCTAAAAAGTTCGAAAACAAATGTCAGGTGTCACGCAAAAAGGGCCCGCCAGCGGCCTACTTGCTAAAAGAATTTGCCGGATTTTTATTTTTTGGCCTTGCTTCGTCCAATCGTCACCTTACGTGGTCGGCAAAGAAAGAAAGAAAATAAATTTATTTGACACTAGCTGGCGCCCGCGGCTTCGCTCGCCCCGTTCTAGTTCTCGTTAAAAAAATCCGAGCATTTTCATATTTATTCACCTTTTAAACCTTCTCTTGACTTCCACGAATAATTCAAGACCAAAATTAGCCAAATCGGTCCAGCCGTTCTCGAGTTTTAGTGAGACTAACGAACAGCAATTCATTTTCATAACGCTTTTATTAGCTTCACCTGTATTATGTATGTATGTATGTATGTATGTAACCGACCCCTTTGAGCTCGATTTTGTCCTACTTTGAACGATCAGATTTTATTCAAACTTTGCAAACCTGTCAAAGGTCGATGACAATGCAATAATATGAAAAAAAAAATGAAAAAAAATAAAAAAAACCTACTTTGAACTTAGTTTTTTAAACTATAATTTATTATATATAAGAAGAATACATAGATAGGTGTATACGTTAATAATAGACAATGGTAGATAAAATATGCCAAATAGGCCCCGACTTAGCTATTTGATGCTTGGCAAGGCAAAGGTTCAGTTGTGACTATCTCAAGCCTTACAGCTCTTTACAGCCGTGTCAACACGAAGCACATTTTAGTAGCGATGATTTTGGCTTGGGTGCTACTATCCAACGATTTAGATGAAATTAGGAATATTGTATCTTACTTTTATCAACCAAAAGTATCAGTAACCGGATAGAAAGAGAATATAGTAATTAAGAGAAAATAATATTGATGTAGGCTAAAACCGGCATACAAGCAAAATTACGGACAGCACCTAGTTTAAGATTCTTCAAGGTTCATTCATAAGATGTACTGTGTTGGTAGTGTCTATTCTATTCCAAGGTGTTGATGACAGTATAATACGTGCCCAGGTTAGCAAGTACTTTTAATTTCATTGAATGAATTCATAGAATAATGACACCGACTGCCATAATTCTATGAATTTGGGAAAGTATCTATGGAGTCGTGAATCTATTCAAGGCCTGTATTCAAAAAGAGTTGAGGCATAGTCATAGTCACGTTGAAACTTTTCAATCGAGAACTGGTAGAAAATCTATGTGAAGCATACATTTTCTACCAGGCTCGACTCGGACCCAAGCGTTTTTTCTGCATATGGGCCTAAGTTTTGATAGACAAACAACATTTTATTGCATACAAAGAAATTAAAAACTGACCTACTAACATATTGACTAATAAATATTGAGTACAATGGACGAAATGTAATATTTGTACGTGTACCTCTGATTATGCACCTAGAATCACCTAGCTTTAAGTCGGTTCAAAGTGTTCCTTGTGTTCCTATTGAATAAATACACTTTTGATTTTATTTATTATGTGGTTGGCATTAAAAATCAATTCCCGATGTTGTTGAGTCAGGATTCCTATGTATTTGTAGGTGGAGTTAGGCGAGTTAGTAAAGAGAGTAATAGTTCAACTTCTACTATTATTTATTCAGTGGCATAGGATAAAAGGACACATAATGCACGCATGTTATGAATAAAGCATTCATATTTGAATGAATAGGTACATGAATTATTCTGTCGTACCTACAGGTCACTAGAACAGATAAGGATTCAGAATAGATTATATGCCTTTGTGTAGAGCTTTTGTTGTTTTCTAGAGTACCGGTGACCTAGTGGGAGCGACCCCGCCTTCTGATCATACGGTCGTGGGTTCGAACCAATCGTGCATAAGCAATGGTAAAAAGAGAAAAACATCGTGATGAACCAAGTAATTCTATAACACATAAACAGTGAAAAACGTGAACTTGCGCCAAATGATAGATACCCAGACTCGGTCAAAAGATTTGGTCCCTATGTACTTGTAAACGACTAAGAAATCTACGAAGATGTCTATATACCGTACTGCAGTCGTAAATCTATTTTGTTTTTTTTTTGACGTGACAACGTCTTATATTTCGATGGAGCCGGCTGCACCCACGAAAATACATGACTCATGCGGCGTTACCTCGCTCTGAGGCATTCCATTTAGGGCTTGAAGTACAAGCGAGAGCGCGGAACGAGCGACAAAGAGGCACAATCAGCCTCCGCGTTCGACATCTGTCTCTCTCCTACTTGAGTGAGCGATGCGTCCGCGAGGACAGCTGTATGACATTGTCTCGTTCAACTATTGTCAGTAAACCGACTTTACAGACAACCGATTTTTTTCAACACGGGAGTTCCACAAGAGACCTACGAGTGCTTGCCTGGGGATTGGAGTCTTAAAAATATGTTCAAATTTTCTTTTTTTTTTTCCGACAAGACACAAAAATTCAGACTAACAACTCACCATAGGATGTCCCAGCTCCAAAGTCTTTTCCAGAGCGACAATCATAGCGTAGTTGGCCGCATTGATAGTGCTTGCTACGCCGTAGATCGAGTGGGCTACTGGTATCCCTCGCCGGAGTATCGAATTGTCTTGAATATCGTCGATTCTGAAATAAAATGTTTCAACTTTAGGAAACCAAGCCGCTATTACATCTGATTGTTTGAAGTTTATTTTCGTTTCAAATTTCTTTTTCTGTTTGCTCTTTGGTTTATTTTGATGCTTCACTATTTTTCTTTAAAATAATATGAACTAACTAGCTGCCTGTCCCGGCTTCGCACGGGTGGACATTTATTTTTTAAACACACAAATATAGCCTTTGTTACTCAAGGTGAACCTACGTCCAGCAGTGGACTGATATCAATTGATGATGATGATGAAAGAACATTCTATAACGTTTAGGGGCACTATTTTCTAGAACATTTTGTCCAAAACGATTTTTTCTATCGTCTACTTTACTGTTTTTTTTAGTTTACACGTTAAAATCTATGGAAACTTGAAATTAGCCATTAGACAACATTATTATCAGATTCATATTATTACCTTTATTCAAACATTCTAATTACTTCTAAAATTAAGATAACAGGCGCTCTTTCGACCGACGACCGACCACGACGGTCTATTTCTTAATCAATAGTCTATTTCTTAATCGTAATTTAATCATTTGTAATAATGATGTGGTGAGTCTTCTTCCATGAAACTCGCAATTACAATGATAGTGAGAAATATTTCAGTGTTTGTTAATTGAGCTTCCTAATCATTGTTATTGGTTGGGAATTCCTGATGTTCGTTTGATGTTTGTTTTAAACAATGCTGCCCTTGGAAATTACACATAGGAATAGTTATTCTGGGAATCTTCCTCGCGAATCAATGGTGAATGTTTATAAATAAGCAGATTCGTATGTGCGGAAATTCCCGCCATGGAGCTCGCATAGTAGATTGGTTGGATATTTTTAAAAGAAGAGTGATTAGGTATCTTCTAGGTAAGCGTGCTACACCGTCGACCGCATCATCACTTAACAGCAGGTGAGATTGCAGTCAAACGCAAGCTTATACAAAAAATAAGGTAGGTAATTGTACATGCATCACTCATCAAGCTATATCAGAATTTAAAAACCTCATCACCATTAGCCAACTGAAGAAGAAGTCAACTGCTAGACTGGCTTTCCTTATACATTTCTAGGAAGACCAAGCCCTCTCCATCGGCCGACTTTCTGCGATCTTTCTACCCCCATCGGGTTGGGCCGTCCTACGCTTCGTCTTCCGTAGGCAACATTAGTCCCCATTGGTTCTAGATTGTTCTTTTGTATTCTGTGGTTCTTCGGCTGTCTGCTAAGGCGCGCGCTGACGCGTTCGTCATACTATCGAAACATATTAGAAGATGGTGCAACAACCCAAGACGATTCCGTGGGGTCTATCTACATTTTGTACCAGAGTAGGTGAGGCATCAGAATCTGGCTGGGCAGGGTCTGTCTAATATACATTGAATACCAAAGTAGGTAGGGTAAAGAAGGTCGTCGCACTAAGAATATCTTAATACTACGATCATCTTTTGACTTGAACCATGATCTTTTCGTCATTGCTGTGATCGATTTGTCATTATCACATCTGGTGTATTCATTCTGACAAGCAAAACACACATAAGTAACAGATTCTACCAGATGTGAATACAAATATGACGTAATTTTAAACACTATACATCGTAGGTACATTAGTTGTTATGTATCGAACAGCAAGGCACTCCATACGTCTATTATCAAATTATGGAACACAATTTTAACAGATTTCGTGATATTCATTGAATTTGATAATCTATACTAATATAATAAAGAGGAAAGATTTGTATTTTTGTAATGAATGAACTCAAAAACTACTGTGCCGATTTCAAAAATTCTTTCCCCATTGGAAAGCTTCATTCACCCTGAGTAACATAGGCTATATTTGTGTGTTTAAAATTAAATGTCCACCTGTGCGAAGTATTCTTCTAGAAACAACCCGTGTACTGTACATAGGTACTTAGGTACAAGCCTTTCAGCACATGGCTAAAGTTTGAGATAATGTGCTATAGAAAGAATAATAAAGATAGAAATAACTATAGAAGTTATAGTTTTTTTTTTCTATGATTCTTGCCATCTGCCCATGCAACTTTTGAACCTGACTTTGGTCAGTTATCCACTTCTTTGTTGACATGTATGGAGAACGCCCAGTGGTGTTTCCATTTTGTCTGTCTTCTTACGAGCTATATGAGGTACTGAGGAGCTCTTTTCTTAGTTCTTTTGAAAGAAGTGGTCTACTCCATCAGATGTTGGGTGTATTTCTAGACGGTTGGGGTATGATTTAATTTTTCTTATTATCTTGTGTTCAACTATTGAAACGTCAAGGTCATGGTGGAGTTGAGAGTTTGTGAATACCACGGAGCATTCGCTATCAAGTTAGGTATAGATAGATAAATAAAAAACTTACAGCAAACTGGAATTATGCAGAATTTGCACAATCTCTCCAACTGCAGTAAGCTTTTCATCAGATATCTTCAGCCAGTAGTTGAGTGCAGACGCTAGCTTCGTCCGGATCTGCTTGCCGGGCACTTGTTGGATGTATGTGTATGGCATGAGAATTTTCTGTGAACATTTTTGTTTACAAGATATTATTGCTATCATTTTCTGTTGGCGATGCTGTTCAGTATGTCTAGCAGAGCACTGGTGGTCTAGTGGTAGTGGTTTCAAGCCCTTCTTTCCGATCCTATTCGGCAAATTTTTATAATCCGCACTTGATGCGCGGCTGGTTTTTCCGCAAGTAGGCCGCTGGCGGGCCCTTTTTGCGTGACCCTTGACACGTGTTGCTCGAACTTTTTTAGGTTCTACGACACGCCGGTTTCCGCACGATGTTTTCCTTCACTGTTTTGAGAGTACTGGCATAGTGCACATCAATTTTTCGACAGAAAAACTCATTGGTGCTTTATCAATGTTGGTACACGACTGGATTTGAACCCACGACCTTCGGATCGGAAGGCGGGGCCACTACCACTAGACCACCAGTGCTCAATTCCTTCCGATCATATGGTTCAAATCCAGTCCACCATCAGAGTTTTCTGTCCCAAAATTTATGTGCACTATGCCAGGACCCACAAACGGTGAAAGAGAACATCGAGCCAACTGTGATGACTACTTACTTGAAGGTCCCCGACACCGCTTTAAAATTATTGTAAATCAGCAATAAGTTGTTGGGTTTTTCATACGACTTATGATGAATTGCAGAGAAGAAAAAAAAGC
The DNA here is from genome assembly GCA_947578465.1 of Thera obeliscata. Lineage (NCBI taxonomy): Eukaryota > Metazoa > Arthropoda > Insecta > Lepidoptera > Geometridae > Thera > Thera obeliscata. The sequence goes on along the minus strand of OX387929.1, from coordinate 2,761,828 downwards.
AAGGCCTATTTCTCATAGCATAATATATTTTTATTTTAACTTCTGTTGATGTAAAATTATAAAAATACCTTCTATACTAACAGGCATAATAGCTAGATATTGGTTTTATAATAAAATTTATCTTGTTTAACTGAGTTTTTGTTATTTATTGTCTCTCTTAAGTTATAATAATCAAATTAGAAGTCCTAGTCTAGTAAATAGGTAGCAACTACAGAACTGATAAACTAGGATTATCACTTGAGCTTCTGCAAGAAAGATGCCGGTGTATCTAAGGAAAATGTTTAGCATGTTAGGAAATTAATATCCCCCCCCTCTTTCCATTATTAATGTAATGTTTATTTAAAACTTAGGTACCTACCATCCCTTATACATAGGCACAGCATCTACAAAGATAGTTGAACAGTCTATAATATTTATTTATATGCTATTTCTAAGAATCAACACTTAAAAACCGATAATATTCGGGCTTGCTTGGCATAGTGCCTATTATAATTTAATTTAGTAATATAATTTTATTTGAAGCTAGAATTAGGTAAAAGGGTGTAGTTTAGAATATAGGTACAGTATCAGAGGACATACCTTCAGCCCTGTCATTGGACTTAATTACTTATTGAATTCACTTAGCACGAGACGACACTCCTTGCCGATGGTTCAAGCTTACATGCGGCGCATTGCGTCAATTATATGTGCATACAATACTAGATTACACACACTAGTAATTAATTACCTACGACTCGCACATGCATAGAAAACAGTCAATTAACAAAATAAGCGATTCATTGCTTCATCAGTTCACGAAAATAGATATAGAAGACAATAACATAGCGAGCGCTAAGATAAAGTCTAATAGATATTTAAAGGCTACTATTTCTATGGATGATAGTGACTGAAATTTACCTCATCTTGTGTTTTATCACCACTCTTTGTACTAATGATAGACATCTTGTACAGGTTTACTAGTAATTTTAATATTTTTCACAGCAATATTCACCCAAATACACGAAAATCTGATTTTAGTTTACGCTACGCCCCACCACAAAAATCCTGAAATAAATGAGTAAATGCAATGCAATGCAATGCACTGCTGATTTTGACGTTGACAGTGGTTGACAACGCATGATATTTTTTTTCTTTTCGCTTCTTTCGAAGCAGGCTATAGTACCAAGACCATACCGCCTAGTCTTACGTTTCGACAACGCTTAAATGACGGATGTTCAAATTTGGCATTTAGAAGAAGAAGAAGAAGAAGACGTTAAGGGTCCAGTTAATGTACACCCAGTTTTAATGAATCCACTTTTTTCCACTGGGAAATTGATATTGGGAGTTCCAGCATCGTCTAGATGTTGGTCATTAACATTACTCATTAGGGTAGGGCCGACCTGTGACTGACGACTGATGACTTGACGGAAAAGTATTTTATCTATGAAATATATTATCAACATTATCATCATTCTCATTAAACTACTTGACACTGGCAAAATTGAGCCAAAAAGGACAGATGCCATTCATTAAGAAGGAGAAGAAAAAATGTTGGTCATTTACTTCCTCCAAGGCTACTGCTACAGTCCGGCAAGTATAACTTGTTCGATCGTTAATGGCCAATGACTGATGGAAGATTGGCCAAACGGCTAGCTTCAGACCCGCCAAGTTATACTTGCCGGACTGTAATCTACTTGATGACTGAGAGCTTCCAAGATGGCGGCCTGACGAAAGACGTAAATTTTTGAAATTTTAACTATAAACGTAAGACTAGGCAATATGGTCTTGATACTATAGCCTGCTTCGAAAGGAGCGAAAAGGAACAATTAATTATTAACTACTTGATGACTTACACTTGACATGACATTTGATTGACGTTTGTTTGTTTGACATTTCATAGTTTTCATTCACTTGCAAAGTACCAAAATTCTGTCGAATTTGAATAAAATTATTTTGTTGTTTGAATCGTTTGAATGAAAATTTTACAATAACATCAAATGAAAATCGATTTCTGTGATCTGATTGATATGAGCAAGAATTTTGTTTTAATAACCAATTGATTATGTCCGCCCGAAACTATCTCTCTGCTCGCGAGAAGACCTATAAATTGATTGATTGTTTACCGAGTATCAACCAGCAGAAATTTGGATACCGCTTGTCCCAGGAGCTGCCCCCACTGTCTGCGAACACCAGCAAGTTGCTGAACCGAAATCTCAACTATTCCTACGATATCAATCCGTATTTAGTAAACAGTGTAGATCGAACTGGAACACCTTTGTCTGACTTCTTTTCTGATAGCGAGACAGGTAACATTATCTAGAAAAGCTATCTGCTATAAAATACTTAAAGTATGTTCAGAAAGAGAGCCGTCGTGGCCAAATTGTGAACTAACGTTTCGATTTTTATATGGCAGCTCATCCCTTTCTTTCTGTCAGCATTTTGCATCATAAAAATTAAATAAAGGAATAGTACACTAGTTGTGATAGGATCAAAACGCAACAGACGCGCTATTGTATTGCCCACTAAGCAAAAAAGGTGATTAAGCACAGCAGCGCCCTCCAGTCCCACGACGGTTCTCTTTCTGAACAGACTACCTTTTTTCCATATCATTTTTTATAAGCAGTGATATGTAAAGGGTACCAAATTTTTTGCCTTTGAGTGCCTAAATAAGTTTTTCAACATACAGGTACTCCAGATTTCCACAGTGAGGAAAGTGACAGTAGTTCAGGGTCTGTACTCCGTCGGAGTACAGCTGAAGCCACAAGGACATTGTCTGAAGAGTGGAATCGGATAGAAAGAACACTGTACAATGAAGACGGAGAGAAATCCACAAGGACAAATATTATCGAGGAGTGTAAGCAATGGAGACAGTTGCATCCACAGCTTAGGTAAGACCCTAGTATAGATAACTTACGAAGTATAATGAAGAATATAATAAAAACTTACAAAACAACATACAAAACTCGTAGGAATTCTAGCAATCTGTGGATATAACTAATACAAGTCATTAGTAGAGCACTAGTGGTCTAGTGGTAGTGGCCCCGACTTCCGATCCGAAGGTCTTGGGTTCAAATCCACTCGTGTACCAATGAGTTTTTCTGTCGAAAAATTTATGTGCACTATGCCAGTACTCTCAAAACGGTGAAGGAAAACATCTTGAGGAAACCGGCGTGTTGTAGAACCTAAAAAAGTTCGAGCAACACGTGTCAAGGGTCACGCAAAAAGGGCCCACCAGCGGCTTACTTGCGGAAAAACCTGCCCGCACATCAAGTGCGCATGATAAAACTTGCCGAACTTACAAGTCATTACCAACTACTAAATTTCACTGGAGTGTTTCATGAATGGAACTGCTGGAAGGAGAAGACCTAGGCGCATGTATCTCGATCAGATCGTAGACGTTTTAGAGAAAGGCCAGGTTAGGAGGAGCCTAAACCGATGAGCATGTATGAAGAATGTTAGGTGAGTGAATGAAGCGAAAAAAGAAGTGTTTCAGGATCGTAGCAAGTGGGAATCTGCCTATCCCCATGGGAATGAGACATGATTTTATGTGTGTATGTATGTTTCATAAATTGAAGCTCGTTAAACTAATTGCTAGGTATTTATTTTGATTTGACATAATACCTGCATTCTAGTTTCAAGCATATATAAATAAATATATATATCCACACACTTTGTACTAAGAGATCCCCATAAGCAGTACCAATCTGAAGACCCAAGTCCTTAAACTGTGTTTGTTTTTTTTTTGTGATATCCAGCTGTCTCATCAATATCATTTTCCCAGGGTGGTGGGCAAAGCAGTACAGCTACCAGAGAAACGCAATGGCTTCCGTCTGATAGAGCATGATGAGGTTATAGCGATGCATTACAGCGACTATGCCCAGTTCAGCGAGAGTGAGGAACGTCTGTCTCAGAGCAGCACTGACGTCACGCCGCAGAATTCGCCACGACCCTCCATAGTGTCTATACCGGAAGACCGAAATGAACCTAGGTACATATAATTAAGCCGGTTTCCCATAGAGGTAGGTAGAGTCATCATCATTATTACCCTGTAGAAATCCACTGCTCGTCGTAGGCCTCCCCTACACATTTCCAGGAAGAACGATTCTGAGCCCTTTTCATTCACCGACTTCCGGCGATCATAACTATGTGAAATCTTCCGATTCGTGGTCGCTATTCGAGAATCTTTTTTTCCCCAACAGTTGTCGGTTCTTCATGCTATAGGTGACCTGCCCATTGCCACTTCAACTTACTAATTCTTTGAGCTATATCGGTGATTTTAAACGATCCAGTAGTGAAACTCAGCATACCTACTCGTAGCTCTCGCCATAGCTCGTTGCATGAGCGGTAGTTTGGTGCGACGAAATTCGACGACTTTACCAAACTATACAGTTTGGTGAAGGCAACCGTAATGTAATATAACCTATGAAAAATGTTTTGTTTATTAAATTCTGGGTTGCCAATCTTTATAAATGTACCCGGAATCTGAGGCTAATGACTTCAATTTTCGTTTTCAGGCTAACCAGAGAAAAGGTATCCTTCTATCCGACCTACGATGAGCACGATCTCCCCGACACGTTCTGTTCTCTTCTACAAATCACGCCGATACAAATACGCAGTCCTATGCCCAGGAAGAAACAAACCAGCTCGATTCTAAGATCAGAACTAGCATCGTCCAAATGGATGCGGCATTCACGGCCCGACTCGTCTTTAAACTGTGATAGAAATAGCGCCAAGTCGTACGTCTCACTAGATCCTAGGAACTACATGGCACTGAGTGCGTCTGAGCGGAATACAATGCTCAATAGCAGGGTTGTCACGGCCAGGCATAGGGAGCTAGCGAGGTTAGAACCTCTATGTTCCCCGGAGGCTCCACACGGATCGCCAAAAGCATTCAACTCGCAACATTACCAAATAAGGAAAGTATCTTTACCGCCGCTGTTGATGGAGGAAGAGAAGAGAAAAGTGGCTTCGGCTAAGAAGCACAATGTTAAATCACGGAAGAGAAGTCAGCCTTTTTACCAGTTGGATAGAGTAAGGCACTAAGGTTATTCAAAGTTGAAAGTTTTTGGGAACGTTTTGCACAAAGAGTGAATTTGAAGATGTGAAGATTGGTGAGTGCACTTAATTTTTTTGAATCACAAAGTAGGGTAATTTTCAGTCGAAGATAAATTGTCTTCGGAAACAAGGATAGAAACAAGATATTTTCGTAAATATTTCCTTATTAAAAGATCAGTGGTTCCAAGTCAAAATTATGTCTCCGCAATAGTAATGCCGATTTCACATTATTTGCCAAGAAATAATTATTAGAAAATTAGATTTTGCGGGATGATATTCAAAGCAAAGACAAAGGTATACTATGTAGGTGTACAGATAATTAAAAAGTATTAAATAGGTACCTCGTACGTTATTGTGATCTCAAGGGAACATTGTTAAATGTAAGTAAGTCAGAGTTTAATATTTCTAGTCCAGTTTTGCTAACGTTTTGCTAGTTATGTTAACAAAGCACTATTTTTGACTGTAGTCTTGATCTGAAAGTGGTATGAACGTTGTGTTACAATAAATATAATATTTTATACAAATACTGTATTTATATATTTTTCCGATCCCAACTTATGTACTAAAGAATACACTTTTATGTGTATAGGAAAAGGGTTTAATAAAAAAAGTTATTCAAATACAAATACAGAATTTATTTTGATATTTACATTATTTGCATTTATTAACAATCAACATCAACAATATTAAATAATTTGTTCTTGTGGTGTGATATATGAACAGTCTGGTAATGTTACATTGCCTGGGTGTACGCCATTTTGTTTTTGCTAGGTGCTCAAAATGGCCGCTTACGCACTCGAAGACAATGTAGCATCTTTTGAAATATAAATAGTGTTTTTTTATCGTAAATGGATAACTAGAAGCGGTGATTTATGGGTTTATAGATAATGCCGAAAAATTTGAGCAAATGCAGAGAAAGCTGTGAGCCTGATTTCCGTGGGTTGCCATCGTATAACCTAACATGTTCTCGATACAACAAAAGTAAAATCTTACAGGTATATAACAATTCTAAATCTTACATAAAATTAATTTAATAATGATAACAGGACATAATATATTAAAAATGAATATGTTGATTTCATTTTTATATGGCAACCCTTAAAGTTATCGCGCCAAAACATGCATTATAATTTATACTTGAACTTTGAACAACGCGTTCATCAGAAATTATAATTTTGTACTATAAGAATTTCATTACTTCAGGAACATATTTTTAAAAATACCTAATAAAATGTATGGTCGTCTGCTCCCATTACATATATATACCTTGGTAAATAAAACTATATTGCTATATAATATCGTTGTATTGTCCAACCAATAGGTTTTGCTAATATAATTTCTGATGAAGAGTCTAAGAGCAGTGAGAAGTTGCTTGCGATAGAGCGATCGATTACTTTGCTATTTATATAATTTTCTCATTTACACAAATATAATTTAAATTGTTTACAATTATCTCACAGCCATCATTATATTGATACTACTTTAATTAGACAGGACTAGTGTATAACAACACGACAAGATGGCAATCAGCTTATAAAAGGGTCTAGCGAACATAATACAGGGCGTCCCACGGATATGCCACATGTAGGGAAAGTACCTTGAATATTGTAGACGGATGATTTAACTGAAAGAAGACATTATTTCAATTTAAAAAACAATTTAAACTGCATTCATAGTTTTTTTTTCCCATTTGGAGCATATTTTTGTATTAAAAATGTTAAAATTCTTCCTTTTATTTCTGACACTATGTTTGTATTTAGCAATTTTACTATGTTATTTTCTCGTGTAACGGGTTCGATTCCCGGTTAACCATGTAATTATTGCAGTTTTAATAGTTTTTTTTTAATTTAAATAATGTTTTCTTTCAGTAAAATCTTCCATCTTTAATATTCAAGGTACTTTCCCTTCATGTGACATATCCGTGGGACGCCCTGTATAGAACGTAAAGATTCGTATATTTATATAATACATTGAAAAATTCACCATTTTCCGTTCTAAAAACGTTAACAACCTCAAGCTATTAGCAATAGTCAACAATGTTGTTAATTCTAAGATTTAATGCACACAGAACATTGAATAGTAGGTACTAGATTGCGTATAGGCGTTCTTATAGTGTACATTTTGAAATGGGAGATGACGGTAAAAATTAAACACTTGGTTTACGGAAGGCAGTATAGATAAATTGTTTTAAAAGCTATATGAAGATAAATACTTTTATGAGGCATAGACTAAAACGATAGCAAGGGTTTGTAGATTTTCTTACTCTGGTCTTTTTAATTTCTTGGTACTTAAATCAGAAATGTCATCTCCCTCCCAAAACAATTGATATAAGTAAACCGCTTAATATTAACTGATGTTTGTGTAGCATTCTCTAAAATTTAACTGAATTTAAGAGCGCTAAAAATATCGTTTGCCTTATAGAAATAGATAGCAATATTGTTAGCGCTTTGAAATGGTATAAAGAAAATGCTACACCCATCAATAAATTTAACATATTTGCATAATTTGAAACTAAACGCGTGTGAATTAAAATTAAATATTTTACGAAGAGTTTGGTTATTATGTGCTCGCGATTATACCCGTAATAAACTTGTACCGTATTATACTAACCTATCGGTTCGGCCTAGTATCTAGAATAGTATATTTGATACTATTAGTTCAGCCTAGTACGTCTAGCATAAACAGTACTCAAGTACTGAAGTCATGTACTCTGTTTATACGATACACACTTGAACATAACTTGACTCCCAGCAATCACGCTTTAGGACTCAGCTATAATTCTCTCTCGATAAGGCGATTTAACTGTTACAGTCAAATAATGAAGTTTTTCGAAGTCATAAATTTGGTTTACTTATGTCAAGACTTGCTACCAGTCTTTGCATCTGTAGACAAGCTTCTATATTTTTGAAACACAAATGTATCACTTCATCCGACTCATCTCTTTGACCGTACCAAAAACACTAGGTATCCATACACAACGAATTGCACACTGACCCACCTCTATAAATTTTAATTGCGTTAAATACTTTGTAATGCTGTATAAAAATATTAAAGGAAAAATCGTCATTTATATTAATACTTAATTAACATTCAGATTACCAAATCGATAGCGTGTATTTTACATTTTTACAATGAGACGTTCGAACTAGAGTACCTAGCTTACAGTGACGAAGCCTAATCACAAAGAACTACCCGCAATCTGTATCTTTTAACCGTAGCCCTCTAGTTATTCCAAGGAGACATTCAAAAGATCTTATATAACATACAAAATTACATCTGACTATGTACAACGATCTAGCTAAAAAAATTGAAGGTAATGACCGGTACTCTAAATATTAGGTACCTAGTTTGGCTAGGGCTCCATGCATGGGTCTACTTACCGATGTACCAAGCTCAAATTACAACTACACGACTCAATTGATGTCGGGTGTTCGGCGCCACAGAGCTATCACTGTAGAAAGCTATCACTTTATTGCGTCAAAATTAATCTAACTGGATAGTGTAAATACACTGTTTGGAATTCATTTCCTCCCAGTGCCAGCTCTATGGCAGATGCCGAGTGATGCGCGCCCTACATTGAAGCCAATTTCGTATGGCCAAATAAGCCAATAAGATTTCTTTGGACAGACCAATTTAATTTAATTTTATAATTCATTTACCTATCGTGCACAACCGTCTTCAAACTTTACATTCTTACCGTCAGGTGATTTAATATATTTTCTTGATATAATTTTAAATTTTCATAACAATAGACCTTTCCCATAACACTGAATTCTAAAAGCCGTTGTGTCCATATCATGGAGGCTCTATACAAGTGTACTTTTAAAATTTCTTATAATTTTCTTTTATATATTTTTGACTGGCTTTTTTTGTACTTTTTCGTTTTTCGATAACTGATAATGTGACTTTATAAAATATGGCAGTATAATTGCTTTCAATTCCTTTACCAGTTTGGGTGCTGTTTCTTCGTTAGGTTCAAATAATCCGGCATTTGTGACCGAAGACCTCTCCTGAAGAGACGCCGCGCCGGTATTCTCTTCCTTGCCACATCAAACGCATTGACGATCCATACTTGACGACACAATCGAATACTCATAAACATCCACATCTAAACCTAGATGTAATTAAGGCCGGTTTTGCATAATCTAGACTAATGACATGATTATTATAATGAAATGAAAACATCTATATACAGGATGTTTGATAAACTCTTTACAGTAATCAAAGTTTACTAACTATCAGTAAAATTGAGGTATTTATTAATTATTAGGTATTACATTTAAGTTTAAAAAATAATTTGGTGATATTTCGTGCGTGTCGCTTGCAGACTTGGGTTCCTTTCATCAAACATCTTGTATTTTTTTTGTAAATTATTGCGTTTGGTTACCAACTGTTTTACTTGTAATGGTTCTAATTTGTGATGCGAATGTAGCTATTAACTAGTAAATTCTAAAAGGTGCTTTGACCAACTGCACGGTTATGTCGACATTTGGGTTGAACGGGTATTCAGCGTGCAGACGATCAAAGGTATGCCTTATCTAACACAATCAACAGTAGTCTATGAGAGTCCACAATCGTCAAAGCACCCGAGTTAACACTAAATACATCGCAGGCTTCAGAAGCCCGTCCCAACAACGTTGTTTCAAAATAATATCACATAGTATTTACAGCGACATTCACTTGCACTGTCTCCTCGCAACACAAAAACAACTATATTAATTTCAACCACGCGTTGATTGTCCATACTATTATTTATTGTGCAGCGCCATGAACCACGTTCACTTTGACAATCCCCCGCCCAATTTCGGGGAAATATAAAATTGAAATAAAAAAAATAAAGCTTTATATAAATTTTATTAAAAATAAACAAAAAAGTGCTATATCTAAGTGGAGTTAAAACTATGTTCAAGTTATGCTTGAATCCTTTGTGTAGAACTTTGCACACTTTCTATGAATACCGACAATATTTAAGATGTACGTGCAGAATGATTTAATCATCGTAAGTTCTGCACAAAACTTCAAGCACCAATATCAACAAATAATAAAATTCTACAAAATATGAAACCAAAACAAAATAACATAAAAAGATTTAGCAATGGAACTTGATACATAACATCTACCATACGTGCATTTAAAATATTGTCCAATAACTGATTTCAACTTAAATACTACGTAAATATATGAATTCAATGTGAACTCTAATAAAAAAAAACTTAAAGTAATAACTAAAATGTCTATTCTTCACATCGCCCTTGCAATTTACGATGTGTTTAACAATCAATCAGTCAATAAATATATTAAATGCTTAAAATAAAACTAATATCAATTTAAAAGCTTTACATAAATAGCGTTTCATACTTGAAATAAAAGAAAAATTCTACAGAGAAAAAGGAATGGTTCTACAAAGAAGAGAAAGATTTAGCTTACATTAAGTTTGTCCAGATACATAATACTCCATGTCATGCAGTTCCAAGTTAAAAAGGTTCTATTGAGCATTTCAATGTTGCAAGAGTCAAGGAAAAGAAAAAATCACGCGTTCGCGATTTTACGCGGCAAAAGTGACATTACACGCAAAATGGCCGATAGGGCGCGCGATGAAATGAAAAAAGTGTAGATTAAAAGATGAATTATAGAAAAAGGATGGAAATACTCAATAATGAGAAGATATAAATTTAAAACTATCCACAAGAAGCCTCAACGTATAAGCGAAAGAGGTGTGTCACATACAAGCGAACCACGGAAAAGTGTATCTGCTAAATATATAAATAACGTCCATCACCATTTTAAAACTAAATCAACAACATTGAATATAACATTAGTATAATAAAGTGATTGCACTGTTTTACCTATATGTTATTTTATCGGTTTTCTTACTAGTACTTGCATCTTCTAGGCTTAGTTATTTTTTAAGCCATAACATTTAAAGCTTGCTAATGCCTTTATTAGACGAAGTAAGCTATAACATTGCTTATAAATACGAGTATTTATTGAGATTAATTTTCCTCATATTCCCTTACCTAAGACGAAATGTCGAATTAAATCGAACAATTGAGAAGTTCGTCTTTAATGTATCTTATATTTGGGTACTTAGATCTTATGTTCCTCTATAATTAAGCCATTAATGTTAGTACTTGAATGATGTTAAGTGCATTGTCTTTTTTTTGGTCGACTTATCAACAATATAGATTAAAAATAGTCAATGTTGGATACTATTTACTTAGATATTGGCTATGCTGGACAAAAAAAGTATGTACTTATAATTTTTTTGTCCAGCAAAGCCAATAACATTTTTATTTACATTGCACAAAAACAAAACAAAATAGTGCTGATTCTTGCTCAATTGTGTGCATTTGAAGAGTGTTGTAGATATCCGTGCATCTTTGTATTCATAATGTCCTTGCCAAAATCAAATAATAAGTGCTCAATTCACCTTTATTCTATCTAAATACTGTAAAGGTCGTAATGTTCTGGAACTGAGACAATGCTGATTCGAGATTCGAACATAGATTTTCATTGAGTGTAAAAAATATAGGCTCGACTCTCAATTCAAAGCGTGAGCAAACAGACTTGAAATCTTACTGAATTTATAAAATTTGGTCTAATTATAGCCAAAAATCAGTAATTTGCAGGAGTAAAAGAAACAGATAGTAAAAAGTGAGAAAGAACTGATAAAAGTGCAGTGCTAAAAAGTCATATTTGATATTTGTCGTTTAAAGGTGTTTACTGTTCCCAAGTTCCACTATTTGCGATAAAAATGTGCAAATTTTTAGTCAGCTTCATCGGTCTGTCCTAGGCTGGATATTGTGTAAAAGTAATGGGTTTGATATTGGCGTTCTAAATGCGCCGACATCAACCCATTAATTTACATTTATCATCGCTAAAGTAGCCGATAGTGGTGTCCATTCTGTTGCATAAAATAAACTGAATTTGACAGCTTAGAGTGTTGCCATCACTCTTTTTTTAACTGAAACAAGGCGGCTGTATTTTTATCGCTGTCAAATTAAGTTTGATAAATACAACAATAGAATCGACATCAAAGTTTACGTAGCTTAAAGGCGGTCACACACGGTAGCTATAAGGTAAAATTAAATCTTAAAGTTCTTTTATCTGCAATTATTTACTAAGGTTTGCAGTCGTTTTGAATAAGTTAGCCTTGTAACCTGTTAGTACTATGTATAGTTTTTTGGATATACCATGAATGTACATTTTAGCTTCCGTGGGTGCCGGCCTTTAACTTTAGACCGATAAAACGACCAAAGCACGGGATAAAAGTAGGATATATAAAGTTGTATTATCACGAAATTGCCATAATCTTATGATAGTGCGTTCAAAGTTTTTTATAATACCCCAAAAGTAATCGACCGGGTGGAGCAGAAATTGAGGGCGCATAATAGTTAGCACATCCCCGTATTTTAGGGGTTGGTTGTGTGTTCTTTTTCTAACCAGCCTATAACTTTTGCGCTATAAAAACATTGTAGATTGTGGTACGTACTTATGTTTCAATTTTATCCCATGCTTTTAAAGTGGGGGGTAAAATATAAGGAGTAAACATATTGCCCCGATCAGGGGTAATGGGCTCGGATTGTCGCAGTGTCGGGCTATACCTTGACCTAGAGTCCTGAACCTGAGTACCTGAAGTACACTAGAGTCAGCATGGTCGTTTATTCTGGCCCTTGATGCCTAGAATAGACTATGCAGCAAGGTCCCGATTATCCTGGCTTTTACTGCCCAGAACAGATCCTAGACGCAGCAAGATGCAGATTATCCTGGTCCATGCTGCTCAGCAAGGGACTGGATAACTTGGATACTGCCTAGAGACAGCGAGATCCAGATTATCCTGGCCGTTACTTTCTAGAGTAGTTCCAAGTTTGCTAGGTTCAGGGCACCCTGGCCAGGAGCGGCGGGCCCCACTGCCTAGATGTAGGAGTAGGGCCCGTCAGTGAGGGCGCTGCACAGCAATAGTCAGGAGGCGTCGTCCTTGCCGCTGCCGGCGGCGGAACCCGCGCGCCGCTGCGATCGGTACTCCACGCCTGGATCGAACTGCATTAGGACGAATACCTGGAACCAACAGCGGCTCTTTTTTAAAAGACATCAAATAAAAAAGTTTTTATCGCACAACTGGTTAACCATTCACGCGTTACGTGGAACTATAGTGCCACGAACTTGTTTCCCGTCACGCGTCCGAGAAAAATCGTGTCACTACAGTGCCACGATTTGCTCGGCCGCCAAGCGTCCGTGGTACTATAGTACCCAAAAATTTCAAAATGAACTTTTCGAATTTCTGGTTGTACATTAACTGGCCTGACACCTGCTTCCATGGACTGCAGCCATAAAACGACGTGTTGCCAGTGGAAAAATATTTTAGAATGATTAAATTTGTAAAAAAGTGAAAATTTTCCGTGCGAAAAATGGCTGCGCGAGCGCAATTTCGTGAATTTTCTTTGTTTTGTTTTTGTTTAAAATAAATTAATTGAGGGTTGTTTTGGGATTGTGATGCATGTATTTTTTCCTTGGAAATCAGGCTTGATGGTGATCTAAAAAGTTTTTCGTAAAAATAAGAATAGCCGACAAAATCTCAAAAATTGCAAGGTAGCGAAAAAAATCGTTTTAAAATGCTACCCGCCGCTGTTAAATGATTTCTTGTCGGAAAAAAATGTTCTACATGATACCCATACTCTTTTCTAATAGGAAGTGACTGAAATAAGGTAAACAAAGTAGTTTCTTGTTGGGAAAAAGACTTTTTAGTTTCTTTGGCATTAATTCGGGCATGCGCAAGCTTCCGGAAGCGACGTTTTCTGACGTTTCGGACGCGTTTGGGACGCGTTAGTTATTTCCAGGTCCAGCAGTGGGACTTGTGAGTGGAGCACGACTTGGTCACGAACGGGGGAACAAACTCTCACAAAGGCATAGACGTCCGACGCCTGATCAGTGGATCACTGGTGGTCTAGTGTCAGAGGCCCCGCCTTCTGATCCTAAGGTCGTGGGTTCAAAATCTAGTCGCGTACCAATAAGATTTTTTGACAAAAAAATATGTGCACTATGCCAGTACTCTCAAACGGTGAAGGAAACCAGCGTGTCGTAAAAGTGCGAACATCACGTGTCAAGCGTCACGCAAAAAGGACCCGCCAGCGGCCTACTTGCGGAAACCAGTCCGCACACCAAGTGTGGATGATGAATTTGCCAATTTTACCTGATCAGTGGGCAGCAGCGAGAAGTCATCAGGCGGATTGGTGATGACGTAACGCTTACTACTCGCGTCGCACGATGACGAAGTATCTCGAAACCTGTATAGTCCTATACACAGCATCCCGTACGTCCCCAGTGCGGCGACGAACAGATCGCCGTACTTGCCGGCCTCGCCGAACTGGGCTAACGGACCGTCGTAAAGAGATATCTGGCCAACTCTACACCGATCTCTGTAAACAATATATTACATTATATTTTCACATAATTATCATATAATGCACTTCTTTGAGCAATGTTTAGTGGTCGGGTCCGTGACATCACCAAATCGGCTCTGACGGAAGACCAGCGTTGGTTGCAATATTCATCATCATCATCATCCACAGCCTGACTTCACCCACTGCTGGGTATAGGCCTCTCTCTGTATGTGCCACTGTTGCCGGTCTTGTGCCAATCTCATCCAGGTTGCAATATTATCAAATAAATATTGTGGACAATCCATACACAACACTATCTAGCCCCAAATTAAGGAAAGCTTATACTATGGGAACCAGATAGCTGATACATTTTTATTTGTAAATACATACCTACTTAGAATAAAATTCAACACCCAGACAGAGAAGTAACATTTGTGTCCACCAAGCAAATATTTGTTCTCGGTGGGTATCGAACCCACGACATACGGTGCAGAAGGCCAACTGAGCTGAAAGTTTGGGGGCTATGAGGCCACAGACAGGCAAACAGAAGCCATCAGTTTTCTTGGTAACAGACTAAGGCCACATAATAACACCGCTCATTTTGGTCCGTGACACCAAACCGAAAGTTTAATGTGTGTATGGCCACCTATGGCAATGCTGTCTCGAAGTAATAATACCTGTTAGCTAAACTCTCAGGCGTGGAGTATCCCCCTCGGAGACCAGCTCCTTCCGCGAGGATCAGCTCCAGCTCGGGAGTAGCGCCGCCGGTGATGAGTGACCGGATCAGCGTTAAGGCATTCTGGTTGAAATACGTCTGGAACACAATTACTAAGCTGAACATTATGTCCTTTCGCCACACTGGTTTAAAAGAACTTGTGACACGATGAGAAGGACAAGAATCGCTTTATAAAAATAGACACCCAAAAAGTTCAGGACCGAAAGGCTTGCAACAATCTGAAACTCTTCTGTATGAAAACTTGGAACATTTTGCTCATGTCACCTAGTCACAAACTCAAACCAAAAGTGTAAGAATATGAGAAAAAACGCGGATTTTCAGGATGATGGACATGACTTTAGTTGAGAACTTAGAACTCTGAACTTGCATACACAAAAAATCTCCCTCGTATCAAGGTTTTGAACCACCTCCTTCCGTGCCAGAATCGTCCACCACGCCACTGAGCTCCCTTCTTCTCGTGCGAAATGACCACTTACAGTGGACATGAGAGTTGAGCTCATCTGACTAAAAACTTACACACAAAACATTTAGCCCGTAGCAAAGTTTGAACCACCTCCTCCCATGCGATTCTTTTTCTCAGCAAGGCTCTCTCCCACCACGCCACCGAGTTATCTACCTGTTGTGTGAAATTATCACTTACAGTGGACATGAGAGAGTCTAGCACGCTGACTGCGAATGCCGTTCCGCACGCAAACGGTTGCGTGAGATAGAGCTCCGTATCCGGGTCGTCGTCGTCGTCCTGGTCAAGGAACTGCACGTTGCTGTCGTTCACCAGCTCTGGGTATAGAGAAATGCTGAATTATAACCCTGGCTTAAAAATATCCGATAGACAGGGGTATTAGGAAGGACGAATTTAGTCAATTCAAACTAACTCAATCAATGCCAGACAAACTGCACGACAAATTCCTCTTCCACGCGGTTTTTTTCCGTCACAACACAATAATCACCGATGATGTGATTTGGAATCGGACGGGTAACAATGTAACAAACAAATATCCAAAGAAACTGACGAATCTCACCCGTGATCATAGGCACATTGGCACCGTACACACTTCCTCTCCTCTGCAGTAACACCGGCGCGGGCGGCTGCCCAGCCGGCGGGACCGCATTACTCGTTCCATTTGTCCCCACCCCAGCACTTAGCACCCCTGAAACATAATCACAATCAACAGAAAGGCCTGTCGACGCGACTAGCGAACTAGGAAATACATCTAGCAAGAGCTTACCACATCAAACTTGAGAACACGAACTCAACTCTGGACACATAGAAAACATACAACTTACCCAAGTAGAAACATGTTAAACATATTGCTTAGTTGAATTTATAGGCCTTTTTAGCTTTATGCTAGTCAAGCTACGCTCTTGGTTGCTTTAGAAACTCAGTAAAGATCAGATTTATTGTTTATCATTTCATTTCTAAGGTCTGTTCTCCTGTCTGACGTTTTCAGAGTATCGTAGATTCTTTTAACATTGGCCATAATTCTTTGTTCAAGGTCATTCTTAAATTTTTCCCAATCCCACTTCATGGGGAATCGGAATAACATTTGCTCAAGACCACAAACCGGCCATTTTATTTGTCTCCGGTAACTAAGAAAAATAGATAAAGTAATTAGAAATGGCACGTACCTATAGTGTCGTCGAACGTCATAGCCTTGATGTTCAGAGAAGCCAATATAGCTTCCTTGTCGGCCAGCGTAGGGTCATCGTTTGATGGTACCTTCGCTGACAGAATACAGCACATGTCGCACAAATTCACGTTCACTGCACGCAAGTCGGCCCGGCTTAGCGGTGAACCCTGGGAACAAACACACTCATGAAACATCATCTTAATGAAGTCGATAGTAATCGCTCAAGAATTCAACAAAGCAAGGGAACCTATAATATATGTTCCAGAGTAAAACGCAACAAGACTCCGAAACGCAGGATGTATCAAAATGTTCATTCAGTTTTGATCAAGCAATGAAAGTAGGTACTCACATTCAAAACAGAAATCTTTGGTAGATTCTGCAACATCTTCCATTCCCTCCTGATGTATTCGACACTGCCCACTATAACGACGTGCTTGAGCTCGTGGTAGTGAAAATTGGACGCTCGCAGCGGCATGACCAGATTCCTCAGCCCTATTAGAGGCGAGTCGGGGTCTGCGAATAAGCAGACTACCACGTGGCCGTTGAGGACAGTCATTGCCGCTTGATTTCTGTCCTGTGAATGGTGAGCAAATGTTTAGAAAGGTTTCCGAGAATCAGATCTATAAATTTGTAAAGATGCTTCTAAAAGAACGTGAGATAACGAATGATAGAGAGAATGGACAACAAGACCATGTTGTGCCAACGCGAGTCTCACCAATGCAAAAAGAGTATGAAAAAAAAACTAATAAATCGCGGAGTCGTACAACACTATGTTAGATGATGTTTTAGTTGGAGGAGAGGAATTATAAAGTGTTGAGGAAGGGTCATTAGTCATTACCATTTTAGTTTTAAACTTTGTTTAATGTAACGGTAAAGCAAACTTATATGCAATAGTTGCGTGGTATAGGCATGTTGTGCGAAAGGAAGAATGTGGATGGATAAAGGAAGTAGAAATAGGTCAAAGAAATTATGAATGTATTGTGTGTAGATACCATGGGTCAGAAAAGAGTGACTACTGAAATTACGACTGATACCGGGTCGGGCTGATAACGGGAGAATGGAGATCAAACACCTGTTGTGCCGTCAACCCCACATGAAGTGGGATCAGAAAAAAAGAATGTTGACTTACTAATATACAATCCTCCAGATTTCTGGCGGGGCTCCAATGGAACATTCCAGTGGAATCGTATTTCATTTCAGTCTTTTCAAAGTCGAAATCCTTCGACTGGTCGTCTGCCAGGCCGGCTGGCAGGCTCACACCTCCGTTGCTGTTCTGATTGGTACCGCTACTCCTACTTGTTGGCCTATTTAGAACAGATTTATTTAAAAAATATCACTTTAAAGCGTGGTCGCATAACACACTTGTATTTTTTCTGTGTTCTGCGATGTGTGCTTTTGTGATGTTGTGTGGGTAGTTTTAAAGCTCTTTTTTAACGTTGGTTTAATCTAATGTGCTCTATGTAATGTGGATTATTACTCTATGAAGTAAAAGCTTTCTTTCTACTTTACTGTTGTCTACAAGTCATTATTAAGTATTTAAGATTTTCAACGACAGATCTTTCTATGAAAAACTAGGTACAGTTTATCTTTATTTACTACCAATGTTTTATGCACAAGTAGAAGAGAAAAGTATGGACATGCCCGTATTTAAAATTGTAAAGTGAGACGTGCTGTATCGAGGTGCAAAATAAAAATACACAATAGACACTATAAATTCATAAAATATTGTTTTTTAAGCTCAAACACTTTATAAAGATCGTGATGCAAGCACTACGGTCTACTTTTCAAAAACTCTTCACAAGAGAAGTCTGCTTAAAAAGATACCTAGTATTTTCGTTTTTATATTCTTTGCATTTGATTTTTAAATTCGAATGATTCTGACCAATCTATTGTGTTTCGGTTATTCTTTACTAAGTTTATTCTAATTCTAAGACGTAGGTGTTTAAAATATTAAATAGCAGACTTCACTTGCGTTGCTACGAAATATGAATCCACTGTTGCACGTTTTCAAACTACAGATAAAAAATATCTAGCTGATATATAATTTATTGGAATTACATGAGTTTTTTCACTTCGTAGGCAAGGTGATACGCCTGGTAATTCGTATCTTGTTCTTGAGGATTCCTGTAACACAGGGCCAGAGAATCGTCTACTTTTCTTTTGATAACTATACCTATGCATATAGGAAAAATAATTGACATATAAAGTGCAGGACAGTTAAGTGCAGTGCACATGGAAGATCGACAAGAGAAATAGCTTCGAATGTAAAATAATAGATTAATATTAAAATACATTTTATTTATGGGGAATATTTATAATTGTTTTATGTATATTTGTTTTGGTTATGTGATGCATAGGTCTTCGTTAATGCTAATTCAGTCACTATATTTCTCGCAGATTTTCTTTAGCCAAATTTGTATTTTTTAATCAATCTTTGGGTGAAGGAAAGAGTAATGTCTAAATATTTTATAGCACGGTGTTGAAAACTACAAATAATCATCAGGTAATTGTATATTTTACAAGAATACTATAATTGTTTAAGAACTTACGTATCAGGCGGTGCTCTGTTCACGTTGGGCTTGACCTTGTTGACCTGCCTCGTTGTCGTAGTGTTCATAAGTTGGTTAGCCATCGGTGATAATAAAGCGGTGGGCGCAGCGTTTCGATGATTGCGGTTTATTACTGTAAAAATAGTTATAATTTAAACTGAAATTCAGATTATTAATGCCCCCAATCATTTTCTTGTTAAGATGGGTAAAAAAAATGAGGCAGGTTACTGTAGTGTTTGGTAGGATAGGACATGAGTAAATACTTACAACTAATATCCTCTCCCCTTTCTCTCGCAATTTCGCCTGAAATTTTATTAACATACTTTGTAGTGTCATTGAATAACATGAGGTACATACCTACTTAAATACAATTTAATTTAAGCATATATTCATTTCATAATTTAACTAAATTTAGTAATTTATTTTTATAATCTGGTTAACATTACGATTTTTAGTTTTTTTTATCCAATTGAAGAAAAAAATACCAATAAATTTCTCGAATACTACAACAAAAGCGGAACAATATAAAATTTCAAATAGTGTTGCCATAACATTCAGACAAAATGTAATTTCGTAAAAATACTATCTTAAAATTAACTGGCAACTCTACTTCAAAATACAATAAATGGCGGGATATAGATAAATGCAATGCATGAATATTTGCAATGCTCGGCGCAGGGGTACAAACCACAAATGATATTACATCCGCTTTAGAGTTTACCAAGAAGCACATATCGATGGAAAATTTAAATTTTGATTTCATCCCATTCTAGAAGTGATCGCAAACGGAAAATAAACGTACGGTATATCATCATCTATTTCGTTTAGTTAGAGGGTAGTTCGGAATGGTCACTCGCTCGAGTGACAGTAGTTAGTGGTGTTAGTCTACGTCAGCCGGGTCTCATGCGATTTAAACAGATTCCCAACGGTATCCGACCGCTGCATTTAGTGCTCTCTATGAGAAATGCGTGATAAAGCATCTAAGTGCACTATACCTTTCGGTAATTTGGGACGAAGCACATTGCCGGTTCAATGGGTTGGTTAGTGTGGGCCGATGATAGAGAAAGTCAAAAATAAACGAAAAATAAATCACTCAGTCCTTGAGCCTGAGATGTACCTCGAACATGGACCTTCTTGGGCAACTCTGGCGGCGTGAAGGTGGGGGGAGGATGGTGATCATCTGCAAAACATCAGCACATATTCGCATTCCGATACACCACGTCATAATACGAGACCTACTGGCACATCGCATATCATACAGCGTGTGGCTTTCTCAACAATGACATCTTTACAAATCGATCCATTTCGGTTTCACCTTTAGAGATTGCAATATAAGCTTCCGCATAAAAGTTTACTCACAAAACTTAAAACGTTAACATTTTCTGTGAAAGCGCTTTGATTGTGACTGTAAGCGTTTACGTTATAAGCTTCACACGCACTTTGAATAAGCGTTGAAGTAACCAAATTGAAAGGTGAAACCGAACATTTCAAAATACATAATCAAACAATCAATCAATAATTACAATAAAACCACTATCTACTCTATTTTACCAAAACCACTACCAAAAACCCCATGCACCAAACATACAAAAAAGCTTAAAACATACAAACAAAAAAATTAAATACTAGCTAAAGACAAGCTCTATGTGCTATTGGTACTATTTATGGTTAGGGTAAATTTAAATGTATTATAAATCCTATTTAGTAATGAGTTATCTAATGCAAGAGGAATGACACTATTGTCTTATGGAGCGACTGGTAATTAGCCTACTAATAAGAATGGCTCAGATGAAGGCAATCAAATATTTACTGTAATGATATTGAAATGCAGCAAATATACCGAATTGTGGACTGGAGCAGGCGTAGTGGACAGACTGCAAGTCCGACACTTCTATCGAGGCGGGCTCTTCTAAATTAAACTTTCCTAAGCAGGGTCAACGAATTTTTCATAGATTTTATAAGCATAATAAAGTTTAAATGTAATCTATGAACTTCACAACATCAATATTCAGAGGGACTATAATCGATGCAGAAATCAGGGATCAAAATATTCCTAGAGAAAATATTTTCGATAAACATATATAACAACAACACCAAAATAAATAAATAACATCACATTATTTCTCCCGATGTTTATGAAATCGGCTAAAGAGAGGCAAACATCTAACTGTATAAATGCACATAGAGTAACGTGTACAGACAGACAATACAATGATAACAGGACACGAGATTGCTAAGTGCGCGGCGGCGCCGGCGCGGGCAGCTCGACCGCGTGTCGCAAGGAACATCACATTGACAATACAGTTACACTGATTCCATACATTTAGGTTACGTACTTGCCCTGCCCACCATCTGGACGGCTCGTACGCCTTTCCTGAATGTAGCCACTGAACCAGAAACAATACCCTTTAAAATTTGTGTAAACACCTATTTTTAACCTGTTCGCTATAGAAAACAACACGCAAATAAAGATATACCTAAGATACTTGCAGACACAGATGCAAAGCTAACGACAGTTTCTTCGGTATGTCCGCCGATAGAGAGACTAACAAGACTTTAGATTAGGTACGTCATCCAAAAACAAGTAACCAATGGTGCTGAAGAGAAAGCGACTGATTAGAATTTTAAATATTCAGTTTAAAAGTAACCGTAAATCTCATGAAATGATGGCCTTTTGTCGATGGAGTTTGTGAGTGTTGAAGCAAAATGCTATGTATGTATTGGAAGATCTAACCTATCTCTAGCTTCGTCAATATAAATGTACGTAATATAAGCGTATTTTAGTTAATATTTTGTGATAAATATTGCCCAGCTGCCATAAACTAGCTGCGTGTACCGTTTAACCGTGTATTAGCGTATATACTTTAGCCCAATTTTATATTGTTCATGAGCACATGGTTAGTTGATGCAAACAAACTAAAGTGTATGATAATACGGATTCTTGGGACTATCGTGCCGTACCGTCGTAAACACGGTACGTATTAACAGTTTGTTTCACCATCCCAGACTGCATCATCATCATTCCGACATCTGTAAAAATCCAAAATCTGACAAACACGTATGCATCCTAGAACCTAACTAACGCTAACGCTTGTGGGTTCACATTCACAATGTTCATTTCAATTATTAGGTACAAGCTTCATATTGTGTGAGGCGTCATTAATTTCGAATTTGATTCTATCACAAGCGCGGGTGATGATTGTGATGTGATGACCTTTTAGCGTTCCTCGCATTAATCACTTTCATTAGCACAGACAAGCCTGACTGTTGTATAAAGTCTTTGTGTTGATTGGGAAGCTCTCGGGGTAGTCGTTTAGCACTCTGTGATTTGGTTCACTCTCTTTGTTTCTGAGACATGCTTTCATGGATCTGTAGGTAAACTAGATACAATGACGGTGCAATCTGCTGTTTGCGATATTTAGTTCTACTTTATGTTTAGGTACATGCAATTACTGTCTGTGCTGGGCTTTCAAGTGCATCATATCAATGTTAACTCTACTGATTTGCATCGTTGTGTTCTACAATTTGGAAGGTGAATTTTCTGTGTGATATCATTGATTTTCAATTGGTTTCAATAGTATGATGCGCTTAACCTCTCGGTTGGTGTCGATACAAATCAGAGCGATCTCAAAAGGCATAGAAATGGTTGTGTTGTGTGCTTTATCCGTGGCGGTTTCATTCAGAGCGAGCGGACATACACAATGATCGCTAAGTAGGGTGTGAACGAGCACGGGTCAAGAAATGCCTTGCAGCCGATCCAGTCTGTGAGATACGGACGCAACACCACTAAAGCAACTCAAAAATTATAGACACGAAAAATAAATATCGGAAAACGTCAATTTGTGAGGTTAGGTGTGGTGCAAGTTACCTATGTCGGCTCCAACCTTCCGCTGGTGTGCGGTCACTAAAAGTTTAGCCGAACAATATTACATTAATGTCTCTTGAATATATAAAGTATACAGTGTGAGGTCGAAAATCACGGGCTGCTGTGTCGAGGATTCCGTTTCAGGAACGGCCATAGGAGGTGTATCATTATACAATATGTGACATTATAGGCGTACTCATGGAAACGTGTTTATATCAGAATATAATTATATAAGATACAGCACGTGTAAACAGACCAAATTATATATACCTCCAGAAAGAATGTCACAGAAGTTTGTTAAAAGTTTAAATTTAGGCAATCTTGTTATCAAATTCATCTTAATATTATTGCTATGTATTGATAAAGGGTTGGGTGAAAGCAATTCAATGATCTTACAGTTTTTGCATTTGCATTTCTTGATAAGTGTTTCGTCTTTGATGTCCTCGTGGCAGGCTTTGCAGTAGTGCCAAGCTCTGGAAGTTCGAGAATTGATCGTATTTTAATTATACGTTGACCATGACACTATGGAAGCAAAATGACAACATAACAAATTGAACATATGAACACCAGTTACTGTACATAATTAGGGTTTGTTCCCGGGAATTCTCGTCCCGGGAATTCCCGGGAAATCGGTCGGTCTCGTACCCGGGAAATTCAGCTCGAGAAAAGTCGAGACATCGAGAAGTTTAAATAATAGTACATTGTTACCTGAGTGTTGAAAGTCACGTTTTTTGAGTCCCGAGACGGGTTTGGCGCCAGAGCGTAAGCGAGGGCGCCAATGGAGCTTGAGGGACTTAAAAGACTTTCACCCGAGGTAAACACTGTGCTTTTCATTACGAATACAAGGAAAGTAAAAATAAAAACATGAAAGAAAAATTTGTGAAAATGAAGATTGAATTGCCGCCTTCCCGGTTTTTTTTTTCTTTTTCTCTGGCGGGCCTTCGGCTACGGCTCGCCAACATTATTCAGCCATTGTTTTCATTCTCATAATTTAAAAAATGGGAAATTGTTTGCTCAAATCTATGTTATTTTAAATAAATAGTTGAAGCTATATATTATTCAAGTAATTTAGAAGATATATTATTTATTTAATACTATCTTTATGTTATTTAAATTTAAATTTTACATTGCGCTCTAATTAGACTTTTTAAACTTCTTACCGTTGTAATGGGTTTCCAACCTACTTGCTGAATAAAAAGTTGGAATTTGGTTCAACGACCTCTTTGCAGTCAGAAAGACTATAAAAAGTTGGAACATGGTTTTTTTTTTTTTTTTTTTTTTTTTTGGCGTCGCATGGGTTTATGCATTTGCCAATTACAGATTGTAATAAAATACGCGGAACTAAGGATTGGGACAGGATCAGTAGGGTTTACAAAACTAATAATATAAAACAAGAAAAGGAAATATATACAAACATAGGGATAAAATGGTAAATACAAATTAAATTTTAATATTATTTACATAAATAAAGGATGCTAAACAATGGTATATACAAGGATCCAAGGAAGAAAGGAGAACAGTGATATTTGTAGGAAGAGGAATTCGACAGGAAACGAGATCTTCAAAAAGTTTTCTATTATTATTTTGAGGACAAGCAAAGAATATATGATTGAGGTCACCAAATTCATCTCCACAGTCACAAGATGGATCAGATATAATTTTCATCCGTGCTAAATGGGCTGGGGTACACGAGTGCCCCAGGCGCATTCTTATCAAAATAGTAGTAGCACGTTTTCCGAGTTTAAGCCTAAAAAACCAGGGTTTTATCGGTATTGAATTTTGAATCAGCCTATAATGTTTACCTTTAATGTTACCAGAGTGGTCCCAATATTCATTCCAAGAGTATTTAAGATATACCCTAGGTAAAGCAACGAGATCGTGAACGTAGTTTATGTAAGGGAAAAGGTCTCCACACTCCACAGCCTCATTAGCTAATTTGTCAGCACGTACATTACCAAGAATACCACAGTGACTCGGTACCCACGCAAAGTTAACAGTAAAACCCTTGGTTTTGCATTCAAATATCTTGGACCTAGCTTGCATTACTAGCGGGTAAAAAGTTTTTGATCGAAAAGGGTATCTTACAAGAGATTGTAAGCAACTCATTGAGTCGCTAAATATAATGGTATTTTTAAGTTTCATTATCAACACGTAATCTATTGCTTTAACGATGCCAAATAGCTCTCCAGTGAAAACTGACGTCTCAGGAGGTAATTTAACTTTTTGTACAACATTATACTGTCTGTGATACACACCTACACCAACAAATTCTGACTGTGAATGCTTGGAGGCATCGGTGTATACCTGATGCCACCCTCGCCATCGATCATCAACAATAGATTTAAAATAAATATTAGCATGCGCTTCATTACGGTCAATATTTAGATCCAAATGGATGTTAACGGGTGTAATTAAAGCTCTATAGTTGCACTGGAAAATAGGTAAAAGAAGCGATTGGTGAGTCAAAGCTGACAGTGTTTTATATTTGTTAAAACTATTAATTAAAAGGGGAGGTGGTTTATGACTCCAATATGAAGAAGAGCAAATAAGCTCTGAAAGATGCTGTATTTTAGAATGAAGCTGGTGATTCTGAAATTGCAAAGTGCGGAAGAAAAATCTACTTGATAAAAATTGGCGCCTTAAATGTAAAGGTGGTTCACCACATTCTACTTGTAGTGCATTGATTGGACTGGACTTCATTGCCCCCATAATTATACGCATAGCTCTTGCCTGTATAGAGTCTAATTTCTTGAAAAATTGCACTCTTCCAGGCTCTAACAAATAAGTGCCATAATCAAGTGTACTTCTAATTAAAGCATTATAAATAAGTTTTAAAGAAAAGGGGTGAGCACCCCACCAAACACCAGATAGACATCTTAATAAATTAAGATGTTTTTCGCACTTTTCTACGACATATTCGCAATGTGGACCTCCAACAAGCTTCGAATCTAATATTACACCTAAAAATTTGGCATGGCTTTTTATAGGAATGGATATACCATCATAAACAATATTTAATGGTGGTATGTTAGTTTTACGGGTGAAAGGAACCACGATGCTTTTAGCAGGAGACAGCTCCAAACCATGTTTGTCCAGCCATAATTTCAAAAATTGTAACGCAAATGTTATATTAGCGGCTGCTGTATTAATATAGGTGCTAGACGAATAGAGTAACAAATCGTCAGCATACTGTAAAATACCAACGACATCACTCACAGATGCTTCTAGATCATATGTATATATGTTATATAAAAGAGGGCTCAAAACAGAACCCTGAGGCAAACCCTTCCACGCAACTCTTGAGATATCTGTCGTGTTTAAAAAAATTACTCTGCCAGCCAACATATTTTGAATAAAGTTGGTTAAAAAATTTGGAATTTTCAAAACATGTAATTTCTTTATGAGCAACTCAATAAGAACATTATCATATGCCGATTTGATATCTAAGAAAGTCGCTACGACCGATTTACTTTGCGAAAAAGCTATACGAATGTCAGTTGTAAAAACACTTAAGCTATCCATAGAACTTCTACCTTTCCGAAAGCCATATTGACTGTTAGGTAAAATGTTCTGATTTTCTATGAACCATTCTATTCTATTTTTAACTAAATGTTCTGCAATTTTAATGATAACTGGAGACAATGCTATTGGTCGGTAGGACATGGAATCAGTAGGATTTTTGGATGGTTTCAAGAATGGCAGCACTATTTGCGTTTTCCATGTTGAAGGGATGACACCTGTCAACATGACACAATTGATGAGATCAAGAAAATAATGCAAAGCGTTTTCACCAAGATGTGAATAAAAAGAATAAGGGATACCATCTTTACCTGGAGCTGTATCATGAACGTCTGATAGTACACCTTTCAGCTCATCAAGAGAGAAAGGAGCATCCAGGCCATATGGACAAGTATAACCAGAAACATGAATAGGGGTTAATAATTCCCTAGGGGGGACTGTCGGTGGAGCCAACCGGTCAAGGAAACTATCACGTAGAGAAGGTGGCATAACGGTAAAAGTTTTATCACTAACTCCAGATCTATAACGTCTAATATTTCTCCAGACTTCTGATGGTTTTGTGCTGGGAGATATGGTTGAACAGAAACTTCTCCAGCCTTGGAATTTTTTATCTTTTAAAAGTTTTTTGGTTCTAGCCATTATGTCAACTAACTCGTCAAAATTATTTTCAGACATATCAGAGTTGTAAGTCAACTCTGCCTGCCTTCTCTGAGCTACAGCTACACTGCACTCTGTATCCCACCATGGTGGAGATGGCAATTTTCCAGAAGCACTATTTTTCAAAGGAAAAGTGGAATCAGCAGCATCAAGTAAACTTTTAGAAAAACTATCTGCGCAAAGTGAAATACCTTGTGAAATATGTGGTAAAGTGTTAATATTATTCTCAATATGAGTTCTATAATCACTCCATTTGTCTTTAATTATTTTATGTCTCATTCTGGGTGGAGTTCTAGGCATTTCACATGCTTTAAATTTTGAAAACTTTAATATTATTGGGAAATGATCACTACCATGAGTGGATGGTTGTGTGTGCCAAGTAATTGAAGATGCTAAACTAGGTGAAACTATTGTTAAATCTACTGCACTATTGTTCTCTGAAGGTTTTGTTCGACGAGTTTGAGATCCATCATTTAGGATACAGAGATTTTGTACACCAATAATATCTAAGAGGTCTCTACCGTAAGTATTAGACATGGAGCTACCCCATGTCCTATGATGAGCATTAAAATCTCCCATGACCACACATGGTTTAGGAATATGAGATAACAAGCTATCTATTTCTGTGAGAATTTGGGAGGAAGGATGAGGGATATAAATAGAAACAAAGCATACATTCTCAATAATGCAGGCAACAGCATTAAAATTGCTATTATCATGAGGGAGAGGGAAATGAGAAAATAAGTATGAATTTTTTATAATAAGAGCAGCTCCTCCATACCCATCAGGTCTATCGTCCCTAAGGCAGGAGAAGCCACTCAATTTGAACACAGATCCTGGCTTAAGCCAGGATTCTGTGATGGCGATAATAAAAGGGTTGTATACATTAATTAAATAGATAATTTCACTTTTTTTGGTGACTACACTCCTGCAGTTCCATTGAACTGCGGATCGGGTGTGATCCATTGTGGTTGTGAGTGTAGAATAGAGATGATGTCAATAATTTTGGCAGCGTTGGACGGTTCTATGGTATTTGATTGTATTAATGATTTTAAAAGGGCAATTACATCAGATATATTTAGTTGTCTATCCTCAGTTCCGCCTGTTTTCAGAGCGCAACCATTAGATAGGCCTGGGGATGGAGTATTGGTTATGTTCTTGTGTGCTTTTTGATCATAGCCTTTGGCTAGTGTTGGAGTTGGACGTGGCTTTAAAAAGACAGTTCTTCTAGAAGATGGAGGATTTACATGGTTTCTTGTGTGAGGTTTTTGAGATTGGATATTTTGATCTTTGGCTGTTGCTAATATTTCAGCATATGAACGTGACAGGGGTGGATGTACCCTGGATGCTTCCACGTAGGAAATACACTGTTCTGCCATTGAAAATTTAATTTTTTGTTGTCTTGTATATTCCGGACATGACTTACTGGTAGCAAAGTGTATTCCCCCGCATGAGCAGCAAGATATACACTCCTCATCAATATCACAAGAATCACCTGAATGCTCTTTGCCACATTTGAAGCAGCGGGGCTTAGACCTGCACTGCAACTTTGTGTGTCCAAAACGACAGCAGTTGTAACATTGGATGGTTGGGTAGGTATATAGCTGAACTATTAATGCAGTATAGCACATATAAACACGGTCTGGTAACACTTGACCATCAAATGTTACAACTACGGTTTGAGTTGGCTTCCAAACTGGAGCTCCATTTACAATTTCTTTGAAATTAATGCGTCTTAGTTTTAAAATCTTTCCACAACCATTGGGAACCGTGGTGCATTCCATCATCTCTTCTGGAGAGAGATCTGTGGGTACTCCGCGGATGACACCCATGCGAGAGACATTGTATGTTGGTATGAATGCTTTCAGATTATTACTATTGAGGCTGTTGTGATTAATAAAAGCATTTGCATCTATGTGATTATTGAATGCAATCGAAACTCTGTTTCTACCAATCCTTTTAACACTACCATTCACAACATTGTATATAGCGTTACGTTTTAAGAATTTTCCAAATATAATGGGGTGAAGGGTAGAGCCGTCATTTGGCGACTCAGTAATTCGTTGAACATGTACAATATATGGGGCATTATCATTAGGCTCATATTGGGCTCTTGTAACTGGGACCGGCGGAGCCGGCGGTGCCGCCGGTGGTGGAGATGAATCAGGTGACTGAACAGCGGGGGTGGATGTAGGGTCTGAGACCATAGCCACTGGTGGCTCAGTATTAGACTCAAGGCTAGAAATATCCGAAACTATTGGGGATTCCTCACAATCACAACCCTTTTTGGTGTCACTGGAACCATGTCGCTTCCTCTTATTACAATGCTTGCACATTTTGCAAGTGCGAGTTCGTTTGCGTTTCTTGGAGACAGATGTGTCTGTATCCATTGCTGAATCATTTGAATTTAGTTTTTCAAAGCTATTTGATACTGTTACATAGCAACCAACCGGCGGGGAAGTGCCCCCGCCGGGGTCAGGTGGCTCCTCCATGAAAAAACTACTTACAAGGACTTACCAGATATATATATACACTTAAATACTTTAATAATAATACAATAATAAATGTTAACACTTTACAGAACTCTACTGATCTTTTATTGATACAAAATTTTAATTTTAAATTTAGGTGGGAAAAAAAAACGCGCCTCCCTGCTCGCTGTTTCCCGCCTTTTTTTTTGGAACATGGTTGAATAAAATAGAACTTGTTTTTTTTATAATTTGACAGCTGTCAGTAGAAAGCGATTCTCCCTAGGGCTGAAAGTTTTACTTTCAATTAGGCCCCTCAGGCAACTTCAGACCTACTTTCAGAGTATGAGTAATGAAAACATTTTTACGCTTAGCTTTCTTTGTAAATGCGAGGCGGCAGCGGCAGCGGCACCAAAAATTGTGATACCATACCATACCACCCACATTAGTGATTAGTGAGTGATCTTTAGTTATGATGAGAAAAATTATGATTGTTTTTAGTTAAGATGTTTGTTTTAAGCTGATTGTTAACAGAGATTTTGTTTTTTATTAAAGATTAGTGAGATTAGTTATAATAAGAAGAAGTATGATTATTTTTAGTTAAAATGTTTGTTTTAAGCTGATTGTTAACAGAGATTTTGTTTTTTATTACAGATTAGTGAGATGAGATTAGTTATGATAAGGAGAAGAAGTATGATTGTTTTTAGTTAGCAATTTTGTTTTGAGCTGATTTTTTATTGAGAACTTGTTTTTTTTGTTAAAAATTATGGTGATTTTTTTCATGTAAAATTAACACAGTTAAATTAAAGACTCTTTTTATTAATTAAACAAAAATTTAGACGTATTTTATTTTTTCTCGACAACCCGAGAAGACCCGAGAAATCAGGCTCGAGAAGTCTCGACACCCGAGAACTAAAAAACCTCGAGAAATCGGAAACCCTATACATAATACATCGGTTCACGATAAGGATTAACCGAATAGAGACAAGAAGTAGTTAAGGTCTCTTGTCTAAACAAACATTTAATTGCGTAATTAAATGTTTAATAAAGCGATAGCATTTGGGTATCAACTCAACGACGCTTTTACAAAAAGTTATGTCTTCAGCACTACTTTACCTTTTAACTTCATCAGCGGACTGTGCGATAAAGAAACCCTGTGTATTGGCGTGTATCTTCACTAGTCTGGGGTTGATGGAGATCTTGCTGTCAGCACCTTCCTCACCTTTGATCTCAATGGCCAGCAGCAGCAGCTTTAGCTTCGTGAAGCATAACCTGGCCAGAAAAGAGTTGAGCTGCAGTTTTGACATACAATCTTAATAGACAATTCAGCTTATCCACCTAAGTATTCAACATTATCATTTTAATATTTTTGAGTACTTGAGGTTGACAAAAAATTTTGCGCATCTATACCGTATTTTACTAGAGGAAAAAAAATGTACAAGTTCGAAACTACTAAAGCGATCACTGTTAAATTTAACTACTATCATACCATTTTTATATTTATACTAAGCATATATTATTATTTTATGTAATTTACTGTTAATTAAAGCTGTGCAAAACATGCGAAAATTTATTAGTTATTTATATAATGTACTGAAAAAAAACTGAAAAAATAGCATAATTATGTATGTCCTTATACTGACTCGACTACGTTTACGTACATCGGCTGCGGTTGCAATTATTTAAAGCGTTTTATTAATTACAGCATTACTTTTAGATATGATTAGATCTACGCATATACGGATATAATATTAACGTGCTTTGAATTTTAGGTGCAAAAATAATAAAAAAATATTGTGGTGTTCTTACTGCACTGAAGTACATATCAAAAAATTATGTTGTATTGATAACATGTAAACAACTAATAAGTGACTCTAAACTACAACTTACACGTTGCATTCCAAATAAAATCTGTCAATTACACACCACTATGTCTAAAGTTTACCCATTCAACATGCATCTAACTCTGAAATCCAGAAAACCAGTCAGTTCTATGTTCTATCTACCCGACCGACATCCTATGTGATCTATTCGCTCCTCTAGGCAAGTAGCAATAATATGCACATACTAATTTATTGGTATGCCGTTTGGGTTAACGAAAGCGCCTCTGCCAGCTCCATACATTTCTGCCATTGTCAACGTTCCTAACACATTAGTGATATTGTCTAGAGGAGCTTGTTAGTGCATTTCTATCGTCTAATGTTAGCAAGTCGGCACACTGTCTACGGTGCAGTGCAGGCGGGCCCAGGATCGAGAGGGTAAGTCTTACTCGCTCGCGTGTGGGAATTCCATTCCTGTGAAGGAGGTCGACAGTGTTTCCGTGTACATCTCACATCCCGTACCCTGCAGGTAATCGTTCTGCCAAGCTTGAGTGTCGGGGGACTGCAATCAACAGGAGATGCTAAAGCTCGTGCCTTGTTAGTTTCTGCAGCGGGGACAACTCTCGAGTCGAAATCACCTTCGTCGATTTTATTCATTAGTTTCCTATATTATTTTGATCTATCAACTATGTTATTCAGTGCAGTTCTTATGGAAAAAAAACACCGCGAAACAGTTTGTAAAGCCGGCAAACAAACTTCAACACCAATGAGAGAAGCTATGCGTTTTCGCGTTCGTTAGTAAGTTCGAAAACTCGAAGAATGGATATGCATAAACACTTTACTGCATATAAATGTTTGCGACTCTGTTTTTGTCGCGTGGCAAGCGTCTTACGACCACTTACGCTGCAGCCTCGCCAAAGGCCATCCCGATAAAGGCGGAACTAAGCTTCCAAGTGTACATCTCCATCCCGGTACCTCGCATGTAGTCATTAGTCCACATAGCCATTTCTTGGGACTGTGGAAATGCCGCATAAGTCGTTAGAACCTGAGCATTTTCGAAGGCATTGAGGGAGACGTTTGAATATAAAGCCAGATTGTTGAGTAAGCTCTATTTTTGAGCTTTGGCTAGGTAAGACCAAACCAAAACCAGCTACCTATACAAACGCCTAATACACTTGTAAACTGGTTTCAATTTGATAGAAAAACCCTCATTTTTTGAAAGCCCAACAGAACACCATTCAAGTAAAAACTAAATGCTGTTTCTATAAACAAAAAGAAAGCTGACCGTCTTGAAACTTCTCATGGCGAAAAGATTAGCCATCATGGTGGAGAACCCTGGAGCGAGACAGCTCTGTGCTATGAACCCGAGCTTTAACTCTGCCAAGCAGATCACGTCGTCACCCTGCTTCCAGTCCCACGATGGAATGTTGAGAAGATATGCCTGGTGAAAAAAAACATGGGATTCAAAATGATCATGAGAAAACTGTCATGCAAACTTAATTTCTACAAGCCATAGTCCAAAATGAGAACCTATTAACTTTCATTCTATCAGATCAATCATTTTGTCTGAATAATTTGAGAATTCTGAGTAAGCTCGATCTACAGTTGGGTATTTATTATAATTAAACACTTGATAAACTCACCTTATTATGGTACTGCATAAGTTGAATGATAACCCGAATGTCGTCAGAATAATTCTTTATGGAGATAACCCTCATGATATTAGCTGCGTCTTCCGCATCAGGGTCTTGGCAGTATTTGTTAGCTAGTACCAGGCAAGCATCGGCTTCGTGTACCTGTATAAAAAAAACAACTAAAGAACCTATCGTTTTCACGCTAGCAGCTAAGCAGGGCTTTAAAGATCTGAGCAATTTTACTGCTGGCTTTTTGCAGAAACTGTTAAACTTTAGTTGATTTCTAGTGTTTCAGTCCACTTTTGGAGAATGGAACACTTAATTCAGCATGGCTTTAGAGCAGGGCTTACGAATTTAATGCATTTGTAGAGGACAGATCTCTGGAAGATAAGATAAGCCTTTACTTTAGCAATAGCAGATTAAAAATCACTTACCAATGCAATGAAGAAAACTTCAAATTAGTTTACCTATTATCAATGCCAGTTTATAAATTATGCTCATCTTGAATTTAATCAGAAAGTTATGAACTTTATTTTCAGATTATTAATAGGAAGTTCAAGATAAATTTAAAACATCAAACATGAAGTCTAATCTATACATATATTGAATCTAAACAAGCATGAAGAAAGCATGCAACTGATAGCAGGATTATACCAACAATCGAAATGACCACTACGCTTCAATATAATAGTACTCTCAGTGAAATAGGAGATACACATGAAATATTGATTACTCGATATTTTGATACTAAATATTGAATTTGCAACATCGATGTCCGTAGTGTCCATTTGGAAAAAGCAGGTGGGTGGAGAGTGAAAGTAAAGAGCATGCTAAGACTGCAACATTCCGGGGAGCCATGCAACAACTTACCACGAACGATCGAAAATCGACAACTGTACTAGAAAGTTCGAAAGTAATACTAAATTTTGAAACAGAATCCTTTCTTCGGCAGCCATTAATGCCAATATGAACGTACAGTAAAATCGATATCGAAGTAACAAACGGGCCAGCATCGCAAACGACACCTATTGGGTACAAGTATATAGGGTGGCCTGTGGGCGCGGTGAAGAAACCAGAGGGGAGTTACAGATAGACACATAGCCTAGCTCTCGAGTCAGTACGCGGCGAGGGAACGATACTGAGCCCGGGCAGCACAGCACAGCACACTCATAGCGACAGGCACGCACAGGCAGCGCTCACCTACAGAAGGGAACACCGAATCCAGAACAACCCGAGCAGGTTAGTGAACTTCGCTCTACTTCTATACAAACGACAGTCTGTACAGTTTCAAACCGACACCACGCCCTAATAACACATTTATATGTGCAGTGCTACTTACTTTTACCCTGTGGAGATCTAATGGATTCATAATGGTGCCTTGAAAGAATTCCACGGTGGTAAAGTGTCTCTTGAACAGGCCCTCGAGCTCCAGATCGGGCGGTTTCCTGCCATCAACGCTAAGTTATCACTACTGGTCGAGGTAGGACCCTTCGCCGCCTTCGAGGCTTTACCATGCAACGCTAGTTTGTAAAAGTCGCAGTCTGGCGGTGCGGGGTACCCGGGTGAAGGCGCTGCCACACCGCCGTGAAAAGCGATGATTGCATAAAATAACCATAAGATAAAAATTACCAAAGTGATAAAATCCTACTGTGACTATGGAAGAGCACCTTTACAGAAGAAACATTTCACTTATGCACATAATACAAAAAAAGTCACGTAGACGCGTTTTAATGGTAACGGCCGTGCGGTTCTAATGCCTGGACTATTTAGTCTTACTCTAACCTTGACTCGTTCAAGGTCGACGGCATTCATCATTGTACCCTGAAAAAACTCGACGGTGGTGTAGTGACGCTTCAGGAGACCTTCCAGCTCAAGATCGGGCTCTTTCCTGAAAGCGTCGATTCATCGAACATCATAAACTACTTTGTTTACATGCCGTTTCTCGCTACTTATACACTTATAACTCAGTACAAATATAGTAGTAGATGGTGTATAGTTTTGGTTTGGGACATTTGAATATTTGGTTGGTATGCTATAAGGTCCCAAAACTGGAAGGTAAAGCATTGTCTAGATTCCTAGGGAAAATTACAACGTTAAAAATAATACTGACCTGTGTAAAAAAACAACCTCCACGTCTACATCTTCTCTGTCTTCATGTAGGAAATCTTTCAAAAAATGGCTCACTGATTCATAAGTTATGTGTCCACATACGACTATGTGCCTGGAAACATTTAATGTGTTATAGTATCGCGGCAATCAGATCTAGATATAAGTGCAACTACGGGCAATGCAAGATTTAATCATTAAAGCTTGAAAGCTCTTGAAGAAAGCTTTATCAAAGAATTGAATTATGCAAAATTTTTTTGCTTGTGTTACAGCTCTTTAATCAAGAAAGCAAGTTTTCAGAAAGCTTATAATATCTTAAATAGTAAAGAAAGGAAGGAGAATACAGCAATTTGAAGTCTTATTTAACGCCTGGGACCGCAAGAGGTTAATTAAAGAAATCGAAAATAAGTAATAGAAACATACAGGTCACAACAGGGTTAAATAAAACAGTAAGTGAAGTAAGCATGAAAAACTACTAATCATAAACAAACGTACAACGTCTTCATTTTAAAAGCCAAATTGATATCATTGATCTGTGCATTGTTAAGTAAGAGTCAAATATAAGTTTTTAGTATCGTATGAACTTAAATCAATTAGTAAAGATAAAGAAAGATAAATGAAGACGTTGCTAAAACATAACCTCCATAATTTACGATTAACATCAATTTGTTCATTAATTTGTGGTTGTTCCGTACCATTGAAAATGTTTTAGATTTGAATGTTGAATGACAATTGGTTAGTCAGTGAATGTATAAGTAAGTTTAAGCCACAAAGAAATGAACGCCTTATCTATGAAGCTCAGTTTCGGTCAGGACTTGTGTAACAATCTACCACACTAGAAAGTAATATAACAGGGAACTAAAGGAATGGTTGGCTTGCGGGGACAGATGACAACAACAGAAAACATCAATTAACTGCAGTTAAACATAACATTAATTTCAACGACGAAAACAATGATTTATAAGTGAATGTGAAACCTAAAAATATTTTCAAACACACTTTAAAAATTGAATTTTTGGTTCATCGATTGTTATTGGGCCAAATCCACTCCAAACTTGAGTTAGGTACTGACAATGATACATTAAAACTGTTTCACACCAAAGCTTGCAACTTGTGTACGTATAAATGTAGCGGGGAGTCCCCATGATATCTTGTATGTTCAGTGCTCGTGACCCGAGTATAGTTTTAGTAATTTTAAACAAATTCAAGAGAGGGTTAAATGAAGGTAGTAAGTAGTGGTGGTTTGAATAGTAAATAGTAAAGTGTTGGTACAATGATGGAGGTTGAAGCTGTTAGTAAAGTAAGTAAATAAAAGAAGGGAGAGGCTCTCAAACTCACTAAAATCATCAATCAAAAGAGAAGAAGTGAAAGATAAAAAAGGTTTTACTTTGCAAACCGCAAGACTAAATACAATCACATGCAAACTATTATTCATCTAAGGTGTGGCAAAGAACTGATCATTTTCTTTAAAAATATTTTCAAAAACTCTACCTTGAGTTTTAAGACCGCATAAACATTGCAAAAATTTTTCAAATCAATAATTCATTAAAAATGATTCGTGTTCACTTCTAAGATGATTTCGATAAGTGTTAAATGGTATGTCGAACTAATCTAATTTTGCGTTAAAATGCCCTCAATGCACACAGCCTTGCCACGCTCTATGAATTTATTTACGTAAAAATACATTACACTAAGATAACCGAGGGGATCGATCCAAAGTACATAACAGATCAAACATTAAAGAGGGTCAACATTAAGAGTAAGAGTACAGAACAGATACAGTTACAGAACAGAGTCGTGCAGGCAGGAGAGAGAGGGGCAGGAGCGAGCGGGGCACGTCAGGGAGCTGGAGGGGCGGGTAAAGGCAGAGGGCAGAGGGCAGAGGGGCGGGGCGGGGCGGGAAGGTGCTTCAACAGCGCCCCACGCAGGCGACGCCGCGCCCAGAGAGGAGCTGTCGAGGCCTCGCATCGCACACCACAACTCCAACAACGCACTACGATACGGTACCACTCAACATTTAACTCTCCGTAACTAAGCTTTACCATTAACATTCCTTTACGTACAGATACTAACAGAACATAATCATTAAACCTAAAATATATATAATAGACGAGCGATAACACTAGCCACTATCTGCTGTTCGCTATTTAAACTGAACTCAAATTCAAAAGGTAAATTTACAATCAATATCGACTCATAAAAAAAAGACAACGCGCGGGACTCGCGTCCCGCTTAGATAAGTGAGAACACAGAAGCGTGCTAAGAGAGGAAAAGGAAGAATATAGATTCACAACACGGAACACATTCAACGGAACGGATTGAAGACAGCGGCTCACCTGCGTCCCCGCTCATTCTTGAGGGTGCCGCCATACTTGGGTCTAGTGCCGATTAAGTCAATTATCTCTGGGATACAACTGGCAAATATCGCCTAAACGCCGACAGACAAAACAAG
Organism: Thera obeliscata; assembly: GCA_947578465.1. Classification (NCBI taxonomy): domain Eukaryota; kingdom Metazoa; phylum Arthropoda; class Insecta; order Lepidoptera; family Geometridae; genus Thera; species Thera obeliscata. The sequence goes on along the minus strand of OX387929.1, from coordinate 2,723,980 downwards.
ACATTCACATTCAATCGAGTGGTGAGTAATGTGGGCCGCAGCCGAAGGGAGCCGCCACCGCCGGCTCGGAGCTCACGCGTGGGTGTGGGCGTGAGCTCCGAGGCACGGCGCGCGGCGGCTCGCTTCGGCCGACAGTCCTTGGCACTGGCACGGCGGCGGCGGCGTCGGGCGTCAGCACTGGCACTGGTACTGGCACTGGACCGGACGGGGGTCACAACGGGCAGCGGTTAGTCACGCACGTGTTAGTGACGGGAGGGTCGCGAGTCGCGAGTCGGGCGGCGCGGGCACTGGCTGTGTGTGTGATCGCGGGACTCGTGGCGGGCGAGGTGCCGGAGCTAGCGCTACAGCGTGGCGACAGGCATCGTGTGCAAGCGAACAAACCAAACACTACTCATCGACAGCATTACAAAACTTTACATTATCGCCTCTCTCCAGATCTAGTCTCGTTAGAAGGATTAAAAAGCTCAAGTTAACTCGAGTAAATTTACGAAAAAAGGCATGTAGTAGTGCGTCGGTCGACCGCGCGCCTGTCTCTCTGGTGGGGGGAGAGGGGCGCGGCCGCCGGGAGCTAACTCTTCGAGCATGCGCCACGGCACCGAGAGACCGATTCTAGTGAAGGATTAATAAAGTTCATTAGCAAACTCCGCATTCAATCAACCAAGATCGAAACCGTGACAGGTAGGAAGGCAGGAAGCCGCGTGGAGCGGGGCCGGGAGCGTGAGAGCAGGGTACCTGCGGCGGACGTCCTTGTTGTACCGGCCGCCGTACTTGTTCCGCTGCGCCGCCAGCTCCGTGATCTCGGGGATCCAGCTGGCGAACACAGCCTACGTACACAGCAAACACGCGAGTCAGTACCCGCGCGCACAACGCCCGCCAGCGCCCCGCGCCCCGCGCCCGCGCAACCCTCGCCTGCCGCGCCGCGCCGCGCCCCCTAACGCGCGCGCGCCAACTAACGCACGCACGCACGCACGCACGCTACGCCAACAACGCACAAGGCTGTGTGTGTTCTATAGGTAGGACCGACCGAGTGTCGTCTGTCTGCGTGGTGGCTGTGAGCTGTGGCTGTGCTGTGGGTGTGAGGGACCGGGTGCCGTGCCGAGCTAGCTAGCGGCGGGAGCTGTGACCGGCGCAAGCCGTACGGGGACTCGTGACCGGGTGCATGCAAAGCCTAAGGATACATACGCGCTAACTAATCGATGAACGGAACTTAAAAGAAATCGGTTTGACGGGGGCTTGGAACTACGGTGGAACGGTGGGCATTCGATATAGACGCTTGGTAGACGCGTTCAGAAGCCGGCCGCCACAGCGGGCCGCCTCGACTGGCTCGCCTGGACTCTACGCACGCGATCAGCTCAACCGCGTAGAGACAGGCGAAGCCGGCCGCGCGCCCCCAGTGGAAGGCGACGACTGAACACGAGTAGATGACACAATACATCTGACGGCACTGAGCAAGCTTTTCATAGGTGATGATCTCACAAGTTACTCCGAGAGATCGGGCGAATCATGGCGAGCATGACGCGCCAAAGACGCGCGCCTTGCTGAGAAATGAGTCGCCTTCACTTCCGAGGATCAATTTATATATTAAACTGATACCTTTTTCCATGTTCGCGCTTCAGCTCGCCACTGTACTTGGACCTACTTCCTACCAGCTCTATAATTTCGGGAATGCTACTAGCGAACATTGCCTGCAACAGACCACGGTGTCGATCGAAAACGAGTCTAGCGCACGCGGACACCATCGCGTGATGCACGACAATGTCCACCTCGAGTCTCGGTATACAATCTATATGGTGACGCACAGTCGGTACGGTACGGTAGGTAAGTGTAGCCGGTAGCGGAGCGAAATAAAAAGTAAAGGAACGAGAGTGTGTGTCTACCGGTGCGGTGATGTGAGCAACGGAACACAGCCAGGCACAGGTGCGGCATGCAGAGATCGCGAGGTGGGAGGGAGGGGGTGGACGGCGCGGGCCGCGGCTGCGCGGACGCGGCGCGGTCACTACGAGCCGAGCGAGCGAGCGAGCAGCACGAGCTCTCGCGTCACTGTTGCATGTCGCATGCACGGCCCAGGGGACCTCCTCACCGGCACAATATATGGTGAATATACACGTACAGTAACAAAGCAAAAGAAAAAAACAGAATACACCCATGCGGTCGCACCAAATTAAGCATATTTTAGTGTTCGGCGATAGTAGAAAGAAGACGTTCTAGCTAAGGCGGTCCACGGCCACGCGTTAGATTTGGCGACGCCACTGTTATGGCCGTGGGCAGAGCGGGGTGCCCACGGCTCTCCCGAACCTTGCCCAATTAATTGGCATGCTCTCTAGAGTAATAGTGCACTAGTCAGGCTTACAATCATTCAACGAGCTGTGCGGTAAACCAGTACGCTTCTCTAGCGAGTCTCATGTGAACTAAGTGTTGCTTTAACTTTCATTGGTAAGTTATACGGTTATTTCCTTTTGCTTTGTTATATATCAGCAATGCAAGGAATAGCAAGCTCAGCACTAATCAATTAACTGAGGTACTTAAAACTTTTCAGTGTAAGTATATAACAATACCGTAGACATTGGACAATAACTTGCCTCCCCTTGCAAAAGTTAAAAATCAGTTTTGTTGTAGTGTCAAATTATTCATTAAAATATTTCAAGAGATACAGTTCAGTTATAGAGGAAAATAAGTGAAAATGAAACTTACCAAGCCAACGAGGAGAAAAAATACCAAAAATGTCCTGCCGAGAACAGTATGGCAGAACACGTCTCCGTAACCTACTGTGGACATTGTCACTATCAGAAAGTACACACAAGTCCAATATGAAAGCTTCTGCGAGTTTTCAAAATCTAGGGGATCACCAGAGTTTTCCAGCTGAAACAGACATTTTTGAACAGTTTACAAACTATCCTGGAGTTTTTGATATTTTTGGCAAAGCAGCAGAGGGAAAAAGAATGCAGATGATCCTCCCAATAACGGATGATACTAGAAGACTTGATGGATTGATAATAATAATAAAAACTTACCAAGTGAATAATTCCGGCGGCGGTAAGCCACACTGATATAAATATTGAAACTAGCTGCGCCAACCGAATTGAGCTCGATGTCTTTAAAATATTGAGGTATTGCAAAATATCAGGCACGGTCATTAAGCGTAGAGCTCTGAGAAACCTCAGTCCTGAAATTGAGAGAAGAATAATTGTAAAACAAAGCTATGACTTATTTACAAGGATATCGACAACTCATCATGAAGGTTGCTTGTAGCAAACTCACCTATCCATGTTCTATCCAGGTATATTGATACAAAGGATGGAGGTATCGTGAAATAATCTACAAATGAATACATTTCGAGCATGAACCATAGTTTGTCACTAGCTGCTATAAACTGAAACAGAAAAACACAAGTGTTACACACAAAATGATAGTTTAAATAAGTTCAATCATGAAAAGTGAAAATCTACTTACTCGTATAAAAAAGTAGACCATAAAAAATATGTTAAAGGCAAGGTCGATTTGCTGAGTGATATTGTCACTCCATTTCTGGCATCTCTCCACTTCTTCACTGAAATCGAACACGTTAACATCGGTAACACTAACTAAACACATAAAGGTACGTACGACAAACAAACCAAACATGTCACGAGTAAGCCACTGCTAAGTAACACATCTCAGCTGATTAAGAAAACACAAGCTAACATTTATACACTAGTTGCAGCAAACAGTGGACCACATTTATTTATTGACATTGACTCACGTATTCCTTATGATTTCAGCATTACAAGATTATTAAAATTAATAAATTAGCAATATGATGGAAAGTAAAAGATTGATGGAATCGAAATTACCTGGATGCGTCAATGAAGTAAATGATGAGTGATGCTATGCTGAGAATGAACACCAACACGACCTGGAATAGAAAGAAAAGTATTTTTAACAACAAGAAGGTATGATCCACTCGCATTATTCGCTACGAAAAAAAAATTCTATTATTAAATTTTATTTGGTTATTGAATTTTGTACTATTATTATTATTATTTAACAACAAGATTATTAAAATTAATAAATTAGCAATGTTGTGTTTATTGATTATTTCTTGTTTGTCTCTTTAAATTGTATGTACTGTAGCATTTCATTTATTTTGGCAGAATAGTTTTTCGTATCAGTCGAAAGCTAATGGAGAGCTATTTAAATTTACGCGCCAAGACGCAAGTTGGTGAGTGAGTTGTTGAAACGTTGTAAGGGCGACCTCTGGTAATGAATAGAAATAATGTGGTTGGGTCGATGTGTGAAGCGAGCTCGCAATTACAGACATTAAAAATGCTGGCCGGAGAGACGTAAATGCCGTGGATTATTGGAGCAAGTGTTCTGGAATATTCTGGGCGGAAGTTTGTGGCTCGAGGTGCGGGGATGTGGTAGCAAAGGTGATAAAAGGCGCGTGCGGAGCCGCCGGGGGCATTCCACGGAAAAGACGCCGAGCCTAGAAGAATCGCCGGTACGTACGAAAGCTGCACCCTGGCACCGTTGGGTTTGTGGAGGAGTCCTCGCTAACCAGATTTGGGTATTACAGACGAAGCTGCGCCAACGAATACCATCACCGCGTGCCCAGAGACGAGCCCCAGCACACGAAGCCAGCATTCTCGCTGCCGATACGAGCCGACTGCAAGCTGGGCGAGAGCCCATTTCTGGTACGTAGGGGATCTGAGAAGCATCGCACAGCATGGGGCATACAAGGGAGGATCAGTTGTATTTTTAGGGACGCAGCATCCTGCGGGCTGTGTCCGCACGTTGCCAAGATTAACCTGTTGTCTTGTATTTTTCAGTTTGCTGACACCGTCTGCGTGGCGCCTCCCTTTTCTTTCGCCTGTGCGGGGGCGCGAGACACGTGGCGGGGGCAGTCGGCGACTGCACGGCAGGGCACGTGGCGGCAGGGCACGTGGGTGACGTCGCACGTGAACGATAAGCGCCCGTCGGCGATTCTGAGGTGGGCCAGTGCCAATTTATTTTTATGCGGAAGGAGTAGGCGCGTCAGGACAGTTCTCCGTGGAGTCCTGGTCTGTTGTTTGTTGCCAAGAGATTGTTTGCTGCCGTAGAGAGTGCTATTTTTGTTGTCAATAATTGTCAGTAATTGTTTGTTGCCAAGAGATTGTTTGCTGCCGTAGAGAGTGCTATTTTTGTTGTCAATAATTGTCAGTAATTGTTTGTTGCCAAGAGATTGTTTGCTGCCGTAGAGAGTGCTATTTTTGTTGTCAATAGGTAGGGTTTCGTTGACGTGGTAATTGCCATCGTCTTTGTCGTGCGTTTTACTATCTTACCATCCTGTCGGTCAGAATACGGTCGCTTGGGTTATTTTAGAGGCGGACGCCAGGGGTGACTCACAAGTTAGTTTTCTGTGGGTTTCATTTAATTGGGTCATCCGGGGCCTTGGGATTGGTAAATTCAAATATCCACATCTCCGACACACTAAGCAGTAACCTCTCCCTGAATAAATTTGTGCTCGCTTGAGAGCTATGGTTTGGATAAAGTTTGAACATATGGTCACTAAACATCCCGTGTAAATAATATAAGCATTATTGATTTTTATGTATTCCACGAGGTCATTGAACCTCTCATGTATCCATGATAGCCATTGCTTACATTTTATGTAAAGGAATATATTGTTGTCCCGTGAGGTCATTAAACCTCTCATATGTATAAGGTGTCCCTTTAAATTTCTTTGTTCAATCCCATGTCAGAGAACGTAGCGTTCAATGTATTTGTAACTTGTTGATTAGTAGTAGGTTCATTTGTAAGAAAGATAGTCTGGCATGCGGATAACCTCTATTCTGGTTAATAGCTGAGCATATAAATTTGTAGTTAAGTAGCTATTTGAGCTCACTTTAAGGTCATGTAAATGAAGGATCACTTTAGGATTATATAGTATATAAGATAGCATAGCTGTGCAGTTTCAATTTTTCATTCCTAAGCTAATGTACATGTCATGTAAGAGGTATGTGTTCTTTAAATAAAACGCTGTAACTGATTTCTAACATTTATTTTTATTTTAGAATAAAAATCTTTTGTGCGGTAGGAACATCGAACCCCAACTGAGCTAGTCAGGGCCAACGCAGCCGAAATAGTCGGTCTGCCTGTCTGCACCCAGTTTTCCACCGTTACAGTACTTATTTCAAACATGATTGTATGATCGTTCATGAATAAATGATATGATAATGATGATGATACGGAAAATAAGAAACATTTTAAAGTATAGTATCACGTGCTTAAAATGTTGAAATTAAACCAGGCTGGTTGCCAAGTTTTGACGGAATTCTGACAGAAAACCCATGGGATTTCTGTCAAAATTCCGGATTGGGATCGGAATCGCGTTCAAGAGAAGACCGGCTGTACATAAAAAAACCGTAAGCCTGTAGTCATATTGTTATGACGTTCGCAAGTGACTAACATAATTTTCATTACTTAGAATTTATATAAATTTCGAAAGTTTAGAAAGTCCCACTATCTCGCTTCGTCGTCGGTACCATCAAGTTTCGGATGTCATCCATCATGCAGTATGTTAATCCTTATCCTTATACTAGACATGGGTATGGGTCTGCGAGGACAGTTTATATTATAAACGAGGATACGAGGGTAGTTAGTAGAGACGAGGATAGTATTGAACATCTAGATTTTCGTTTACTTGCGAGAAAACTTTCTAAAATATTTCTGAGACGTAACGTAGGTAACTAAAAAAGAATGGAATAATTTCGTGTAACTCTGTAGGAGGTAATCATTGATACCTACTAACTATTGTTGAAGGTGAGACATTGCACATTGAAAATTATTATGCTCCAAGCATAATCTCAGTTTCAAATAGAGACATATTAAAAATACACTTATCATCCGCTTCATCATTTTAGTATATGAGTTCATTCGTTAATGCTTGTTCCATAGTACTTGAACAGAGTTTTTTGCACTAAATTGTGTTTTGCAAGAGTAAACACGAGGATAGTAAAACGTAGATGTAGGTTGAAAACAATACATTGAACCCAACTTGGCAAACAACTGAATACCATGGCCACTACATGGAACAAGGAGATACGAAAAGCTCATTCAACTTTTTAAAATAATTTCGCGGTTGGATACTACGAATGGGCTAGAAATGAATTGCACCAACTTGTCAAAGTTGGTAGACTTAAAGTGGTACGACTTGGCAACTTGCCGGATCCTGCTTAAGTGGATGCTGTGGATTCTAAGAAACTAGCCATTTTATTAGTTTACTTCCAATTTCTTCTGTCGTTTGTTTTTATTAGCTCTTTGTTTGGGCGGGATCACTGGGCTTCTATGAAATGACAACAGTTATTACAACGAGTTATATTTTATAAGAAATCTGACTGGCCATCAGCTCAGTTGGTAGTAGCTCTGCCTTCTGCGCCGTGGTCGTGGGTTCGATCCCCTCCGAGAACAAACTTTTGTGGTGTCAACGCAGATGTTTGTTCTTTGTGTTGTAAGGTGTTATATTGTATTCTAACTATGTATTTAAAACAAAAAATATATAAGTAATATATCAGCTATCTGGTTCCCATAGTAAAAGCTCTGTTTAATTTGGGACTAGATAGTGTTGTATGGATTGTCCCCAATATTTATTTATTAAATCTATTTTACGTTTTCCGGTTAGTTTGCTGAGTAAAACGCTTAGCTATAGGTAACTACAAGTTCCTATAACGCTTAGAACAGACTAACTTTGTGGTTCTGTTGTTAGTTCAGCAAAATTACGAACACGAATATATTACAGAAAACTTAAACTAACTTAGGCTTTCATATGTAGGTACAGTCAGTATCAAAAGTAGATTGGCATTTGCAGTTATTCTACTCCCGATTTCTCTGGTTTTGTCAAAGGTATTGGAACTTGGGTTTGCAAATAGTGGTAGCTCAAAGAGAACCACCTTCAAATAAAGATCAACATTTAATTCTAAAGTGAGCTGGTATTTATTAAATCACTCCTTTCCAGCACTCATAACAATGTCTTTTGACCATGACCATTCCATTCGATTCTATCTGCTGAAAACCAGCGCTTAGAACTCGTTCTCAGCTCATGCTGAGCTTAGGGCTTTATAAACAGACCGTACATGTCAGCATTTCACAACACTTTTACTGTTTTTTCTCTGTTCTCTTTTTTTCTGGTCAGCATTATTTCTTGTCGTATACTGTTCGTATGAATGAATGCTTTTCTTTCTTTCTTTCTATCTTAGTTTCTACAAATGCGGCCAAGATACTCCTTGCGTTATTGGATTGTAAAATAACTGCGTGCAACAAGGCTAATCCATTTACTGTATCCAATTATGGTGTGACAGAACTAGCGGCATCCGAAGGTGACGCCTTGAGGGCGGAGCAAGGGAAGATTTACTAACCCGAGGTTAATCTATCTAGTAATTGGCTAGCTCCTCGTTCGCTGAAGGTTTTATGAAGCGACTTGCATAATGCATTAGATATATCTCAAGAAATATATAGAAATGTGAATTAAGGATGAAAGGTATAAGAAAAGGGAGAAAGGTAATAAAGAAAGGAATAAAGGTGAACTTTATGGAATAACTGCCAAAACAGGATCTAAATGGTGCAGTTAGTTATTATGTCGTATTGAATTGAATTCACGACGAAGGTTTTGAAAATAACCTTGTGATCCAAAAAATCCTTGTGAAAAAACCACAGTAAACAGCTGAATTTATTTTTGAGTTTTTATTTGTTCAAAAAATCGTATGATGCTTTCATAAAAACTTGAAAATAATATAGTATTCATAAAACAAACCATAACTTATTTAGTTCAATAAAATTACCTGCAAGTAGTTTAAATAGTGCAGTAAAACCCACAGAAGAACAGTAAAACAAACAATATATTTTAATGACCTGCCTAATGGAAGCTACGTCACATAACATTACTAGAATATGCTGTCATAGTTCGTTTACCCTTATTTTCACCAAGTTCTTTTTGGCAAATATCATAGGTAACAAAGCTATACTATACGGTACATGATGGGTACATATACTACGTGCATAAAATACTCATGATAAAAACTTGTTGCATTCCACTGCATGCCAAATACGTACGTTTTTGTTTTGAAAATTTGAATGTAGATGTGTTATTACTACTCTGGACTTCACTTCATCTTAATAGTCTGTTCTACAGGATTCCTTTACCACATCATAAGTTCAGTAAGTTCAGTACTGGGTCATTATACAAATTATCTTTTGCTGCCATCGTGTCATCGATTTATTGGTCGTTGTTTCGGCTTCCAAGTAATGTTAGTTTTAATTGCTATGCAGTATGTTCCGCTTTCGTTCAAACAGGAAAATTGGAATTTTTACGTGATAACTTATTCCTCAGGAATGATTCTCAGATAATTGTTATTACATTCGAGACCCTAATAACTTAATCTTTACAGTTACTGTTTTACAGGATTCTTTTACCACATCATAAGTTCAGTAAGTTCAGTACTGGGTCATTATACAAATTATCTTTTGCTGCCATCGTGTCATCGATTTATTGGTCGTTGTTTCGGCTTCCAAGTAATGTTAGTTTTAATTGCTATGCAGTATGTTCCGCTTTCGTTCAAACAGGAAAATTGGAATTTTTACGTGATAACTTATTCCTCAGGAATGATTCTCAGATAATTGTTATTACATTCGAGACCCTAATAACTTAATCTTGGATAGAAGACCAAGAAATGTGGCAATAAATTGTGACAACATCGATATCGTAATTTTTCCCGAGATTCCAATAAAACGTTAACGTTCTCTTAAGTTCTTTGAACGCAAAAAAGCAAACCCTTCTTAAAGGTCACGGTTGAAGTCTCATTAAATGTTAGGTTCTGTGCTACCTGTATTCAGCTTTGTGTCAAACCTTCGAGAAATACGAAACCCTTTGGAACCGGTGGCGTTTATAAAGGATAAAGCTAACGGGGCGGAAATCGAACGCCTTATAAAATTGGACAGGAAATATCGCAACTCCCTTCCCTTACCCTGCATGAAGCAATGTGTTTTATAAGAATATGGTTCAGGGTCCGGGCCAAAAAACTGGGTCACCTAAATTCATAATAGCATCCAATGTCTCTTTAAAGCTATGCCTTTTAGAGGCTTTTCTCAAAGAGACATAGCCTTCAAGAGGTTTCCGATGATAAAATCGGGATCAGATATCAATCATATGTCATATTACTTGGACTTTGACCCTACTCTTAGTGATAAATCGAAGTGTTTTCAACATGACATTCTGCTGAGAATGAACAAGCTTACTGAATAAAACCCAGTTTTCTATACTAATCGTTAATTGGATTGAGAAATTAATAGTTTTTTCATCGATTGAAAACGGTATGGGTATAAATTTACGATGCAAATCCGTTTTCATATTCAACGAAACGAAGACATACACATTTTACTTGAAGAAGGAAGGAATGATATATATAGAAAATACAACGAACACATTCCTCGACGCAAGAATTTCATCACAAACGCATGAGGGCAGCATAAGGGTATTACGTGTCTTCAAGAATTTCAAATTAAAACTCACTGGAGCAGAAAAACGGTAGCTATCTTCAATCTTAAGATGTAAATCGGATCTCTAGATATCATGCGGCTCGGTACCATGAAGATACACAATGTATCTACATAGTACCGAGCCACATACATACGAATAATAATATTTTTTCTATCCTAGCAAGAGATAGAATTTTTGACCAGCACTGTGTTTAATGAAAACTTGGTGTTCAGAAAAGGTGGAAATGTTATATTTGGTAAAACAACGGCCACTCAGTCAAATGGAAGCGGTAGTGAAATGCCAGGATATGTTTGGCTGATAAAGCGATCGATGACAGTGTGATTGTAGCCCACAGAACAAATGATTATTTATTTAACTCTTTATCGAATTGACTATGCACCGAAAGCTCGAAATAACCACTCCAAAAATGTCGCCTAGTTCAATTCAAATAGGCATTGCGGTCTTCAGAAATTATTGTTAAGCAGCAACAATGCTAAATTAGTGCCAAACTGAATTGCCATTTTGGTTGGTGTGGAATGCAAATTATGCTTTGCACAAAGACCACGGTGGTATTGTGGACGGAACAATAGAAGCGTATTCCGGTAGCAAGACCAAAGTACAATCTAGTCTAAACAATTTAGATTATGCAAGAAAAACTGTTTATTTTTATAAATTAAAATTCGGCGAGTAAAGTAGCAAAAGCTATGCAGATAAAAACGTAGAAGTCTAAAAAGAAATATGAGACTACCAGCAGCAGTGAACCTCAGTGTGTTTCAGCACCAGATGAATAGATAAAAACAAACCTGGTAGGTATAGCTCTTTATGAAAAAGTTCGTTCGGGGAAGTTAGCACATCTGTATGTGTATGATGATACTACAGAAGAGTGCCTACGGCTGTTAATGAAACGCTTCAGAATGTGGAATATTTTTTCAATAATTCCGATGAATCTTCACATCCTCCTTAAAAATCAACATTGCGAGAGCTTCTGCAAAAATATTTAAAATCTGTTTGCGAATGATAATAAATCGTGTTGTAGTTGCTTTCAAACCGGAGATAAAAACTTAAAACGTTTATTTTTTATAACTGCCATTAGTTACATTTTGAAAACTAGTGGCAAAATAAAAACACAGTGAATAAAACACGTTCTCTGTCGAAATTTGATCTAAATTATGTTTTTTTCTGCCGGTGTTGTCGCTACGGTACCATAGCCCGAAAAAACCTTGTGATGTAATACCAAAATGTAGTTAAATTGAAACAATTTTTAATTTTGTCTTCTTTAAATATCCACTCGTCTAAATTACAGTCTTCATTACTAGAGCAGACGCTTTACGCGAGTGTAAAGACACTTCTATTTTAATAGTGACACAGAAATCCGGAGTTTCCGAAGCGAATGACAAATGTTAAGGTATAAATAAAACGAATTCCTTGCCCGTTTCAACAGTTGTCGGCTTTACCTATTTTAAATGAACGTAGCGAGAACGATCATTATAATATGGTTGAAAGATGCAAGGTTTACTGAATATTTGTTTAGTTTACTACAAAATGAATATGTTATTGACCTTATTTTTACACCACTGGGTTTTTTGGTGCATCAGTATCAGATTTATTTTATGAAACGAGTTTTTTTTTTGAATTTTAAACGAAAATATTTTTTTATAATCATCGAAAAGAAATATATATGATGAACGAAAATAAAAAATCACGTACCTAGTTTTGACCATCATGCAGTAAAATTTACACATCTGATATTACACTATACATTATAATTGTTGTAAAACATTTGTCTGTGGCATGATGTAAGTAAATTTAGATTTTTGACATCGAAATTTAAAAGCTTTAATTTCTGTTGCTTCCTGTGGATTCCCTTGACCCCTATTCCAAAACGTTTACCCATCAGTACATCCAATGTCGTCTCCACATTCACACTTAAACGCTTCGTTTCCATTTGATTTACTGCTAATAAACTAAAGCATGGGTTTAGATTTTACTGCCGTTTCAAAGTTCTCATCCTGTATGTTTAAATTGATCTTGATCCCGATTGAAATCGCAATCAAATGTTGTTTCTGTTAAAAATATGCTTGACTTTTACGTAAATTTGTTTGTTTTACGCATTTAAGACTGACATTATTACAGAAATATAGTCATCATCATCAAGAAGTCCACTGCTAGATATGGGCCTCCCTTACACATTTTCAGAAATAAAAATTTTGAGCTCTTTCTATCCACTGATTTCTTGCGATCTTAACAAGGTTTCCTCCTACGGGACGGTAGAAAAAAACGTCCTACGTTTCGTCTTCCGGTTCGAGAACCTTTGTTCCTAACGGTTATCGGTTCTACGAGCAGTCATTATGTATATGACCTGCCCATTGCCACTTCAACTTACTAATTCTATAAGCTGTATCGGTGACCTTGGTAGTCAGGAATATAGTGGTGAGGCAGTATAATTCCTCACTTGCAAATATGTCCTCGTTAACATGGTACAAGCAGATGAAAAGCAAGCTTAATATTAGATGAACATTTCTGGAAACTCAAATATTTTAGAACCATGACTGTGTTCAAAAATTTAAATCTACATTTCCATCCACTATGATGTAACATTCTGATAAATCCATAGTAACCTGTTAAGAGCCTACGTGAGGTGAAACCGAAAATGTAAAGTAGCATTTTTTTTCGTTGTATGGATGAATCCATTTATTATTTTTGTAAAATATAACAATTAGATGGTGTAAAAAAATTATGATTAGGCTAGAAATTCTCTTAAACTCACTGGGTTCGATAAAATTGAACGCAAAGTTTGCCAAAAACTCTCAATTTTTTTTGGATTTGAAATGGTTTTTTTCCGTTGCTGTTAGAGCCATTGCAATGAAAGTTTTGTTCCCGTATACCTAAATAAATACGTAAAAACCTGATGTTATTGCATTTTTCTTAGTTGCCGTAGTTTTTATATAAAAATAAAATTTTCAAAAATATATATAGGTAGGATTTCCTAGCTACTTCTCTCAGTACAGCCCGCGCGGCCGACGAGGTGAGGTCTATGTCAAATTTCGCGACATGACATTTCATCTCTGACTACGTAAAATATACCCTAGATTAAATCATAGCTACTACTGGTACTATAAATTTGCCACAGTGTAACATAAAACAAATTGTCACAGTATAACGAAATGACATAATACCATCTTCATCATACATTATGATCGATAACCTGTATTCACATCATCATCAGCCTGTAGAAGTATATATTTTATGTAGCATATAACTTATCTAGTACATTCTAGGGCACGTTCCTATCGTGCGTGACCAGCGAAGCGCAATGCTTTTGTTAAATACCTCCATTTTTGTAGTTGCATAAGTAGCTATCTTCCTATCTACCCAGTGCTTTCCGTCATCATCATCAGTAAGTAGAAGTCCACTGCTAGATATAGACCTCCTTTATACATTTCCATGAAAAAACAATTTGCCGATTTCCCACGATCTTTAGAATGTCATCGGTCCATTAGGTGGAGGGGCGCTCTGGTTGCTTAGCACCGGTTATATTGTCGTAGCGACCCGCTTTTTGATTCTAAAGGCGTGTGTTCAAACCCCGTCATGCACAAATTAGTTTATCTGCCAAAAAACCTATGTGCACTATGTCAGTACACTCTAACGGCGAAGGAAAACAATAAATGAAACCAACGTGAAGTAGCAAAACTTTTGAGGCACATTCATAATCCACCACACCAGCTTTAATTTTCTATTGACATGACAAGAAGAAGACTCAAAAACTAGTAGCCGATTTTAGGCCTTTATAAAAATAGTGTCGATTTTGCAAAGAGTTTGGGAGCCCATTACAATGAAAAGGAAGTATATATATATATATTATGGACAATCTACACTACACTATCTAGCCCTAAACTAAGCAGAGTTAGTATTATGGGAACCAGATAGCTGATGTAATACTTGAATACATTTTGTTTGTAAATACATAGGTACTTGGAAAACAATATAACATCCAGATGGAGAACAAATATCTATGATCACCACACAAATATTTGTTCTCGGTGGGGATCGAACCCACGACCTATGGCGCAGAAGGCAGAGCTACTAATAAATGAGCTGAGAGCCCAGTCATAACAATAATATCATGGGTTTTGAGTATTTTTGATTGCCGTCTTTTAAATCTGGAGGTGTCTGTAATGTCCCGAATTCTGGAACTTTCTGTCAAAGGCTTCATGCGCGGTGCGCTCAAATACCCAAATACCAAAATACATGTGCCTATTTCTATACACGCAGCAAGGAGTTTCCCAAGATTTTGCGTTTGACAGAACTTTGAAGAGTCAGTTGGGGTTGTCGAAACTCTTTGGTATACCTAATATTTTTAAATGCCGATAAAATACAATAATATAAGTCGAATAGACAGTGTTATTTCACAATGCTTCACTGATCTCCACCGCAATGAGCACCGAAGGCCTAAATGAGTGCAAAGCTTAAAGCCACCCATAAATGATTTCCATTTCAATTCATTTATGAATTGAAATGAAAATTATCTATGCATGTAATGTATTGTATTATGTATATCAGTTATCTAGCACCCATAACACAAGCTTTGCTTAGCTTGGGGCTAGATCATGTTGTGTGAATTGTCCAGCATTATTATTATTATTTATTTCCATAGGCATGAATTCTATGCACTAAGTTATACTTACTAGATTTACATACAGATCTGGAAGTATAACCTTTTAGATAAAAGAAAAAATTACTAAATTGGATCATAAAATTAAATGACGAAGGTATGCAGTAACAAACAATAAAACAAAACGGCTAAGCCGATTTTGATGAAATATTACTTTTCAGAAAAAAAAAGATTAAAAGGGAGAAGACGAAAGAGAAGAAAAAAGATAAGAATGTTATTGTACAAAAAAAATTGCCCCCCTTGCCCCCCAGGACCCCCCCTTTTGTGAGTGCTACCGGATGCCGTCGAGATAGGGGGTTTTCGATTGGGGTTTCGTATAGAGGGTTTCTTCCTGAATTGAAAAAACAAAAAAAACACCCCCTTCTTGCCCCTTTTTTCACCCCCCCCTTTCGTATCTTCCAAGCGGAGTGACTTGCAAGACTTTTTTTTTTGGGTCATTTAGGGAAGGTGAGATTATTTTGAAAGCAAAATAAATTTTGCCCCCCTCCCCCCTCTAGACCCCTTTATTATTTTTGACCCTTTTTTTCGAGTGGAGCATTGCGGCGAGCGAAGCGAGCCGCCATGCAACCATGGGGAACAGTGCGGCGAGCAAAGCGAGCCTGCTGTGACCCCCCCCCCCCCCCCTAAGCCCCCCAGAACCCCCTCCTCCTGAACCCGGGGGGAGGGTCGCGGCGAGCGAAGCGAGCCGTGCTGTGACCCCCCCCTCAAGCCCCCAGAACCCCCTCCTCCTGAACCCGGGGGGAACGTTGCGGCGAGCGAAGCGAGCCGCCACGCGACCACGCCCACCCTACTGAAATTTAGGGAAATTTAGAACCCCCTCCTACTGAAATTTAGGGTGTCTTAGGGGTGTGAAAAAATGTTCACTAGACTGACAGTTCAAAATTCAAAATGGCGGCTGTGCCACTTCTGGTTTTGCAAAAATCGTCCGATTAAGGTCGTTCAAACGGTTCATTCGACTGAGGACTATGATTGGAGATTGAATTTTAGGTTTTTTAAGGTGTTTGATTGGATCTTCACTTGGTTTAGGGTTCCGCCCCTGTGGGAACGCATTGAGGACGCGAGCTGCTTGCAGCTCGCGATGCACGCGACCCGGTAGTCAACGTTTGGGTTCCTTTCAGCGGTTTCGACCCGTTAAAATAAAATAATTTTTAAATTAATTTTTTTTTTTGAAAGGAATAAATTTATTCTTTTAAAGAAATGAATTCGTTAAAAGAATAAATTTGTGTATCCAAGAGAATGGAGCCCATTTCAAGCAACTAATTTCAAGTAACTAGTTAGTTAACCATTTTTTGTAAATAATTAAATTAATTTAAGATTTCCTGGTTTTTCTTTCATTTAATTTATCATGTTTGTTAGAGAGATTTCATCCTTATAATTGACTAACGATCGATGCAATAAAAGTACAAGGTATAATTTTTCTGATTTTAGCCGGTTCAATTCCCGGGTGTGAGAGAATTTTCGAAAAACTTTGAATGCAGTTTGCTTTCTATTCAAAAATAAAGGAATGTTTCCTGTGAGTAAAATTTTCTATCTGCAGTATTAAGAGTACTTTCCCTCCAGGTGGCATTACAAAATTCCACCCTGTATATGAAGTATTGATAAAAGGTCTAAGAAAAATTACAACAAATTATTTTTTTTCTTTATTTATTTGTAGTTCAAAAAACCGACTACCGCTCAACGTCAGGTGGAAAGATTGATGAAAGGACTAAGAAAAATTGCCACAAAATATTTTTAGTCTTTATTTATCTGGCTTAAAAAAACTGCTACCACTCAACGTCAGGTGGAAATATTGATAAAAAGACTTGGAAAAATTTCAGCAAAATATTTTTTTTCTTTATTTATCTGAATCTCAAACAACCGACTACCGCTCAACGTCAGGTTATAATATTGAAAAAAGGACTAAGAAAAATGGCTAAAAAATATTTTTATTCTTTATTTATCTTAAAAAAACTGATACCACTCAACGTCAGGTAGAAATATTGATAAAAAGACTTGTAAAAATTTGAACAACATATTTCTGTTTTATTTTTCTGGAGCTCAAGAAATAAACTACAGCTCAACGTCAGGTGGAAATATTGATAAAACGACTAAGAAATTAAAAAAAAAACTTTATTTATTTGGAGCTCAAAAAACTGCTACCACTCAACGTCCGGTGGAAATATTGATAAAAAGACTGAGAAATACTTTAACAAAATAGTTTTTCTTTATATAACTGGAGCTCAATAAACAGAGTACTGCTCAACGTCTGGTG
Organism: Thera obeliscata; assembly: GCA_947578465.1. Classification (NCBI taxonomy): domain Eukaryota; kingdom Metazoa; phylum Arthropoda; class Insecta; order Lepidoptera; family Geometridae; genus Thera; species Thera obeliscata. Next base: position 2,706,571 of record OX387929.1, on the reverse strand, counting down.
GAAATATTGATAAAAAGACTTGGAAAAATTTCTGTAACGTTCACTAGAAGTTGCTTCATGCAATCAAAATTGAGTTCTATATAGTAATTGTGATAAGACATAAATATTTTTTTTTTCAGTTTGTTTATAATCATTATATAAGTATCCACCTATAGTAGGTTAGCTTGGTACACTTTTTTCGCGAGTTTTGTGCGAAAGCCGAGGTCCATGTAATTGTAAGTCGATGTTCGCAATCGTTGGTTTTGCGAATGTAAATAAGCAGAATAAAAGCAACCTAATTGCTCAACGAATAAAGTATATTTTTAAATGCAGTCACATTATTAGACTTTCTGTACTTTGGTAAGTGAGCCGCTTTGCGTGTTTTTTATTGCTGTGTGTGTGTGATCGATGAGGTCTGGCGAACCACACCCCACCTGATGTTGAGCGGACCTCCATCCATGATCTTCAACTGTAACGTCATGACTGGTTTTGAACCCACGCCCCCCAACCGCTAGGCCGATGAGGTCTGGCGAACCACACCCCACCTGACGTAGAGCGGACCCCACCCATCATCTATTACTGTAACGTTATCACTGATTTTGAACCCGCACCCTCCAACCACTAGGCCAATGAGGTCAAGCAAACCACACCACACCTGATGTTGAGCGGACTCCCACCCATCATCCTCTACTGGAACGTCATCAACCACAACTCCATCGCTCCGCGCCAGGGTCAATGGCTCTCTCAACTCAACTCGGAGTCAATGGTTCTCTTTACTCTTCTTCAATTTGGTCCAGAACCCGCACAAACCCTACCTGATGAATAAACTCACTCGTATCATGTTAGAGAATTTCCTGGTGTCTTTTCTAAGTGCGTAAATAGCTACTCTGAAGGTTCTTTATCGGTTCAGGAATGTTGTTTTTTTTTTCACTTTATTCTTGCATTCAGAGCATGACCAATCCTTGCTTATTGAATACTAGAAAAGCGAAACAAGCAAGCAATAAGCTTAGAGGGTTAGTCAGGTAATGCAGCCACAAAAAATAAAAACATAAAATTGTAGGGTGCAAAAAGTCAACTCTCTTTGACCAGATTTGAACTCCCGCCCACCTCGTCCTCTCAGTGTGAATCCGCACGCCCTAGCCACTAGCCTATCTGACGCTTAGTAACGTTGACGAAATTAGGCAGTTTTGGGTCAGTTATTGACATAGGGGTGCCACAAGGTTCGATATTAGGTCCTTTCTTGTTTCTAGTGTACGTAAATGACCTTCCTTTTTTGGTTAAAAAACTATGTGAAACAGTACTATTTGCTGACGATACCTCATTAATTTTTAAAGTCGATAGATAGAAGGCTAATTACGATGACGTTAACGCATCTCTGTCGTAAATACTTAACTGGTTTAATAATCTTTTACTTAATGTTAAGAAAACTCATAAGTTTTATGAAAAAATATTTTTTGAGCGTCAGTTCTAAGTATAAAAATCTTAATGCGGTTTACAGAATACATCTATTTACCAAGTTTCATCAGTACATATAGCTTTTACAGTTTTGTAAGTACCATACTTCAAGCAAATAAATTATTTCTTTTCATTTCATTTCATTTTTTTGAAAAAAAGTGACTGTGACATACGGATGGACAGACAGACAGACATGACGAATTTATAAGGGTTCCGTTTTTTACCTTTAAAAAATACAAGTGTTCATTCACCGACTACCGACATTTATGAACTTGCAACTCACTCTGGTTTTGCATAATATGAGGAAAATCTCTTCTTGGTGGAAGGTTTCTTTTATTAAATCTGGGGCTATTTGCTTGTTATACTATATAAATTAGACTACTACTACTACACTACTATATAAGTTAGATTTAAAATGTAGCGTTCGTGGTAGTTTAAAAAATACCGCACAGCTTGCCATTGTTATCACCAATCCTGGATGAAAAATATGCAATGGAAACTCTGCGACGGGAATCAGCTAACATAACAATTGGGTTATATTTATTTACTGAATATCTGTCTGTGTTTTTGTCTAACGAAGCGTATTCTAGTCAACACATTGTAATGTCGTGACAAATGTCAGACCCAAGCACAGAATAAGTAATAGTTGGTATCAAATACATGAATTCACAGCTCAGGTCAGGCAACGCCATCTTTATTTTAAATTTTTCCAACTTTCCGGTCGTGTTTTGTTTTTAGACCAGAGTATAGCGGAGGCTTAACTAAGGACATTTATGTACGGAGGTTCAACAGGTTGCTAGCCAGATGAGAGATTATTGAGATTTACTGAGAAACCTTATAAAGCGCCACCCAAGCCCTTGGGCTTAAAAAACAAAGACCTAAAAAACTTCACCTTTTCTGTGATCATACGATAAGCACGAAAATAAATATTATATTATAACAGAACAGAAAAGAAAAGTAGCTTGGTTTGACAGACGTGTTACGTTTTTAGAGGTTCTATTACAAAGTTGGCTATGGTTTAGAATTCACTTTCACCCGCTTCAACGGAAATATTTTGAAATATAAGCACAATTTTCCCAAAATTGTTGTTATTAATAGAATATCGTCACGCATATTTATAAAAGCTTTTAAGGGCATTGACATTCTCCTTCTTTTCAGTTTTAAGCGTGCGGTTGATTGTCAAGCTTTTATTTAAAAAGTAAATCGTGTCTAATGCAAGGCCACTTATATTTTAATAGGTATTTTTGGACAGCCTTGTAAGTGGGCTATAAGAGCTTCTTGACACGCGAACCTATGCTTTTGTAGATTGTGTTGTGTACTCGTGGAATGTTCTAGCAGTGTTGGGAGAGAATTTAAATTTATTAGTTAAGTATATTTATAATTTAAACAAAGTGATCAGATAAAAAGATAAAAGAAGTAAAATCATGATCTGAGGGTAGTTTGACTATCTCCCTAAGTTCTATCAGCTAGTTGTATCTAAAAGACTATCCAGATTCAAAAAATTGCATTTAAAAATGAAAACTAATTTGATAGAACGTTTCACTGTTTCCACTAGTTTAGTTAGTTAGATTTTTTTTGTGCCTGTTTTAGTATTATGTTTGTCAGTGTAGCCGTTATGTGTAGGTATGTTATGTTAAATAAATACATTTTCTTTCTTTCTTTTTAGTTTTCGTATTTCTCGGTTCCCTCAAAAAGGAGTTATCATAATCTCCGTATTGTGAAGTCAAAGCGCCCATTAGGCCAATTAGGCGTTCTGCCAATATCCCTACGGCTAGACATTGTTACACGACCATTAATACAGTTTTAGGCGTTTAATTGTTGTGTGACTAATCTTTAGCGGTTTCAGTATTGATTGTAAAGGGTTATGAGCCTGTTTCGAGATCGTAAGTACCTTTAAGATTAATTACCTGTTAATGAATGTCTAGCAATTCAATTATTTCATTGACACATTTCGTGATATTTTCAACAGTAACGCTACTGCAAATTTACCTGTAATTTTGAACTTTTACAGCTTTTTTGGGTAACATTCCTTGTAACTCGTCATCGATACCAAAATCATCATTAGCCTGACAAGTCTACTGCTGGACATAGGCCTCCTCTATACATTTCCAGGAAGAACGATACTGAGCCCTTTCCGTCCTCCGACTTCCCAAGATCTTAACAATATCGACGGTCCATTATCAGTTTGGGTGGGTAGTATTATATGGACCTGTTTATTCTGACTATAGCAATCAGCTTAATTTAGGTGTTCTTGAATAAAGACTGTGTTAAGCAGTGATAAGGCTAGAATTTGCCTCAGTTTTAATGATTTGCTTTTCCAGTTGCGGGAATTTGATTCACAATTCATTAACTGGGCACTATATTCTAGTCAAATCGATTCGTGTAATCACTTTTTAACCAGTAGATACTTCATATTCTAGCTTCTATAATTTTCTTCGGTCGATATAGTTTAATTACCTCCACTAGGAACCGTCATTGTTTATATCTACTTCCTTCTCTCTATATATATCATACTACTCTGCAAATGACGGTCATTACTGAACTGACAATTTCAGCCCCATAAAGCCTTCATTTCATGGTGCTTGGACTTGACGTTAATATTCAGGCTGATAAGATTCAGAATACCTTGATAATGGAGCAACATTTGCCAAGTTCGCGAACTTGACATTTATGCGGGCGGGTTAAGGTTTAATTTGCCTTGTACAGCAACCGTTTTGATGGCGCATCGCGGGGTTTTGTGGTCTTTATTTGTGTGGTGATAGGGTTTGGATTGATAAAGCAGATGCGGCTGACGATGTCGCGTTATGTGACATGGCCGCTTTATATTTAGCCAGGCAAGAATAGCCGGGATGGAGCGCGGTCGCGGCTGATGGTACTCACGAGTTTCTAAATGATTTGTTGTTAGAAACTGGTGCTTGCGATCAATAAACAATCGGCACGAGTGGGCGTTCTACTATAACTAGTCAAAGTTCCAGTTATTGAGCTAGAAGTTCTAGGCTTGGCAGCGTCGAAATAGGCGAAGGCGCAGGGCAAATTTTTCAATCGAATAAAAATTATTTATCCATATCTTTTATAAGGCTTGTCAAATCAAGGACTGACATTTTTTATGACGAATAACGTTATCCATAGATGGAAAAATCAGCTCTAAATTAAAATAGGAATAGATAATTTCTAGTCTACCTTCTGTTTAAATTCAAATATTTTTTAACACTTATTTTGTTAGGTATAGGTGCTACAATATTTCATTTCATTTCATTTATTCACGAACAATCCTTTTACAAATTGTATTTGAATGTGAACTATAAACTAACATGCTACAAAAAATCAATAAAACATTAAATAGATAAAAGAGTTTCAAAAAAAAGGTTGTTAGGGCACCGCTAATTATTTTTCAACATTGGTGACACATATTTAGGTAGGTAGGTACTAATAATGTTATAGCCTCGAGCAAGATACAAGTATTACTGAAAAATCGATTCGATGGTTCTTAGGGCGGGTCTATTGCTACCACATACACAAAATAAAACCACATATCCCTACTATTCTATCCCTACTGGAAGAGAAGAATGGTTTTTTTTATTACCACAAAGATCACTTGACACGCCCAAGAAACTTTTAAAGGTGAATCTAAGTGCCAGTTCCACGCGACCAATTCTGGAAGAACAGCAAGAAATTTACAGCTCCTCAAAATCACAGTTTTATCATAAAACTGGTTTGGGGCTTTTTATTGTTGCAACTAAGTATTAAATAATACCGACCAATGCTATTGATGATACCTAATAAGCAAGCAAAAATATAAACAGAAAAAAAGTCACTTTGATCGTTTCATGTTTTGAACCATCAACATTTACCGAGTTACATTATTAATAACCGATGCTTACGGCAACTGTCCGTTCACGATGGTAGGCAATATTGCAAAGGAAGTAATTTATTTGAAGCATCACCTTTCTGGTATGCCTTAAGGTTCCTGTTATCTATTGATATCGCCCGAAGATTCGCGTTCACGACGCCAGGTCACGGAATCCTAGTGGCGAGGGTCAAGGCTGTGGCTTTTAGCTTGGTTTTAGGCCAATTATTGTGCTGAACTGTGTTTGCTGAAGGTATTTCTTATATTTAGCGAACTCAGTTCCGCTTTATGGATTAGGTATTAAGCAAAAAAGCTCTCTGAGATGCTATTGAAATGCTTTCACTAAACTGATTTGAAAGAACCAGCGACACGATAAGAAGAAAAAGAAAAACGGTAATTTGAATATTTTTTAAATCCAATAATCTTATACCTTTAAACGAGATAATCTTGTATATACACCACTACTTTTTAATTACCAGAAAAAAAATAGGGTAATAGGGAAGGGATAGAACATTATGAATGTGCAATCAGAATTTTTAGTTTCGATAAAATGACAAAGTTAATAAATGTGATGATGGAAAGAGACCCGACGGGATGTCGTTGATACCTTGGAGTCGGGGCAGGCCTTTGGTGTGGGACGCTACTTGCGTGGATACGTTGGCTGCCTCACACGTATCGTCCACTTCAAGAGCGGCGGGCGCGGCGGCAACGGCAGCGGAAAACCTCAAAAGGCGGAAATATGCATCAATCGGCGATGGATACATATTTCTGCCTTTTGGGGTGGAAACGCTAGGACCATGGGGTCCAGAGGCGTGGCTTCTATTCGAAGAATTATCCAAGAGGCTGGTGGTTGAGACTGGTGACCAAAGGGCTGGCGCTTACCTAGGGCAAAGAATTAGCTTAGCTATTCAAAGAGGTAACGTTGCCAGCCTTTTGGGCACATTGCCTGCGGTCGGTGATCTGAACTCTGTTTTCTACCTGTAATACCTACAGGTGGAAAACAGAGTTCATATAAAATTTTCTAGTTTCTTATAAAATGTAATTTTTATTTTTTCTTTTTAATTAGGTATTTCATGTTGTTTAGAAATAGTTTTTGTAAATAATGTATATTCTGTTGTAAATAAAATATGTACCAATAAATGTTAAAATTTTCAGAAATCCTGCATAAAATTATGGACATATTAGTTACGTAGTACTAGAGAGAAAAAAAATTACGCTGTTCGGTTCCGCTTGGTATTTAGCGTTTATGAATGAAATGATTTTTGCTTGTTGAATCATTTCTCAATATTTGACTAAAAATTGTGGTTATTTAAAAAGATTTTTTTTGTCTCAAAAAAAAATTTTTTTTTTCTTGGATGTGTTCAGTATCGGCAGCCAATATCGGCATTTTTTTTTTGTAATTAAAAAGTAGGGGTGTATATATATATTTAGGATCTCGGAAACTGCGCCAACGATTTTCATGAAATTATGCATACAGAGGGTTTCGGGGGCGATAAATTGATCTAGCTAGGATTCATTTTCAGAAAATGAGTCTGTTCGTTAAAAAAAAACTAAAAACATAAACTGAATATGTGACTGCTCCTGCCATCTATTGACGATTGTGAGCAACTTAAGCAAGCAGTAAAGCATATCCAGCAGATGGCGTTGTAAGTAAGAATAAACCAATAAAGATAATAATATGACTCTGATTTCTTAAAAATACAAATTAACGAAAAAAATTCCGAGCGAAGCTCGGTTACCAACTGCTAGTATTATTCTAAACGTGTATTATACTATACATATAAGATAAACTGACAGAGCGTCCATTTAATAGCAGATGTGAAGGCTTATCTACAAAAATACAAGACACAAAAATGCTCATAGAGCTTTTGCATGATTTCGCAAAACGTTAGGACAAAAATGGCAAATGGAGGGATTTTGTTGAGACTTGCAACTGTAATAAAAACAAAAATAAAGCAGAATTTGTAAAAGCTATAAAGGAAAATAGCTACACTACACAGACGGGAATAGCGAGGTTTTCGCTAATTGAACGATGTCTTCCGGAATTCTGATGCCAAAATCGGCCACCAGCGTCGCGATTGCCACGTAGGGAGCTTATTTGGCCTTGTTTGCCATAAATCGTATGTCATTCGGTCTAATAAATGCACTTACTTATTTATGTTCCGAGGAGATCTATCTGCGTTTCGTGTGGATTATGCTAGAACGTATTGTTATACAAAAAGTTTGGTTTTTCGTAAGAAATCAGTTGGAATGAGAGCTTTTTTTTTCTCTCAATATTTTGATTAGATTTTAGATTTTGGAGCAGAACGGTTTAGAATACAAACATCTAGGTCACTATTGTCTTAAAAAGATCAGAATGGCTATTTATGAACCAAATTGTGGGTACCAGAAGGTAAGCGTAAACCGTTTTGTTTCTCTAAAAACCCACGCCTTAGTCAGACAGCCATAGAACACGTGTATCGATCTAACTTACGGCATGGCTGGAAAATGAAAGCCAAGCTCAAGTTGCACTAACAACCTTAACCCCCACAGCACCGCGTTTCCTAGTAACATAGTTTACGTAACATTATCACAGCAATTCCGGACAGCCAGTCAATTTACCCCGCAAATTGTCGATTCACGCGGGGAAGTTCGTAAAACCATTTTCATGGCAAACTAAAAAGCTCTTTCTTTTTGTGTCATAGATTCTGTTTGGAAGATAGTATTTGAGCCAAACGGTATAGTAGAAAGTACGTAAACGAATCGTAGGTAAGTGGTTTAAAATCAAGCACTATGTTTAAAAATATATTTTTATATAGTAACTGATGTTACCATCAACTCAAGTATCACATACCTACATACAAAATGACTCGTCATCTATACCTCTATATAAAAGAAAGTCGTGTTAGTTACACTATTTATAACTTAAGAACGGCTGAACCGATGTAGCTGAATTAGTGGGGAGGTAGCTTAGAACCAGGAAAAGGACATAGAATACTTTTAATCCCGAAAAGGTAACGGGAACGGGGCGGGCAAAGCTGTGGGTCACATAAACATTATGTCGGAAATCTATGGGTTGTTTTGGTATGGCATCTAAAAATTTTCGATAATCGACTTTTTACACTTCAGCTGAGTTATGTAAACAGAGCCAGTGACCTTAGAATATGGTCACTGGCTCTGTTTACATAACTCCAATTTCCGTCCTTGAATTGTCAATGGTTTGAAAACTGCAACAATTTCCAAATAATTCGGCAGGTATCGATCGACTGCACTAATTGTCTATTCCAATCTAAATTTACACTCGAAACCTGCACCAATTTCCCACACAAAGTGATTTGCCGCAAGGGAACAAACAGTTCCAATGTGTTGGCACGAGCGGATTGCATGACAATCAGTTTTGCTGCTGGTAATCTAGCCAATCGGCAGACGGGGTGGCTGACACCTCGAGCTGGTTGTATTCTGTTTGAACTAGAATGTGCTAGAATATTTTCATTTCAGATATATTGGGCGATGGGCTTAGAGTGTATTGGCTTCTATAGTGATTGGATTGGGGCTCGCTTCTATTTTTTTAAGCGTACGAGTAAGTGTTTCTATTTAACTTTCTCAGAACTGAGATGTTTTTCTGATTGCTGCTGAAAATCTAGGCAATGGGCAGACGGGGTGGCTGACACCTCGAGCTGGTTGTATTCGGTTTTAACTAGATAGTTTTCATTTCAGATATATTGAACGATGGGCTATGAGTGTATTGGAGTGTATAAGTGATTGGATTGAATATCGGCTACAAAACATTGCAGTGAAAGAAACTTGGCAAACTTCAGCAAATCGTGTCTTTACTCCATAACTTGCATTTGTATCAAAAGGTTAATGCTTTTCGGATGTGAAAGCACTGTACTTGGATCCGTGGGTGTGCCGATAATGTGCAGTTCACCCGTTACTGTTACAAATTGGGAAATAGTTTCCACGTCTATTTGTTTTTTTTAAGTTTACTTCTTTTATGAAACAAAAGATAAAATCATAAATTGTCAAAGATGCAAGTCACGTTCTGTAAATGAGCTCTCATTTGGAGGAATTTTAATGACGATGCAGTTCAACCTATGTTGGTCACTGACCAAATTATTCATTGTTTTTTTTGATCGAGTGAGCTAAGCAAACGGAGATCCAACTTGTTTACCATACAAAAATAGTTAAGTATAGTCAGAGGCAAGCCTAAACAGTGAATCTGCACAGAAATACTTTCTCAAAATACATAAAACACAAACAATGCGTGATGGTGACACATTTATGACGAATTGAACAAAACTCATATTTGACAAGGAACTATTGCAACAAGACTGAATGTTGACGTAATAAACATGAGATAGCGAATAGGAACTTCGCTTTGTAAAACTAGTATGGCAACAGATAGATACTTAGTAGTCGAATATGATGGCAACAAGATGTGATCGCTGATACTTGTAAGTATCATTTATTTGTTAGTATCAAACTTTTCATTGCAAGAAAATAACAGCAGATTAATGTGCACTTATTACGTATCACCAAAGTAGTAAACTCAAACTCACAGGGCAAGGATAATAGCCATTAATAACACACCTTGTAATTTGAGAACGAGTGGATACCTATTATGGCTCATAATTGGCGACAAAGGTACACAAAATAAGCTGTTAATATATTTAAGGTCCATTAAGTAAAGCGTTACTCTTAACCTGCTCTTAAACTTACGGTTTGTAGATTAATGTATAGCCAGATGGTCAATTGACCTGGTAACATACGAGAAGTATTTTTTCTTATTACTTAGCTAAGCGTTTGGCTGCTATCACACCTGATGGAAAGTGTTAACTAATTTTTATTGAGGCAAGATATAAGAAAAAGGAAAGTTTTATTTACTTTAATATTGCATATCAGGGGGTTCAAACTTAAAGGTGAGCGAAAGTTACTGTTTTTGTGACGGAATGTTTTTTTTTTTTTTTATGTAAGTCGCTGATGGAACAAGCATATGGCCCACCTGATGTTAAGTGGTTTGCTCGCCCCACTCGCCTGACATGTTTAGCCATGGCCAATGTGGACAAAATATATAGCCAGGACAAAGCTGTAAAGCTGCAGCTTAACGCACCCTCTCAAGCACGAAAGCTCTTTGTGAAAAATGCTACTACCAGACCTCAGTCCTAAGGGTGATCGAGCAAGGGGTGAATTTGAAACTTATACTTTTATCGAAACACTTTATTTCTGTTCCCGTAAAGAATTAATGGCTTTATTTATTATAAAAATCACCGATGACAAATCTAATCAAAATAAAAGTGCCACAACTAAAAACAGCAAGTTAACACATTTCTCGCACTCCATAAAGAACATCACGTGTTGCGATATGATTCAAAACAAATACAGCTTATAAATAAAATCTAATATTCGGTTTGGGGACAGTGGACAGAGCCCGACGGGAATGGCAGAGCGCCAAGAGTGGTGTAGTTGTGACGTCATAGGTGGAATTGGAGTCGTACACGTCACGGCCAGGCGCCTGTATGTCATCGAGTTGTAACTCCGAAAGATATGGCATGGCATGATGTTAGATCGACGCTTCAGTGTTGCGCCTGACGTTTATGCAACGGCTGTTGAAACTTACTGGATCCACTATTTTGAAGCCGAACAAAACGCCTAGTAGGTATCAGTAGTCTGATGATGTAGTATATATTATGTAGTTTATATAGATAGATCGGACTGATGAGACTTTTTATTATCAGTAGTCCGATGATGCTGATCGCTTCAGATCATCGGACTATTGAGCCTTTTAGTCCGATATTTACACATTTCGACTTTCCCAAAAAAAGAAATGCATTAATTTCAGTTTATTTTTTCCAAAATGCGTAATATAAAGCTCTTTTATACAAAAACATATAAAACCACCATTTACCATCTTATTTTTTGAAGCAAATTACAGCAAAACGTCAAATTGACAGCAAACGACAGATAACCAGAAAATGACAGATTTTAGAGAAATTGTCAGATTGGCAGAAAACTACTACTCCATCGGACTACTGATACTAGGCGGAACAAAACACTTTCGTTTATGTAATTTAAACCTTACGTCAGTATGTTTAAGACTTTTATTTGTATCGTTTCAGCAAAAAGCGGGGAATAGCTCGAGGCACAAAGCCTCCGTAGGTTAACTACCCCACTTCAAATACTCTAATATGGGTCACAACTCGAGCCTATTTACGGTTCTATACGAGTAGGACAACGTGACTAATAAAATAACCTTTTTACATTATTGGGACATTATTTGTTCTACATTCATTCATTTTATGGTGAATTTAAACAGTGATAACTTTCACACTCAAAAACACCAGCAGGGCGATCATGCAATGGTTTCAATTGAAATCTTATTGAAACTGTCAATTTTGCGATCACATAGTAAAGTTGGCATTTTGCTAAATATCAACTTTAGTGTTTTTGAGTGCGTTTGTAGTCAGGATGACTCTTTGTTGGTACAACAAAAAATCAACTCCACTTTCAATTTAAGCACTTGGTAGGTATTATGGTTTAATTATTTTATTAAAAAAAAAAGAATTAAAAAAAAAAACCCTCATGGTCATTTTCACAGATACAGAAAGTATTTTTAATCAATTTGGTAGCCAATCTTTCTCATTCTAGCCATAGTTATCCTTCAGCGCTCCACAGAGGCAAGCTCCTGGTAAGCAGAACAAGTGGCGAGAATCGATAGGACGCCACCCACTGACCTATTTTCGGGGATTAGGAGAAACAGAGCCTCATTCGGAGCTCACTCACCGGTTTTACGCAAGACGATACCTTTTTGTGATGGTGCTTTAGAACTAATGGGCCGTTGAATAAGAAATCGTCGGTTCGGAAGCTAGCTTGTATGGAAGTGGCGTATTTTTATCGTTTATTTTATACCTGTACCCTGAGTCCCAGTTTTGCTACCACATTTCGCCTACAAAATGTTGTTTTCGTTTCGCATATTTGTCTCTCTCTATTTTATGGAGAAAGATGAGACAGCAAAAATATGTGACGTAGAAACGATCGAAACGAGTTTTTGTCTCATCAATTTTCCATACAAAAGAGAGAGAAACGTGCTCACACGAAAAAAACATGTGGACGAATGTGGTAGCAAAACTCCGACTGTGGGGACTGGTAATGCAATAACCAGCTTTACTTTACCGGGAGAATGCTAGGTACTAGTGGCATATTATACTCTAGTCCTAGGCAATCTAGGCAATCCTTATCAATTTTACTTAGTTATCAAAAATTTGAACTGAACCGGAAAACGGAACGTAGGGCGCCAGATGGACCGACGACTTAGTTAAGATCGCGGGAAGTCGATGGATGGAAAGGGCTTAGAATTTTCTTCCTGGAAATGTGTAGGGGAGGCCTATGTCTAGCAGTGGACTTCTTCAGACTGATGATGATGATGAGAACTGAAAAATGCTAATTATAGAAAAAAACTTATGTATAGCTAACGCGTTGGATTCAAATTTTATGAATGTTTAAGGAAAATTGTTTTAATTGCATTATTTTTTTGACATACCCACCATGCAATTTTTTCTACTTTTTGTCTATTATTTTTGTGTGAACTTATGTATGTCGGTCTCCAACAAAGTTGTCATGGTTCATATACAAATTAAATTTCTGCAAATGATTTCTCACAAATATTTTCACAACAACTTAAACAATCATCCTGTACCGAATAATATTCAAACTTGTAACAATATACCCACTAAAGTAGGCTGTTGAGGTAACTTCCCTCCAAAAGGGAAACATAATAAATATAATACAAACAATTGGACGAACAAAAACGGTGAACAATGTACATACCCGTAACTGATAAACAATTCCTAACTAGCCAAACAAAAAGTATTTATGTCGAGGGTATGTCGGGTACTGAAGGGTCCACTTGGGACAAAACAAGAGCCTTAAATATTTTCCCCAGGCTTCGGGGCGCGTAAGCCCTTTTTATTACAGTTTTATCGCATCTTGGAGCCTTCAAATCGCTACTCTTTCATTGATTTATACCCCTTGAGTATGATAAAATATCTACATATCCTATTATAGGGACTTAGGGACTTATGCTGAGAACTTACGAGTATGTGTATGTTTTTGTAATGTAATAATTTTGCCATGTTACCACTTAGCATGAAGCAGGAATCGTCATCATCAGTCTGAAGATGTCCAATGCTGGACATAGGGCAGGAATATGATAATGAATTAACGAAATGTATCTCGATCAGATCGCAGACGTTTTAGAGAAAGGCCAGGTTAGGAGTACCCTAAACCGACGAGCATGTATGAAGAATGTTATGAGAGTGAATGAAGCGAAAGAGGTATGTCAGGATCGTAGCAAGTGGAAATCCGTGATCTCTGCCTACCCCCATGGGAATAAGGCGTGATTTTATGCATGTATGTATGTAATTAAGGAAATAAATAAATGAAATAAAAATATTTTTATATAACAACCTGCAATTAATTCTATGTACTTCAAATGGTTCGTAGAAGACAACAGTACTTAATTGCTACGCTGTGAAAGGTATTACTTCAACCAAGCTGTATTTACTGCTGACGTCATTTCAAGAAACCGCAAAGGAAATAGTAAATAATATATCAAGCTACATGGAAACGTGCCCAAACATTTAAGCAATAAAACGTACGGCAGTGGCTGGGCACGTTTACGGACAGAATGTCGGAGAACTATATAAGCTGGGCCCAGATTCTCTGCGACACTTCAAACGCTTATCGTTAGATTGTGCAGTATGTCGTCTAGTACTCGTGTAGGTTTTAACTGTTGTATTTAAGTTTACAAAATTTATGACGTCATGGTGTTTTCTGTAAGACACAATAAAGCAAAACTCCACGGATATTTTTGTCTCTAAAAAAGCGCCTCCGCGAAACGTGCGTTCACATAGCGCTTCGAAAAGTTTAGAAGGTTAGGTATGCTTGAACTCTAATGTTTTAAGTAGGTATGCTACGCACGTAGCCCCGGTGCTACGCGCTTCCTGGGCCCGCTACGAGGATGCTACGCGCGTAGCAATTTCATTAAAGAGCCACTCTCACAGCCTAAAAATCTGGAAATTTCTGTAAAAAAAAACTTCATTAATGGGACACATAACATAAGAGTATAAGTTATTATTGTGTTTTAAGTCTAGAACCGTTTCCCGTTACATAGTAGGAACTCATTGTAACTCTGTGGTAACACCCCTGTTTGTTTCGTCAAACACGGACCCCCGTCACGCTAACCAATTAGACTGGAAGTGATCAAACAGGTCACTCGCTTGCCAATAACTGCTGTCTATCGAAATACAAGTATCTACATAGATATTAGGGAACGTAAAGCTGTATTCACATTACAGTGACAGGGCTGTGCGTGATGGTGGTTCTTCTTCTTATCGTGTCACTGATTCTTTAAAACCAAGTGTGGTGAAAGGATTTTAAGGAGTGCGCCTCATAGAGGCTCCTTTCGTGCACTTGACACATATTTTCGAACTTTTTCGGTTCTGCGATATGCCGGTTTCCTCACGATGTTTTCCTTCACCGTTTGTGATGGTGATATTATTCACACATAGTACGTCGCCTATCGTTTTTAGTATGGACCTCAATACTACTACTAAATGCATGAATTCTTTGAACAAATTCGATACCGTCCTGTGAACTAAGTCTACGACATACAGCAATGTGAATATTTTAGTTAAAACACTGGAATACTTTGTTCTAGTCAATTTATAATTCTTGAAATGAAAAAAATAAACACTGAAACCATAACAATAGATTGCGGAGAGCAAGAGTGGAGAGCGCAGGTGGAGATTGCGGTCAAACTTTTTTTTTTGACTGGCCTCTAGCTCAGTTGGTAGTAGCTCTGCCTTCTGCGCCGTAGGTCGTGGGTTCTATCCCCACCGAGAACAAATATTAGTGTGGTTAACATAAATGTTTGTTCTCTGTCTGGGTGTTATATTGTATTCTAAGTATGTATTTACAAAAAAAAAATGTATTCAAGTATTATTATACCAGCTATCCGGTTCCCATATTACAAGCTCTGCTTAGTTTGGGGCTGGGTAGTGTTGTGTGAATTGTCCACAATATTTATTATTAAACTTTAGCCTCTAAATATAAAAAAAAAACAATATTGTCCATGGTCTTAAAATAAGTGAGTACAACAGGTAAGTTAGTGTTGAGAAGGATTTAATTATCTTGAATTTAGCTGTAAACAGCCGAAGAGTTCAATTTTATTTTAAACTAGCAGCCCGTCCCGGCTTCGCACGGGGTAGACAATATTGTTGTACATTATTTTGTTCTATCGCTAATAGTTTCGACAGCGCATTCGACGAAAGACATTTGAAGACTCATTTTTCTACACCTTCGGTTACATTGTTCAAATTTTACCAAGGATCCCTAATTTTTTTCAAAATGAAATGTAGCCTATGTCAAATTGGAAGAATGAAGCATTCTATTGGTGAAAGATTTTTTTAAATCGGCCCATTACTTTTTGAGCCTATTCATTACAAACATACAAAAATAGGTACACATCTTTCCTCTTTATAATATTAGTATAGATACCAAGTTTACTCCGGTAAAGATATACATGATCGCCCAACATAAAATAACTAAGCCTTGTTGAGTATAAGCAAACATAAAAAAACCGAAGTTAGTCCACTTTTATAGGTGAGTGTACGCACAGGGGTTCTGTTGGATAAAGCTTAGGTTTATGGCTTTTTGCGGTGAGTGTGTTTGATAGCCGGGAACCGAGATATTGATTTAAGGGTGGCAGGAAAACGGTGAATGTTGATACGGAACCCAACCGCAAGTATCATGCCTGTTCTTTTATCTATATTTGGCCTGGGTACTTGAGCTTGGTCGCCTGGAACTGATTCCTAGCTTTAATACGTTGATTTCTTATGATTATGGGCGGATTGTTCAATCTATTTGTTGAATAAAACAAGGCCAGTTCTTGTCTTTGAAAAGCCTTAAATAAGAGATGGATATATGGCTTTATTTTTGTTCCATCAGAAAGTTTAATAAAATAAACTTTGTACAATTTGATTCAATCTTACAGGATCAAACTAAGAGAAAATAATATCCTTCTCGGACTAAATAAAAAAATAATGTCAGATATTTGGTTTGTGTGTGCTAATAGTGTTATTTTTACACTAGTAAACGTACTTCTGGGTATGAGGACTTGATGCTTACTGGGCTAAAATCCTTAAAAATTACTTTAACGTAACTCGTATATTTTTTAATTTACAATCATAATAATTATATTCTAACGTACAACCCTATAGCTTGCGGTGGGTTAGGGGCTGCGATGAGTGTGTTATACGAGTATAGCCGAGAGGGTTGATTGGTTTAAATCCTCGGAAAGGAAATGGAGAATATCCTAGAATCTCTAAGAGCTGAGTTTTCCATAAACGGTATAAAAAAGACGCAAGTTAAAATATATTTACATGATGAAACTTCTACGTCAAGGGATTTCGGATTTTGTCAAAAATACGGTCTTCCATCCATGTTGATCCATGACCCATTCCAAATTTATCTGTCGTTAAATATTAAAACAGGTTAGCCAACAGAATGTTATTTAACCATTCCAAATTCGTTTATCGTTTAATATTAAAACAGCTAAGCTAACAGAATGTTATTAAAAAAAAAAAGGATGAAGTATTTATAAATTCTTATTACTATAAATTTAAACAGTAAAAGCCAAAGACAAAGGGCGTTTCTTCAATGAAATCAGAAGAACAACTTTGAAAGTTGATTCGGTTTGAAAGTAAGTTCCATACAATTTGCTCGGTTTTATAAACTAAACTTTGGATAAAGCTCTTGCCTCACTTACGGATAAGGCTTTGGTTTCTGGCGCAGATGCTGGGTATCGATCAGGGATGATATGTTGCAAGAATAGACCGAAGCCTATATCTTAGGCGACCCCGATGGAACGATCCTATCTCCGCCTACAAATAGGAGTACAATTTTGTACCGTAAAAGGGGCTTAGGATTTTTCAGCAACTTTTTTGCCAACTTGCATAATCATTTTATACCTAAATGCCACATTATCTATTTGAAATTTAAAACACAAAGTTAAATAAGTTTTATGCATGAATTTTGTTTGTGCGATATTTAATTATATGCTCATATCTATCGTGTAATTTAAACATGGAACATTGTTCGAAACATGGCAACCAAGGAGGTAACATAACAAAGGATTTATTTTCATGTGCAGTCATGTATATTTGACCTTTTTGCAGCTGATCTGTTTTCAAAAAGAATGATGTTTTTCAAAACAAATGCTAGTTCTAGAACGTGCAAAATAATGAGGAGCGGCAACAAAGGTTAACCAACCAGACAAGTGGATCCAAATATAAAATTTCAAACTTCAACGGTATTCCATTTCTGTACAGAAATGGCTTAAAGTTTTATAGGTCACTGTGAAGGCTCCAATGCACTATACAGTACATGGCATGAGTGCAAAAATAGAATCCTACATTTATGTGTAGGAAAGACGGGTATCGTAGAAAATAGTTCATGAAGGTTAATGGTTAGTTATTTTTGAGAGTCGGTAAGTTTTTCATTCAAGTAATGTTTTTTGAGTCATGAATTTATCAAGCGATTTCGAAGCCTTTGACGATTCACATAAGCCCATGAAAAGTTCTATACTATACGCCATCTGGTGGACAGCGATGAAAGTTTTATAGGTCACAGTTGGCTGTGTGTGACGGCTGTGATGCATTTTTCATGTTAAAAGAGGGTGAAAATAGAATTCGGGACCGTAAAGAATTGAATTTGACGACTTCTAAAAGCTTTTTTAAAAAGCTTGCGACGGTGAAAGCCTCGGGCTATTGAGGGAATTTTGATGGTGTTTAAAGAGGGTAGTTATGAGAAAATGCATAATTTATTAAGTTTTTGGTCGTTATGTCTGCAAAATGTATTCTTCAGAAAATATTAGGTGTAGAAGCGTGAATCTATGGTATGTTTTAAGTATAAAATATGCAGGCATTTATTTTAGATGATTTATGAATTTAATTTTATTGTGGACAATTCACACAACACTAACCAGCCCCAAACTAAGCAGAGCTTGTAATATGGGAACCAGATAGCTGTTATAATACTTGAATACATATTTTTTTGTAAATACATACTTAGAATACAATATAACACCCAGACAGAGAACAAACATTTATGTTCACCACACAAATATTTGTTCTCGGTGGGGATCGAACCCACGACCTACGGCGCAGAAGGCAGAGCTACTACCAACTGAGCTAGAGGCCAGTCAATATCATAGCCAGTCAATCATAGATGATTTATGAATGATTTATAAATCGTTCGGGGTAACTTTTCACCCATGCCCTATTAAGAAATGATTCAGGTAAAATTGCCTAGAAACTAATTGGTTTCCTCGTAAATAAGTTTTAATTGAACTTTCATAGAGTAAATGAAAAGTGTTCCAAGGACACCATTACATGCAATGTGTGGCCGAAAGGGGTAGTTTAAATAACTTTTAATTAAAACCTTGCCTGCCACTAATAAGTTAGAATTTTTCATTGTTTACAATATTTATTTTTCTCACGCCATAATCCACATATATAATTAACATGTGAAGGATCACTTTGAAACGTAAGCTATGTGAGTCTAGGTGCCAGTTCCACGCGACCGAGCCTAGAAGAACAGGCAGCAAACTACTAATATGGCTTGGTTCCTACCATTTTCTTATATGATCCTTTTAAAAATCCTTCCTCCTCCTACCATATAGAAATTTACCATGCTTTATAATTTAAGTTAAATTATTTCCTGAAATTGTATTAAAATATAAATATATGAAATAAAATAGATCATTATATGGATTTAACGGGTATTAATCGCGTTTACCTTCATAGTATTAAAAACACATCTATTTTTCTTACACGTACATTTTTTTTTTCAGTGAAAACAAAGTTTACGATGGCCCATCAAAGAAAAGAAGAACGTACAGGAAGAAAGCGAGTTGAGTATAATAAGATTAGGGTATATACCACGACGACGGCAGGTCTCAGGCGAACCCTGACCCAGTTAGGAGTGATCGATGTAATCTCCCTTTCAATTCAACATTGATGTGCTCAGAGTTCAATGGGAAACCTTCATACCCCACCCTTGATAGTGAAATGTTTGCTGTCAACTAAGAACTAGAAATTATGGCTCGTTTACACTTCAGTTACAATAGACCTATTTCGTTACTCTATACCTTAAGGCTTGCGTACATCTAGGCGATGGCGATCAGGGCCCTGTTTTATAAAGCTGACAATTCGACATTTATGACACAAAGCGACAAAATTGTGGAATTGTCGCGCTTAGGCTAATAATAAAAGTGACAAAAATGTCACAAAAGCGCGACAATTTCAATTTTGTCGCTTTTTGACATGTATGTCGAATTGCCAGCTTTATTAAACAGGGGCCTGCTGCCTGTCAAATACCGCTGTCATTTTGTTTTCTTTTATTTTTTGTACAAATGTTTCCAAAGTTAATTTAATTTTAGTCCTCCTTGATCTCCATGGTACTTTTTTATATTTTATACGTTGTATAGCTCATTGGATATATTCTGTAATGTTATGCTAATGATTAAAATAAACTCAATTTGAATTTGAAGGCTTGCAAGCGAGTTAACCAGTCAGGTCAACAAGAATATTTGTACAACACGTAATACCAAAACGTAATATCAAAAAATGACTGTACATTTGAAAATGGTATTTCAAATGTACAGTCATTTTTTTATATTGACGTAAATTTTCTAAATTCTCGTTTTGGCTAGAGTATGTTGGGTTGGTTTTGATTTTACAGCACGTGTTGAAAATTCGGTAGCGTTTTGTGTGTAATCTAAAATTGTACCCGTTGTGATCCTAAATGAATTCAAATCATTTATTTTGCTTGAATGGTGTATGTACATAAGATCTTAAAAGTTATAAAGTAAGTAGCACACATTCCTCATTACATAGTTGGGATACAAAAATTGTGGGTTAACTAAAGTTACATAACATTATAAAAAAATATATTAAAATTATTAAAGGCTAAAATCGTAGGATATAACACATCATATCGCAGCCTAACGTACGATTCGCAGAGTTCAAAGTCCACGTAGCCATGTGTGCTATTACTGTCCTTCCACTGTACTTAATGAAGTGTAAACCGAGCATTAGAACGAATTAGTAATAAAGGTTAGGCTTAGATGCGGGCATTAGCATTAGGTCATTGGTTTGAGTGTGATTCATAGATTGGCTAGAGTTACTTTAATACATTCTACTAGCGCTGTTGAATTTTTTATTCTATCGGACGAGCCAATGAATATGACTGGTCTTATATTATTATTATGGTAAGGATGTCACTCAAATGTAGTCTAGACTTGACTGAAGTTCAATAGTACATTGTTACCCGAGTGTTGAAAGTCACGTTTTTTGAGTCCCGAGACGGGTTTGGCGCCAGAGCGTTAGCGAGGGCGCCAATGGAGCTTGAGGGACCTATAAGACTTTCATCCGAGGTAAACACTGTGCTTTTCATTACGAATACAAGGAAAGTAAAAATAAAAACATGAAAGAAAAATTAGTGAAAATGAAGATTGAATTGCCGCCTTCCCGGTTTTTTTTTTCTTTTTCTCTGGCGGGATTCGGCTTCGGTTCGCCAGCATTATTCAGCCATTATTTTCATTTTCATAATTTAAAAAATGGTAAATTGTTTGCTCAAATCTATATTATTTTAAAGAAACAGTTGAAGCTATACATAAATCAAGTAATTTAGAAGATATATTATTTATTTAATACTATCATTATGTTGTTTAAATTTAAATTTTACATTGCGCTCTAATTAGACTTTTTAAACTTCTTACCGTTGTAATGGGATTCCAACCTACTTGCTGAATAAAAAGTTGGAATTTGGTTCAACCTCCTTGCAGTTTAGAAAGTTGGAACATGGTTGAATAAAATAGAACTTGTTTTTTTTATAATTTGACAGCTGTCAGTAGAAAGCGATTCTCCCTAGGGCTGAAAGTATAACTTTCAATTAGGCCCCTCAGGCAACTACAAACCTACTTTCAGAGTATGAGCAATGAAAAATAACATGTAGGTAAGTAGGTAGGTACTCTAAGTAAGAAATAAATTTATGATGAACCAAAAACCACACAATATATTTTTCATAAAATTGACAATATACTTTTCACTTTTACTGTAGTAAAAATTTTTTTTTAAATAAACGACGGAACCAGCTGATATCCTTCTTTGTGTTCAGCGATTACCACAGAGCCAATGACCAAATGCACTACCCTACAGAGTCTATAGCTTGTTTATATCGCCAAACTTAAGGCCTGATTACATCTAGGTGATGGCAACTGGGCGATCAGCTGAAACGCTGTCAAATATGACAGACGGATAGACCACAGAGGATATTTTTGACAGCGTTTCAGCTGATCGCCATCACCATCGCCTAGATGTGCGCAGGCCTTTAGGCAACAACTGCTTTATTAAATTAAATTCAATAGGTATTATTTTATTTCGAATAACTTGATCTATTGTTGTTAGTAGGTAGGAACACACTTAAAAATTATGTTAGGTTGGCTCACAAAACAAATAACAACAATAAATAAATAAACGTTCTGATGTGTTAGTAATGACGTCATAATGTGCATCACCTATGCCGTCATCACTCACACACAGTGTTTATTAAAAGGGCTATCCCATTTGGGAGCAATGGTGCCCAGGATGTTATTGGGACTTCCACGAACTCTGCTCAGCAGCGACGCAATTTTATGGTGATCAATGATTATCAGTATTCATTAATCAATTTCCAATCACCAGAATGCGCGACATAAATCAAACTTTGATGGATGACGTCGCTTCAAAATGGCTTTTCTTTCTAATCTAAAGTTTGTCCCGGTGTAATTGCCTGGGGACTTGGGACCAGCGGTTCTGAGGGGTTTCAATAAATTAAAGTATATACCTGCTGCCGGTACAAGGAGTTTCAATGTTTAATGAGATTCTGGTCTAGTTCATGCTTTCTTGGAACAAGCAAAAATGTATACTAGGGTGTTGGTTTAGAATTTTAATGAGAGACGCCTAGTCTTGTTCATCTTGTTACATATTTATCGAAAAAGGCATCGCGTGTAATATTCTTAGTCCGTATTCTAGAATTTTTAGAAAATTAGATTTTGGTACTAGAAGATTTTTATTGAAAATATTAAAATGCGTCAAATTTCAAAAAATCATAGATGAAGGGCCGTATGCAAAAAACAATGCTTGAGTCTGAGCCGACCCTCAAGCATACATATTTTGACAACTCTCCAAGAATACAGGCTCAAGTTTGAATCGAAACTTAGCCACATTATAGAAGAGAATATTTATAAACTTAGGTTAAAAAGAAAAATCAATATACCTACATTATGTGTGGTAGGAAACTCACAAAATATTAATATTGTAAGTGTAGCCAAATCCACACATTATTCACAGAAGATAGGAAAGTTCCAAATCTACACGTTCAAGTAAACAACCATTTCATAATAACTTTCTCTACAGATAGCTATAAAGTAGACATTCAAAGGTTTTCCACAAGGACAGACATGTGATAAACAAGCTAGACTGAGGGGGTGATATCATAGCATAGAAATAATAAACCAGTTATGGGATAAAAGCTTTCCACAAGTATAGAAGTGAAACCCCGGGAATTTTAGCAGTGGTCCCAGCATAAAATAGTAGATACCTTTCCGTCACCCTCCGAGGATATCCTAAGAGAAATGCACCAGACAGAGCACGGGTAGCTAACCAACGAAACAACTAGTGATACGACAAGAATTAGTAGTAGTAGATTAGAATTAGTAGTAGTAGTAGTAATTAGTACTGATACGACTCGATACGATATTTTGGCGCAAGGTCTGGGCCGTGATTCGAGTGAGAGAGTATTCGTGATTTAGAATTCAATAGTTTGATAGTTTCTGTGATCGTCTACTTACCGTGCGAAAAAAGTCTATTGAGCTAGGGCCAGGAGCTCTAGCCCAGCAGCGGAGTTTATTTTTCAGTTTGGTACAACATTTAATAAGGAGTTATAAATCTAATCTAAACAATTTGCATAGCACTTGAAAAAATAATGGCACTAGGGGAAGATATTACGTCAGCATCCTAGAAGCATGTCAATTACTGGAAAACTGGGGCAGAGATGAAACGGCGTTTTCCATCACTTCAATCATTGCACATTCAATTAACTGGATATACTCATCCATAGAAAAACAACACTTGTTATTACCCCTGGTTTACCCTATGCTAAAAAAAACTAAGGAAAACAGATTGTGAGGACAGCGGGACCTTATTTTTTTACCAATTTTTTTTAACCAATGCAGTTTATTTTGTCGGTACATTTACGGTCATGATTTAATTAACATAAATAACTTTTGACTTTTTAGCTACCTTTAAAAACTATGATAACTTTAAATATAGCTGTAATAATAAGACCTGTAATATACCTTTTCATTACTCATACTCTGAAAGTAGGTCTGAAGTTGCCTGAGGGGCCTAATTGAAAGTAAAACTTTCAGCCCTAGGGAGAATCGCTTTCTACTGACAGCTGTCAAATTATAAAAAAAACAAGTTCTATTTTATTCAACCATGTTCCAACTTTCTAAAGTCTTTCTAACTGCAAGGAGGTCGTTGAACCAAATTCCAACTTTTTATTCAGCAAGTAGGTTGGAAACCCATTACAACGGTAAGAAGTTTAAAAAGTCTAATAAGATAGCGCAATGTAAAATTTAACTTTAAATAACATAAAGATAGTATTAAATAAATAATATATCTTCTAAATTACTTGATTAATATATAGCTTCAACTATTTATTTAAAATAACATAGATACCATAGATTTACCATTTTTTAAATTATGAGAATGAAAATAATAGCTGAATAATGCTGGCGAGCCGAAGCCGAAGGCCCGCCAGAGAAAAAGAAAAAAAAAACCGGGAAGGCGGCAATTCAATCTTCATTTTCACAAATTTTTCTTTCATGTTTTTATTTTTACTTTCCTTGTATTCGTAATGAAAAGCACAGTGTTTACCTCGGGTGAAAGTCTTTTAAGTCCCTCAAGCTCCATTGGCGCGTCTCGGGACTCAAAATACGTCACTTTCAACACTCAGGTAACAATGTACTATTTGACTTGATAGGACGATTTGAATCATATCTTGACCTTGCTACTTGCTAGTGAGCAATGAGTAAAGGCCCATCTTTTTTAAACGAGAAGCATTTATTAGCAGACTTTTTTAGTTAAGCAACTAAACAAACAATGACAAGCACTTTTCGTTTAGTGCTTTTAAATTATGTAATTAAATTGAAACTTAATTTTATCAACGTAAGCAATATACTGGTTGCACAATTAAAAAGTTGATAAATATGACGTAACCAAATTGAACGACGGCAGTTTATATGTATACATAATGTTGAAAAGTGTGGCCTTTTGTTATGTTCGGGTTATAATAATTATGTTCTTTGCTTTTGTCAGATTGTTAAAAGTTGTAAAAGTTCAAAGTTCAAAGATTGCACAGTTTTATTGCTGTAACACAAAAAGCAGATAAATGAAAAAGCAACTTATAAAATCGTTTATAAAAAAAGTGTTGAGTGTTGTTAAAAATTTTAAGCCGTTATTAACATCTCTAATAAGTCTAGGTTCGTTTTTTGTCTGCACTTATTTGATGAGTGATGAGTGACTAAGCGTGTAAACACGATTGTAGACATTTTTATTATCATGCAGTCATAAGTAAATCCGTTCTGTCAGATCCGATCTCGACTTTAGTCCGATCCGATTTTAGTTTGTAAGTCCAAACGTCACAATCTGAGCATCCTTAAAAATAGTAGTATGAAAATCTTCAGTTTTCGGAAATAGTCTTTTAACACCCTGTACATCAATGGTGGTACTGTAATCGGTATTCATTATGGTGCCTTGATAACGGTACAGTGGGCAGAAGCAGTAGAAGTTTCGTAATGAGGGTAGATGCGATTCAGTGGTGCGGAAAATTAGCCGATACCCGCTACAAAATTGGAAGAAAAGTTGAGTTCGTGACGTAGATAAATAGTAGGTATCGAGTCACCCAATTGGTCTAAGTACCTATCTTGGACCATTAATAAATATATGGCACCTATGTATTTATGTAATACGCAGATCATGACCTACTAAACTTTGAACTTTTTGCTTTTTTTGTTCACGCCCTTTCAGACTCAATTTGGTGTTTTATATTTTTTATTTTCAATCTACTCTTTTGGCAAAGAATTCGATTTTAAGGATAACAATCTTATGGTATACCTTATTATAATAAAATTGTTTCAAGAACTGGAGTTTTCACACTTGAGATTTCTATTTAGGGATCTAAGGATGGAACCCTCTCTAACTTAAACCGTCATAAATAGGCAGGGGTGCTACCTGTCTTTATTATTATCGTCACGCAAAAGGTCAACCAGAGGCCTAGTTGTGAAAACCAGTATGATTACTATTAAGAACCTCTTATCTGATAAGGAGAAACAAAGTAACTTACCAGAATTCGGCCGGTGGTGGTCTGACCGGAGATGAGTTCGCCGGCCCAGTCTTTCGCTTCGGTCATGAAGGTCCCCTCGAACTCCTGTTTCCCCTGCCGCGCCGCCTTCTGCTCCTTCTGCTTGGGGTCGTTGGGGGCCAGCTCGGGCTCCTTGTGGCAGCAGACGAACGCGCACGCGCGCCATACCAGCACCACGCACAGTCCCGCAAGGAACGTGATGATCGACGACAGCAGGAAGCACCACCATTTCCGGACGCTGAGGCATTCGACATCGTCAGAGAGCGACGTCGTGGTCGTCTCTTCCTCGGACGAAGCCATTCCCCTCGGGCGCGAGGCATCCAGTCAGTCGTGCCATGCACCGGCGGCCAGGCGCGCCTCACGCAAGTCCGCGCGCGACTGAGCCGAGCGTCGCGCCGAGCGGAGCGAGCCCTGCCCGCGCCCGGTCGATGCCGCGCGATCGATCCCTACCCGTGTCGTCGTCACCGTGTGCCCGCACTACCGACCGCGACCCCACATCCTAGCCAGCCTGCCTTGCACCGAGCCTTACTTCACCATCTCCACGGGTGATGTCCTCGCCAGCAGCGCCATCCTCGATCCTCTTGTCCTCGATTGCGAGACCGCGACACCTCTGCTTAGGCGTAGCGCTACGCCACGATGTCACTGCGTCAGCGAACGCTACGAACTCGTAGACGTCTACGAAAGCGCTACGATTGGCTAGCGATGTGGAAAGTGCGGCTATGTTCACGCGGGTCCCCAAACCTATTTGTCTTTTCTTTGTGAGGTACACACGGAGTTTTGTGTAAGTTACCATACAAATGAGCCAATTAGTGGGTAATGGTAGTTTTTGCGGCCATTAGGTAAATTGTAATTGTTATGGGACTGAAAAGTTTTTTCAGCGCTGGTAGACTAATGTCATATAAATTACACAGTCTATTTAATTCTAAGGTTGTCTGGTAGAGATAGCTGTTTAGCATGTAGCTGTAATATACGTTTTCTTATATCCTTATATCCTTATATTTTGAAAAGAAAATTTAACAGATGCTGTATGTAGTTCGCAAATGAGAAAACTTAGGTATCTAAAGACAAATGGAAAATATTAGATAGGTACCTACCTATATAATCGTGAATGGAAAAATTAAACTGAACTTAGCAGACCCCCTTGTCGTGTGTCCAGGGGGTCTTATGATCGATTTGAGCGAGAAAATCTCACGATGGAGATGACATCTATCTCAACCTAAAACTAGGTAGTTATTACGAGTTTTTTGGCATCAGAGACGTCAGGATGACGTCATCTTGAGATCCTCTTCATCATGAGATTTTCTTGGTCAAACCGAGCATTAAGGGGCACGGTAGACATAGGCCGAGATTCATAGACGTGACTTTGCTTTACATCAAAGGAGTCTTCGCAAAGTAAGCTTTGTTTATCGAAATTTACTTTCAAAATTTTGAATAAAGAAGAGCTTGACAGAACTATGAAATATATTTTTGGTTGAAAGTAGAACTTTCCATCAAAGTAAAGTCAAAGTTCGGTCTATGAATCTGGGCTATAGATACGATAACCATTTCTTTTATTAATGTACCAACCATCCCACCACCACCACACACTTTTGAAAGTATCAAAAATAAAAAAATACACTTAGTACTAAGTTTATTTAAGTAGCTTTACTAAATTGAAGCCCAACCCCGGTGCCAATATTTTAAGAAAGGGTGCGAAGCGGCAGATAACCATCTCTCCGCAATGTCGTTAGGTTTTGGCAGGGTAGGTATAGGTATTCTGTTTTTGACAGACTTCAAAAATAATGTTCTTATGGTATTATTTTTTCTGACGTTTGCTACCGCAGAACTTTCCTATAAAAACAGGTTTGGAATATGTTTTTTTTTAATTGTAAGGTTTTATTTTCAGATTGGTCCCATAGAAACATCAGTCGGTTGAGCAGTTTGGCTATGAAGTCAATTTTTCAAGTTATCGTTTAGCCAAATTTAGATAGATAGATAGATACTTTCAAACCAAACTTTACATCCAAAGGTTGTCTGGAAGAGATCGCTCATAGCGATAAGACCGCCCATTGTGCTTCGCTATAGTTTTAGTTTTTCGCTATGTTTATTGTCCTATTCTTGTGGTGTACAATAATCCATCTATCTATCTACTTTCAGACTCTATAAGTATTCATTTTCTTTTGTGTGCATGTAGCACATCAGAAATTTTAGGCACTTAATTATTTATTATTTCTTCGCAAACAGTCCCCTTGTAAATATCATGAGTCCATTCCATCCAAAGGTTGTCTGGTAGAGATCGCTGTTTAGCGATAAGACCGCACATTGTATGAGGCAAATAGTTTTGAATACTTTTATGTACCTGTACTTTTATAATTTGTTGTGTGCAATAAAGTATTTTCTATCTATCTATCTACTAACCCCCAGAAATTTTCGGTAGTAGTCTAGTAACACCTTGTATAAAGTCATTTTAATGGTTCAAGAACAAACGTAGGTACTGACTATTAATTTGATTACTTTACTTACTGTCTCTTTCAGTTTTAACGAAAGAAACAAGTAACTATTTTTGTAAAATTGTACTGCTCAGTTTCGAAGAAGGCACGTAGTGGTAGCTCTATCTGTCGGTAGTAACAAAAAACACCGCATTTATAATTCTCAACATTTATTTATTTAGTTAGCTACTTTACTAATAGATGGCGCTGGTTAGAAATTTACCTACTTGTCTAATCTTACGATTTTGATACCTAAAGTATACATTAAAATTTTGATTTTAGCAACATCACAATCATATTTTATTTTTACCAGGCCATAAAACAATGTCAAATCATTTTTACAAACTAAAATGTAGACATTTTACATAGTAGTTTTGGATTTTAATGCATCTGACTACTCTTATGCTGCCTTCCTACGGTGCGTGGATCTGCAGATCATCTCGCACAACGCACGACGACGCACGGCAACGCACACAGAAAGGGCTCCTGTGCTACCGCGCACCTCGGCGCACGAGACCGTTCCCATGGAGTGTCGTGCAAGCTGATCCGCCTCCGTGCGCGATATCACACACCAGTGGGAAGGGGCTATTAGACACTACTAGACTAAACACTAGCGATGGTCTCGAGTGATGTAGGCACTGGCCCTGTCAGCCACTGATGGACACAGGCCTCCAAACATTTCCAAGAAGGAACTATTTTGAGCCTTCTCCATCCAGACTTATAAGGGACTAGCAGCAAAGCCCGGCGTTTCGTTAAAGAACATTCTAGCATTCCAGTCTAGACCATTTTGACAAAATCTAGAATTTATAGAAAATTCCTAACATGATAGAAAAGGATAGACATAGATTTTTGCAAAATTTTGTATTGAAGCTGTTCCTATTAGTCATACCATGATGTTAAATAATAGCCTTCCTCAATAAATGGACTATCCAACACAAAAATATTTTTTTCAATTCGGACTATTAGTTCCCAAGATTAGCGCTTTCAACCATGCAAACTCTTCAGCTTTATAATATTAGTATAGATAAATAAATAAAATAGGCAATTTCATAACAAACCAATCATATATTTTAGTCCTTGCAATCACTACATTGAGTTTCTGGTACACTTTCTCCAATCCATTTCAGATATGGCGGGTTCCCGTTCTTGATAGGTAGAGATATAACTTCACAGACTTCATATGGGTGCTTGGAGCGGATATATTCAGTAAGACGGTCCACTTCAGATGTGCGGGTTTTAATCATTAGAAGTGCCTGGCGAAAAGAGACAATTAAAGTCACTGGTAAATTTTTTCTAAGGCTTAGCTTATAAGTCAACAAATTACTTGTTAATTTATCATTTGAATCTATCAATAAATTGTCACTTTGAAAGCTAGGTGAGTCTAGGTACCAGTTTCAAACGAACAGGCCTTTTTTTACGTTGGGATATCTTCATGGATACTTTTCTGTGGCGAGCAACAGAAGAGTTATGTCAGACTCCTACCACTAAACCCAACCGTGGTCCTTCTATGTACTCCTTGAAGTGCCGGGTTTATGGGAATCTTATAACACATGCTAGTCAATTTCTTTTGTGCTTAGTAATATTTTTATTAATGTTGCATACTGAGCCTACTCCTATTGTCAAACTGGCAAATTTATATGCTTAATGTGTCATGCCTTTATTTGACAATAAACTTATTTGTATTTGCATGGGTAAGCACCAGGAAATGGAGGTCCCATGGGAGGCGATAGGCTATTCTATGCCACAACTGGTTTACAGATTCACAATAAGTACCTATGTTGTTTGTGTCATATAAGATAGGCTTGTTGAAAAAATATCGATACATCAATATATCGATATTAATTTTTCAATAAATCGATATTTTTGAGCGACATTTAATAGTTCGATATATCGATGTATCGATATAAAATTCTAAGTATCGAAAAGGTATAAAAACCGATATTTTTTTCAGCCCAATAAACATTTAAAAGTTTTAAGATTAAAAAATCCCAAAAAGAAAATTCTTTTTTTATACTAACATCTTTTAACAAATTATATTTTATGTATTTTTTGTTTTTGGTCGACTTGATTTGCTGTTTTATTGTTTGGTTTTTAAGTTGGCACCGATATATCGATATATCGATATTTTTTAATAAAAATATCAATATCGATATTGATATTTTCAAAAAACATCGATACGATATATATCGATACTTTATTGCATTTCCGACATCCCTAATATAAGAATCTTTACCTCATTATCCTCGTTAATTTCGTTCTTCCATTCGTAGATCGAGGTGACCTGTGGTATTATGTTGACACATGCCGCAAATTTTTCCGTCACAAGCCCGCGCCCAATAATTTTCCCTACGTCTGTACTTGGAACTGTTACGTAGGCCACTGAATATTCATCTAAAATGTAAACGTATTGCAATTGAGTCCACAGTAATTTAGCTAAATTACTGTGCATTCAATTGACAGCGTAGGTATCGTAAAATTTAGGTACCGGCAAAGACACTCCCCGATGACATATTTCTGTATGAAATCGCTAAGCACGGCCTCAGAAATGTAAAATAGAGGGCAACTAAGTATTTTCTTCCATGCAATGGCATTTCAATAAAATTTTCACTGAGCCTATTTATTTCATTACATTTTCTTCAAAGCTACAATCAAATCAAACAAACAAATAACAATAGTTAAATAGACAATCAACAATACAGTTAATATTGTGTCCGGGTAATGTACGGCCAGTTTATTTACACCCAGAAGAACGAATCTCCACTGTGAAATTGTAAAGGCCCATGTACACTACCACGATGTTTTTTTTTTGATGATTATTACTTTTTTTATATTTAACAATGGATAATTGTCGTAGATGGGAAAAAAACATTTTCTGGCACTGCGGCCGGCAGCCGCTGCCGCGGCACGCTCGCTCTGCTCACTCGCCTTGTGCGTAATTTTTATGTTGTAACATAACCTAACCAAGTCGGATCCTCCCTTTAAAGTATCAAGGACAAGGTCTAAGTATCCAATGCCAGAACATTATAGCAAATGATCATGTTTGAATTGCTCCAGTGTGCGTGTAGCTTAACTGGCATGGTAATAACGGAGTCCATTAGCGCCTCCCATAATATTTACAGGATAGTTAAGACCACAGAGTACTTTGTCATACTGCTACTGCTGGTTTTAATAGTTCTCATAGCAAAGCGCAAAGCTATTTCCTATTTCCTTTCTTTTTCTTTTTTTGTGGTATCTGTTTTGTCTGTCACTGTCACGTCATCTGGATTATTACTGCCAATGTCAATTGGACGTTGCCTAGCCCCTCCACGAACGGCCTTGGGTATGGATTTACTGGATCCCTCTACCCTGTCTACTCTACCCTGCTAGTTACTTACACAGTGACCTTGTAATGAAGTAAATCTTCTAATTTGGCATGCTTTTCTAGGATAAACTATTTTGGCCCATGGTCTATGGAGTATGAAAATCTGCGTCTTTAGATACAAAATAATTTACATTGTTCCGCAGGGCTATTACCTAAGAACAAGCAATAGCGTTACAGCAGTAGGTTCATAATAATAATAATAATAATAATAATATATTTTATTTCAGACAACTATAAAATGTACATTACAAAAATGAAACACCTTAGGTCCATAGTTAATAAATACCTTAGAGACTAACATACATAAAATAAAATAAAATTACTTATTCAATCTTAAATCTTAGGGGCTTTTTTCGTGAGCGCACCCCTAAAGCGACGATAGACGACTCCTGGCGGCCAGAAATCGGAATTGAGAAACATGTCCCCAAACATGCTTCGCAGGCACCTGGAGCACGTACGATTTGAAGGCCGTGTCTCTCACTCCCGATGGCTCTAGCCGCTGCAGATGTAGCTGTATTGGTGGCGGGTCCTTAATCCAGAAACGGATCCTCTCCTTTACATAGCGAAAGACCTCATCACCTGAAGTATTCGGGTCCAATCTCGAGAGGTAAAGGAGGATGGTCGGGTCCACAGCACGCAGGGTGACTTCTGATGCTATGACGCTGGCGGTACCACGTTTATTACGTGACGGTTTTGGTCTTTTCTCCACCAGAGTAAAACCATCTTTATCGACCTTTGATGTACCAACGGGGATCTTCGTTTGTGCCTTCTGCCTCAAAACAGCGCAAGGCACTGGAGATGGTTGAGACTGGCCGGACGCTTGCGCATAACTTCATAGCAGTAGGTAAGCGGTAGGTTGGTTTTAGTATACCTACCTACTTATAAAATAAATGGGTCACTGCTTATTTATCAGGAAAATCTCACAGCTATCGCATGATTGTCCTAGCTACTGTCCAAATAGTTTTTTTTGTTAAGTTTATAGGTTGGTTTGGAACCTAAGTACATACGTTCGTTTGTAAAAATATATGTAGGTATAGCCTGTCTACGCTAACGATCAACAAGCAACGACTATTTTTCTGCTTTATTGCTGTCCCTGTTATTTGTTCTTGCTGAGGAATAGCCCCGGGGTACCTACTAGATCATTATTGCCTGGCATGGTGTTGTGCTGTGATACCTGGTGCCTCTCTAACTACCTAGCAGTAGGAAGTTTAACTATTAAAAAGAGTTTAACTATAACCTATACATACTAGGTATAACATTATATTAATACCGGAAGATGATAAATTATCATTTTTTAAAACTGTCACATTTAATTATTTATGGACTGTAATCTGACTGTAAAACGGTAATCTGAAAACCACAAAAATATGAGATTATTTATCAGTGGCTCCCAAACTTATTTTATCTTCTGCCCAATTTGAGAATGCACCATTTTTTTTGCGCCCCCATTTTTTCACTTACTTATATAACACTATAACTTCAAATTTAATGATTTATTGTGTTTAAGGGAGATTATACATTAATTCTAAACGAGATTCACTTTAGCCCTCAAGTTGCCTTGAGACCTGACCTGTGCGCGCTCAGGTCTCAAGTTAACTCTTACGAGCTACACCTCCCAATAAGAATTATTGTTGAATCGCAACTTTATGGTAATCAAAGGAGTATGTTCTTTTTATCCAAAATAAAACAAACATAATCGATTCTAATGTAAAAACTAATGTGATGGATGAATCTGATGCTGTTAAATATCTTTGTTGATATCAGATTCCAATTTACTCAAGAACACCCGCAAGTTGCCACGTTTGGTTGCATGCTGCAAACGATTTCTTTTTTTAGAAAGCAGCGTTGCCATAGCACAAAACCACATTCACAGAAATATGACGATAGGAATGCTATCAAGAATTGGCAAGCGGTATCCAGGGTATGTCTGAAGACGAAAGTCTTCAGCCAGTGCGTCCTACCTGTGTACCTATGCTGCCGAAACGTGGACACTAACAGTAGGGTCGGTCCACAAACTGAAAGTCGCTCAGCGAGCTATGGAAAGGGCTATGCTCGGAGTCTCTCTGAAGGATAAAATCCGGAACGAAGTTATCCAACAGAGAACCAAGGTGGTCGACATAGCTCAAAGGATTAGTAAGCTGAAGTGGCAGTGGGCCGGTCATGTTTGCCGTAGAACAGACAATCGTTGGAGCAAACGAATACTAGAGTGGAGACCGCGTTTAGGTAAGCGTAGTGTAGGACGCCCTCCGGCAAGGTGGGGTGACGATCTGCGAAATGTAGCTGGCAAGCACTGGAGGAGAAGAGCCGAAGACCGGGCTCAGTGGCACGTCTTGGGAGAGACCTATGTCCAGCAGTGGACTAATACAGGTTGATGATGATGATCCAGGGTACAAATTGCGAGCTTGGTTTTTGTAACCATAATTCTTGGTAGCCATTTTTGAACTTGACTTTTATTTCCTCGTTTGTTGTCAACTGTACAAGTTCTTCTTCCAGCTGAAAATGGATCCTAGTAATGATAATTCGGAAAATTGTGAAACTCAGTTCTCCCATATTCTTTTTGCGTAGAAGCAGTTTAGTTGCAAAAGCAGCAACGGCATTTTTTATTTTAATTAAATTTAGATCATCGCGATTCATTTCGTTGAACAATTATACAGGTCTATCATGCAAGCTATATAATTCTTTGATGTAATGAACTTGCTGGACCATTCTGAATCTTTAGTTTCCAAAAACTCTATCACAGAGTTACAATTTGTAAAATCAAGTCACATCATGCAGCGCCCACAAGGGGGCGTTATCATCCACTTTGGGAAAGGCTATTTTATAGCGTTATCGTGTCAATGCAGCGAGGGCTCGATAAGATAGTAAATAATGGGCAAATTCTAATATTTGCCCATTATGAAACAAGTGGGCCAAGTGAGACCAGTGCTCTGGTTGTTAGAAAACATTATAACGAATAAACAAATTGATACTTTGACGCAAACCCATTACACTCTAACTTAAACTTAGAAAACTCGGTCTATCGGTTTCAATAGTTTCGCGCGTGTTTCGTTTTTAAATATTTTTTGTGTTCACTGTACCTATAAGTATAGTTCGCAGCAAGACGAAGTGATAATAGCTAATTAAAAAATGGATAGCGATAATCGTTTCCCAACTTCCGCAGAGTTTCAGTACATTTCACGAAAAAAGAAACGGAAATCCAGACCAAATATAATATTAAACTCTGAGAATTCAGATGACCCAGACACTATAGTCGAACCCATCAGTAATGATTTAGACGAAGCTAATTCAAATCAGACAAATGAAGATGACGTTCAGAATACAAATGAGGATGCAAATGAAGATACTTCTCATCTCGATGATAGTGATGCAATATACGTAGACGGACAACTGCAAGCCCAGCCTCAGATCACACAATATGAAGTATGCGAAAATACTAAGCTTGAAGAAGTGGAATTAACTATAAATAAAAATGCTCTTGAAGATATTCCATCATTGTATTCTGGAGAAGCAGAAGAGTACAACATTCGAGCTTTAACAAAGCATGCAGAAACATATGAGTTGGAAAAATTTGAAAAGAAAGCGCTTATTATTTTTAATCAGGACAAGATAGATGGCTACAAACCAAGACAAGGTACTGAAAAAGATGTAGAAGCTTTAAAGAATACGTTCGAAAGATTCGATTTTGAAGTTATGGAGCATAAGGATTTAACAAAGAAGGAAATATTTGATACTCTGGGGGCATGTAAGTAACGTTTGAAACTAGCTTCAGGTCTCAGCTCTGATAAGGTGATAAAGTACGAACTGCTAAAAGCTACTTAAATATTATAATTCTTATTTAGGATGTCAAGTTTTCAGGCAGTCTAGTTAAAAGTTAGTTTCAAAGTGAACCTTGTAATATGACTAAAACTAAACATATTTTGAATTTAAATTTGAAATTTAACAATTAATTAGTATGGCTTTTAACTCAACTGCCCGTAACGGCGTGATTGAGTCACAATCAAATCTTTATTTTTCGTAGCTCTCGACCTTAATTGACCGTAACATAACCGTAATTTTATGAAAGGAATAAGTGGCTATTTCTTTCATAAAATTACGGTAAATGTTGTGTATGTAAGCAGTTGTTTTGACGCTCGTTGGATCTCCATAGATTATAGATTTTCCCTACAAAAATTATCTCAAAAATTATCATATCTTATCTTATTGCATAGCAGTGGGTTCGTAAAAACAATGTTTTAAATGAATTTACATTATATAGACTTTACTCAAGACTTCACGGACTACGGATGCGTTGGCATAGCGATCCTTACTCACGGATCCAACTCAGGCCTACTACGGGCGAAGGACGAGAACTACAGCGAGACAGAGATCATCAATTACTTCGAGGTCCACGACAAGCCCTCACTGGTCACGAAGCCTAAGTTTCTTATATTACAGGTAAATTGATTCGGCTTTTTAAATTAAAATTGTTAGAATAAGCATACCAAGGTATTGCGCGGCTCAACCTGCGACATTTCCAGTTTTACATACATGCCCCTACAAATTTTGGACTGGGCTATGCCGATTGGTTTTTCTATCAAGAGCCTAGACTAGGGATAGTCCGCTAAGACCATCTTGAAATGCTTGATTGATCATGATAAGGTACGAAATAATCTCAGGGAGCAATCTTCATTTCTCGATGTCGATGTCTGTTTTTGGGTAGGTAGGTAGGTACTGTAGGTACGTAAGTAGTAAGTACCCAACCAATTTATGAGTCATGTCATTCTCGTTTTATCAATAAAAACCAACATCACTCACAACATGAGGAACAAATGCCGCATTTTCCACATATTTACCAATACTCTAAATTCATTGTTTTGTTGTGTGACTCAGACTCGATAGTCAGCTGTAATCTGATAAGATGTGCACCTTATCAGATTACAGTTGACTATTGATGATGACGTATTGTAATCCTGTGACTTTGCGTTTTATTTAAAGAGCTCTAGCCAGCAATAAACTGAAGCACCTTGTGTTCCTGAATCTTTACCGAATAGTATCGAAACTATTGTTGTCGTAGTAGAAGACCCAGATAAATAAGACGACGAATTTAACAGTGAAGATGGAACGGACGGATGGGAAATAAAATCGAAAGCATTGGCTTACGATTTTATTTCTTCTCGAGGCTGACATCAATTTATTGTGCCTTATGTGGTTTTCCAGGCCTGCAGAGGGACCCGAAACATTCGTGGTGTCCCGGTACACCAGGCTTGTAGAATACGCACAGATTCTTCCATAGAACCTTACATTTTACCCGCGGAGGCTGACTTGCTTATTCTACATAGCTCTTATGTTGGTAGCCCCAGTCACAGGTAGAGTACCTACATTCTAAATCTGACTAAATCACAAGCACAATTTAATTAACTCTGATGTATAACTTTAATTTTGAGAGACTATGCCTCTTTACTCTAATCTTTTTTTCTGTATACAACTCGCTGATAGAACAAGCATCGTCTATTGTACAAAGAGCATTGTCTATTTGGTTACGCATAATCAGTGCAAGCAATTATAAAAAAAAACTTTGGGTTAAAGATGGTTAGCCTAGATGACGAGCCAGTTATTTCATCGGTACACCTTTCAAACCAAAACATAGCGACGCTGCTTTACGGCGGAAATAGTCATGTTGGTAATACTTCCCCGGTAGAACCGCTCGCAACAAAGTTACTACGACTCAATATCTACCTCCTTAATGTTTGCTTCATTAATATTACCGGTTTCCAGAGACAAAACCGAGGGCTCCTGGTTCATACAATCGCTTTGCGATAAAATTAACCGGCTAGCAGCCACGCATGATCTTGAATCCATTATCATAGAAGTCAAACGAGAAGTGGCGATAGATAGAGGACACGAATATTACAGCAGAGTAACTTCTGAGATGGAAATAAATAAACAAATGCCTGTTATGACGTCGACATTGATCCGGAAACTGTACCTGAAAAAGTTCGGGGATCCTTTAGTGCTACCTCTATTGACTGTGCCAGATGGAGTCACTTGCAACTGTTGTAAACAAGGTTCTAATCAAGTTCTGGATAATGTTCCGTCCACACCCATGCTGGTACAGTTCGGACCATGTTCATGCTTTTTAGAACATTTTGATTACATGAAGAACTGCTTCAAGTAAGTACGACATAAGTAGGTAAAAAAATGAGCTGAAGTAGCGATTTGATATGTAGTTAAGTTACCTAGTTTGTACCAAGTAACTACATAGTTAGTTACGGGACATTATAATTAAAATAAGAGTACGCATAGGGTTTTCGTTGGTTTTTAAGCTAAGCAAGCTGATGATTATTCTGTTGATACAATGATTAGTTGGTAATTAACTATAATTATTAATAATTCACCTAAATCAAACTGTACTAAGGTAGGTAACGTATTAACTGTAGTTTTATTCGTTTTTCAGATACTTTACTGAAGAATATCCCGACGATGAAATAGCCAGATCGTTCCATGATATGGCCGAAACACTAGAAGATGGAGTCAATTTTAACGCGGCCAAAGAAAGGCTAGCCAAAATCATGTGCAGATATTTGAATGAAAATGCAAAAAACTGTGGTTATTACAAATATTTATACTTTTATAAGCATTAGTAGATTAGTAGAAGATAAAATTATGATACCATGATGATTTATTGATGACAAAATGATGATTTAATTCTTGTACTTACATTATGATGCATATGCAATAAAATTTATAATTTGTATGCGCGTTTCTCTTAAGAAAGAAGGTAGACGCAGAAAAATAAGTATTAGGGAAGTAGCAAAATAGTACATTGTTACCCGAACATTGAAACTCACGAATTTAAGTCCCGAGACAGGTTTAGGATGCCATAAGGTTCGAGGGACTTAAATAAGTCTTTCACCCGAGGCACACAAAACACACTAAAACAATACAACACTGTGCTTTTCATTACGAACTAGCAGTTGGTAACCGAGCTTCGCTCGGAATTTTTTCCGTTAATTTTTATTTTTAAGAAATCATAAGAGTCATATTATCATCTTTACTGGTTTATTCTTACTGAACAACGCCATCTGCTAGAACTGCTTGCAGTAAGTTGCTCACAATCGTCAATAGATGGCAGGAGCAGTCACATATTCAGTTTATGTTTAATTATTGAACTCGGAGAAAGAAATAATCATTTTCTTAAAATGAATCCATTTAGTTCAATTTATCGCCCCAGAAAACCCCTGTATACCTAATTTCGTGAAAATCGTTGGTGCAGTTTCCGAGATCCTAAATATATATATATAATTATATACAAGATTTTCTCGTTTAAAGGTATAAGATACAAGGAAAGTAAAAATAAAAACTAATTACCAGACTATAGACTTTTTAAATTTCTTACCGTTGTAATGGGTTTCCAACTTCCTTGCTGAATAAAAAGTTGGAATTTGGTTCAATAACCTCCTTGCTGTTTAGAAAGTTGGAACATGGTTGAATAAAAATGTAAAAATAAAACTTGTTTTTTTTTTATAATTTGACAGCTGTCAGTAGAAAGCGATTTTCCATAAGGCTGAAAGTATTACTTTCAATTAGGCCCCTCAGGAAACTTCAGACCTACTTTCCGAGTATGAGCAATGAAAAATATTTTTGTTGGCAATGTCTGGGTCGTTGCGTCGCTCGGTTCGGCGCGACGACACGGAGCGACACGGGCGAAACGACGCGACGCCGACGCGACGCGACGCGGTCGCGTTTGGCGTCGTTACAATGTTACTATGCTCTTCATTTAATAACTCCTCTAAACCTACCCATGTCAAGAGGTTCCACACTTTTCTTGGTTTTTTATTATTAATTTTGTAAACCCTACTGATCCTGTCCCAATCCTTAGTTCCGCGTATTTTATTATTACCTGTTTCCCTAATTTTTTGAACCAAGTAAAACAATCTGTAAATGGCAAATGCATAAACCCATGCGACGCCAAAAAAAAAAAAAAAAAAAAAAAAAAAAAAAAAAAAAAAAAAAAAGAGGTTCCACGGCGCGCGCAAGACGCGCATGCGCATCATGCGGACACCATCATCATCATCAGTAATTCAGTATGAATGACTCTGCTTAGTTTGGGGCTAGATAGTGTTGTGTGGAATGTCTAAAATATTTATTTATTTATAGTAATGCTCTTGGCTGCATGCGATGCTGGCTCAAAGAAAGAATAATTATCTCTTCACTTAGGTACCGGGTATCTACTTATAGGTTTACCAGGTTGGAAGATAATCTAGAGATACTTTTTTTTGAACTACACGATCTGATTCTCCCTTCACCGTTTTATCTTCGGACTACCAGGCGTACGGATAACTGTCATCCCGTCATGGTGGAGGTCCCTCAACATCGCCCAAAGCGCTTCGCTTCCACCATTTTAGTGCTAACTGCCAAGGAGTGGAACTCTTTAACGTCGTGAATATTTCCGAAGCATTACAACCTTGGAATTTTCAAGTCAAGAGTGAACCAGTGGTCAGAGGCGTCTCTAGCCCATGTAGCGCCCGTGTGCAAACATTACCCAAGCGCCCCCTAATAAGTGTGCGTTCAAAATGGAATGGATACAAAGTACCTACAAGTAACAGCACATCAAGTTACAACAAACTGTCAAATTTCCCCAATGGGTAATTAACTCTAATATTGTTTGGAGATTTTTAAGAAGAAATTTTTCAGTTTGGTTACCACAATGTCCTGATATTTAGAATTATTATGCAAGGTGTTCTGGTGTTTACCCTAACAAGCCAAAACGTATCCATGATTATGACGTTGACATGACTATCTTCTGCTTCTTTTTTCTTCTATTATATAAAACTCTTACGTTACTGACTGACTGACTGACAATCAACGGATAGCCTAACCTAAACCGTTAGTCCTAGAAGCATGAAACTTGGAGGGTGTGTTTATTTTATAGCTTAGAAATGCATTTAAAAAGAAAATTTGAAACTTTCTTTATGAGGAGAAAAAAGGGGGGGGGGGAGGGTGCCAAGTGCCAGCGGCGCTCGTCGGCCCCTATGATATTATTCATCAAATATTAGAAGAGCTCAAGATGCTATACAAAATCTATGCAGAGCGGAGCTTTTTTTACGTTGGTCATTAAAGGGGGGCGCCCGGCCAACGCGCCCGCCAAGTTGAGCTCCGTAGCGGTCCTAGGGGGCGCCGAACGCAGAGCGGAGCGCTTTTTACGTTGGTCATTGAAAGTGCGGCGCCCGGCCAACGCGCCTGCCAAGTTGAGCTCCGTAGCGGTCCTAGAGGGCACCGAACGCAGAGCGGAGCGCTTTTTACGTTGGTCATTGAAAGTGCGGCGCCCAGACAACGCGCCCGCTAAGGGTGAGCTCCGTAGCAGTCATAGAGGGCACCGAACGCAGAGCGGAGCGCTTTTTACGTTGGTCATTGAAAGTGCGGCGCCCAGACAACGCGCCCGCCAAGGGTGAGCTCCGTAGCGGTCTTATAGGGCACCAAACGCAGAGCGGAACGCTTTTTACGTTGGACATTGAAAGTGTGGCGCCCCACACTGGTCCCGATTGAAGAAATGAGGGACATAGGGGTCGAAGTCCGAATTTCGATCTGATTTTTTTAAATTAGGGTATTTGAACAATTCTAAGCCACTTTTATGGAATGCCATTTTATAAAATATCGCCTCATTTCCGAGAAAAAAAATGTTGTAATATTTTTTGTATGGAGAAAATTAGTTTTCTTGGATTATTTCGTATTGAAGGCGAGGAGTTAAAACCAAACCTAATAGAGATTATAGAGGGCATAATAGTTGACATTACTGCCGAAGACACTTACTCGATTCGTCTGCCGCTTTAAAAACGGCAGGCGTTTAAAATCTGAATTAATTGTATGTTCTTGAATTTTTTTAATTATGGTCTTTGAACAATTCTAAACAACTTTTACAGTATACCAATTTATAATATTCCGGCCCATTTCCAAGAAAAAAAATATTGTAGTATTTTTTGTATGAAGAAAATTTGTTTATTTTTGATTATTTCTTATTGAAGGCGAGGAGTTAAAACCAAACTTAGTAGGGATTATAGAGGGCATAATAGTTGACATTACTGCCCAAGACACTTACTCGATTCGTCTGCTGGTTTAAAAACGGCAGGCGTTCAAAATCAGAATTAATTTTATGTTCTTGATGTTTTAAATTAAGGTCTTTAAACAATTCTAAAACACTTTTACGTAATGCCATTTTATAAAAATTCTTGCCCATTATTATGGAAATATGTTGTTTTTTTTTGCATAGAGAAGATTTGTTTATTTTATTATTTCGGCTATGTATTAAAGCTAAACTTAGTGAAGTTATAGAGGGCATAACGCGGTTGGTATTAGATAATTTTTGAGGCTCTAATTATAAAGAATTTAAATAAAAATAATGATTAAATTCCATTTAAATTAGTGACGTCAAAATAGTAGTCACACAGTTTACCTACCTGCATTCTTCTTTTCAAATAACAATAGTATAATTAAAGATATCTTATGACCAATAGGTTCACTGGTATTAGTTATAAAAGTCATAAAACTATTTATCACATAATCTCTAAGTACTGAGACAAATACTGAGTACTGAGACAACCTGAGTTTAATTATTAGTGATTCTAGGTATTGTCTAATATTATTGGGTACGCCTTTTATGGTGCAAGGTACTTATGGAATCCTTATCAGTCCATTCCACACTTGAATAATATATAATAATTGAGGTTACCTGCATTATTTAAATATAGTAACGTTTCTATTCCTACTCTACTCATTCGATTCTTACTCTTCCTAGTGTCAATACGCTTGATCTCATTCTAATAATGTCTCAATTTCATACAAATTTAGATTTATATGTGGCACTTAAATCCAGTGGTAATCTAAAAGCCAGTAATGTTCTATGCGATGTGTTGTTGGAGTGTATAAATGTGGAAGTCAGGATTTATCAAACAAACAGAAAAGAAGGCGCCTTTCATCACTCAAAGATCATTTTCAGAAGAAGAATTGCTATTTGCTTTAACCAATAAATTGAAAGACGAAGAAAACACACGTTTAGCTAAAATCATTGACTGTCTATACAAGGATAGTGAAAAGACCCAACATGTTTATAATTATATGTTTACTAAACAGCCACAAAGAAATTTACCGGAAGATGAATCACTGGCACTTGTAACTGCGCTTAATCTTTCAAAATGGCAATATTTGACGCTACGAAAATCATTGGCAGAAGAAAATAAAAAAGTTTTGCCATCATATCACAAAATAATTGAAGCTAAAAAGGCATGCTATCCTGAAGATATATCGATTTCTGAAACAGGCGTCCGCATTAAACTACAATCAATTCTAGATTTCACAGTGACTAAAATATTCAAAGTAATTGGCCATCAAAATTTTGATTCAAAATCTTTAAAATTAATGAGCAAGTGGGGCTGTGATGGTTCTTCATCACACAGTAATTACAAACAAAAAACCAGTGAAGCATTTACAGACTCTTCAGTATTCATGACAAGTTTCGTGCCTTTACGCCTTATGTGTAATGATGTAGTGATCTGGCAAAACCCACGCCCATCTTCAACGAATTACTGCAGACCTGTGATGTTTGAATTCGTCAAGGAGACTAAGCTGTACATCTAGCAACATACAGCAGCCATTAATGAAGAAGTAGCTAACCTGACACCAACTAAAATAGGTTAACTAACTAGGTTTGGTTTTAACTCTTCGCCTTCAATAAGAAATAATCAAAAATAAACAAATTTTCTTCATACAAAAAATACTACAATATTTTTTTTCTTGGAAATGGGCCGGAATATTATAAAATGGTATACCGTAAAAGTTGTTTAGAATTGTTCAAGACCTTAATTAAAAAAATTCAAGAACATACAATTAATTCAGATTTTGAACGCCTGCCGTTTTTAAAGCGGCAGACGAATCGAGTAGGTGTCTTCGGCAGTAATGTCAACTATTATGCTCTCTATAATCTCTATTAGGTTTGGTTTTAACTCCTCGCCTTCAACACGAAATAGTCCAAGAAAACTAATTTTCTCCATACAAAAAATATTACAACATTTTTTTTCTCAGAAATGAGGCGATATTTTATAAAATGGTATTCCATAAAAGTGGCTTAGAATTGTTCAAAGACCCTAATTTAAAAAAATCAGATCGAAATTCGGACTTCGACCCCTATTTCCCTCATTTCTTCAATCGGGACCAGTGTGCGCCCGGCCAACGCGCCCGCCAAGTTGAACTCCGTAGCAGTCCTGGGGGCGCCGAACGCAGAGCGGAGCGCTTTTTACGTTGGTCATTGAAAATGCGGCGCCCGTCTAACGTGCCCGCCAAGTTGAGCTCAGTAGCGGTCCTCCGTAGCGCCGAGCGCCCCGCCGCGCCGCTCGGCGCCCCCTAGGACCGCTGCGCCCGTGTGCACCGCACACCCTGCACAATAGGTAAAGACGCCGCTGCCAGTGGTTAATAGCTAAGCTTGCTCCACCTTAGGCTGCATTTTCACTTTCGATCAGGTGTGATGGCAGTCAAACGTTTAGATACTCGTATC
Organism: Thera obeliscata; assembly: GCA_947578465.1. Lineage (NCBI taxonomy): Eukaryota > Metazoa > Arthropoda > Insecta > Lepidoptera > Geometridae > Thera > Thera obeliscata. The sequence goes on along the minus strand of OX387929.1, from coordinate 2,662,433 downwards.
AACAATAAAAAAAAAGATGGTAAGGAATTAAGAAAAGACACGTTATTTAACTAAACATTTATTTATTTTTTAGTTCAGACTAGAGTTATAAAAACTTTGTAGGTACGCAAAAAATGCAATAATTATTATTTTAGCAGTAATATGTACCTACGTACTTAGGTAATAATATTTTATGATTTGGGTCTTGAAGGCTAGTACTAACTAAGTAATTTAGGCCCAGGAAGCGACGTATTTTGAATCTGATATTATCTCCTGTGGTCTATCCATCCTGACGCCCAAGAAATAAAGGCTCATTTTATTAACTTTACCTAGGTGTGCCTCATTATAAGTAGTACCTAGATAGTAGAATTTATAATTATCTAAGTTTAGGAAATATACCTACTTAGGTAGGTTCCTGACGGGATGGGCAGGCATAGCCAGTCTATTAAGGCCCCATTCCCTCCATGTCTGGCGGGAATAAAGGGGAGGCCTTTGCCCAGCAGTGGGATCCAGAGTCACCATAATAATAAAGGTAGGTTTGAGATAAGTTGGTAGGTAGGTACTATCTAATATTCAAAATCTTCTGGGAAGTAAAACCAAGTAGGGAACATATTTTCTAATTGAATCAATACCATTTTGAGCACATGAAGTACGTACATGAACGTATCTTTTCTTACACTATGACTGAAGTTTAAATTCCAAATCAACTCAAACTCAACTTGCAAGTTACAACGCTTAGCTCTATTTTTTGCAAGATACTTAAATAGGTATTGTGTTTGTTGAATGTTGGAAAGAAAAACATCGCATCATGCAACCGAATAGACCAAAAGTGGTCCGATATAGACGAAGAGTGGTCCGATATAGACCGGTCCAATGAGAGAAAATATCTTAGTAGACCTTCCACAGAACTACTGAGAACAAATGGTTCTGAGAACTAGAACGTCGGTACAGTAATCATACAAAAACAACAGCTTGGTAGCCGTAACTGCTTCTGGGCTATTGACTTAGTCTCATTCCCCCTCACGATCAGCACCGTTCGGTAAACGTATTTCTGCTGGCACACGTGGGTGTAGTCGCTTGGGTATGTCACAATTTCGCTGCATTTGGCGCCTCTGGAAGAAAAAACAAGTTTTTAGGCCTGCAAGGTGTGTGGGAAAGCCATTTTTTTTTATACAACTAAGTTGACAAACAAGCATACGGCCCACCTGATGGGAAGCGGTTACCGTAGCCTATGGACACCTGCAATACCAGAGGCATCACAAGCGCGTTGCCGACCCTTTAAAACTTAGCCAAGACCTGTTCCCTTTCCATTTGGTACCTAGTTAGTGCTCGGGTTGGAAATAACAAGATCCAGTGGTGTGCTATCTTCTGTGCATTATATTATCTACTCTACACTAATATAAAAAAAATATTAAAGAAAATATTACAGAAATTTCAATGTTCCCCACACAAATATTAATTTGTTCTCCGTGGGGATCGAAACCACGACCTACGGCTCAGAAGGCAGAGCTACTACCAACTGAACTGAGAGCTGAGAGGCTAGTCAAAAAAAATAATAATAAGAGGAAGCTGCTTACACATTGTTGCAAGTCTCAGCTCTGAAGCCTTGCGTCCTATTATTATCTCTGTCCTGCAGAACTGTCCACCATTCATTGTTTCTGTCTTGCAATGAATCTGGGATCAAAATCTGAAAGGAAAATGAAACATAATAATATTCTTATTAAAAACCCTAGCGTATGTGTTAAGCGCCATCTAGACGTTAACAGCTGAACCACTTCTCACAGTATCTAATTACACTTGCTAATTAGTTCCTCCAATACACGTGTGCGACACTAGCGCACGAGCCATAAAAAGATTCGCATCGGAATCAACAGATGCTCCCGCCTTCTTTAGCGCCATACCAAAAGTCTTCACTTATTTACCTATCTGGTTAATAAAAATGCTATCTTAATTCCCAGGGTGTGTTTGTCTTCGGATAATATTCCTCTGTAGTAACGTAATTGCTCCAAACAGCGTTACTGGGGCCTAATTCTCGGGCCAATCTCGATAACTTTTCAATTTTATCTTATTGCTTCTTTTCGAAGAGAGAATGGATGATTTCCTTGATTAATTCATCGACGACCTCATCGTAGAAGCCTCGACAGCTACGATATACGGAAAACGTAGAAAAAGTGCGGGGTTGTGCAATGCCAATGTGTATTTAAAATTCATTTCTGAATTACAGACGCAGGCAGTGCATCGCATTCGTAGGGCATATTCCTGACGTAGGTACGTGACTTGCGAGCCATTATGATTGTTACTTAAATTAAGCTCTTTGTGAAGGGCTCGTTCGGGGAAGTACTACCACCACAGTATTTTGGTATTACTGCAGCAGCGTTGCTGTGTTTTGGTTTGAAGGGTGCTGCTTAAATTTCTGGCATGTGAGGCTTAAAATTGAAATGCCTCAAGTCGATGGTGTTCATCTTAGGGAATGGATTTTAGGTAAGTGCGCCTCAAAGAGGCTCTTTTCGTGCATCTTGACACATATTTTCGAACTATATTTAGGTTCTACGACATGCTAGTTTCCTCACGATGTTTTCCTTCACCGTTTGAGAGCTCTGGCATAGCGTACCTACATACATTTTTGGGCAGAAAAACTCATTGGTACACGACTGGATTTGAACCCACGACCTAAGGTTCTGAAGGCTAATACTAGCCCATCAGCGTTCTCGCGGTATGGCTCACACATGCGTGAACTGCGAAGCAATGCTTTATTTTAGGTAAGCACGTTAAAAAAATCTATAGGAACTTACTTCTTCTGTGGAGCTGCAAAGCTTGAACGGTTCACTCTGTGATCCAAATCTTTGCGCGATCTGTATGTCGCTGTTATCCAGCTCATCCATTTGAAATCTGTTTGTGATGTCGTCACCAAGCTGGAAGTATTATTTATAATATTAGGTAAGTATTAGTATTAGGTATTTGTGAGCAATAAAGTATTTTCCATCTTTCTATCTATAAGTAGGTACGTTGAGCCTAGAATGCTAGAAACACGTTAAAAAGTAAGTCAAATATTTGGTCAGCAGGTAATGCTGAGGTGGCAAGCTGAATAGACTTTTTATGTACGTTACTAAGTTACGTGTCTATTAATGTGTTATATTGCCTTCTTCATAATATGATCACTTCGGGATTCAATTTACCTTCTCTTCATACCCAGTTCTAGAGAGAGAGTAGACATACCTTCATGGCTGGATGACTTACCTCAACAAGTAGCTTCTTGACTTCATGCTTCGGATAGTTGGGTATCCTCGTGCAGTAGCCTCGCTTCCTGCACTCCTCAGAGATCTCGGGCTCGAACCTGGACTTGGAAGTCGGTCCGGGGAACACCACCTGGCTGCTTATGTCAGGATCTAGGGCTCCTGAAATATGCTAAACTTGACTATTACAGAATCTTTCCGTTTTACACTACATTTTGATCATGCTGCACGTTACCAAAAAAGTTTTTTTTTTTTTAATATTAAATAGACCATCCTTTGGCTACAATCTCACCTGATGGTAAGTGACGCTGTAGCCGACGATGAAGCAGGATGGTCTAGAAGACACCTATTCACTCTTGCCTTGAAGAGGCCCAAATTGTAGTTGTCAGGAAAAACTGCCGACGGCAATGCGTTCCATTCCTTTGAGGTTTGAGTTTGGTGGAATTCACCGAGCATAGACCCCGATTCCAACCAATCAGCCTCAAATCATTACGGCATGAATTTTTTATACAATTAGCTGATGGAACAAGCATATGGCCCACCTGATGTTAAGCCAAAACTATAGCCTATAACAAAGCTTTGCCTCGTATGTCACGCACTTCAGAAACGAGCCCTACGATGCCCTTCCTTGCTTTCATCAACTTGAGGCATACAGATGTTCAGCCTTACGTGCCAGTAATTTCACCGGCACCCACACCCTTCAAACCGAAACAAAGCTTACTTAAGGTTGCTTAAGAGCTAACTCGCTGCTGATACAGTAATAGAATGGCAGAAATAGGCATGGTGGTAGTACTTCCCCGGACGAGCCCTTCCCAAAGTGATTGCGTGAAGCTGATTGGTTGGAATCATGCTACCATCATGCTAATCATGGTTTTACATCATTTATAAACACAATATCAGTTGCCATCTCTAAGATATTAAGGGCTTGACTACCGTCAATGACCTTCTCGCTCGCAAATTCCAACATTTTGAAAGATATAAATCACTGAACTTATTTAAGAAAATTTGCAATAAACAATGATGTGTGCAGTCAAATTGCTCATAGTTTAGCAATAAAAATTCTGATCCAAGCAAGTTATCCTACCAAAAAAATATCAACTTCGCAGGGGACAGTCGTAGGAGATTTCTAGAAAAAGCCAGTTTTCCTACTTATGCAAACTGTCGGTCGGTCATCAACGATTATCTGCCCCATAGAGCTGTTGGTACTAATAGCATACATTAGTACGTCACTTAGGTACTAAGGTCGACTAAAATTATCGTCAAGTTGTTAGCGTATGTACCTACATACGCTAACAACTTGACTACGACTTGATACGTAACGCTTTTCCATCGATTTACTAGAACCTTCACCAATACCAATAACCTTCACCAGATTCTGTCTCTAAATGATAAGCTAAACTACTTCTTTAAAAGTAAAGCCTTTATTTACAGGTTTTTGAAAAACATTCCATTTGTAGTTACCTAAAGCTGCAAATAACTCCAGCAATAGCTTTGTTAAGTAATGCTTTCTGTGCCCACCTCTTTTGCTCAATTGTATTTTATTTTCGATTCTTGGTGTCTGTTCTGACAGGCGGCTTTGTATCCTCTGCCTGCTGGGTTCTTGGAGCTGTGAGTTGTGTTCTGTCTGCCTGTTTCTTGGTTGGTCGTAGTTTTGGTATGTTCTTGAGTCGGGGAATATGAAGGTGCGTGGGTGTTGCAGGTAACTGTGAGAATAGCCTCTCTGTGTGCGTCCGGATGCTGTCATCTGTAAGAAGCATGCATCTAATCTATATTATCGAGAATGGTATTATGCATACATTTATATTATCGAGGATAGTGTTTCCCACAGATGATAAAACCCTCATAGAACAAAAATTACATAGAATATTTTAGTGTTTATCTTCATTTTAAAATGTAGTTTTGTGATTAAATGTCCGGACTTTTGCTTTTAATGTCCAGTTTTTTGTAAACTACACTTACTTACTTAGTAATTCTCAGACCCAAGGGTTTTGAGTACTGGTAGTCTATAAATTCCTTCATCATCATCATCATCATCAACCTATATTAGTCCACTGCTGGACGTAGGTCTCTCCCAAGACGCGCCACTGAGCCCGGTCTTCGGCTCTTCTTCTCCAGTGCTTGCCAGCTATATTTCGCAGATCGTCGCCCCACCTTGCCGGAGGGCGTCCTACACTACGCTTACCTAAACGCGGTCTCCACTCTAGTATTCGTTTGCTCCAACGATTGTCTGTTCTACGGCAAACATGACCGGCCCACTGCCACTTCAGCTTACTAATCCTTTGAGCTATGTCGACCACCTTGGTTCTCTGTCGGATAACCTCGTTCCGGATTTTATCCTTCAGAGAGACTCCGAGCATAGCCCTCTCCATAGCTCACTGAGCGACTTTTAATTTGTGGACCGACCCTACTGTTAGTGTCCACGTTTCGGCAGCATAGGTCATTACAGGTAGGACGCACTGGTTGAAGACTTTCGTCTTCAGCGTGGGATCGGCGACGAGAAAACCTGACGGAGTTTCCCAAACGCAGCCCAGCCCAGCTGTATTCTCCGGTTTAGCTCTCTCTCAAAGTTGTGTCTACCTAACCGCAAGGTTTGCCCGAGGTAGACATACTCCTAATTCCTTGATATGCCTTAATTTGGGGGGGGGATTGGTATTGCAGGACTGCCCATCACCTAGTGCGATCCCTTAGTCACCTTCTATGACATCCGGGTGATAGAGGGCTTCTATGCAGGGCCACGGCCATGGCTTCATAAAATTACAACTAAAAATAACCTTCTTCCGCTATTGTAATCGTCTATTAGGCACCTAATGTACCATGGTACCTATCTGATAACCGAAGTTTTGATGATGATTATTTATTCCTTTTACGGGGTCATTCCACTCGAACAAGTTCGTAGGTAGGTAGGTAGGTACCTCTAATATAATCTACATACCTACCTACAGACATTATTACATAATTATCTATGTTTTAATCTTACGACCATGAGGCAATTTTGTGAGCGGAGTTTCACAAGGTGCGATTCTAGGTCCTATTATTTCAAAAAAGTCTTTTTTAAAATTTATTTTACACTATACGTGTATATTTTTTATATAACTTGCCTAGAGGAAAAGCATAATTATGCCCTTCAGCAGGGCTACCACGAGCTCCATATGGTTATGGCTATGGCTGTCAAATTGTGTATAGATAGGCTGACCCACACATTCATTTTCTTCTTGGGTTTGAATGTGTTGACACTGTTGACACAATTTTGACAGCCATAACCATAACCATATGGAGCTCATGGTAGGCCAGCTGATGTTAACTGGTAACCGTCGCCTATAACAAAGCATTGCCTCGTAGGTCACGCACGTCAGGAACGATACACTGCCTTGCGTCCATCAACTTGAGGCATACAGATGTTCAGCCTCACGTGCCAGTAATTTCACCTGCATCCACATCCTTCAAACCAAAACACAGTTATGCTGCTACAAATAGTAGACGAAGTCCTCTGTTTCACCCTTCCAAAAAATCTCTATTTTAATTATCAGTTCTCTAGGCCTACCAAAAGCTCTGTCTGGCTCTGTCTCTGGCTCTGGTTTTGAGTCTGTGTGAGTGTTGAAGTGTGTGCTGTGGTGAGCACTCTCACAGACTCAAAACCAGAGCCAAACAGAGCTTATGGTAGGCATACTGATTCTCCGGCAACCTTTAAAAAAAAATTTAATCATTTTAGTAGATAAATTGAGCAATGGTATGCTACTTGCTAGGTTTTGCAAGGAAAAATAAAGTTGTAGCTGTGACGTACCCATGTTTGGCCATACATACGGAGAATCGAAGGAAAGAGATTGCCACGACCTTCAATATAGCCTTTAGACTACATTGCCATGCATATGTAATGAATGATACAAGATGGTAAATGAAAGTGAAACTGCGTTTATATTTTTTATTATTATTTGAATTTATGATTATTGACTTGAAACTTGATGTATCAACTCAAGTATTCAGACATACATATGTACAGACGTATATACAGACTCAAAACCAGAGCCAGAGACAGAGCCAGACAGAGCTTATGGTAGGCCTTGGTCTAACTACCGTACCTACCTCAGGCGAGGATCAAAGTCGTATCAAAACAGTGACTTAGCCGCCTACCCAATGTTTAAAAACACTAGTAGGTAACTATGTAGGTAAATCATAGGGATGACCTGATGACGGTACAGTCATGTAAAATTACTAGCATGGTACATTAATTAACTTCTAGTGTGTGTAGGTACTCCTAGGTACCTACTCAATTCTACTACATAATATACATGCAGGTCGGCATGACTGGCCTCTCAGCTCAGTTGGTAGTAGCTCTGCCTTCTGCGCCGTAGGTCGTGGATTCGATCATCTACAGGTTCCCAACCTTTTTTTTCTCATAGACCACTTTCAAACTATTGCTGGTTCCGGTGGACCCCCTGCCCTGCAGCTATATTTTTACTATATTCCCAGTCGACAACAATATGAAGATTAGATCTAACTATATGGATATTTGCGTTGCGGCTACGAATTAACAGTTTTGGAAAAAGTTTTTACAAGTAGCAGCAGCTAAACGTTCTGCTACACAGACCATCTGATAGTTGGACGTTTTGCTACATGGACATTTTGCTCATTAGACTTACTGCTCATTAGACCTTTTGCTCTGTTGGACATTTTGATACTTATACCTTTTGATCAGGTGCCTATTTTGTCACGCCATCGTGGACCCCCGTCGAGTCTGCCGTGGACCCCTGGGGGTCCACCTGGACCACGTTGGGAATCAATGATCTACATTACGCAAAAACTGTTTACTTTACTTTTTACTTTTCAAGAGAATATAGATTTTGCATTATGTATTTTAGATTTTACTATTATACAAGTTGGAAAGTATAGTAGGTACCTTATGTACCTCTTCATATTTTGTTTCATTCTTTCTTTATAGGAACTTAATAGCTTAATGCACTAAGATCTGCCGGCAGCTCTGCTCTCGTGGTAACCTTCTGTTATACCACTATTTTGTAATTACCAAAAAAAAGCCGATATTGGCTACTGATACTGAACACATCCACGAAAAAAAAATTAAGTCTTTTAAAAAATATTTTTAAATAACCACAATTTTTAGTCAAATATTGAGAAATGATTCAACAAGCAAAAATTATTTCATTCATAAACGCTAAATACCAAGCGGAACCGAACAGCGTAATTTTTTTTCTCTCTAGCACTACGTAACTAATAATATGTCCATAATTTTATGCAGGATTTCTGAAAATTTTAACATTTAATAACTTTGTCATTTTATCGAAACTCAAAATTCTGATTGCACATTCATAAAAAAAAAATAGTGGTGTATAAACCTGCCTATCTTAGTTTTATCCAAACCCGTTCAGTCGTTGAGTAGATAAGTGGAAACAAACAAAAACACAACACATAATAGCGTTTAGATTTGTTCTATGCTATGACTCAAAACTACAATGTTTTTTGCAAGCGTTTTCGAACATTCGTAAAACCGGTAACCTAATTACTTACTTATGTAAATTACCTACTTTAGTGGAACTGGAGTTACAATAACTGAGTGTTTTGTTTCTCAAACACGCTGTACTTGCAAGTCATAACGATACCGAGGTAAATTCCCTCGAACCCAAATATATAAAAAATAAATAAAAGTGATTTTTAAATAAAAAAAAAATTATTTAAGTCCTCCTATATAAATTAATACAAATAACAATCTTATAAATAAAATTCTAAAATACTCAGCTAAAAAAATTAATGCAAATCCTCGTCTTCTATACTCAACTTTAAACCCAGATACTAATTTCTCTTAGTATCTGGGTGGGTAGTATCTGGCCTGTCTTGCTCCCTGTAGGCCCTACCACAAGCTCTGGCTCTGGCTCTGGTTTTAAGTCTGTGTGAGTTCTGACTAGTGTATTATACTATGTGTGTGTGTGTGACGTTTCGACGTAGTATTTAGTTAGTCAGCACTCATACAGACTCAAAACCAGAGACAGGTAGTGTATACCCTTATTACGGGTATACACTACCCAACTATGTGTTTTGGGAGAACTGCTTGAGGCTTGACTCAGACTCAAGCATTGGGTTAAAATACCACTCGGCTTGTAACTTTTGAGCCAATATAAAAACATTTTACTTTTTACAAGGTTACATTTGCGTGCGTGTGCGCATGGCATAAAGAAAGTGACAGGGACTTAACATTTCACTTTCGATTGAGCGAGCGTGCAAGTGAATGTCATAATAAAAACTTACATGCTACTTAGTTGTATATTCTAGAACCTTTCTTTATCTTACTAGGATGTTAAAAATATTTTAATAGTTATAGTGCTTGTTTTTTTTATAAAACTAGTTGATGGAGCAAGCATATGGTCCACCTGATGTTAAATGGCAACCATCGCTTATAACAAAGCATTGCTTCGTAGATCACGCACGCCAGGAATGTGCCCTAAAATGCGCTGCCCTGCGTCCATCAACTTGAGGCATACAGATGTTCAGCCTCACGTGCAAGTAATTTCACCGGCACCCACACCCTTCAAACCGAAACACAGCACAGCACGGCAGAAATAGGCATGGTGCCAAAAGCTATGCACCGACCGAGTGAAATTTGAATCCAAGATCGCTAAAGTATGAAGTCCTTCGTCTATAGTGAGCATTGAGCTCCTATAACGCGCATGAGCCGTAGGCTCAAATACCATAAGCAATTATCATAATGACAATGCGTTCCAGACCTAAATTTTCTATGAAAATCATGTTTAGAAAAAAATACAAAAATTGTTCTACTCTGTGGTTAAACAATCTGGATTTAACCACAAATATAAAAGGAAAAACAAATAAACTTCATGAGGAATTTCAAACGAGCAACCTACGTCAGCTATGCGTTTACCGTAATGTTACCTACTACCTTACGTCACTAAAAATTACCATTTTTGTATGTAATGTGCATATAGTACATACATAGGGTAAGGAAAATAGCGTGAGGAAACACGTGCCTCAGAGCTGATTGAGGTGATAGGTAGAGCAATAGAGGTTTTGCCTGTAGTTTTTAGTATAGTAGAGCTCATTGTGAGAGACTCGTCCGGGGAAGCACTATGCCTATCTCTGCCGTGAATACCACCATGCTTATTTCTGCCGTGAAGCAGCATTGCTGTGTTTCGGTTTGAAGGGTGTGCCGGTGAAATTACTAGTACGTGAGGCTGAACATCTGTATGCCTCCATCTGTTACCACTTAACATTAGCTCTTTTTAGTACCTACTATTAAAACTGATGTAAAACTATACTTATGCAATAAACAATTTCATTTCATTTCTTTTCATTAGTTGGTTCTTAAGTTAGTTTCATCAGCTATAGTTGTATAAATAAAAACTCAGTAAAGTCTATCATTTTTTGTGACTTTTTTCGTAAGGGTTAGCCTACTAGTTATCTTACTTATCCTGACCTCTAATTTGTTCCTATCGATTTCCCTATGTTACCAAGCCCAATTGTAAAACTAATTAGTGAGCCTATATTTCATACTTATACAAAATTTATAAGATAAGCGCCATACCGATAAAAAAACTACATAAATCAGTGCGGAAGCAATGAATCCCTAAATTTTTACCTCATTTGTAATTAGCGTGTTAAAAAACTAAGCAAAGTTAAATATGTAGGTGGTTGCTATATGGCCTAACATCTTGACTCTTGCCTCTTAGATATTTAGATACAAATGAGAGGTCTAGTGATTCTGGTGTTTTGTTTTATTACTATGTTTACGCTCGCTGGCTGTCGGGTTCGCTAATATGTATTTACAATAGCTTTTCTGATTTTAGAGAAACTCGTTTCTTTTAAAATATTTCAATGGTTAGTTACTTAGTGCCTAAACGATTAACTTTATTGATCGCTTTCTGTTGAAATATTTGAAATTACTTACCTTTCTTTTCAAGTACTTAGTTTTAGGAAAAATTGTGCTGTTATTAATTTAATTCCTGCTTCGCGGTATAATAAACAGCTGGTTACCCAGGTGGCATTATTTTGTGGTCTATAAAATAATTGTAAAAAAAATAGCTAGATGTAGCGTAAGGCACAGCGTCAGCGATCTTCACTGTGATTTATTCAAGGTCTTTTTTTTAATCGTAGGTTCCTACGAAGACCACTAAGTAATGCAACCTGGGCAACCAGCTGTTTAATGTACCGCTTAGTAGGTATTTAATCGAATACAAGTTTTTTTAATATTATGTAGATAGGTTTTTTGTTTTGGTGTTTTACTTAGGTATGTACCCAGCCTTTGAGTAGTAGTACCTAGAGCTTTTTGTGATACATTTTAGTAGTAGTAGAGCTTTTTGTGAAAGGCTCGTCCGGAGAAGTACTACCACCATGTCTATATCTGCCGTGCCGTGAAGCTTGTGTGGGGGCCGGTGAAATTACTGGCACGTGAGGCTGAACATCTGTGCGTCACAAGTTGATGAACGCATGCAGGTCAATGCATCGTGGGGCACGTTCCTAACGTGTGTGACCTACGAGGGAATGCTTTGTTATAGGCGATGTTTACCACTTAACATCAGGTGGGTCACATGTTTGATCAAAAAAAAAACATATTAAGTACCTGAGTCGTGGAAAGTTACGATAAGAGGTTTGGCTCCTGTTTCCTTTGCATTCTGGGTTAATCTGACAAAGTGTGAGAATTCATTAAGTAATTTTAATTTATTAATCATTAATTCGGCCGTATTGTTATTATTTTATTTTAATGTTTTTTTGGGGTTCCGTAGCCAAATGGCAAAAACGTACCCTTATAGATTCGTCATGTCTGTCTGTCTGTCTGCCTGTCCGTCCGTATGTCACAGCCATTTTTCAATCGGGTTTGCAGTTTGGCCATGAAGTCGGTTTCTCAAGTTTTTTATACTTCGCTTGTCTTAAATAAGTATACCTACATATTTGCATTCTGTAGTTTTTTGGCAAAGTGTGTGAATTCATTACTTAATTTCATTACATCCCAATTGTACTATTATCGAGTTGGCAAGTAACAAACTTGGCCAATCTATAGAAACATTGTAGCAAATCTACTAAAATAAACTAAACCAAACTAATAGTAGTAAGTATATACAAATAGAATTTATTATTTACAACAGAATATAAACTATAAGCAAAAACTATTATTATGAAACAACAAACGAATAAAATAATAAACTAGGCACATTTTAAAAGAACAATGCCCTAGAAAAAATAATAATCAACTCGCTTTTCCACCTGACGGTATGAAGGCATGCGCAAACCTAAGCCGCTGGCGTCGGCGATCAGTGAAATGCAGTGAAATTTGACAGCGTTTCACTGATCGCTACCGCCAGCGAACTAGGTGTGCGCAGGCCTTTACAGGTAGAAAACAGAGTACATACATAGGTAATTACTCGTACATATGTAAAAAAGTAAGGTAAACCGGCCTTTTTATCTATTGTAGATTATATATAGAGCGTCAGGGGCAGCTGGTGATTACTCGAGCCTTACTTACGGGACGCTACAGTGCCTGGGACAGGATTTTGGATGGAATAAGCTTGCCTAGCACCTATAACATCCTGACAGCTTAGTCGGCCTGATCCACAGGAATGACATGGTCAATACCTACGTGCAGAGCTGAATAAGCCGCGGGTATCTTCGCGATTTTTCTTCACCATTTGAGAGCTTCATTTTTTCGATCAGAAAAATTCATAGGTCAAAAATTCATTCTACACAACTAGATTTGAACCCCGACCGTAGGGTCAGAAGGCGGAGATACTACCACTAGAGCACCAGTGCTCTACTCTCTCGTACGTACCTACCTTACAATAAAGGCGAGCATCATGCAAATTAGTAATCGTTATATAGGTACCTGCTATTACTACTAACAGTACCACTAACTACAACCTACTAGGTTCTGCCTTCAGAGCGAGCTTGGCAGGCTATTTTTAAGGCTCAATTCACACCGTCGCCGAATAGAAGCGACTTTTTTGCAACGTAATTGTATTAGCATATTGAACTTAACTTAACCAACGTATGTACGATTATTAGAATTATTTTTTAATTATCATTATTAATTATTTTTGTACTTTTTCCTTTTTCGCTGTGTTAGTTATAAGATTATTTCAAATACAATTAATAATTGTTTAAGAATAAATAAATGAAATGATGATATGGATTGAACACAACGAGTCGTATTGATAGGTATGATGATAGTTTATAGGAACAAAACAAACTTTCCACGGAATTCTCTCGCATTCTCGTATTCTCTAGAATTCTCCGGTGAATGCCTGCGTCAGCGTCATTATGAGGCGAAATTGACGCTTCCGTTCCATTCCGCGACGGTGTAAATTGAGCCTTACATTCCGAAATGTTTCCGACCGGAAACGTCAGCCTCTGTCTTTCTTTTTTATAAGCAAACAAACGGTGAAGGAAAACAACGTGAGGAAACCGAAATGTCGTAGAATCTAAAAAGTTCGAAAAACATGTGGAGTGCACGAAAGGAGCCTCTCTGAGGCGTAGTTGAAATCCTTTCACCACACTGGATTGAAAGATTAAGTGACACGATATTAAAAAGCAAACAATACAAGTAAAAGATCGATAAATACTTTTTATTACCTACTTCAGCCGAATTCGATGTAAAATGTTTGACAACAAAGATTTAAGAGGTTCTTGACCCAAAAATCACTTTCTTGCTGTTGTATCTTTAAAGATTTCGCTTTACTCTTGCTTAAAACTTTTAATACCTACTAACATTTTTTAAACTCGTCACCAGAATAAGTTGTTTTTTAAGTTTTTTTTTTTTTTTTAAAAGATATTTTTATGATATTAGGATAAAGTATTATTATTATTATTTACAACAGAATATACATTATTTACAAAAACTATTACTAAACAACATGAAATGCCTAATTAAAAAGAAAAAATAAAAATTACATTTTATAAGAAACTAGAAAATTTTATAATGAACTCTGTTTTCCACCTGTAGGTATTAGAAAACAGAGTTCAGATCACCGACCGCAGGCAATGTGCCCAAAAGGCTGGCAACGTTACCTCTTTGAATAGCTAAGCTAATTCTTTGCCCTAGGTAAGCGCCAGCCCTTTGGTCACCAGTCTCAACCACCAGCCTCTTGGATAAAGATTTGTTTACAAACATTCCACATTTAAATTTGGCTGAGTGTAGGCGCATTATGGACACAGACTTTTCAAATTGGATTTTGTAAAATACCTTGTAAGTTTGCAGCGCAGGCAAATTGCCAGAATTGCTAGAACAACTAACGACTCTAGGTTACAACAAAACGATATTATAAAACACTTACGACAGTGATCCAAACGATGCACTGCAATATCCGCTTCATTGTTAGTTTTACACTTGTTTATTCTAGCCTGGCTCGAATTGCACCTACGGACGCAGGATCCTCGGTAGAGCTCACTTGTTTATTTGCATTTCGATCGGTGGTCCTCTATCCACGGGATCGCAAAACCACTGCGTAATCTAAAACGATATAGATAAGTCCTCGAGACAACCACCTCGCTATGACGCCGGTCAGTAACTGGCTGGCGTGTCTGCGTGACGTCGTGACGATGGACGGCAATATAAACAAGTCTGACCGCAGCTCAGACACTGCCGACGCCGTCGTAATCTCCGACCAGCTACGTGAGACCTGTCTGCAATGCAAAAGCATTACACTATTGATAAAAATCGCAATGATATTTAGCAACTGACGCAGTTCAAGCTTTCCTGGTTGTTTTGAAAGGGCCGACCTAGTGTTCAATTTGCAAGTTTTTTGAGCACCCTTTCAAATTTTAAAGTTCAATACCATTTATTTTATTGTTTTATTTATCTATGCGTACTCTTTCCATCGCATTGCTTGCCTTGTGGGTCACGGTCTCTTAACAGTCTACCGTAGATATAGTCTTCTTGTCGTGGTGCTCGATCTTTTGTTTGACGTATTAATTTCCTCTTCTTTTATTCTTCAGACGTTCTGCGTACGTGCATACGACTTTATTTCGCCACTCCACCTGTCTGGAGGCAGTCCTTGATACAAAGCGCGGTAGCCATATCAAAGTCATTCAGTTCTTGTTCATTCAGTTGCATCCGCTAGTCTAGGTGCCAGTGCCAGCTAGTTAGCCACTCAAGGGTTATCGGCTTTACAGCGTAGGTCAGGGTTTCCTCAACTGTATGCGTCGAAGTATTATATCAGGGAGACTACATAGATTGAATGCCTGTATCGATGCGACCGAGATCAGTTACGACGTTTCAAAGTGATTCTTGCGATTCTATTGAATAAAATTTTATTGATTTTGAGTGATAAGTACTCGTGGTTGCGTGGAACTGGCACCTAGACTCACCTAGCTTTAAGACGTTTCAAAGTAATTCTTGTATCGTATTGAATAAGGTTTATTAAATTTGAATTTGAATTTGAAAGTACTTATATTAAAACTTTTACGACATCGATCTTGTGCGAAACAGGCTAAGCCTATTGTACCTATATTTGTAATGTTTATGTTATAATATGTTTCTTATGTGTACAATAAAGTATTAATCTATCTACCTAAGAAAAAAACTAGTGCAGATCCAAAAAAAATGTAGAGAAAGAGAGATGAAAGTGGCGAGAGTATTTGTGAGTGAAAGTTTGTAAGTAGTAGAGCTCTTTGTAAAAAGCTCGCCTGGGGAAGAACGCCAAGCAGCAACAATGTGTTTCAGTTGAAGGGTGCCGGTGAAATTACTGGCACGTGAGGCTTAACATCTGCATGTTTCAAGTTGATGGACACAGGACATCAGGCGATGGCGATGGCGATCAACTAAAACGCTGTCAAATATCGCTGTCATATTTGACAGCGTATCAGTTGATTGTCATCACCATCGCCTAGAATTGTGCAGCCGTTTACATAAAAAAGTATACACTAATGGCCTTACTTATAAAAATATGTCAAAAGATAAACAGTGCTTAAACTATTGCCATCTCTTACCACTGGGTAATGACAAACAGTGACAGGGCTTACTTTAAGCAATGATTCAATTTAAATTGCGTTTATAAGTAGGGCTGTAAATCAGTTCATCTAATACGAACTAATGCCATAACAAAAATTTAAAAAAAAGTATATAAAAGAAAAGTTTTTATTAAATTTGAAGTCGGTTATAAACTGGACAACCTCGTCATTATTATATTATTGATTACTTATCAGATAACATTCATACCAACTTTTGAAAGTATCGAATTTACCCTATTACTAACAATTGATGACTACCTAGTTATGGTGTCCCGTTATCCCTCTGACTTAGCATATGGTCTAGATTGGTGTTGTTGCATTGCAATGCCATTTCTTAGTAGTAGTGCTTTGCTGATGCTATCTGTTATCCTCTGGCTGCATCCACCCACTCGTGTCTGTTAAAAATCACCTCAAATTCGCGCTCCCGAATTGTGAACCCTTTATTTTTTGTCACGCCATCGTAGACCCCTGTTGCGTCTACCGTGGACGTTGGGGATCAATGAGCTAGATCATCATCAGCCTGAAGAAGTCCACTGCTGGACATAGGCCTCCCCTACACATTTCCAGGAAGAACGATTCTGAGCCCTTTCCATCAATCGACTTCCCGCGATCTTCACAATGTCGTCGGTCCATCTGGTGGGTGGGCGCCCTACGCTTCGTCTTCCGGTTCGTGGTCGCCATTCGAGAACCTTTATTCCCTAACGGTTGTCGGTCCTTCGAGCTATATGGCCTGCCCATTGCCACTTCACTTACTAACTCTACGAGCTATGTCGGTAACCTTGGTTCTTCTACGGATATCCTCATTCCTGATTCTATCACGTAGTGAAACTCCCAGCATAGCTCTCTCCATAGCTCGTTGCGCGACTTTGAGCTTGTGCACGAGGCCAATAGTTAGCGACCACGTCTCAGTTCCATAAGTCATCACTGGCAACACGCACTGATTAAAGACTTTCGTCTTGAGGCTTTGCGGTATCTGCGACGAGAAGATGTGGCGCAGTTTCCCGAACGCTGCCCATCCGAGTTGGATTCGTTGGATGAGCTAGATAATAATATATTACTTAATAGCTAAAGTTAACCGGTTTTGGGATAGGACATCCCTAATCGGATCAAGCAGCGTGTCACATTTCTAGAGTAAAAAGAAGCAGAGGAAGGATAAGATGGCGTCGTGATGTGTAGTTGTATTGTTGCCGTCTATTAAAGTAAAACAGAGTTGTAGCTATAATCACTGAAGAGTTTTTGTCTTAACACTAGATAGATAAATTATGCTGGATATTAGCTACTAGGGACTCGTAGTTTTCACTGCATTCAGAGAACCAACCTCATTGCAATTTTTTCCTAAAGCTAAGTCATCAGCATCGGGTATATAATCATCCGAACACACGCAAGTTGTCTTAAGATACATTTTCTTTGGTATAATGCAACCTTCCGGATCCTTATTGTTCCAGTTTTTTATAGGCACCGAAAATACTAGCATTTCGAAAACCTCTGATTGCAGTACGCAACAACCTCGGGACCGAACGCCAGTAAGGGTCGTATTTTCGCGGCAGAAATCCCCATACAATCTGTAAACGAAATTATAAACCTCAAAAACCTAGAGTAAATTAATTGCAAAGCGACAAATGAAAATTCAGAATATTTTTAAAAGACGATCCAACGACACCCTACGCTAGGGATAAAAAAATCTATATATATAAAAGAAAGTCGTGTGAGTTACTCCACTTATAACTCAAGAACGGCTGAACCGATTTGGCTGAAAATTGGTTGGGAGGTGGCTTAGAACCAGGAGAAGGACATAGGACTTTTTATCCCGAAAAAGTAACGGGAACGGGGTGTTACGGGAACGGGCGAGCGAAGCCGCGGGCGGCCACTAGTTTAATATAAAATCAACTCTCTTTTACACATAGGGAAAAAAAGCAAAAAGCACCCTAAAAAAAACGGTTGTCTGTAAAGTCGGCTTACTGACGATAGTTGAACGTGACAACGTTGAAATGGAACGCCTCAGAGCGAGGAAACGCCGCACGACGTCATGTTTTTCGTGCGTGCAGCCGGCTCCATCGAATTATAAGACGTTGTCACGTCAAAAATATTTTTTATCCATGCATGGTTTGACACACTCAAATCGCAATAATGGCTTACGAGTAAAACGGCTTTGAGCCCTTGCTCACACACAGACGGACGGACAGAACGAAACATTATATTGTTTGACTTCGAAACCCAAAGGGTCTTATTAATAATCCTAGCGTAGCGTTGGACTCGTTAATCCGTGTTTTGTCTCTTGCATTGACATGCAATTGTCAACTCGAGCAAATGTGACAAAACACGGATTTGCTCGAGTTCTCATAATATGCTCGATTATTTATAAGACCCTAAGGGTCCTATTAATAATCCTGGCATAGCGTTGGACTAGTTGATCCGTGTTTTCTCTCTTGCATTGACATGCAATTGTCAACTCGAGCAAATGTGACAAAACACGATTTAACTACTCCAGCGTTGCGCCAGGATTATTTAAAAGTGAGGCGGGAAAAACTAAGTGTCAGGCACGGGCTATTCATTTTTATTAACCACTAGCGGTTACCCGCGGCTTTTCCCACGTGAAGTATTTTTCCCGTTCTTGTAATTTTTTGTAGTAAAAAGTCTGAGCTGCTTACATCCAAACATCGTCTTTCGCATTAAAAATATTAGTCAGAATCCTATACTTACTTGCACAAATAGATTACAAAACTTTGGCCGCGTAGAGTCTGGACCACCATGTATTCCTCATGGTCTTTCACTGCTTGTAATCGATTCGGAGAAGTAAGCTGTAAATAAAACAAGTAATTTGATTTATTAACCTACTTCAAATAAAACAAGAGGAAGTTCTCAATTTGGTTGTAATTTTTTTTGTACTGACTACTTTGTTGGCAACTGACAGCTCCCGTACGTAGTAGAAAATATAGAAATATAAAATATTTATTTAACGTCACAAAACATGGTACACACAAAAAGCATAACAACAAGCAATAAGTGACGAAAAAAAGGCTTCCACTCAGCATTTGCCATAAAAGCATAAGGGCTTATTATGGCGCTGGTTTTCAGTGGTGCCGAGAGCCATTTTGTATGTACAAAATGGTACGGGTCAGTTGCCCACCAACTTGTTACAAGGATGAGACCCATGGCAACAGGACCGCTAGGCAAATGAATGGCGAATCATCATCATCATTAGCCTGAGAAGTCCACTGCTGGATATGTCCCCTACACATTTCCAGGAAGAACGATTCTGAGCCCTTTCCATCCACCGATTTCCTGCGATCTTTACAATGTCGTCAGTCCATCTGGTGGGTGGGCAGGGCACCCTACTTTTCGTCTTCCGGTTCGTGGTCGACATTCGAGAAACTTTATTCCCAACGGTGGCGAATTAAAGCGGTCTATTCCTGCAACACAATTTTATTAAGTCGGTCGCTGAAACCGTGAGTCATAATTTTTGATTGATACAATTTAAAATCGAACGCGTACTCAGCGATGACCCAAACGAGCCGTGTAACAGGACTAGCTGCTGGCCTACCATGAGCTCCATATGGTTATGGTTATGGCTGTCAAAATTGTGTCAACACATTCAAACCCAAGAAGAAAATGAATGTGTGGGTCAGCCTATCTATACACAATTTGACAGCCATAGACATAACCATATTGAGCTCGTGGTAGCCCTGCTGCAGGGCTACCACGGCAGGTCAGTTAGCTGTGACGATAAACACACATTGAAGAATATAACTTACTTGTATTTCCTTTTTGCAAAACCGGGAGCCTAGGTATCCCTTTGTTTCTGTCACGGTCAGGTACTTTTTATACTTTTCCTGAACTTCAGGGCTAAGCTGTGAACAACAAATATACTTGGAAATAAGGAGTGATTGAATACAGGGTGCCGATTCTGAAAACACAAATCACTCAAGCGATCGCGTGAATCGATGTGAGTTGTCAATTTTTGTTTGAAAAATTTGAAAATGGAACGTGGATTCAGCGATCATTCGACGATCACTCAATCGAACCGTGTTGCTGGAATCCGGACATTTAGGTAAGTGACAAACTACCTATTAGCCTGAATCATGGCGAGATTGTAATTTTATTAAAGTAGGTTAAAAAACATAGCGTACACTATTTACTAAAATAAAGGCGTTGTACCTGGTTGTGTTCTCACCTCAGACCAAGCTTTTTCGACGTACGCCTTAGGGTATGTATCATCTGCGTTATTGGCAAGGGCGTCGTACTCAATAGGCACGTCCGGCACAAGATGTGACTGTATTTGAGATGGCTTCTGGTACAGAAAAATATACACTGACAATGGCAAGAGTAAAGACAAAAATTGTAGGTACCCAAATTGTAATTTTGATATAATTATGAAGATAAAATATAGTTAGGATTAAGTACTTTGGTCTACAATCAGTTTTTTTCTCATGATCATTTTTTATTAGAATGAAAGAAACATACTGTTTTCACTCCTCGGTTCTATCAGAAAGCTTTCCAAATGCTCCGAATCTAGATTTTATTATTAAACGATGTCGGTCTTTTTATTCCAAATAATCTTAAATCTTATTCAATGGCGTCGATTCTAACTATGAAAAATAGAACTATGCATATTAATTTGTAATTAAAATAACCAAAAATTCCAGCGTTCTTGGCACCATGCCTCATGGACACCTACTTTTGCTAGATTTTTAAGGTTTAGTTTTAGTTTTTTTTTTAATATATTGATTTTTTTTGTTGTATAAGTTATAGTTCAATAAAAGATTTAAATTTTGTAAAATTAGCCATTCTCAAAAAAACAAAAATTCAATTTCTATTTTTTATTTTATTCTAGCGTGAACCCTTACATGGTTACTCTTGTTTATACTCACTACACTGTGACTGCTCACTGCAAAGACAAGCATTAATCCCAAAAGCTGATCCATCGTCACTTGATGCTTCTAGGACTTTAATTTTCACTAAATTTATTAAATCTCCTCGTAGAATTTACCTACGAGTGTAATGCGTATACCTAACACAATTCATAATTTATAAATAACCACATTTTTCCTGTAAACTGTTTAATCAACCTAATGACGTGCTTTTATTATGTGTATTTCATAAACTTTCGATAAGAATGATATTATACCTAATACTCGTACGTATCGCAGTATTTTTTCTATAGAAACAACTTTTGTGCTAGACGACTATGATTATGGGTCTTTGATTCAAAGTCTTGACCGACCTGACATTACAGAAATGCAACCCATAATTTGCTGGTCGTAGGGAATTGTAGAGTCTAATGATCTTTCACATTATATGACGAGACACGAGAAAAACCTCAAAAGGCGGAAATATGCATCTATCGGCGATGGATACATATTTCTGCCTTTTGGTGTAGAAACGCTAAGACCTGACCTGACCTAACCTGATTCTCTGGTCAAGGAAAAAAAATTGACAAAGAATTAGCTTAGCTATTCAAAGAGGTAACGTCGCCAGCCTTTTGGGCTGAACGGTGATCTGAACTCCGTTTTCTATCTGTAAATACCTACAGGTGGAAAACAGAGTTCATCATGTTTTTTTCAAGGCCATGTCAATAGGTTTTGTATATTCTGTTGCAAATAAAAATCCTGAACATTTTACCTAACAAACTGTTGTTTTTTTGAGTTTGGACGTTAAGGAGAGAAATGAAATAAATTAAAACAACAAGTGAATACAATCAATGTAAGTTTATTTGATTAAAACCTGATTCTTCCATCTACAGAATAACATTTATTTTGTCGAATAAACAATGACAGGCTTTGTTTTTTCCAAGTTAGGGCCATATTTTTATCTGACATATAAATTTATTTGTAGATGAAGAATTATCTCTAATAAAATAATGCACAAAACTACCTTAACGAAATAATGTCCCTACAGTACCCAAAGTCCCAGTGCATTTACAACATTTCGTTACCAAATGTTGTTTTCGTTTCGCCTATTAGTCTCTGTCTATTGTATGGAGAAAAGATGAGACAACAACTCTAACTACGTAACGTATTTTTGCTGTATCATATTTTCTCCATGCAATAGAGAGAGACAAAAAGGCGAAACGAAAACAACATTTGGTAACGAAATGTGGTAGCAAAACTCCGACTTCGGGTTCTGCTTTATAAAATATAATAGCTACACACGTTCTATTCTTTTGCACATTTTGAGCTTCCAATATCGCCATCACTATCCGTAATATAGGCATAACAATCACATTTGGTCCCAAGCGTCATGTTCTTCTTAACAATATAACCACAGTCCTGCGTGCATTTGATGTTTGGAATCAAAGGTTTTGACAATACAGACATTTCTAGAATTTCGTCTCTCATCAAGCAACAGCCTATTTCCTTTTTTCTAAAAGACGCGTTTGCGTTGCAGCTATGCCCATAGGACCTGAAAACAAAAGAAACAAAAATTAATAATTTGCTTAGATAAGTTTCTACTCCCATTCTGATTACTAGCTACTTTTACTTCATGGCACACTCATTAATTTCTTTTCATTTATTCATATAAAATTTACATAAAATTGTGTTTTAACATAGTACATAAAAAAGGTTAAACTGATCAAATAATAAATACAATAATATGTCGACAAGTAAAATAAAATTCTTAATCTAAATTAAACATGTCACAAGCAATAAATTCATTAATTCATTGAAAGGGTGTTTCAACACAGAAACACCCTTTCAACAATAGCCTTGTAAGCCTACATTTAAACATGTTGAGACTAACATATTCCTTCAAGTCGGTACTCATAAGTATGTATATCACTTGAAGTGATGCTTCATAGCGAATCAATCAGGAAAAGTAGAAAAAAACATTTTCAGAAGTCTGTTTGTTAATTACTATTGGTCCAACCCCAACTAAAATTTAGGGAGATTTGCTTGGGACTAACATGTTTGGATTTTCCTCTGACTACCTTTACTAACTTGGTAAGATAAGTTGCATTTATTAACGAAGTAATTATTTGCAGGTCTTGTCCTGGATAAATATAATTCAATTCAATTGGCCTATTTCTTGAAGCGATCCGTTGAACAAACCTTGGATTTTGGTTGGCTGCTGGCTCGCATACCTACCAAAGTCATGTTTATTTTCATTTTTACTTACTTGCATCTTATGATTTGAATTGTTTTTGGCTGGACCACTGAGTATTCCTGATGGTCATCTACTGACCTTGCTCTCCCTGGTATCAAGTCCTGCAAGCATAAAACTAATTTTGAAAAATGTTTTATTAAGTCCCTTAAACTACAATCTATGAGCGTCAGTCTTGCCGAGAGCTGCAGGTGTACCACAATGTCTGTCTGTCTATGATTATCTATGCTAATATTATAAAGAGGAAAGATTTGTACCTATTTTTGTATGTTTGTATGTTTGTAATGAATAGGCTCAAAAAGTACTGGCCCGATTTAAAAAATTCTTTCACCAATAGAATGCTACATTCTTCCAATTTGACATAGGCTACATTTCATTTTGAAAAAAATTAGGGATCCTTGGTAAAATTTGAACAATGTAACCGAAGGTGTAGAAAAATGAGTCTTAAAATGTCTTTCGTCGAATGCGCTGCCGAAACTATTAGCGATAGAACAAAATAATGTACAACAATATTGTCTACCCCGTGCGAAGCCGGGACGGGTTGCTAGTGTATTATATATTATTAAGTCCTACGTCAAAACGTCACACACACTGGCCAGTACTCATACACACTTAAAGCCATAACCATAAACATAGACAGACAGACATTGTGGTACGCCTGCTGGTGCACTTTGTCTTGTTTAACCACCGACGCTAAAACGACGGGATGTTATAAGTTTTAATTGTCTGTGTGTATGAACTGGGTATGTCTACTGTCTGTGGCATCGTAGCTCCCAAACGGAACTGATTTTGATTTAGTTTTTTTTTCAGAGGTGAATAAGTCGGAAGTGTTCTTAGCTATGTTTGATGAAAATCGATTCAAGATGGTCGATGCCACAAAATGGCAGATTAAATATTACCTACAATCTTTAACAAATCCCTCAACATGAGTATCAAATGAAAGAGTTTAACTAGAAGAATAATGTACACTATTCTGAAAAATAATAAGGAATTTAAATTGGGAATTCGTTTAAATTTAAGTTTATTTAATTATAATCGCCCATGCAAGGTAAAAATCAATTTGTATGGAAATCGAACCACATTCACAGTTCCAACCACATTCTAAGTAGCCTGCCTGCTTTCAGTTGTCCGTTCTGTGTGTTTTGTTTTATTTGTCTTACTTATGTCAAATAAATGTATTTTCTTTCTTTCTTTTTTCTTTTCTTTTCATTCACACACGTTCGCTATTTCGCTATCTTGGAGTGTAACTTAATACTATTATTGATTTAATAACTTACAAAGTAAGAAGAGTTGCAGTACTCAGAGCCTTTAAATCCATCCCTATCGACCAGGTTCATGTCAATTGTAAAAAAGTCCCGTTGTTCCGGAGTGAGCTGTAAACAACAAACATAATGCTAATACAGTGTGGAAAGAATGTACAAACAGAATCAAGCCTGGAACCGAAACCGAGATTCACCTAGTTCTTGACATTTCAAAGGGATCTTCATTCAAATTTAAATGTCAAGCTCTGCTTAGTTTAAGGCTAGATAGTGTTGTGTGGATTGTCCGCAAATTACAAGTTTTGACGTAATTATACAGGATTGCGATCTTTTTTTTTAAATTGTAAAACGCACACAGAAAAGGCTCCTGTGCTACCGCGCACCTTCTTGTTTCGGATTTTTCGGATTTTTTGTGTTTGAAAAAAAAATTACTAAGAACTAAGGTCTTCGAATAGGGACTTACAACCGTCCTAATCTTGTTTCGATCAAATTGTATTTGTTTGAACCTTGTTCAATTTGAACACAACTTGGTTGATCACGATTTTTTATAAACGCTTTCAGTGATTTTACATTATGAAAATGTTGAAATGTGCGTGGGAAAAGTTGTTTGACGGTGGTCGGTAAGTTGCAGCACAAGTTCTATACTCACCAAAGCCCATTGTTCCTCGATGTACTCCTCAGGGTAAGTTTCATCAATGGCATTGGGAAGATCGTTGGGTGTTACTTCTATTGGCATATCCGGCTCAAAGTTTTTTTGAGGCTGAAAATGTACATTTCAATGTTAAAAAATATCTAGCAGAAATAGTAACAGTAATCTGTGATAACTAACTGTAGTTATTATGTTTCTGTTATGGAAAAAAATATGTGCTTTAAGGCTTGGGCACACCTAGGTCGCTGGCGATCGCGATCAGTGAAACGTTGTCAAATTTGTCACATTTTGAGGTGTGCGCAGGCCTTTACAAATGCCAAATGACATTGAGTAAAAAACTATGTAATAGTATTTAGGGGTCTTATTAATAATCCTAGCGTAGCGTTGGACTAGTTAATCCGTGTTTTGTCTCTTGCATTGACATGCAATTGTCAACTCGAGCAAATGTGACAAAACACGGATTAACTAGTCCAACGCTACGCCAGGATTATTAATAGGGCCCCTAGGGTGTTATTAATAATCCCGGCGCAACGCTGGAGTAGTTAAATCGTGTTTTGTCACATTTGTTCGAGTTGACAATTGCATGTCAATGCAAGAGACAAAACACGGATTAACTAGTCCAACGCTACGCCAGGATTATTAATAACACCCTTGGGGACTTATTAATAATCCTGGCGTAGCGTTGGACTAGTTAATCCGTGTTTTGTCACATTTGCTCGAGTTGACAATTGTGGGGCCTTATTAATAATCCTGGCGTAGCGTTGGACTAGTTAATCCGTGTTTTGTCACATTTGCTCGAGTTGACAATTGCATGTCAATGCAAGAGACAAAACACGGATTAACTAGTCCAACGCTACGCCAGGATTATTAATAAGGCCCCAAGTGTTTTGTCTATGTTATAATTTTTGACTTTAGTTTTAATCGGAAATCGTTCTATTCAAAATAAAAGTTTTTTACACTATCATGTAGTGATGTGGTGTTTATTTCAGTTATATAGTGGTAGAGTCTGTTCAGAAAGAGAGCCGTCGTGGGATTTGAGGGCGCTGCTGTGCTTAATTACCTTTTTTGTTTAGTGGGCAATACAATAGCGCGTCTGTTGCGTTTTGATCCTATCACAACTAGTGTACTATTCCTTTATTTAATTTTTATGATGCAAAATGCTGACAGAAAGAAAGGGATGAGCTGCCATATAAAAATCGAAGCGTTAGTTCAATTTGGCCACGAGACGGCTCTCTTTCTGAACAGACTCTATAGCAAAAGTATGATACTCACAATGCTGTAACCGTAGCTGCTCACTGCGAAGACAGCCAAAAGCACTAACAGCAAAAGTCGATCCATCTTCCCTTGTTGCTTGTGTAAAGCTGACTGTATTTTAATTTGCTAACTGGAACTTTATATACAAAATTTATTGAATTTCCTCTTGCAATCTAGGTACGTAACTAATAACCCTCCATAAATAAATTACATATTATGACAAATACGTAGGTAAAAGGTATCGTCACTAATTCAGTAGCTACTATTATCCTGTTATGTAAAATATAATTATTATTTAATAATAATGTTCATGGAATTTTTCATTTTTATAAAAAAATTATGTTTATTCCCAAAACTTATTAATTAGTATTTTAGTAGCACGTTCTGAAATCATGTCTCTGATCTAAAATTCACGTAAAAGTTATTGAGTAGTTTTTTGGGGTAAGTCCCATGAATGCCACGTCCATACCTACTTCTTCTTAGGTTGCCTCTACCTACTGAAGGTAGTATCATCCTTTTAAACTTTCTTTTATCTAGGGCAAGCCGTTCTTCTTCTTCTACCTACTCCTCTCTTGCCCAACAACTTGCCCATCATAAGTTGGAGCAGATGGTAACGCGACGGACGTCCATTCAAAGCACCTTAATGCTGACCTGTCCTGACCAGCGGCAAAGCTAAGATGGTTTAACCCTGCCTTCTGCGTCGTGGGTCGTGGTAAGATCCCCACCGAGAACAAATATTTGTGTGGTAAACATACTTACTTAGATGTTTGTTCTCTGTCTGGGTGTTATATTGTATTCTATATGTATTTACAAAAATATGTATAGAAGTATTATAACAACAGACCCCTTCACCACGCCGGCAACTTGATGTATGCCTCACGTTGATGGACGCAGGGCACGTTCCTGTCGTGCGTGACCTACAAGACAATGCTTACTTACTTACTTGATACTTGATGAGCGGACTGGTTTCCGCAAGTAGGCCGCAAGTGGGCCCTTTTTGCGTGACGGGTGGATGCTGCTAGTTCAGCCACCCGATGTCTTCCAGGAAGGCCAGCAGCTGGTGGATTCGGGCGCAGGCCTCCCTAGGTGTCTTCGGTGCTCCAAGATGTTGTGCTCGTTGAGGCGCCACACTGCTGCACTCCAGGAGTACATGCGCGGCAGTTTCCTCTGTGCTTATACATCCTCTGCAAAGAGGACTGTCTGTAACACCTAGTGTAAACAAGTGCTTGTTCAGCGAGCAATGTCCTGTGACAATTCCGACGATAAGGCGGAGTTTGTCACGCTTCAGGCTGAGGAGTTGGCGGGAGTATCTCGGGTTTAACTCCGGGAAGGCCTCCTTCGACTGCCTGCAGTCCTGTATACTTGCCCAGTAGTCCTGATGCAGTTTAAGTGTTCTCCTGCGGATCCATGAACGCACTTGGCTGAATGGCAGGGGTACCTGCGGCTCCGGTCCTGCTGTGTGCATTTCCGAGCCTCTCCTGGCCAGAGCGTCCGCTTCGTCATTACCTCTGGATCCGCTATGTCCTTTGATCCATTGCAGGATGATGCTATTGGACTTACTCACCTCCTCCAGCAGCTGATGGCACTGTAGGGTTAGCCCAGAGTTGTGTTCGTACCTTTTCAGGGACTGTAGTATCGCAGCGCTGTCTGAGAGGATTCTGATCCTGTTGCCAGTTACCTTTCTACGCAGCACTGCACTCGCTGCCTGGATTATACCTACACACTCCGCTTGGAAGACGGAGTTGTGCTCACCCAAGGCCGCGGATATGTGAATATTAAGGTCTTCCGAGAACGCGCCCGCCCCGGTGCCTATCTGCATCTTTGAGCCGTCTGTGTATATTCTCACTTCGTGTGAGTTTGAGCTATCGCTAGGCTCTTCGTGTAATTGTATAGCGTAACTCCTTGCATTCACGTGTCTTTTGGGGATCCTATCATAAATGGAGAGCATAAGGGGGTTCGTGTCCGCGTATTCTCCTATTATGGTAGTGTGCTGCGCGCGCGTGTCATGTGTCCACAAGTTCAGTGCCCAGAGTCTGTAAGCTGCCGAGGCAGCTTCTTGTTGCACATGCAGGTGGAGGGGTGTTAGGCCTATTAAGGCTTCGAGTGCTGCCGTAGGGGCAGTCCTCATACACCCCGTTGTAGCCACACATGCATGTCTCTGGAGTCTTTGCAGCTTACTCGTGGATGTAACCTGCTTTGTCCGAGGCCACCAGACAAGGGCACCGTATGAAAGAGAGGGCCTTATGACGGTGTTGTACAACCATAGAGTAATCCTAGGGTTGAGGCCCCATGTCCTACCTATCATTTTGCGACACTGCCAGAATGAGATGGTGGCCTGCTTTATTTTGTAGTCCAAATGCTTAGCCCAATTTAATTTGCTGTCTAAAGTAATTCCTAGGTATTTTGCTTCCTCCGATAACTGTAACCTAGTGCCGAAAAGGTGCGGAAGCTGATAAGTACCTAGATTGCGCTTGTTTGTGAACATCACAAGCTCTGTCTTAGTCGGATTCACGGTTAATCCGTAGTCTGTACACCATGCTTCGACCACCTTGAGTGCATTATTCATGATATTACACGCCACACTAGCAAAGTGGCCTGATATAAGTATGGCGAGGTCGTCCGCATAGCCTACCGTGAAGAAGCGTTGGGCATTCAGCTTGGTGATGAGGTCGTTGGCCACCAGGTTCCACAGGAGTGGCGACAGCACTCCGCCTTGTGGGCATCCCCTTGCCACCACCCCTCTGGTTTGGCCTTGTATGTCCACCCGAACCGCTCTGAGTTGAAGCATACCAATTATCCACACAACCAAGGTTGATTCTACCCCGTGCTTCCTAAGCGCTGCGTTTATGCTATCAAAATTTATCTTATCAAAGGCACCTTCGATGTCTATGAAAGCCGCAAGACATAGTGTCTTATTTGCTATGTCCCTTTCCAGTCTACCCACCACCACATGCAGGGCTGACTCTGTCGATTTGCCCGCACTGTAGGCATGCTGTTGCGGGTGTATAGGAATTGCCGTGAGTATGTTATCTCTAATGTGCCGAGCCGGGTAAATTCCATCCAGGCCTGGCGACTTGAATGCCTGAAAACTGCAAATAGCCCAGTGTAACTTCTCCCTGGTTACAACAGATTGTGCAACTGCCCAGTCTGTCTCTGTAGGCGTGACCGCTTCTTCCGCCTGCCATTCGGTTTCATCCCGTATGAGGCATCCAGGGAAGTGGGTTTGCAATAAGAGTGTGTGTGTTTCTGCCAATGCTTTGTTATAGGCGATGGTTACCACTTAACATCAGGTGGGTCATATGCTTGATCCATCAGCTAGTTGGATAAAAAAAAAACTTAATTAATGAATTTCCTTCCACGCCTTGGAGTACGTTTTCAGCTCGGTGGGAGTGAAGTGGTTTAGTCACTTGCGAGTTGTAAGAGAAGCAACTCCGAAGCTATATACCACCGAGCTATGGAGTTTGTGAGAGTTAGTTCAGTCGTGAGTTGCGAGAAGTGCAAAGAAGAAAAGAAACCTAGATATGGAGTGCTGAGAAGTAACTTGGTGAGAGCAAATTACTTGAATTGTTGGACATTATGCCCACATCTTCATTTTACCATCACATAACTCGGCATCAGAGGGCTCATCCGCATACCTTGGAGCCGGCATGGTCGCCCACCGTCCTCAGTGGTTTCAGAGGAACTTCCTCCCGCGCACTCTAAGATTGTGGAATCCTCTTCCTGCTGAGGTATTCAGTGTAATAAATCTTTTCATTGCTCATACTCGGAAAGTAGGTATGAAGTTGCCTGAGGGAGGGGGGGCACAGTGTTTACCTCGGACGAAAGACTTTTTTAAGTCCCTCAAGCTCCATTGGCGCCCTCGCTACGCCCTGGCGCCAAACCCGTCTCGGGACTCAAAAAAAGTGTCTTTCAACCCTCAGGTAACAATGTACTATTTCATCTCCGAATTGTCTACCCTGATACAAACCCTACCAGCTCGTAACAGTCTCATATCAGCTATCTGGTTTCCAAAGTACAAGCTCTGCTTAGTTTGGAGCTGGATAGTGTTGTGTTGGTTGTCCGCAATATTTATTTATTATCTTTACTATGAAAGATCCACTAACAGAGAAGACCGAGGATGTAGAATTCAAACCACTTTATAGCCTTTTCTTCAGTTTTATTAACAACTTGAGTACTTTATGGATCTAGATACATTAAGCTAAACTTGTACATGGCTATCGCCGAGACGAACTAAGTGGACTTGTCTTGTCGACGGTTCAAAACCGAATGCCTGCTTGAATTACCATTCGCTTGCTTGCAGACCCAAACCATCCCTACTCTTTATTTTTATAGCTTGAAGCTTGAAGCTTGAAGGTTGGAGCTCAAGCAACCGATGGAAATTCAATTACCATATTGATTTATTGATCCCTGAATAATTCTGTATTTTGTAACGGTAACAAAACAAATAATATTTTTATGAACCTAATCATCTTAATATTAATTAATAATACCTTCTATTAACAATTTAGTAACAAAGTCCACACTTCCTGTCAATTAAGGTACCACAAGGTTTCAAATAACATCTAAAACTCATGGAATAATAACAGAAGCTTACAAGTTCGTCCATCCTGATAAACAGTCACGACCTCGTGATAGGTACATAGTTTATGAAATAACACGTTTGTAATGATTCATCAAAACAATAAACAAAGTGACCATTTTGTTAAACATCCACATTTTTTTTCAAACATTTGTATCAACTAGGTACCAATACGAACAATATACTTACAATATCAATATATTATATACCTTTATATTATTAACTATTCAACTTTATCAATTCAACAATACTTAACAACATGCAAAGAAAATTATCAACAAACCACGAATATTATCAATGAACATAATCAACGAACATTATCATGAACTTTATCAACCTCTTATTATCAATATCTTTAATTATTAACAATCATTATCAGTATTCTAAACATTATCAACAACGTTAATAACGTTATCAACGTTATCAACGTTATCAACGCTATCAACGCTATCAACGCTATCAACGCTATCAACGCTATCAACGCTATCAACGCTATCAACGCTATCAACGTTATCAACATTATCAACATTATCAACGCTATCAACGCTATCAACATTATCAACATTATCAACATTATCAACATTATCAACACTATCAACACTATCAACATTATCAACATTATCAACACTATCAACACTATCAACATTATCAACATTATCAACATTATCAACATTATCAACATTATCAACATTATCAACATTATCAACATTATCAACATTATCAACATTATCAACATTATCAACATTATCAACATTATCAACATTATCAACATTATCAACATTATCAACATTATCAACATTATCAACATTATCAACATTATCAACATTATCAACATTATCAACATTATCAACATTATCAACATTATCAACATTATCAACATCTGTCACATCAGTCACATCAGTCACATCAGTCACATCAGTCACATCAGTCACATCAGTCACATCAGTAGCATCAGTCACATCAGTAGCATCAGTCACATCAGTCACATCAGTCACATCAGTCACATCAGTCACATCAGACACATCGGTCACATCAGTAGCATCAGTAACATCAGTAACTTCATTTAAATCAGTCACATCAGTAACATCATTAAAATCAGTCACTTCAGTAACATCTACAACGTCAGTAACATCAGCCTCATGAGTAACATCAGTATCATAAGTAACATCAGCCACATGAGTAACATGAGCAACATGAGTAACACGAGAAACATGAGTAACAAAAGTAAAAAAAATCAAAATCAAAATCAAAATACTACAATACTATCAACATTATCAACATTATCAACATTATCAACATTATCAACATTATCAACATTATCAACATTATCAACATTATCAACATTATCAACATTATCAACATTATCAACATTATCAGCATTATCAACATTATCACCATTATCAACATTAGTCACATCAGTCACATCAGTCACATCAGTCACATCAGTCACATCAGTCACATCAGTCACATCAGTAGCATCAGTCACATCAGTCACATCAGACACATCGGTCACATCAGTAGCATCAGTAACATCAGTAGCATCAGTAACATCAGTAACTTTATTTAAATCAGTCACATCAGTAACATCATTAAAATTAGTTACTTCAGTAACATCTACAACGTCAGTAACATCAGCCTTATGAGTAACATCAGTATCATAAGTAACATCAGCCACATGAGTAACATGAGCAACTAAGTAACACGAGAAACATGAGTGACAAAAGTAAAAAATCAAAATCAAAATCAAAATCAAAATCAAAATCAAAATCAAAATCAAAATCAAAATCAAAATCAAAATCAAAATCAAAATCAAAATCAAAATCAAAATCAAAATCAAAATCAAAATCAAAATCAAAATCAAAATCAAAATCAAAATCAAAATCAAAATCAAAATCAAAATCAAAATTAAAATACTACAATACTACAATACTGACCATACTGACCATACTAACCATACTGACCATACTAACCATACTAACCATACTGACCATACTGACTATACTGACCATACTGAATAAATAATTATTGTGGACCATCCACACAACACTATCTAGCCCCAAATTAAGTAGAATTCGTGCTATGGTAGCTAGATAGATGATTAAAAACTTTTTTCTTTAAATAAAATAATCGTTAACACAATGTTAATCGTTTAAACAATACTAATAATTGACTTGAAACTAAGACGTCATGTAATAACTTGCGTTTAATAATTATTTATTCAATTGTTTATCTAGCTAATCTAAGCTAATCTAAGCTAAGCTAAGCTAGTCGACAGAAAGTGTAATTGAATGTATCAACAAATGCACACTCATTTGTAGTGTGATCAAAAGTTATAATTTCATCATTGTTATATCCATTTCATCCATTTTTCAATTTAATGCACACTTATTTGTAGTGTGATCAAAAGAAATCATTTCATCAGTGCTATCCATTTCATCTATTTTTCTGTTTAATGCACACTTATTTGTAGTGTGATCAAAGGAAATCATTTCATCAGTGCTGTATCCATTTCATCCATTTTTCTATTGGTGGTTCACGTCTCATTTATTTTTATTTATTAATAAAGGCTTTTAATATGATTTTATTACTTACATATATAATGGATTTAATACTTATATAATGGAATCTTACTAATAATTGTCACAACATAACACATACTTGCATCGCTCACTCATTTAAAATCTTTTCAACCCTCTTTTCAACCCCTTACCATCCTTTTATTTTTAAGTAGTCTATGCCCTTTCTCAATTTCTACACTGTGTACCTAATGTCATTTAAATCAGTTCATTATTTCTGGCGTGAAAGCGCGACGGACAGACAGACTTAAAGTTTAATAAGGTCATCATTAATCTATCTTCCCAGTTCCATTTGTGTTTTAGCTAATGATTATCAACCAGTTTCTACTTAGTACTTTTTTTGTTTGGCTATCCGCAATAATAATAATAAAAAGGTTTTTAATTTTGCTGTCATTAATTACTTTTATACTCTTCTAACCGTAATTAAGTAAAATCGCAACATTACTATTAAGATTAATGACTTATGCAGATCGGAAATTCTAGATCTATTCGCTTAACACAAGGGAGACCAGGACAAATTTGCAGCTATTTTCTTCTCCATCAACGATGTAAAATGGATGCGATGGAGCTCATGTCAACCAATATGATACCTCCTCACTATTTCAGCGAAAACTACCCATTTGTTTATAGCTAAGAACTCCGTATTCCTATAAAACACGCGGAACAACCATCTACTCATTTCGATGTCATCTTTTTTTTTCGATCTTGCATTCTCGACTAGTGATGTGTCTCGTCGCCGTTGATTTAAAACATTTTTACCAATAAAGACACAAAAATCCAGTTTCAAGAACCAAATTGAAACCTGGAACCTAATGCCAGAGGCAACAGCGTTGAAATAAGAAACTCATCACATTTGACAACTGAAACATAGGAGGATCTAAAACACGTTGTTTTAACAACAGCTGACGCAGTACGTGTACCTCGATGACTCACAACATAAAAGACATCTACCGTCTTAACAGACATAGCTAACGCCAGCAAGGCATATGCAAGAAACAGCTTTTTGTCGTATCTTTTTTTTTTTCAATTATTATTTTTATACGACTAGGCATTGTTAACAAAAGCACCAGCCAGATAGGCTAGGCACTAAAAGATGGAATATTGAAAGGCCTAACAGACCTATCTACTTTCCTGAAAACCGCACGCATAAAGAAAGAGCAATTATAATATTTTCTGACCACTAGCTCGTACAAAACGACGGTTTCATCCTTTGTTGAACGTCACTGGATAGCAACTTCCTACGCACAAAAAAAATTCTACCCATAACAAAATTCACCCTGAAAAGGGTATGGATAAAATTGAAACGATGATTCATAAACTTATGTAGTAGGTAAGTTTAATTCTGTAAGGTAGTACTTTATGTACAGATTTAATAGGCATTGAACTAACGATTTATACTTAGTAACAAGCTAATAACGCTTTATTTAGTTAGGTACGCTTAGTTCCAATGAGGTATCCTTGTTTTCAATAAAGTGTTATCTATCTATCCATCTATCTATCTGAACTAGACACACTGCACTTTGGCATTATAACACCCCTTAGACAATCAATAATAAATGAACATGATTATAACTTATTTACTTTTAACTGCTGAGGCTAATTTTTAATCCCTTCGCAGATTCTACCACTGCAGTTTACCTTTCATAATGAACGATGTTGAGTAAGTTATACTGCAATCGGATAGATCACGGTATACAAAAAATATACTGCATTAACAAAATATTTGTAGTATAAACTGTTGTTTTGTTTTCTGATAATTAATACTAACCGATTTTAGGTTGAAAACGATCCTTCATTCCTACGAAGGATTGGATAATTATGAATTTGTCCAATCGTAACCAAGAGCATGGTAGTCTTAAGTCATTCCAAACCTCAACTGAATGTCATTGTCGCCAAACCAGTATTGTGATCAGCCGAAGCAGAGATCCTTCGCGTCTACAAAAAAGTTCTTATACTTAGTTAGATCGAGGAGTCAACGTCATAGACTATTAAACGTTTAGTTGCAAAGTACCCACCTTAAGATTAATTGTGCACCTAGTTTACCTTTCTAGACTTTTAAGTCAATTTTGAAAACCCTGATAACTAGTAAATAAATATTAAGTGTGTGATGTGGTTTCCTACCTATATCATTGTACCTGTCTTTATTCATTACCCCTCCTATTTATAATATCATATTCGTCAATTATTTTCATTACCCTTCCTATTTATAATACCAGTTTACCAGTTTAGTACTGAAGGCAACCTTCAGTGAGTAAGCACGAGGGAGAATATTTTGTTTGTTTAAACCTATATTTTTTTTTTGTGCGTAATTTTGTGGTGATTTAAATAAACAAACAAGTAACCATCTACTATTTTTCTTAGCGCCTCTATTTCCTATTATTCTTATATTCCTGCTACTGTTCTCACGGTGGCACCTACTGGAATGATATTAATGATAAACTTGCCCCCACCTCAGACATCACATCGTCTGTCTAATGACCCAGACAAGGTCGCTGTAATCCATTGCATATCCAAATAAATAAATAAAAGTAAAACAAAAAACTGACAACGTAGGTACCTATCTTCACCAGAAACGTATTTGAACCTTGGATCACTCCTATTTTCTTGAATAGTATTCGCCATTTGGACAAACTGTATCGAAAATTTTAAAAACCACCTTTAGGACAAATAAATCTATACTAATCACAACCGCACTTTTAGAAACAACCTCGATAAGAAACTGAGGGTAGGTACGCACCTACCAACAGGAGAAGACCAGAAGATGTCCCAGGGATACGTACATACATAGAATACCAATTAAATCCGATAGAATTCTTCCACTACACTCCGTAAATATACTCTTTGCAAAAGTGAGAAAAAAAATGCCTATCTACCGCTAAGCTCGTAAGCAACCCAAAATCATAAGAACTCCCCTTTTTTTTATATTTCACTTCTTACCCTCTATCGTTATCATCTGAATATTAAGTTTCTGATACAACATTCACACACACACCCTCACATGACCATTACACATTCATGGTTCACACCATTAACCTAAGTCATATATTATTTAATTTAGGTATATCGTTTCAGTTTAGCATCAGTGCTGAATCTACTCTAGTACTTGATGAGCCAATATTAAAAATCTTTGGGAATTGAGACGTAAACTCACGTGTTAATTTTCTACTGAAATGTCTTGCAGTTTCGTTTACTTCATTCTGCTGGTAGCGCTTAACCAATCTTCACGATGTGAAACAGCAACGAACGGCTACAACTTGCAATCGCCCAGCTAGTCCAGTTTCGGTGTAGTGGCATTGAGTCGCGTTCCAGTGTCGAGTCCAATCTTCTTGATGCTCCATGTCCGGGTGGTCCATGTTCTATTGCGGCCATGGTCGGATGACACACGTCATTCTCCGTTGGTTTCTCCTCGCCGTCGCATGAAAAGAAATATATAAAAGGGATGATTTATTCGATAACCAACTACAGTATTTCTTTTTTATGACAATCTATGGTAGATAAAAGAAATACAAGCAGCGCTTAGTCACATTTAATGTGGTAGCATCACCCAAGGGTATCCTTGGCATGTGCGCCACGTGATAACCTATGCATGCATTTAACTTTCCTAGAATAACAACCGCTATCGTGTGGTAGCACTACCAAAGAGTAGCCTTGGCCATGTGTGCCACACAACAACGTAGGTATGTAATTAATAAACTAAAATACACTACAGCGATCGTGTGGTAGCACTACCAAAGAGTAGCCTTGGCCATGTGTGCCACACGACAACTTGTGTATGTATTTACTAAAAAAAAACTAAAATACACTACAGCTATCGTGTGGTAGCACTACCAAAGAGTAGCCCTGGCCATGTGTGCCACACGACAACTTGTGTATGTATTTACTAAAAAAAAAAAACTAAAATACACTACAGCTATCGTGTGGTAGCACTACCAAAGAGTAGCCCTGGCCATGTGTGCCACACGATAACCTCTGAATGCATTTACTCAACCAAATAAATTATAGCAATCGTGTGATAACACTACCAAAGAGTAGCCTTGGCCATGTGTGTCACACGATAAACTATACATACGTTTTTACCAGATAATTGTAAGAATTACAGCTATTACTTTGAAACAATATAAAAAATATTACGTACCTTGATTCATCCCACTTCTGACTTGAAAGATCCACTAACAGAGAAGACCGAGGATGTAGAATTCAAACCACTTTATAGCCTTTTCTTCAGTTTTATTAACAACTTGAGTACTTTATGGATCTAGATACATTAAGCTAAACTTGTACATGGCTATCGCCGAGACGAACTAAGTGGACTTGTCTTGTCGACGGTTCAAAACCGAATGCCTGCTTGAATTACCATTCGCTTGCTTGCAGACCCAAACCATCCCTACTCTTTATTTTTATAGCTTGAAGCTTGAAGCTTGAAGGTTGGAGCTCAAGCAACCGATGGAAATTCAATTACCATATTGATTTATTGATCCCTGAATAATTCTGTATTTTGTAACGGTAACAAAACAAATAATATTTTTATGAACCTAATCATCTTAATATTAATTAATAATACCTTCTATTAACAATTTAGTAACAAAGTCCACACTTCCTGTCAATTAAGGTACCACAAGGTTTCAAATAACATCTAAAACTCATGGAATAATAACAGAAGCTTACAACTAGAACTACAAACTACCGTTGACTTTTTTATTCTTTCAAACCAAAACTGTATAATAATTTAACAAATAGTAAAGAAAAAAAGAAAGAAAATACTACCCACACCACATAAAATTAACAAATCACATAAAATTAATAGAAGTGGCTATTTAAGGGCTATTCACTTGTCAGTGCACCCTTGCGGCATAGACCAGGGTCACTGACCACCAGTAGATACGGGGTCGTTGTACTCTACGGCCGCGACCTCTACCAAGCCAGTGTATAGTTCACATTTTCTTTAGCTCAATGTGATATACTTATATAATACTTTTTTGACGTAATAGTGCCTATTGCTGGGCAAATCTAATCTAAAATCCTATCCCAGGTACTATAGCACTATACCTACCTACTGTTACAGCGAAAACTCTTCATTGATTATAGCTACAACTCTGCTTTACTTTATTATACGCCAAACAAATACAACAACGCAAGACGCCATCCTTTTCTTCTTTTTTCTACCTAGGGATGTGTCCCGTTGCTTGATCCGATAAGGGATGTACTACATAATATACGGCAAAACTTTTAATTGATTATAGCTAGAACTCTCTTTTACTTTATTACACGGCAAAC
This sequence comes from Thera obeliscata, assembly GCA_947578465.1. Taxonomy (NCBI): domain Eukaryota; kingdom Metazoa; phylum Arthropoda; class Insecta; order Lepidoptera; family Geometridae; genus Thera; species Thera obeliscata. The sequence goes on along the minus strand of OX387929.1, from coordinate 2,623,572 downwards.
AATTACAACCACGCAAGACGCCATCCTTTTTTCTACCCTAGGAATGTGTCCCGTTGCTTGATCCGATTCTTCTTCTTATTTAAGAGCAACGCTCTTGTCGGCGTAATGTATGCATTTTTCTCAAGATATTTCTTTTAAGGGCAACCTCCTTGACCTTGATCCGATGAGGGATGTCCTATTCCGAAAACCGGTTAACACTCAAAACTCTTCATTGATTATAGCTAAAACTCTCTTTTACTTTATTACACGGCAAACCAAATATTTCCGCGTTACGAAGCCATCCTATCTCTCCCGACTAGTGATGTCACTCGCCGCCCGGTCTCAGTAGGGATGCCCCATTCCCTAAACCGGCTAACAGTACCTACATACTTGCCTTAATAAAGGTATAATCCCCTTAATCCTTATACCTTCATAAACCCAAATAGGTACCTAAGCGTTGCACTATATTTTAAAACAGGGATAAATAAATTTAACATTTATTTATCCCTATTTTTCATAAATACAGTTTTTTCCAAGCAAAATGGAGTCCAGTAGGCCTACCACAAGCTCTGTCTGGTTCTGTCTCTGGCTCTGGTTTTGAGTCTGTGTGAGTGTTGACTAAATGAATCCTACGACGAAACGTGTTAGTGCTTACCAGTGTATTATACTGTGTGTGTGAACACACAGTATAATACCCTGGTGAGCACTAACACAGACTCAAAACCAGACCCAGAGACAGACAGAGCTTGTGGTAGGCCAACAGTTGACGTTGGTATTAGCTTGATAGGAATAATAATATGCCACTATTATGTCAGAACCGTGATTGTGTTTCCCAATGATATAACAGGAAAATGGCGATAAATTTAGGCTAACAACTGCAACTGTATTCCAGACGCGGCAAACATTTCCTCTGGGTATTTTGGTCTGGGTTGATAGGTAGGAGTACGTAACCTACGTAGGAATAAATCTATATATAATATATAATTATATAGAATATATGTATAAAAATATTATGTTGGTTTGTGTACCTACACTTCAAAAACTTAATAAGTTCTGCAGCGATCGAGCTGAAATTTTAGCATGTTAGAACACAATATAACACCCAGCCAGAAAACAAACATTTGTGATCACCACGCAAATATTTATTGTTCTCGGTGGGGATCGAACCCACGGCCTACGGCGCAGAAGGCAGAGCTACTACCAACTGAGCTGAGGGGGCACTTTGTAGGTAAGGGATAGCAGAATATTTATTATACGCAGGTAGGTAGGTACAATAAATATTCTATTTCTATTGTTATTATTTTCGTCGCCTATATTTACCTATAATTAAGTTCCAAAATGACTGGTGGTTCCAAAATGCTGGTGGCACTGGTGGTCTAGTGGTAGTGGCCCCGCCTTCCGATCCAAGGTCGTGGGTTCAAATCCACTCGTGTACCAATGAGTTTTTCTGTCGAAAAATTTATGTGCACTATGCCAGTACTCTCAAAACGGTGAAGGAAAACATCGTGAGGAAACCGGCGGCGTGTTGTAGAACCTAAAAAAGTTCGAGCAACACGCGTCAAGGGTCACGCAAAAAGGGCCCACCAGCGGCCTACTTGCGGAAAAACCTGCCCGCACATCAAGTGCGCATGATAAAATTTGCCAACTTGCCAAGTTCTAAAATGTGTGTTCAAGCAAATAATTATTTTCATTTCATTTCCTATGAAATAAGATATTAGGCTTAGGGCGCCTAACAAATGAAGAAACCTTTATAATGGAAATGATCCTCGGTTAGCTTGGAAAATGATCGGCGGATCTAAAATAATAAAAAGCAGCCAAGTGCAAGTCGGACTCGCCCATGAAGGGTTCCGTAGCATCAAGTAACATATAAAGGTTATTGTAGTTCGTCGAAAGTTAAATTGCGGTTTACGATTTATGACGTATAAAAAAAAACTACTGACTAGATCTCGTTCAAACCAAATATCGTTGAAAGTTTGCATAGTAATGTACAATATATATTTTTTTTAGTTTTAAAACGGTATTAGAAACCTCAACATCATTTTTGAAGACCTATTCATAGATACCCCACACGTATGGGTTTGATGAAACAATTTTTTTTTAGTTTCAGTTTCAGGTAAGGGACCCCCAAAATTTTTAGTTCTTTTTTCTATTTTTGTGTAAAAATCTTAATGCGGTTCACAGAATACATCTACTCGCCAAGTTTCATCAGTCTAGCTCTTATGGTTTCGGAGAAAAATGGCTGTGACACGGTCGGACAGACAGACAGACAGACAGACAGACAGACAGACAGACAGACAGACAGACAGACATGACGAATCCATATGGGTTCCGTTTTAGCCATTTGGCTACGGAACCGTAATAAAAAACTACGGCTAAAAAAGATATACAGAGCGTCCCACAGAAATGCTACATGGAGGGAAAGTACCTTGAATATTGTAGATAGAACATTTTACTGAAAGAAGACATTATTTTATTTAAAAAAACAATTTGAACTGCATTCATAGATATTTCAATAATTACATGGTTGAACCGGGAATCGAACCCATTACACGGGAAAAAATATCACCTTGTAGCTTTATCATACCGATCCCGAAAAATGAAAAATACAATCGCTGTTCCTTGTTAGTCTAATTTATTTGTTACTAACTAACTTTTGACTGAAACAGAATAACAAAATCTTCCAATTTAATTTTTTGTTATTATAACTTGACATTATCCTTATTATCTTGTTGTTATCCATGCTATTTGTGACTGTTTTATTTTTATTTTTATTATAGTTAATTTTTGTTTTTTTTTACTATTATTTTATTCAACGAAAGATAGATTTGACCTAATGTACCTAATTTGACATGCTAAACTTTTTTTTGTAATAATTTTCTTTAATGTTAAATTAATTCTGTATTAGAATTGTATATTACCTGTTAAATTATGGAAATGTAAATTACCTAATATAAATAAAAAATGTTAATTAGTGTAATTATTGGTCTCAAGACCGTTCTAATTAATTAAATAAATAAAAAGTCCAGCTCAAGCAAGGCAAACATCAACATCATCCATTTACATCAGTCCACTGCTGGACGAAGGTCTCTCCCAAGGCGCGCCATTGAGTCTTTTCTCGTCTGAGCGGTCTTCGGCTCTTCTCCTCCAGTGCTTGCCAGCTACATTCGCATTTCGCAGATCGTCGCCCCACTTTGCCGGGGTTTTCTAGGTACCTTTTACTAATCTTAGTTTCTAGTACTTGTGGTGTAGAAATAATGTGAGTTCGAAAGGAAACAGGTTTAATTTAGACGTGTCTTGCAAAAACTTTCACCTTGCAGAATATTAATAACTAAGCAAAACCTCAGAAACTAGAAACCACAGTCACGGATTGAACGTACATTTGGGTACTTTATCAGGTAACACTTATGTGTTCCCTAGAGCTAGAGCTAGAGCAGCTAGGTAGATGACTTTGTAAAATGACTTTGTATATCATACACATATTATACTAGCCGCGAGTCCCGGTGTTACCCGGGTATTCCAGAATGTTTAAAAAAACATTCTAGAACGTTTAGGAGCATTCTATTCTTATCAAAATTGAGATCAAACACAAAAATATTTTTTCAATTCGGACCAGCAGTTCCCGAGATTAGCGCGTTCAACCAAACAAACAATAACTCTTCAGATTTATAATATTAGTACTTTTAAGTACTAATATTATAAATAATCTACTACATTTTTCGAAAAATGTATCGATTGGTTTTGGTTCGAACAGGCTGCAAATAGGTTTTTTTATATTCTTCTTAGTCTATCCACTGCTGGGCCAAGGCCTCCCCCCTTTCCTTCCACTCATCTCGTTCCTGACCCAATTTCCCCAAGGCCACTCCCTGCAGAATGCGTCCACGTCACCAACGCTTCCCTGGGTCTGCCTCGGTGGCGACTCCCGTCTACAGGGGCCACCCTGTGCTGGCCTTAAAGAAAACAAATAAAAAAGGAAAAAAGTAGGTAAATTAATATTTAATTTTATTTTATGTAGGAAAAGCTCAATCACTGAACCACCCACGATTTGTTCCTAGATTTGTTCAAGCCAGTTAAAATCAAATAAATAAGAACCCCATTCGGTTCGTTATTGTTTTGATACAAAGTATAATTTTGATCACTATCGCATTTAGCAGCAATTTATTTTTGAAAAAAGAACTGCAAATTCAGCGTAAATCCTTTTTGCACCAGACTTTTTCTGAGACAAAACTCATTAATAAAATTTTATACAACTTTGCTGGCGCCATTTTGAGTAGCACGGCAAGGTCGACTTTGCTCAAAGAAGGTTGTCAAAATAATGACCACATTCCAAACTTTTTTGAGTAAACTCTTGTGATTTAACCCTAGGGCTGGGAGTTGTCTTGTACTACGGCTATGTATGTATTAAATGTGAATATTTAAAATTAAATAACGGTTTTATAATGACACGAGCAGCAGATGGGCAGTTCAGTCATGACCTTCTCCGTGCCACCATTGTCGTCAGCGACCAGGAACTCCCAAACGCTGTATTTCTGTTTACAGAATGTCTTGAACTGCGGCAGAGAGGGGAAGGAGGTGAAACAAGCCCCCTCTTCTTCTCTGAAAACAAAAAAAAACTTGATAATGTAAATAGAGTACCTACAAAACACAACCTTCAAAGAGTCGAATTCACGGATGGCTTATCGACCAGTAAAAATATAAAAATATAGATTTAACAGTTTTGTCAAATCTATTAATTAGTAATATCCTACTCGAATTGTTGATATAGTATTAAAAATATTAACATATTTTTGGAATGTCTACTGAACAATATTTGTATAAAAATTTTTATCAACAGGAATAATAATAAAAGGAAAGTATTTTTTTTATTATATTTACGAAGTCTTTTATTGTATTCGGTATGTGGATGAACTGTGTGAACTGTGTGTGTGGCATGTTGAGAGGAGTGAATGCAGAGATGACGGTTGGCAGAGAGGAATGGAGGAGGAAGACATGTTGTGCCAACCCCACATAAAGTGGGATAAGGGCAGGAAGAAAAAGAAGAAGAGGAGGAGTTTGTATGGAAATCAGACCAATTCAATCTCTATGTATGAATTTACAAAAAAAAGTATTTAAGTACTATTATATCAGCTATCTGGTTCCCATAGTACAAGCTCTGCTTAGTTTGGGGCTAGATAGTGTTGTGTGGATTGTCAGCATTATTTATTTAGCTAGCAGTTGGTGACTTTTTGGTATTGACCGTTGGTATTTTGTTTTTGGTAAACTGTTGTTGTGAATTATATTTAAATACCTACGAATTACTTACTTATTGATGAAATATTAATAATATTTTTCGATCTGACCAACATAATAATAAACTTCACTACTCGTCAATAGATGGCGTTTTCTGTCCCAATAATTACAGATGGCGCTAGGAGTTATGATTTAATGATAAAGTTGATTATTTACTACACGAATAACGCAACATTTTCTAAAAATGAATCCTAGCTAGATCGTTTTATCGTCTCCGAAAACCCCTGTATACAAAATTTCATGAAAATCGTTGGCGTCGTTTCCGAGATTCAGATTATATATATATTTCTCGTTTAAAGGTATAAGATTGAATCCCTACCTGCATGTTTCAAGGCGGACCATTTGCACGTAGTTTTCATCAGGCGCTTGTACGACCGTGTGCCAGCCCCGTTTGCTCCTCACCTTGTACAGGGGCTCGTACTGGAAGGCAAACATCGATAGTCAAACATCATCCTAAGGAAAAGTATTATTTACCTTACCTACCTCCAATAGACTATTTTTTTTTCTTTTTTCCTTTTTTTCAAGTTTTCTTTATTTTTGTGCTATACCTAACTAGGTCACACTAAAATTTTACTAATCTTGTAACCTACTTTGTTTTATTTAGTGCTTTATGGAACTGTAAGTACTTTACTTTATTCTTCATTAATCCAATAAACATTTTTCTTTTTTTCCATCATCACCTTCCAGCCCTTAGCCTACTTTATGTGGAGTCGGCATAACAGGTTCTCTTCTTCTATTCCCCTCTATCAGCCGACATTTCTGTATTCACTCATCTTCTTTTCATGTCATCTTTCACACAATTCATCCATTTTTTCTTTGATCTACCAACTGTAATACTAATGACATAGTCCATTATTCAACCACATTATCATCATGTCAAATATCGAACATAATAGACTATACTCTATAGAATCGTTTTTAGTACCAAATAATCTACTCGGATTTCGAGATATGGGACTGTGAATCAAAGCCATTCTTCTTATCGTGCCACTGGTTCCTTAGAACCAAGTGTGATAAAAGGATTTTAAGTGCGCCTCAAATCTCAAGCCTCCTTTCGTACAAACCATGTTCCATGTTCTACATACCGGTTTCCTCACGATATTTTCCTTCACCGTTTGAGAGTGCACATAATGCACATAATTTTTTTGGACAGATAAACTCTTTGTTACACGACAGGATTTGAGCCGTTAGTCGGATAGTGGGGCAGCTACCACTAAATCAATAGTGCTCTCATAATACTACTTAGACTGCCTTGAAACTGCGCTAAATTTAGCATAGCGTCATAACGGCTCATCATGAAGAAAGGAAGAAAGACAGAAAAATCGCATTTACTGCTTTCTTTATAAAAATACCGAGCTCATATTTTTGTATGCGAGTCCAGTCACCAGTCACCATCCAACAAGACCTTCTGTTACGTGGTCGTGGTCACAAGCCTCACCAAATATTTTAGAAGTGGCGCATGATTATGAATAAGCGCCATTTCTATATTTGGTGAGGTTTTAATAAGTTAATATTATTCCATGTTATATTACATATACTATTTTTTATTACGTAGACACCTTAGTACTTACACAATTTGCGCATTTATTAACTGACGGCTGACAACATTGCAACGCACGCAATGAGGAAAATCAAGGCTTGTTAGTGTTACCTTATACTTTTAGATCTATGAATAGATTAATTTAATGTATCTCCACGATAACAAACTTTATGTAATATAGATAAATAGAGGAAAAAGGAAAAACATAGACTACCCACCTATTGATTCCTACTAGTCTAACCTTGGCTCTGATTTCCGGACGTATCATGCCAGTTAATAAATGATTGTATAGAAATGCAGAATATTCCGACTGACCGCAATCTCACCTGATGTTAAGTGATGATGCGGTCGACAGTGTAGCAAGCTTACATAGAAGATTCATTCTTATAAAAAAAATTAAGTTATAGGTGCTCAGAAAAACAGACGCCAACAAGGAATTCATCTCGCTGACTGTCCGCAATATCCCTTATATTCGGGATTCCCTTATAGTCCGGTTAATGTACGGCCAGTTAAAACGAATCCACTTTTTTACGATGTGTAATTGGTTAAGGCCCGTGTACACTGTAGCAATTCAATATTTCAAACTACTTTTTTTATCTAGTTAGGATAATTGCCCTAAGGTTACTCAAACAAAAACATTTTCTGGCACTATGATGGTTTTTTCTGCGGCACGCTCGCTTTGCTCGTTCACCTTGTCTGTAATTTATAATTTTCTAACATAACCTAACCTATTCAAGTCGGATTCACCCTATAAAGTATCAAGGAGTATAGTGCCAAAACAACAAAGCAAAAAACAATGACTAAATTACCACAGTGTTCATGGAGCTCAACTGGTAAGGGCAACTAATAAGGGTGAATTATAACTGGCTGCACATTTTCGTCTCCCCATAAAAGTTTTTTTTTTTTTTTTTTTTTATTTAGTTGGTCGCGGTTTTTATTGAAGCGTTGGTACGGCCAGTTACAACAACTACCATGTATGGATGTCGCATTTCCGTGCGTCTACTGGTCCGATGATAGAATGGGGTATCTCCTTTTGGTCTGAGGTAACGGTTCTCACCATGACAGTAGTATCACAGTTGTCCAGCTCATCAGGATCCCCTTGACGGTTCGGAGCCCCTGCGAGGTCGTCTATCACCAGGGTCGGCTGGGAAACTGGTTTCTGCAACAATAAAACATAGTATCAAGAACATTTTACTCTTCCATGACATCTATACTGTAATATTATTAAGCTGAAGAGTTTGATTGTTTGTTTGGATGAACGCGCTAATCTCGGGAATTGCTGGTCTGAATTGAAAAAAAATATTTTTGTTTTGGTCATATCGAGGAAGGCTATATAAAATCACATTGTTTTCTACTAGCGACCCGTATAAAGCTGGGCGGATTGCTAGTGTATTTATATGGGAATACAAGCGTTTGCATCCAATTATATAATTTGTACTATTAGAAAAAAATAGGACTGTTTCAGCAAAGGCTACTAATACTAGCCCAAGAAGTTTTTTTTTTAATTTATTTAGCATACCCACCTCGATAACTTCGTATAGTTATAATTAGTTTGATAACTTTGTAGTTATCGAGGTTTTCGCCAAACACGGGACCAATTTTATGGACACAGTTCTAGAAAATGCTTCACTAGGCTGTTTGCCTAAAAAAAGATAGAGCAAACCTTAAGCCTTGCGCACATCTAAGTTCGATGGCGATGGCGATTAGTGAATCGCTGACAAATATGACAGCGATATTTGACAGTGTTTCACTGATCGCCATCGCCATTGCACCAGATGTGTGCAACCCTAAGTCTTGTACCTATGTCCCATGAAGGCAGTGACCTCTTTGCAGGATCATGATAGTAAGCTTGCTCAGCCTGTTTATAAGTATCTAAAAGCTCGTTACTAGTATCATTTTCTCTACAAGCATGTAGTTTGAAAACAAGTTTGATTTGAGTCGTGCATGATAGGGGTACTCTGCAGCTCTGCAAATCCCACATAAATTAAACATTGTGCTAAATATGTAGTGTGCTTTATGTGAAGATTAAAAAACTAGAAAAGTCGACTTCATGGCCAAACAATTGAACCAAGTTTTTTTTTTCTATGGGACAAATCTACATGCTTTCAAATAAAAAAACAAATCGCTTCAAAAAATTTATAATATAAAAAAATACCGCCAAATTTAAAACCCTCTTTATTTTTATTTGAAATTGGTTAAAAATCCCTGGTTCGTCGAAGTCTAAATGCATAGCATCCAAGCTCTCTCTCTCTCACTCCCATTTGTTTTTGTTTTGGATATTTTAAATGAAAATGTCTTACAGTGCCTTTGAAAAGCTTGTTGAAGAGCGCCTGAGGGTAGTCCGCCGGCTTGATGGTGCAGTAAGTCTGGTTGGCGCACTCGGAAGGCACCTCCCCGTATCGGTTGAATGTCACCTCCTGTACTGGACCTGGGTATTTGATGGGGACGTACTCATCTGGAAAATACAATATTATTCTTCAGATCTTAGCGACATAAGTTCGACTGGCCTCTCGACTGGCGTCGACTGGCCTCTGAGCTCAGTTGGTAGTAGCTCTGCCTTCGGCGCCGTAGGTCGTGGGTTCGATCCCCACCGAGAACAAATATTTGTGTGTTGAACGCAGATGTTTGTCCTCTGTCTGGGTGTTATATCAAAATTCTAAGTAGGTATGTATTTCCAAAAGAAAAAAAACTTACGTCAGCATTATATCAGTATTACCTATATCAGCTATCTGGTTCCCTTAGCACAAGCTCTGCTTAATTTGGGGTTAGATAGTGCTGTGTGTATTGTCTAAAATATTTTATTTTATAAGTCACCGACAAAGCTCATAGAAATAATAAGTTGAAGTGGCTAATGGGCAGGTCATAGGTATAGCTCGAAGAATCGACAACCGCTGCAGAATAGATAGTTTCGTTTGGCGGTCACCAAACCGAAGCTGTAGAAGAAATGTAGGACTTTCGATGGACCGACGACATTGTTAAGATTGCGGGAAGTCGGTGAATGGAAAGGCTCAGAATCGTTCTTGCTGGAAATGTGTAGGGGAGGCCTATGTCCAGCAGTGGACTTCTTCAGGCTAATTTTAATCTTAGTATTCTGAGAAATTGAAAAAAAAACATCAAAGAGAAAGGTTATTTTAAAATCTGATTTTTCAGTTATTTCCTTTGTTGCTTTCTATCGTTAGTTAATATTTTTGTTGTTTTTTGTTGAGGTTTGTGGCTATTACGAGTACATATTAGGTAATATTTAATTTTGTTCTTATACCTTTTTTGGTCACTGCACCTTTGATCAACTGTATTCCGCATATCGCCACCTGTAAAGTGTAAAGTTTTACGAGTAAAGTTTTTGTCGTTTTTGTGACTCAAATTCAGCAACACAAATCATTCAAGCGCGATCGCTGGATTCGATGTGAGTTATAATTTTTGCATGGAAAAATGGACGCGAATTCAGCGAACCCTCAATCGAGCCGGTCTTGCTAGATTAGCAGGGCTTGCTAGATTAGATGTGAGGTTATACTGATGATTTTTTAAAACGAGTTTGACAACTGATATTATTGTTGTTAGTTCAGCCTTGACACAGCGTTATTAATAGGGTAAAATAGCATCACGACATAATGACAAATTACGATATAAATTACCAAGCCAGGTTATTGCCCACCTAAAAATTTGAAATGGGTATCTGTCTGTTCGTTACGTTTTCACAGCAAGCCACTAAACCGATTGAGATTGAATTCGGCAAAAAAATAGCTTGCCTTCCGGAAGTTTATTTTTATATACCTTTTGCGCATTTTCTTAAACACTTTTTTTTCTATACTGATTTTAATTTCATTTTGACACTGAAGTATTTAAATAGTAAATAACAAAGGTTCTATTTAAATCAACAAACAAGTAAGTTACTAGCTTGGTAAATAATTGTTTTCTAACATTTAAAAGTTAAAAAGTAATTATTCTTCTAACTCAACCACCAATAACAACAACCAATAACAGAAACAAGTTGTTTTTTGAACTTGCTGAATAACCAAATATACAGACCGGCCCTGGCTTTGTTTGAGTTTTTCATTCCACAAGTTTATGTAAAAAACTCTAGCGTAGGTACTGAGTATTAAAACTCTGAGTACTACTGAGTGAAAAATTAAAAAAGTTACTGATTAATAGATAAGAATAAAAAAGCCGCCACTTACGAGTAAAACGCATAACCCAGTAAACACCATTTTCGCACTTTAAGGTCACCGCACAGTGTTCTAAGACGCACAAGTGGTCTTGTTGTATTCTCCCCGTACACTGAGATGTCACATCGTTATTTTATTGAGTGTTTTTTGTATGCAGCCGACGACGACGCTTCGTGGTTTCTGAGCAGTTTGCAGTTCAGATAGACGGACATTACTGGAAACTGCAAGGTTTTTGTACGTTTCTCTAGAGTTGAATGTTTTTTCCGAACTTACGCTTGCCAAACTAGGCCATAAAGAAAAGTACTAAAACTGATTTTCCTATGTCAATAAATAGGTAACTACATATAACATGATATAACATTATTTGGCCGCCTATTATGTGCAATGGCTAAAACAACAAACTGTGACAAGGCTGTAAGCTAACACAGTTAAAAATTAATTAAGGGTTATGCAAACTTTAAATGTTATTTAAATACTTTTTTACGTTTAGATTTTTTTTTAATATGATTTGACAAAAAAGTGAAAGAAAAAAAACCAGATCGTTTACAATATTGCTAAGTCGCTATAACCCAAAAACATTTTTTAGGTTTATAGCGTTTAGCGAAAACGTTGGTACAGAAAGCATTTTTTTATTATTTACTACGATTTTTGAACGTTTTATAACTTACTAGCGATCCGCCCCAGCTTCGCACGGGTGGAAAATTTAAATGTCTGCACTCCACATTTTTCATCCTATTTTTTCTAAATGATACCTATGTGCTATGTACTCAGGGATAATGTAGCTTTCTATAATGAAATATTTTTTTAATCGGTTTTTTGTTTTTATTTAATTTTATTTTATTCCTTACATACAAAAATACTTATCCTCTTAATAATATTATTCGTGTCGATTTCCTTAATAAGTACCTATTATTAGTCGGTGTGCATTAACCTTTATTTACTTAAATACAAATTCAGAGCACAATCGCAAAGGATAACCTTAGGGATTCCCTATGTACAGTTGGTAGTTAAGCTTTTGACGTCATAACTAAAACAAAGCGATTTTATCTACTATTATTACATATAACATTTAAACAGGTAAACAAGTCGTTCTTATAGTTTACGTCATACGTAGGAGGTACTTTAAAAATATTTTTTCCTGTTAGGACTCACACAATATTTGTAGTTTATTTAAATATTTTATTTAGTTTTAAAGGTGCTTAATTTATATTTTTTAGTTTATTGACAAAAATATAGGTACAAATCCTATATAGGGTGTTCTTATAAGGATATACATAACAAAGGCATCTAATCTATGCTCCAGGGCTCCGATCATAAATAGTACCTACTACTTATTAGTGGTCGAAGCTACGAGATATAGAGTTACGTACGTACCTAGTTTATAAATTCCTTGGATAGGTAAATCTCTTTTTCAAACTAATTAACAAAAGTTTGTGTAAAAAGTCATAATTCTATGGCAGATTTTTTCATCTACCGAAAAAAAAACAAACTGTGAAAGTTAAAACTGAGTAGAAGTCTCCACCCCCTGCTCCAGAATACAACAAAAACAACTGTACCACAACAATGTACTTTACACAATATATATGTTTATACCAAGTATAAATGGATAGATACAATTAAAAAGAAAACCAATAAAAAATATTAAGCCATACATAAAAAAAGTAAACCCTGTATGTGAAATTCGTATTTTTCCTATTTGTGTATCGAGTAGTAGTGTTGTATCGAGATACAATTAACACTTACTATACTCGATACACAAATTCCAGATATATACCTAAAATTTTCATGAAATTTTGTATACAGGCGGTTTCAGGGGCGATAAATCGATCTAGCTAAGATTCATTTTAGAATATCTCGTTTTATTTTTTTCAACAATCAACTTTATCGATATAATTATTTTAGCTATTCGAGCAGTTATTAAGATCGAAAAATATAATTCATATTAATTTCTTCATTTCATCAGTATGTAATTCGTATTAAAATATAATTTCTAAAAACACAATTTATCAAAAAAATTAATACCTAGCTTGGTCATACCGCAGCTCGTCTATATTTATAAAAGAAAGTCGTGTTAGTTACACTATTTATAACTCAAGAAAGGCGGAACCGATTTGGCAGAAAATTAATGGGGAGGTAGCTTAGAACCGGGAGAAGGACATAGAATACTTTTTATCCCGAAAAAGCAACGGGAACGGGGTGTTACGGGAACGGGCGAGCGAAGCCGCGGGCGGCCGCTAGTTTTTATATAAAGGTAAAGGTACCCAGTGTCCACGAGACCATATGAGTCAAGAGGAATCAATAACACAATAATAATGGTTAACTGGAAGAAAATGCTAATTAGCATTAAGTTCGCCTATGTACTAAATTTTGTGCAATAAAGTATTTTCTAATCTAATCTAATCTAACACAAGAGCAAGCTATAGGAATACCGTGCTTGCTTTTCACCATCTCGATGCCCGTCCAGTCCATGTTCAGGGCAATGAAGGGCACGTCGATGGTTTGTTCTTGACAGCGCAGGTTGAACATGTTGACGGTTTCTTGATCAAAATGCACGGTGGGCTCTAGAATACGTCCTGGTTTTCTAAAAAAAAATATGAAATAGGCAAAAATTCAAAATGTATTATTTTACAGGTATATTTTCTTGGAAATCCGTGATCTTGGAAATCTGCCTCATGGGAAAGAGGCGTGTTTTTATGTAGGTATGTATGTTATTTCGAAATACTCACATGCATTCTTCGACTTCAACAATTTGCGTCAGCGAATCAGACTGTAGGACCACTCGTACATTGTTGTCTATATCAACTATCGCGTAAATCGGTTCCATCTAGAAATACATTATTTTTTTAGCATTGTTAGGCATTGCGATGCACAAATAATAGTTGTTCTCGGTGGGGATCGAACCCACGACCTACGGCGCAGAAGGCAGAGCTACTACCAACTGAGCTGAGAGGCCAGCCAAATTTTCTATTCATGTTTTCTCCACACGGATGGAGAAGGTGGATGGATGAACCTATAGGTTCATCTGGTCCATCTGGTTTCCATACTTTGCTTAGTTTGGGGCTAGATAGTGCTGTGCGGAATACCTATCTTTATCTATTTATTTATTGTATTTCATTTAGATACGTGGGTGCTTTCGAGAAGGTTGGTTTGAACTTACACGCTTTTCTGTATCACAGTCAGCTTCCTCGTTATTAGAGGAGCAGTTTGGTAATGTATCAGTCTTATTTTGTGTGGCTGATGATGATGACTTTTCCCTCTGGTCCGTGATATTCTGTTAATAAAAAAATCATAAGAATTTGATGAATCTCGAAGATAAATATCTGAAGTCCAGGAGGATAAAAAATTGATCTGAATTTAGACTCTACGTTATCCTCGCTTATGCCACAATTTTGCCTGCAGCCTTAAGAGGGTACAACACAGGCGACTCTCCATACAAACGTAGTCCCCTATTTCCTCCCTGGATAATGCCTCTAGAGTAACCATTTTGTCTTATAAAATCCAGATCTTCTATATACGTGCTCGTATGTTTTCCTTTTTTTCAGAAACTTATTGATAAAGAAAATTCTGAAAAAAATGAAAACATACGAGCACGTATATAGCAGATCAGGATTTATGAGACAAAATGGTTACTCTAGAGGCATTATCCCAGGGAGGAAATAGGGGACTACATGTTTGTATGGAGAATCGCCTGTGTTGTTCCCTCCTAACGCCTAGTTTAGTGAAGATCACCGAGCGAGACAAAATTCTGATTCCAACTAATAAGCTTCAAATATTTTGTCAAGGGTTCTAGGCTTTTAATTGTCTGGCAATTGTGGCTTGCGTACTTCGAAAGTTCAGCAATTATTTCAAAAGCCAACACGCAACCGTATTTTTAAATTATTTAGATTTTATATTGATTAGGTACTTATTTGCATTTCGGTTTTTACAATAAACCTTATAAATATACTTTTGTTTATTAGAATGTGGCATACATTTTTGATTTTCTTCAAAAAACACCCCACAACACCGTTTTCTATGCACTATAGAATTTTATAAGCAATATTGCCACTGCACTTTTTGTTTCTATTTCACTTTATTTATTATCTATTGTTTTTTAGGCAGGCAGCCGGAAATCTCTCTTTCTCTCTTATAGAAAGCAAGCCAGATATTTTCATTTCTATTTCGCATTGAACAGTGTGGTGTCACGACGATTATTTTTGTTGAGTGTATAGAGGTTTTTTGTAAATAATAATAAAGGAACTTCGTTCCATCCGGGTGTCCCTTGACACCTCTCAAGTTTTTTTGTAATTCTATTTCGCATTGAACAGTGTGGTGTCGCGACGATTATTTTTGTTGAGTGTCTATAGGTTTTTTGTAAATAATAATAAAGGAACTTCGTTCCATCCGGGTGTCCCTTGACACCTCTCAAGTTTTTTTGTAATTCTATTTCGCATTGAACAGTGTGGTGTCGCGACGATTATTTTTGTTGAGTGTCTATAGGTTTTTTGTAAATAATAATAAAGGAACTTCGTTCCATCCGGGTGTCCCTTGACACCTCTCAAGTTTTTTTGTAATTCTATTTCGCATTGAACAGTGTGGTGTCGCGACGATTATTTTTGTTGAGTGTCTATAGGTTTTTTGTAAATAATAATAAAGGAACTTCGTTCCATCCGGGTGTCCCTTGACACCTCTCAAGTTTTTTTGTAATTCTATTTCGCATTGAACAGTGTGGTGTCGCGACGATTATTTTTGTTGAGTGTCTATAGGTTTTTTGTAAATAATAATAAAGGAACTTCGTTCCATCCGGGTGTCCCTTGACACCTCTCAAGTTTTTTTGTAATTCTATTTCGCATTGAACAGTGTGGTGTCGCGACGATTATTTTTGTTGAGTGTCTATAGGTTTTTTGTAAATAATAATAAAGGAACTTCGTTCCATCCGGGTGTCCCTTGACACCTCTCAAGTTTTTTTGTAATTCTATTTCGCATTGAACAGTGTGGTGTCGCGACGATTATTTTTGTTGAGTGTCTATAGGTTTTTTGTAAATAATAATAAAGGAACTTCGTTCCATCCGGGTGTCCCTTGACACCTCTCAAGTTTTTTTGTAATCTAGTTCTTAAGGTCAATAAAATATTTTTCTTTCTTTCTTTGCGTGGTACCAGCAGACGCTATCGAGCTACTGTGAGCAACGGTTGGTTTATGGTTGAATTAATAAAAGGGGAGAGCAATCATGATTGTCTGTTGCTAGCTTATTTTTTAAGGGCCGCCATCGCATCGTTTGCGCGAAGCTACATTGCCAAAAACATACTAAAGTATTAAGATATTATTTTGTTGATGTGAGGTACTTTTATCATTTTCTAACTACGTCGCTACTGACAAGGTACATGAGTATTGGCTGTAAAAGCTTAAAGTAGACAGAACAAGTGGGAAAAAATCATAAGTTCCAGTAGTTCTGAGCTAGGGTGTGCTTTTTAGCAACAGAACTGGTGGGATAAAACCTAATAGTTCGGTCCAATCATCCAATGCTAGAAAAGACAACCATAAAAACAAAAATAAACAAGAATATTATCATACCACCACCATATTCATTTCGTTGATTAAATCTTGCGGGTAAAAATCTGGCTTTTCAAAGCAGAATCCTTTTCTAATGCAAGACTCTGGTAATGTCAGCAGGTGCACTAGGGATACAGAAAAAATAGGTTTTAAAAACCAGTTGACCATTGTTGACTGTAGAGATATTCTAGCGGAGAGTTTTCAACATAATTTTAGTCGTTAGCTTCAACGACAAAATGATATTATAACTCAGAATAAGCCCTCAGTTGTTGAATCTCGTGTACTTTCGGGTACCTACGGCTATTCGTTTTTCAACCCATTTTAGGGCTTTTAGGCGAATTAATAAAAACAGTGCATAAACCTTTCAAAGACATTTTGATAAAGAAGAAGAAAAAGATCACACAGGAAATTAATTTATTATTAAAAAATGTTCAACGCAGAACCGCAAAGCTATGCTCACCTGTCGGCATTGACTTTGATAACGAAACCAGAAGAAGGAGAAAAACCTGAAAAACAAGTGAAATCATGTTAAAAATATATATTATATATATCTTTTGTCATAGTAGGTTAATAATAATAATAATATCTTTTGTCAGCACTCCCAGAATGCCACAATTTTAGTTGACCGAGATTTAAAAGTAAAACTTTAAAATCAGTACTGGGAAACCCTGTAGGTTACCTACGTAGTGTTTGTTTATTGACAACGTGAGTTAAATAGGATATTTTTTTTCCCCTGTGGTTGCTAGTTTGTGGTGACAGGATAAAGTTTAATCTAAGGATTTGTGTCACTGAATTTTCCGCTATGTACTCACAATATTTTTAAGAAATCCGTACCTATAAAGAGTGAAACGAAATCCTATTACAGTAGCTCAGAAAATAAATACTTAAAAATGTATTTTTTTTGACGTGACAACGTCTTCGATGGAGCCAGCTGCACGCACGAAAAAACATGATTCATGCGGCGTTTCCTCGCTCTGAGGTGCAAGCGAGAGTGCGGAATGAGCGACAAAGAGGCGCGTTCGGCAGCGTTCGACATCTGTGTATTTTCTTATGACGTTGTCACGTTCAACTATCGTCAGTAAACTGACTTTACGGACAACCGATTTTTTTTTATTATAGGTTAAACTTGTTAGGAAAAATTAAGAGACTCTCCATTCTAACGTTGATATGTTGTAAAAAAACATGCCTTTGTATCTATTGTAGATGATTTATATAGCGTCAGGGCTGGTGTTTTGTCATATGCCCCTACTTACGGAACGCTATAATGCCTGGAACAGGATTTTAAATGAAATAGGCTGACCCAGCACCTATTGGTCACGTGCGGAGCTGAATGCTATTTTTATGGGTCGTTGTTATAAACCCTACACTTTTCTTAAGTTTTCGAGAGATATTTTATTCCACCCATATTTTATGTACTGTGGGTAGATCAAATAGTCTTATTGCTCGTAAAAAAAACTTACCAACGAAGTAGTGAAAATAACTGATGCCATTTTAGGTTTTACACTGCAGTATTGAAATAAAACCCTTATTATTTTTGCACAACTCTATAAACGCCCAAGAATAGATTAATTGAAAATAGCTTGTTTTACCAAGTTAATTTGAATTACAGTTTTAGTGACTAATTGTTTTTGTATTACTACGAGTGAAGGATGTTCGTAAAATGAGAAACTTGAAACAAAACCGCTTATAAACGCTCTCAATTAATAAAAAAAAATATACATTTATATACAGTATGGTTTTTTGAGAAGAGCCGTGGTGGCCAAGTCTGAAACCACAAGGTGGGAAAAGTCGTGAAAAAAGTTCATGCCCTCGATTTATAAGAAAACAATAACTGCGTATTTTTTTTCAAAAATCTTGACCTTTTGACGGAAATGGACACGAATGATAAAAAAATACACCCTGTATTATTAAATCAATGGGTTTTGTTGCTGGTAAGGAAAAATCTTTGCAAGCAAAAGTTGTACTAAATGAAAGGAAATAGCAAATTATCACTATTTTATATTTTTACACGGAAGAAAACTTAAAACATTTCCGTCAAAAGTAAAAGATTTTTGATAAAGATAAATATTAATGCAATTATTATTTTCTTATAAATCGAGGGCATGACTCCTTTCACGACTTTTACCTATAACTCTCGTGGTTTTGGACTTGGTCATCACCGCCCTTCTCAAAAAACCATCCTGTATATGGGGAATTTGAAACCAGAACGGGTATCCCAAGATTTTCAGGGTTTTCTATAATTAAAGAGTAAAATAAATACTTAAAAATGTATTTTTTTTGCCTTGCGCACATATTGGGTTTAAATCAAAAGCTGAGTCAGAGCCTATTTGACATAATGTACCTAATTTATATCAATGAGCACGGGACGGCGGGACTGCCTGGGACATAATTTCCATTATTATTGGTATAGGTAGGTACATATAGCCATTGTTTTACCTACATTTTCCGCTTGTCTTCATCTGTTCGTTTTGTGTGTATGTATTTGTCTACGGCTTTATTTCAAATAAATATACTTTTTTATTTTATTTTTATCTAGGCAATCGGCTGCGATCTGCTATGGCGATGGTGAGAGCGATCAGTTTCTTCTTCTTCTTCTTCTTAATGAATGGCATCTGTCTTTTTCGGATCAATTTTGCCAGTGTCGAGCAGTCTAAAGCATAGGGTTTTGCATAAATCTGCACGCACTGCCGCCAACTTTGACAGTTCCAAATGTGTCAACAATACAGTGATCGACTGGAGTGATGTGACAGGGACACAAAACTTGTCTGTAGGTATATAGTGCCTAATAAGGTGCCTGGGCGGATTCGTTTTCTGTCATGTTGAGAAGTCACAAAGCTTTTTCATTTTAAATATTTTCTTGGTGTTATTTTGACTTCGGTTGTGTAATTTTGGTGGTATTTGAACCAACATTACTTGAGGTCTTAGCTCAAAGTGTTAGCAGTTGTAATGAAAGTATATGTGATAATGATCGAAAATGTTTCAGATGGTTTTGGATAGAACGGCCATCATTTGTTTTCAAAGCATATCAGACTTGTCTATTGACTGACTTGATTAAAAACTATTTTATATATGTAAATATTCTCACTCGACACTGGCAAAATTGATCCAAAATGGACATATGCCATAAATTAAGAAGAAGAAAAAGGTGACTGTGCTTATTTTTTAAAAATAGAGTACCTATTTATGTAAAATTAATAAAGCATATCAAATTCCCTCCCTTATTTTCTTCGGTTCTGTCCATCCCAAGGTTTCCTGGTAGAGATCGCTGTTATCGATAAAGCCGTCCATCTCTCTGTATTTTTTAAAGATACAAACTGTATTCTACTTACCTAGTGTCGTGGTAATCATTAAAGAGTTAGGCAAATTAATCCGAGCTTTGCGGTTTTTTGGTGATAAAGTAATTTTTAGAACCGATAAGATTTAATAAAATTAAAATTAAAAATTAAAATTTAATATTGATATATGTATGTTCATCGATTTCTCCGTCAATTATGAACCGATTTTGATAATTTTTTTTTTTACAAAGGGTACACTCCCGAGGTGGTCCCATCGTCACCAAGTCAGGATCTGATGAGGGATCCCATGGAAATCGAGGGAAACCCTCAAATTTTTAGTGTGTTTGTAGAACTATCAGGATGAAATTTTGCGCACTTATAGATTCTTGGTGACAATAAAATATTATGGTATCAGCGAGCTGATCTGATGACGGAGTCAAGAGCTTTTCAACAGAACTCCTCAGTAAATAAGCCGATTGAGTTGAAACTCGGCATATCTGTCAAGTTAAAAATAAAATAAAAATAAAATAAAAAAACGTTTATTGCCTCGTTATAGGAACTACAAACTAAAATTAAGAGCACAAAGGGTATAAATTCAGCTATCGCTGGAAGTTCATCCAGCACTGATTTTAAATTTAACCCTCTCGGTTACAAAAAGTTCCGACTACAATGTAATAATATGTTGTCAGCAAGCTGATCTGATGATGGAGTCAAGAGCTGCTCAATAGAACTCCTCAATTAATAGTCTGATTGAGTTGAAACTCGGAACTCAGCATATCTGTGAGGTTTTAACTACAATGTGGTAACAGCGAGCTGATCTGATGATGGAGTTAGAACTGTTCCATGGATTTTTTTAGTGATATGGGTACCTATCAAATGAAAGGGCTTGATGAGCGAAACACCAATGAGTCAAGTGACGTCTTTCTAAATTAAAAAAAAAAACAGAAATAAGTAAGTAGGTAGGTACTTACCTACTTAAAAAAAACACAACACTAAAAATGGAAAAATAAAAAAAATCAAAAAAAAAATATAACCGACTTCAAAAAATACTTGCACTAAAAAGCGAAAAATAAGAATAGTAAACACTTAAAACTAAATCTGTTAACTATTCTTATTTTTCGCTTTTTAGTACAAGTATTTTTTGAAGTCGGTTATATTTTTTTTTGATTTTTTTTTATTAATAAACTAAACAAGTAAGTCTAATGATTACACTCATTCTACCACTATTTTGGTACCATAGATTAACAGAGTGCGTATCTGTATCTTTATAGTCTTTACCTTTGAAATGAAATTTATTGAATATTAACAAACATTACAGCAGCATTATTGTACAGTTAGGTTACAGCTTAAAATGTAAATTTCCTGGTGGGATAACATTGGTACCCAAACTAGGATTAACCTGTGATATGGTACCTTTATTAGCTTTGCGTAAGTGGTGTCGCGTAGTTAACTACGACTGCGAATGTACTCGGCTGGATGGTACGAGGGGAGGTCAAAAAGTTCGCGGAATGGCAGAGAAAAGAGGCTAAATTCAATGAATTATAATTTTTCCTTGTTATTACATTTTCCCTTAAGGGGGTACGATTTCCATACAAACTTAATTTACACAACTATGGGCGAATAAAGTATTAATAAAGTAATAAAGTATTAGACACGTACAGGCTGGAATGTGGAGTGAGGCAGGGGGGGTTAACATCCCCGAAGCTTTTCTGCCTGTACGTGAACGAGCTCATCGACGAGCTGAGCAGCATGCATGCAGGGTGCTCCGTTGATGGCCAAATGGTTAACAATATTAGCTATGCGGATGACATGGTGCTGCTGAGCCCGTCGGTCTGCGCCCTGGGGAAGCTGCTGCGGGTTTGCGAAAACTATTCTAAAACGCATGGGCTGCAATACAATAGCAAAAAAAGTGAAATGATGGTTTTTTCAGCTCGTGGCTGCTGCCTCAGCCTCATCCCCCCCGTTTATCTTGATGGTTGTGAGCTAGCAAGAGTTTCTGTGTTTAAATATTTAGGTCATATGGTCACTACTGATTTGAAAGATGATGCCGACATAGAAAGGGAGCGCAGGGCGCTGGCGGTAAGGGGCAATATGCTGGCCCGCAGGTTTGCGCATTGTTCAGGTGAGGTCAAAGTAACTTTATTTAAATCATTCTGTCAATCTTTTTACACAAGCGGCCTGTGGTTTAGGTTTAATAAGTCGTCCCTCAGCGCCTTGCGTGTCCTGTACAATAACATGTTTAGGGTATTGTTGGGGCTACCAAGATTCTGCAGTGCGTCGGGCATGTTTGCTGACGCACATGTCAATGACTTTCACGCCATAATGCGTAATAAAATAGCTTCCGTCAAGCGCAGAATGTTGGCTAGCTCCAACAGTATACTTAGAGTACTGGCTGGCAGATGGGACAGCCCACTACAAAACTACTGGGTGGCTGCCTTAATCAATCCCAATGCCAGTCAAGTTTATTACATTAACTAGGTAACCATTCGTGTGATCTCCTACAGTACTATAATGTTCTCTGTTTATTTTATTATTTTTTGATGTGCTATTGTATGTGTTATGTTGTACTATGGGCAAACAAAGTATAAATGTGTGTGTAATAGCTGTAATAGAATTTTACAGTGGTCCTTATTACCGGCCAGTTATATAAAGTTGGAGTGTCAGCCGTTGATCGTGCCGACTGCCACGATCAACGGCTGACACTCCAACTTTATAGCTTATGGCTTCAGAATAAGAATGACGAAAAAATTACTTTTTTGTTTTTTTATTAATATTTCTGTTATCCTACAGTTTTCTCCAACTTTATATAACTGGCCGGCAATAAAGACCACTGTAAAATTCTATTACAGCTATTACACACACATTTATACTTTGTTTGCCCATAGTTGTGTGAGTTCAGTTTGTATCGGAATCGAACCCTAATACATTTTTCAGATACGTCAAAAAATTTGCTTATCCCTTCGAATTTATACTTGTATTGAGTCCTTGAAGAGTACCAGGTAAAAAAATAACCCCACTTCTTCTCAACTTTTCCGTTCCTCGGACTTTTTGACCTCGTAAGTAGATGCAGCCCACCCACTCGATCGCTATTTTTGCCCAAGAGTTCTGGAAGTAGACAAAAGAAAACAAAAACCTGGGTACAACAGTCATTTATTTTTTAAAATATTCTCTATACTTTACTTCACAAGCACAGCTAACGTTGACTTCAAAAGGCTGAGCTTTAACTTCTCCACCTTGGAAGACGTATAGCGTGATTTTAGCTTTTTTTTGAGCGCAGCTTGTCACAATGTTGCTCTGGCTCGACACCACTTCTTCAAAGCAGCTTGAATTTTCTCTGTAATAAGAGATGTTCAACATTTGAAACTTACCAACAAAGGTTTTTATAGCACTTTTTAAATTCGAGGACAGTGTTAAATACTTGTTTTTTCCATTAAAATAATGATTCTTATGATGATTGTCCCGAAAGTTAAGAGCCGAGTGGGATTTGAACCCACATTTTTTTGTAAATACTTAAAATACAATTTAACACCCGCAGACAGAGAACAAAAATCTCTGTTCACCACACAAATATTTGTTCTCAGTAGGGATCGAACCCACGGCCTACGGCACCGAAAACAGGGTCTTAAGTAGGTACCTAAGTCTAGCAGTGTACCTCTTCAGGCTGTAAGATTTTGTATTTCCTACACCTAAGGCCTCCTTATTCACATCAAAAATGCTCTTATAAAATCAGCGTTTAAACGTTTGATTTATGAGTATTTCTTTCATCAGACAATATGTTGTCTATAATATATGATGACTTGTTATTAATTTAGATACCTAAGTTTATTCTTTTAAGTTAGTACGCCAACGCTGTTCTACGTCTAAGGTTGGCAGGTAGAAAACGCATTGAGCATTGAGCTTACCTTTTGTACCTGCATTTATTTAAAGTTATTGTGCGTTAATAAATAGAATAAATAAATAAATACATTGTACAAAAATAATTTTGTTAGAACGATTCCGGGGATCCGGGGATTTTTCCCGTGGGTTCAAAACCCGCTCGGCTCAAAACTCTTGGGACAGTATAAAACCCTTGTGATGACTGTCAGTGTTGATGCTTACAGACACGTCGTAGTATTTATTAACTGCACAAATCTATCTGTCTGGACCACCAGCTGATTGCCCTGCTCTACCTGGATGATGAACGGCCGCTCTTCCTAGGAGGAAATAATAATTAATGAATGAAGAGAAAATATGGCTCAGATTTAAAGTTTCTCTAATGGCGACAACGAACCGGCAGACGAAACGTAGAGCACCCACCCACCAGATGTACCGACGACATTGTTATGATTGCGGGAAGTCGATGGATGGAAAGGGCTCAGAATCGTTCTTCCTGGAAATGTGTAGGGGAGGCCTTTGTCCAGCAGTGGAATTCTTCAGGCTGATAATGATGATGATACAACAGACAGATTTAAAATTAAATAAGTTTAAATAAATAAATATTACAGACACAACACTATCTAACCCGAAATTAAGCCGAGCTTGTATTATGGGAAGCAGATATAGCTGATAATACATTTTTTTTGTAAATACAAACTTAGAAGACAATAATTCACAAAAAAAAAAAATTGTTTTCGGTGGGGATCGAACCCACGACCTACGGTGCAGAGGGCAGAGCTACTACCAACTGAGCTGAGAGGCCAATCAAATATTATTTTTATTATCTTCCCAGCTCTTGTACACAAAATGTATAGCCGGCTTTGATGTAAAATTATATGATGGTCATGTCTTTTGTATAATTGGGTCAAGACACAGAAGCAGTATTTTTTTTTATACAGCTAGCTGATAGAACAAGCACATGGCCTGCCTGATGTAAAGTGGTAACATCGCCTATGGCAAAATATTGCCTTAGATACATATAGGGCAATATTGTATAGGGCGCGAGTGGCGGTGATATTAAGGGCTCGTGAGGCTGAACATTTTTATGCCTCAAGTTGGTGGACGCAGGGCAGTGCATCGTATAGGGCACGTTCCTGAAGTGCATGACTTCAGGAATGTCACCGGCACTCGAACCCTTCATACCGAACACGCAGCAATTCTGCTTTACGGCAGCAATAGGAAAGAAAATCACTGTGAGGAAAACGGCATGTCGTATAGAACATAAAAAGTTCGAGAACATGGTATCAAGTGCCTCATCGAGGAGCACTTAAAATCCTTGCACCACGGATGACACGACGAGCAATAAAGACCACAGTAGAGAAAAAAAATCTGTGAGTGGCACGATAAGAAGGACTTACCTTTGTAACATAAGCACAGTTGTACTTATCGGATGGAGAGTAAAAAGTTCGAGAACCAGTATAAGGCACGCTCGGGGCATCACCTTCCCAGTACTAAAAAGAAAAAACAGTGCCTAAGTTATTATGATAAACGACATCACTAAAGTCGCAGGGCGGTAATTGGTAAGACTGATACAGGATCGTGGAAGATGTCTCAAAAATCCAGACTTCACACTGGTGGGTCGTGGGTGAAGTCTGGACGTGGATAATGAGGTACTTCCTCATCATCCACGTCCAGACTTCATCCACGACCAGCATCTACATATCTACATATTCGAAGCTTGCAAGTTTGTAAGAAAATACACAGTTCCGGTCCAACAACAATGGCATCAAAAATTTATAATAAAATCCCCGAACAAATAAAAGATGTAGAAAAGGATAGGACATTCGAATTTAAATTAAAGGACTTATTGATAAAAAAATGCTATTATAATTTAAATGACTTTTTCAATGATACACTGCCTGCGTTATATTAATAATTTAATTGACTTCATAATATAAAAATAACAACTAGCTTTTAATTTATCTACTTTTTCAGACTTCGGCCCGCTTCCACTCCAAATATTGCTATGCCCTGAACATTAGGGCCCATTATGTATTTACCATTTTTAACTTTAAGACCTCACCATGTAACATAATAATTGCAATAAATTATATGAGTATGAGTATGAGTATGAGTATGAGTATCCAGTTCCAGATGGTTAATAGTTACAAAGAAGGAGGTCTTTGCCTGAGTAGACTATTCCGAATACCTTGGATGTTTTTAAAAAAAAGAGTGATTAGTTATCTTCTATAGTCGACCGCATCATCATTTAACATCAGGTGAGATTGCGGTCAAGCGTAAGCCTATGAACTGAAAAAAAGTAAAATGTTAAAGGCTAGGGAAAAAAAGGATATTCTAACCTTGCTGTTTCCAAAAACTCTGTCCATAGCAGCTACTTCTTCTAAATGGTACTCCGGCTGTGTGGTGCAGTAAGACTGTCCTTCACACTCTGGAGGCATTTCTATACAAAATACAAATAAATACATAAGACCGCCGAACTGTCAGAGACAGAGTCAGACAGAGCTTGTGGTAGGCCCCACAAGCTCTATCTGACTCTGTCTCTGGCTGGTTTTGTGCCTGTGTGAGTACTATCTAAATAAATCCTCCGTCGAAACGTCACACACACTTTATATGTACACTAGTGAGCACTCACACAGGCTCAAAACCAGAGCCAGAGACAGAACCAGACAGAGCTTGTGGTATGCCTACAGTAGGTATATAATGAAGTCAGATGTATGCATTTCAATAAGTGTATCATGGTTGTGTTTATCTCAGCCTTATTTACTACTGCTGCACGTAGGTCTCTCTCAAGACTACTAAGTCTAAGTACTAAGTCTATATAAAAATAAACATAATAATTATAAGTTTAACACGTTAGCTACGGCACCAATTTTTGCATACTTTCCGTTCCTGCGGCACGAGGTATAATCGGCCCGTACCGTGACCAGACGTTAGGGCGACACGCGGTCTATTAGACCCCACCTCCTTTTATAGACTAAAATCCATTTTCTGGCGTGAAATCAAAGATAAATGAGAATTTTGGTCCTTATTGATATAGACAGTGAATTGATGAACCCTAATCCACCGTCGCCCCGGGATCTGATGGCTAGTTTAGGATTATTAGCAAAACAAAATATGGGATCTTATACACCTCGTAACGCACTGAAATAAGGCAAATTTTCGCTGCGATTAGTGATGGGAAAAATAATATCGACGTTTTTCTTAACTCATAACTACGCAACGACTTGACCGATTTTGATCAATTATATCTCATTAGATCGTTTTAAGGGCAAAACCTGGCAAAACAACACAAAGCTATCAAAGGATACATTTTTTTTAAATAATCTAAATTGTGCTTGAAGGCGCCATAAAGAAAAAAAACCGGCCAAGTGCGAGTTGGACTCGCGCACGAAGCGTATATAATAATTCTATACCATTAAGAGGCACCTATTACAGACTTTTTTAAAATTAACTTCTTCTGACATCGTTTAGATTCGCTCTCCAATCGACGTGATGCACAACACTGGTCGCGGGAAGCTCGCGTTGAGTGCGGTACGAGGTCAGGGGGGATATGGGACGTTTTAGCCTCGTTCCGCACTGCATTAAAATTATATTAATTCAGTGCGGCACGAGGCCTAAGACATCCGGTACCAAGGTAGGTACACCATCGAGTCCATGAACCATTAGTGATCTCAAATATATATTTATCTCTTTCCTACACTGGACCAAACCAAAGCTATGCCATTCGCACAACAGAGAAATTCACTTTTTTGCTTGCCGCACCACAGGGAAGTTGCATCAGGGGTGATTTAGGCCTCGCTTCGCACTTAACGTGTTAAAAAACTTGAGAAACCGACTTCATTGTCAAATACCGGTACTGTACGGCACTGTACGGTACTGTACGGTATTGTACGGCTAAACCGATTTTAATCAAATTTGTTTGGGACAATTTGGACGTAAGAATAACCAAATAAAAAAAATAATTTTCTAAATCGGTTCATAAATGACGGAGGCATGCAGTTACAAACATTAAAAAAATTATTTAAAAAAAATGGCAACACCGATTTTAATAAAATTAAAATGGGACCAATCTGGAAGCGGTACCTTTCAGATAAAAAAATAATTTTTCAAATCGGCTCACAAATGACGAAGTTATGAGGTAACAAACATTAAAAAAAAAAAAAAAAAACATACAACCGAATTGAGAACCTCCTCCTTTTTGATTGGAAGTCGGTTAAAAATATCTATACATGTTATGTATTGTATTATGTATATCAGTTATCAAGCACCCATAACACAAGCTCTGCTTAGCTTGGGGCTAGATAATGTTGTGTGAATTGTCCAGCATTATTTATTTATTTATTTATTCTCCTCCAGTGCTTGCTACATTTCGCAGATTGTCGCCCCACCCAGATTAAATAATTTGAACTTACCGTTTGAATAAGCATTTGAAGCAAGGACAGCACACTGAAAATAAATTTACTTAGTAAATATCTTAAATCAGGGAATGTAATAAGCTAATAAGTGAAGTTTAAAAAACTTGAGAAACTGACTTCATGGTCAAACAGCGGAACCGATATTGATGAAATTTCTAGAGGACCAATCTGGAAGTATTGCCTTTCAGTTAAAAGAAGAACTTTTTAAATCGGTTTTTAAATGACTAAGTTATGCGATGACCAATATTAAAACTAAAAAAAAACAAAATAACCTCCTCTTCTTTTAATTTTAAATGGTTAAAAAGCGAATTAAACTACGTACCACAACCAAGATAAAGAAGACTGCCATGTTTTTTGTGGAATACTTATATAAAGTAATAGTCCAAGTTCAGATCTTTATTTAATTTAATCCGGCCGAATCTCTGGTCTGCTTAGATACAGATTTGTAAAAAAAACACAGCAGTAAATTCACTACTTATAGTGTTTTACAAAATTTTACAAAACATGGAATGGAATTTAAAATTCTATTCCACGTCAGTATGTATAAAAAGCTGACAAACACTGAGTCCAATAACGATGGTGCTTATTAAATTCATATAGGTATTTTCCTGTTAAGACGCTAAAACAGTGAAACTATAACGTCTCGCTCGCACACTTTGACCTGTTGAAAGATATAAAAAAACTCAACTTATTTATCAAAAACTAGCAGCTGCCCGCGGCTTCGCTCGCCGTTACCGTTCGCGTTGAAAAAAAAACATTTTAAACCTTCTCTAGACCTCCACAAATCATTCAAGACCAAAATCAGCCAAGTCGGTCCAGCCGTTGTCGAGTTATAGCGTCAGGAAGGAAAACCCGACTTATTTTTATATAGTATAGAAGATAGCGAGCAACTGTAGAAAAAAATAATAAT
The DNA here is from genome assembly GCA_947578465.1 of Thera obeliscata. Lineage (NCBI taxonomy): Eukaryota > Metazoa > Arthropoda > Insecta > Lepidoptera > Geometridae > Thera > Thera obeliscata. Next base: position 2,594,598 of record OX387929.1, on the reverse strand, counting down.
TTTGATCCTAACACAAATCAGTTAGTTAGGCTAAAAACCACCCACTGTTTTTATCTGAATACGGTGACGCAAAAAGTGTGTTTTAATTTCTCGTATACAGCTTGCGAAATGCTCGCTTTGTTTGCATAGGCCTTCCGCTGAAACGTCCTTGCTCATTCAAATTCAAATATGTCTTTATTCAATGGTATCACAAGGATTACTTTGAAACGTCATACAGCTAGGTGAGTCTAGGTGCCAGTTCCACGCTACCTTAGTGCACCTGACCCCTACAATACATCACGGGCCTAATTCTCGGGCCAATCTCGATCATTTTGCAATTTTATTTTATTGCTTCTTTTCGAGAATGGCAGATTTCCTTGAGTAATTCATCGACGACCTCATCCTAAAAGCCTCGACAGCAACGATATACGGAAAACGTGGAAAAAGTGCGGGGTTGTGCAAAGCCAAAAATAAAATAACCGCGTAGAAAATCTTGGTCGGCCCGAGAATTTGGCCCCAGGAAATTATTCCTTCGGTGTCATCTTTCTAGAACTGTTGGCTTCCTTGCAGTAGACTACTTCAGTCTGATTAATACTTAATTATATAAGTATTTGAAATTATAACTAGCAGGTATTTAGTTTGTCTCTTAACTGGTGTAGTTTTCAATTTGAATGCCAAAATACTAAGGGTACCTGCACAACAAGCATGACATTATTTAGTCATGGCTCAAATACCTCCAAAATTGCCTACTTTAGATCCCAGATAAGGGATCTTACCTTTGTTTGGCAAAACGGAACGCAGCTTCGTTACACTTTACAATATTATAACCAAATTTCGAAAAACTCAAGCAATCCTCTCCAACTGTCGTCAACACTATTAAAACCGATAAAGACAAGTAAAGTTCTGCAACTGCCACTTAACCCATCAAAACTAAACCATACATAGCCAACAATAGGCGTTATTTTGCAACGAAGGTCACATCTTCCGCAAGTCTCGCCCTGTTTCGTACAAAAATTGTGTGCATTATAACAATTAGACGGTACAATGTTAACACATTCCTCAGGTTGACAACATATTGTCGACATAGGCGTGCGTCCGTTCTGCAATGTGATGCCAAGAATTACTGCACTAAATATTTAAGAAAACCATATGAACATTATTATTGTATTATAATAATTATAAGTTTAAAAAACTTGAGAAACCGACTTCATTGTCAAACGGCTAAATCGATTTTAATCAAATTTGTTTGGGACAATCTGGACGTAAGAATAACCTTCCAAATAAAAAAAAAAATTTCTAAATCGGTTCATAAATGACGGAGGCATGCAGTTACAAACATTAAAAAAATTATTTAAAAAAAATGGCGACACCGATTTTAATAAAATTAAAATGGGACCAATCTGGAAGCAGTACCTTTCAGATAAAAAAAATATTTTTTCAAATCGGCTCACAAATGACGAAATTATGCAGTAACAAACATAAAAAAAAAAAATACAACCGAATTGAGAACCTCCTCCTTTTTGATTGGAAGTCGGTTAAAAAGCAAGTGTGTGTACGCATGGGTGGATGGGTAGACTGGATACCTAGGTATCCATTTGCTTACCTAAAACGGCGGGGAGGCTACTTACTACCAAATCTGTGCCTCCACTACCTACTCAGTGATTAGGAATGTAACCAACCTGTAGGCCAACCACAAGCTCTGTTTGGCTCTGTCTCTGGTTTTGAATCTGTGTGAGTGCTCACCAGTGTAGACAGAACCAGACAGAGCTTGTAGTAGGCCTAATGAGCAGGTATTTTATTTTATTTCTACGACCGCCGATTTTTTTTTCACTTGATCGCAAAGTAATTTATTTAGCGGTGCCGCTTTAACGGTTCCGCAGCGGAGGTGAGCTACGGGCAAATGTTGTAACACTACAGTAACCCTTTATAAAAACAAGTATTATAGATACATATCCGCCTCATAATTTTGACTGTTATATAAGCGTGGTTGGTCAGTATGTTAATGTGCCCCTATTAGCTTAAACTCTATGGTTTCTGTAATTATTATTGTTATGTTATATCAGTAGTAGTAGAGCTCTTTATGTGTGGCTCGTCAGAGGAAGTACTACCACCATGCCTATTTCTGCCGTGAAGCAGCATTGCTATGTTTCGGTTTGAAGGGTGTGAGTGCCGGTGAAATTACTGGCACGTGAGGCTGAACATCTGTATGCTTATTGATGGACGCAGGGAAGTGCGAATGAGTACGTTCTTGACGTGCGTGGGCTATGAGGCAAAGCTTTGTTATATGCGATGGTTTCAAGAGGGCATATGCTTGTTCCATTAGCTAGTTGCGTTAAAAAAAAAAATGTGCCAGTGCTCTCAAACGATGAAGGAAAACATCGTGAGGAAACCGGCATGTCGTAGAATCTAAAAAGTTCGAAAACATGGGGTCGAGTGCACGATAATATTTATTTCTATAAAAATAAGCCAAAGCAAAATTGCTCATTAGCCTACTTGGCTTGATTGTAATCTTATTTATTGAAAAGGTATACTAATTTAGTAAAAAAAAGTGCATGAAAGGAGCCTCGCCGAGGCGCACTTTAATCCTTTCACCACACTGCACTGGTTCGAAAAAACTAGTGACACGGTAAGCGAAATAAAAAAATACGCAATCGCCCAGGTGATCACTACAGTGAACGTCGGATGGTACAACAGCGTTCAACGTTGGGTGTGAGTGCCACGACGTCCACTAGGATGTGTTGTGGTTAGATAACCATTGAATGTGGAACACTTGTGCAATCTTGGAACTCCCGTGCAGTTGGAGAATGTTATTGGATCCAAGTAGGCTTATATTTGGCCCACCAAGAAAAAATAACCGAAGTTTTTTGTCGATGTACACTGCTTGGCTTGCGAGACAGTAACTATGTCATACTTTCAGGGTAGGTAACGCAACGACAGCACCCTTGGTGTTGTTGGTGTCTACCGACCGCTTACCATCAGGTGGGCCGTAAGCTCGTTTGTATCTTTTTCATAAAAAAAAACATAAAAAAATTGTTTGTACTCTCAGCTCAGTTGGTAGTAGCTCTGCTTCTTCGCCGTAGATCATGGGTTCGATCCCCACCAAGAACAAATATTTGTACGTGATGAACGCAGTTGTTTGTTCTCTGTCTGGGTGTTATATTGTATTATAAGTATGTATTTACAAAAAAATATATAAGTCAGCTATCTGGCCCATAGTACAAGCTCTGCTTAGTTTAGGGCTAGATAGTGTTGTGTGGATTGTCTTAAATATTTATTTATTTAACTGTAGAGCAATGACTAGCAATGACTTTTTTCTCGACATAGAGACCGTGCTCATCCACACATTCTGGATCCATGGATTTCTCGTACAGCTCGCTTCTCGAGATCGTTTCTTCCCCATACCCATAAACTGTGGAATGAGCTACCCCCAGAGGTGTTCCCTCTTAATTACAACATGAATAGCTTCAAGAAAAACGTTAAAAAAATCCTTCAGGGTAGGCAACGCAACGACAGCACCCTTGGTGTTGTTGGTGTCTATGGGCGACGGTGACCGCTTACCATCAGGTGGGCCGTAAGCTCGTTTGTCTATCTTTTACATAAAAAAAAAGACAAACTAAACCCGCAGTGTAAATCAAAATGCTAATACGAATCGTTCGTCGTTTTTCATGGTAAGTTGATCTGATCTGCCAAAGCGCGACGATTTGCACATTAGTCTAGTTTAGCCATAATATATTTACATTTGCTTTGTGCAACTTTGACAAGTTACTTTTCACGCTAAGTGTAAGTGTACACCGCGATAAGTTAGGTACAGTTGGCAACAAAAGCAAATTTGTGCTTTATTAGTAGTATATTATTATATATTAAACATATATTATATTAAAGATATTCATGATGACCACGACCGTTCTGATAAGAGTGATGCGACTGAGAAGTAGTATATTAGTAGTAATTTTTATGTAGCTCTTTGTGAAGGGTTAGTCCGGGGAAGTACCACCATGCCTATTTCTATCGTGAAGCATCATCGCTATATTTCGGTTTGAAGTGTTTCGGTGCCGGTGAAATTACTGACACGTGAGGCTGAACAACTGTGTGCATTAAGTTGATGAACGCAGGTCAGTGCATCGTAGGGCATGTTCTAACCAATGCTGTGTTAGAGGCGATGGTTACCGCTTAACATCAAGTGGGCCATATGCATGATCCATCAGCGAGAGAGAAAAATACCTAGTGACCACAAGTGATTAAGATTAAAAACTTGAAAAATCTGACTTCAACTTCAATAGAAACGATAATAAAACCTTTTCAAGTCTTTTTTTTAAATATGTGGACTCGTTTATGAAGTAGAAATATATAATCTAAGTTTGTGGCGACTGTACTAATCTACGTAATTAAAAGCGAATTTCTTCATAATCTAAGGTAATATACATAGTATTTAGAATGTAACGTAATCTTAATTATTTGTAATAGCTCCAGTGTCATTACTGTTGCTAAAAAACAAACCTAATATGGTTTCACTGCAGTGTTTTAGAGAGTTGTACCTGTTTTTAATATTGCGCACTTCACAATAGGTACATAAGAAAAATAAATGAATAGAGTAGGTACCTATTAAAGGCAATATTAACCTATATCAAAGGTTTCTTTCAATGAATATTTAAAGCAAACCTAGCTGAAAAATATTAAGATTAAATTACATGAAAATCTGCAAGTCTTAAAAAGAAACATAATAATTATGTAGAAGAAAATAAATAAGTTAAAACGGTACCGAAATATTGGGAGTCAAACCACACAAAATGAAATCATGGTAAATATACTGTTTTATAAAATAATGAATGGAAAGAGTTTATAAAATAATAAAAGCAAATAAGTTTAAAAACCTTGAAAAATCGACTGCTATCCAATACAACTGAACCGATTTTGATGAGGTTTATAACTGACAGAGCGATAGCAAACGTAAGAAAAAAAAAATACGGGTTGCACTCCGGGAGTGCCGGCAGAAGTGAAAACTTGATTATTAACGTAGGAACCCTAAAAGTTGTTTATTTTATCAAGTTCCTCAATGTAGTAAAACCCCAATCAAAGTCCTAAGGAACCCTAAAAATTTTAGCATTATCAAGCTCCTAAGTGTAGTTGAAATTCCAATCAAAGTGCTAAGGAACCCTAAAATTGTTTACATAATCAAGGTCCTAAGTGTAGTTGAAAGTCCAATTAAAGGCCTAAGGAACCCTAAAAGTTGTTTATTTTATCAAGTTCCTCAATGTAGTAAAACCCCAATCAAAGTCCTAAGGAACCCTAAAAATTTTAGCATTATCAAGCTCCTAAGTGTAGTTGAAATTCCAATCAAAGTCCTAAGGAACCCTAAAAATGTTAACATTATCAAGCTCCTAAGTGTAGTTGAAACTCCAATCAAAGTCCTAAGGAACCCTAAAAGTTGACCACTTAATCAAATTCCTCAATGTAGTAAAACCCCAATCAAAGTCCTAAGGAACCCTAAAAATTTTAACATTATCAAGCTTCTAAGTGTAGTTGAAACTCCAATCAAAGTCCTAAGGAACCCTAAAAGTCGACCATTTAATCAAATTCCTCAATATAGTATAACCCCAATCAAAACCCTATACGGAACCCTAAATTTTACGTAAAGCCAAATCCTCAACGGGTCGGAACCGCTAGAAGGGACCTTGTCGCGCGACCTACAAGTAGGTCCTAAATGAAGTAAAACGGCAGACATAGGAGGAGGAGGTTCTGGGGGGCTAAGGGGGGTCACAGCACGGCTCGCTTCGCTCGCCGCGCTGTTCCCCGTGGTCGCGTGGCGGCTCGCTTCGCTCGCCGCGACGCTCCCCCCGGGTTCAGGAAAAGGGGGTTCTGGGGGGCTTAGGGGGGTAACAGCACGGCTCGCTTCACTCGCCACGCTGTTCCCCGTGATCGCGTGGCGGCTCGCTTCGCTCGCCGCGACGCTTCCCCCGGGTTTCGGAGGAGGGGGTTCTGGGGGGCTTAGGGGGGGTCACAGCACGGCTCGCTTCGCTCGCCGCGCTGTTCCCCGTGGTCACGTGGCGGCTCGCTTCGCTCGCCGCGACGCTCCCCCCGGGTTCAGGAGGAGGGGGTTCTGGGGGGCTTGGGGGGAGTCACAGCACGGCTCGCTTCGCTCGCCGCGCTGTTCCCATGGTCGCATGGCGGCTCGCTTCGCTCGCCGCAATGCTCCACTCGAAAAATAAATACAGTAGATCTATAAAATCATGTACCAATGACCACTACTACCTGCCGCGGGCGGCCGCTAGTTCATAAAATCTATAATAGGTATGTACCTATACCTACTACAGTCACGAAAAACGCCTTGGTATGCTTGCTACTAACTATTATCTATTCTGTGACGTTACCGTGTCATAGTAACTACTAGCGTATCTGTAGCGTCTTACGCTTTTTTTCGATTTTTATTATGAACTCTACGTTGTAGTCTTAGGGTACATTTCTGCAAAAAATCCGTCCTACGCTTTTTCGATCAGGGTCACGTGATCCTGACGCGAGTTTAAGATTTTATCCCCATTCAGAAAGTGCTCAACGCCGCTAAAGAAGTTTTCACTTCAAAAAACCTATTCATCCCTCCATCACGGACTGAGTATTTTTGCGTTCGATATCTGAGTGCAAAAGCAGTTTTTATCCGCTAGATTCTAAGATAAGTTTGGCAAGTTTATCATCCGCACTTGATGTGCGGGCAGGTTTTTCCGCAAGTAGGCCGCTGGTGGGCCCTTTTTGCGTGACCCTTGACACGTTTTGCTCGAACTTTTTTACGACCTTCGGATCGGAAGGCGAGGCCACTACCACTAGACCACCAGTGCTCAATAGATTAGAGGATAAAGTAAATTAAATTTAGAACATCGTTTGCACTAAATTTGTGAATTCAAAAAACATTACTAAACCTATTTACTTCGGCCTCCATGGTGCCGAGTTTATCATACCTACAACCTTTTTTAATTTGATAATAACTCAACCTTCTTGGTGTAGCACTTTTTATACTTTAGGTCCCCTTTTGTTTTTTGCATTTTGTCATTTCCTCGCTGAGATGGGATGGAAAGTTACGTGTTGCACTCGAGTGCAAAGATGTTTCACCTCGTCTTTTTTTTGATTGTTAAAAAGCAACTTTGCACTCTTTTATAACAAATAACTGTTTAAATTTCCAAAAACAGAATGAGGTTATTTTGAAGTCGGTTATTAATACTGCCTATCAATAAAGTAGTGATATTAATCGTGCTATCTATATCTTAGGGTCTTCTTGCACATAGAAACCAATTATTCTTATCTTTTGAGTAATTAGAGGAAGTTGGGTAGTTATTGATCAAGATTTGTGTTGCCTGAAGGCCGCTTATCAAGCTTGTCCAAATTACCCTTAAATTACCTAATAACTTAACTGAAACGCTAAACTAAGTTTTTTTTTAAATGCGAATGGTGTGCATGATGGTAGGTACCTAATATTATATATGGTATATGGTAATGGTATATATGCCATGCCTATTTCTGCTGTGAAGCAGCATTGCTGTGTTTCGGGGTGAAGGGTGTGGGTGGGTGGTGGTAAGCAAAGATGGTACTACAGGAACCAGATTACCAGATAGTGAAAGAGCACTGTTTTTTATTATCATATAATTATGTCTATTCCAACGATATTGAAACTTTGACCGACTTTAACGCTAGCAACCTAGAGCAGCGAACTGTGCAGTCCAATCCTTCCGTTTGTCCTTATTTTTAAGTATTTGATAACCCCTGATGCGATGCGATAATACACAATCGAAAAGCGGCGGGGATAGTGTTAATAAAAACCACTCTACGTTCTATCCTAAGAGTGAGAGCGTCTTGATCGACGACGCACGTTTCGCGCACGGGAAAGTAACATTCGAAATTTAAACTTGGCGCCATTGCACGTCACGCCATCTTGTTTTTTTTCACTTTTTAACCCTTTTTCACAAAATCAGGAAGGTTATTATATTCGTGGATACCTTTCGATATTGATAAGTGAAACTAAAGTGTTCCTTTCGCCCTGTGAGTGGAAGTGTTGAGTGACTTTCGCCGGCGTCAACACTAGGATGATGGATTCACGTAACATAAAAGTAAGAATTGAATTTCTTTTCAGTGTCATTTCCGATGGAGAGTCACGAATATTTGATATCTACGTTAAATTTAGAAGATCTGGTATTCTATTTTGTTAAGATTAATTGTTTATACAATAGAAAAAGTAAAACCACCTTGAGATATGTAAACAAAAAAAGAAGGCAACCATTATGTTTAAAAAAAAACAGAAACGTAAAGATGACCTCTGTGATGCATCGGCGGATAACCGGCTGTGATGAAATGGGTGCGGGTTTGATTACCAGGGTGCATCAAATACTTCAACTGCAAATATTTGGTTTGGGTCCTGATATTAGCATCTTAATTTTTTTGTTTCTATATAAATTTTGACTGACATATTGAGGTCAAAAACCGGCCCCAGTAGTATTGCAAAAAAAAAATAAACAGAGGTTTAACTTTATCTCCTAACCCAAACAAATATACATAACCCTGTTTGGTACTGTACTGAGTAAGTATACTTTTCTACTGAGCACAACGGAACGGAAGCTAGCACCTGATAATGATGAGGACAGAATTCATACACTTCTTCGTCTTGCCTTTATCCCACTTTATGTGTGGTCGGCACAACATGTCTTCCTCCTCCATTCCCCTCTGCCAGCCGTCATCACTGCATTCACTCCTTTCTTATCCATGTCATCTTTCACACAGTTCATCCATGTTTTCTTTGGTCTATCTACCTCTGCTCACATAATCATCCACATCCATACTCATTACTCTCCTAGTCACATGACTTTCATCCCTCCATATGACATGCCCGTACCACGCCAACCTATTGTTCCTCTGTTTTTCTGTCACTGGGCGCTACTTTCAAACTTCCCCTGTTATACCTACTCGTTCCGTATCCATTCTGGTCACTCCACACCTGATGGAATTCATTCTCGTAGTTACTAAAAATAGTAAGTAAAAATAGTAAAACAATAAACAATCAAAACTGACGTAGCTCAAACAGTTTCACTAAAACAATGCTTTGCAAAAAGGTGTGATCACAACCATAGAACTTGCATTCTGTGGGTGTGACTAAATGGTGAAATAATATCGTGCTAGCTATAGACGAGTCAATTGAAAGTTATCGACATATTTTAAGAAGAGAAAACACAGCCTTCATTGGTATCATTAGCCTTAAAATTTTATATGACACAGGATAGGCATATAGACTTACTTCTTGTATAGTGTCGCGTGGAACTGGCACCTAGACTCACCTAGCTTTTAAGACGTTTAAAAGTGATTGTTTCAATCCTACTGATTAAATACACTTTTGATTTTATTTGTTTTGATTTGTTTTTTTGTTTTTTTTTTTTTTTTGATGGGCAAGGCGGATTATTTATATTCTATTTTGTCCAATTTATCCAATCTTCTTAATTGTCTCACTGGTTCTTTCAAACCAGTGTGTTGTAAGGATTTTAAGTGTGCCTCAGAGAGGTTTTTTTCGTGCACTTGACACATATTTTTTTTTAGAGCGCACATAAATAATTCGACAGAAAAATTTGGTATACTACTGTATTTGAACCTTAGAATCAGAAGGCAGAGCCACTACCACAAGGTCACTAATAGTGCTTTTTAAGTATGTTAAGATCCATTGATCATTATCATACTTAAAAACTAAATCGTGGGGTGCGTGAAATTTTTCATGTTTAGTACATTTACACTACGATTCAATATTTCGCTGAAAATTAATTATGTACTGGCAACTGACCTACTTAAAATTAAATTATTTTAAAAACATAAAAGTGGACCAAAAGTACCTACATTGAATACTTTGAACCGGATTGCGTTGCAAAATTAATTAAAAACTCGTAAAAAGTAAAAGTAGGCAACGAAAGTTTATTTTCACCAAAATTTGTGTATTTATGTGCTTTGAGTTTTTAGCATAGAGATATTAGTGTGTTTTTTTATTAATTAGCACCTAGGTCAAGCTTCAAAGTTTTTTGACCTCAATTTAACGATGGCTTCTTCAAACAGACAATCTGTTTGTTTTTCTTTGGTAGTAGTTTCACCCAAAACAAAAATGTAAATGAAATTTTATTGTACTTGTACCTAACGTCAGTTACATAGGAATAAGTGAAAAGGCTTATATGCTTATAAGTAACTTCAATAGATAGCGTAGCATGTGTTGTATTTGAAACTTTTGCTTTTGTATTGTCTCACTAACTGGCACCACACTGGAACTTCCCTGCTATTTTTTATTTTTGTTTTGTAAAAGGATCATACAAAACAAAGCAACCGCTAGTAGGTACATGCACTTTATTAGGTGGTATCAAAAAAACCAAGCTAAGTTGAAACGTGGGTTGTAAAATGCATAATTTACAAAGAAATTGAAGATTATATCGGACAGTTAGAAGGTGGTAATGCTATGCTCATTATTACTGCATGATTATAGACCGGAAGAGACAGGAAATTATCTAAACGTAGGTCATTGACCGCCATTACAACATACATTATGCCTTTTGTATGAAGCTATAATCTAAAGAGTAGATCTAATACAGTAAAGCTTTGCGCAGATTCTAAGCGTTCTGCGGTGGTGATTAATGAAACGCTGTCAAGATTACTGTTATATTTGATAGATTTATTGATAGCCACCGCAGAACGCTTAGATGTGCGAAAAGCGTAAGGTTTTTAAAATTAGCGGGTTTGAGCAGCAACGGACCATCAACACTATCCAGTAAGAAGTCCAGCTCAAGCGCTTACACAAAATCAATGCTTGACTCGAATTAAAACCTCAAGCACATTTTTTTTTTTTCTATTTGTTGTGCAGAAACAATGCTTGAGTCTGAGTCGAGCCTCAAGTATAGATTTTTGACACTTTTTAATGGACAACTGTCAAACAATCTTTGCTTGAGGCTCGGCTCAGACCCAAGCATTGTTTCTGCTTAAGCTTTGGTCTCGCGATCGTAACGCACAACGCTGCGGTATGCAGCATGCGGCGGCGGACACATAATTTTATGAAAAACGTCTAGAATGGTCTCTTGTTCCGTCGCAGTTTGCGTCAGCGGCGAAGTGCAATCGTGTGACGCTGCGTCAAGCCGTATACCGCAGCGTTGTGCGTTACGATCGCGAGACCAAAGCTTTAAGGGCCTCCAATTCCAGTAGACGAGGTCAAAATTAGTCACATAATATGCGGTAGTGCTATATATTTTATTGACAATGTTATGCGGTTAATATGAACAAATTCATACTTGCGTAATTAATTTATGGTTGCCTAGTCCTAGTTTGAGTGAGAGGATCTTAGATCTCAAATTGCATCATTACGAAATGATTGCATACAAACTCAAAAACATTTTTTTATTGCATCATTAATAACTACATGCGAAATTGATATATTGCAATAGTTTCTTATTTTTATTACTAATACATTTGATTCGGATTAACGAATCATGAAGAAACGGAAAAAGATGATTGAATCATAGGTCGGTTGCAGATTTAACGATTTTATAGTAAACTTTTTTGTTGAACGCGCGTTTGAACATAAATACGGTGCACCAAGCCTCAAATTAATGGAGGCAGGGAATTACATCGTAGGGCACGTTCCTTTCGTGCGTGACCTATGAGTCAATGCTTTGTTATTAGTTGATAGTTACTACATCATACATTACAATAAGTAATAATTTATATAATTTAAAATCAAATCAATAGTCACTTTTTTGACGTGACAACGTCTTGTAATTCGATGGAGCCGGGTGCACGCACGAAAAAACATGACTCATGCGGCGTTACCTCGCTCTGAGGCGTTCCATGGCTTGAAGTGCAAGCGAGAGCGCGGAACGAGCGACAATGAGGCACAATCGGCCTCCGCGTTCGGTAGCGTTCGACATCTGTCTCTCTCCTACTTGAGTGAGCGATGCGTCCGCGTCGTTGTCACGTTCAACTATCGTCAGAAAATTAAAAGTATTACATAGAGATGGATGAAAAATATAACAATAACAATGACATAAAAATTGGTTACCACTCAGCTTATGCCACAGTAGCGAGAGCGACTATAACGCTGGTCTTCCGTGACACCAATAGAGTGTAATTCGGAGCAACTGTTTTTAATCTTTGATTATGATCATGATAGTGTTGTGTGCAATTTATATAATTTATTTATTTATACCGCACCCAAATTTATTATAAATTACCCTAGCGCAATACAACATTTTTGATATTAGGAGGATTGAGCAATAAGTGAATGTCTTTGAATAGTAAAATGACTCTTCACTGTTTCGACACTTCGGTTTACACTTATTTTTTAACCGGATTTTGTTATCTTTGTTATCGCATAACTTCATCATTTATGAGCCGAATTGCCGATTTGAAAAATGGTTTTTTATCTGAAAGTAAAAACAATAAATGTTACTTCCAAATTCCATAGAAATTTCATCAAATAGGTTCAGCGGTTTAGCAATGAAATCGGTTCTCAATTTTTTTAACTTAGGCAGGTATATGTGTTTTATAATACCTATGCCATCTAAACGAACATAACCGTTATAGACCTATTACAAAATCAAAAAATATTTTCCGCATATATTTATGATTTTTAGGTCATGACTTAGGTAGTTTTATTAATTACTATGTTACATAGAAACCTACTTAAAAAAGAGATGATTCTCAAGTCGGCTTTTATTTTAAATATGTATTACCGCAAAACTCTGTTATTTGTAAACTATTTTTTTATTTGAAAGAAAGGTACTTCTTCCAATATACTAGCAGTTCGTAAGTGTTCCTAGCAGTGTAAAACCGATGATCGAACGAAAGTGAACACTGAACAGTTTTGCTTTCTGAATCGCGCAGTCGGCCAAATGATAATGATTTGATGCATTTGTTGGCCTCACTTGACTTGTATGGTAATTCATCGATAGAAAGTGCCACTCTAGTTTGAAATGCAATAAAAATACGCGTTTCCAAATAGAATTTACCTTCCCAGAATCTTAAAATAACACAAATAAAAGTAGTTTTTCAACATTATAATTTTAAAATAATGACGGCTTACCGGACATTTTATAACGGCTCGCTCAAAATCTCTTGTCACTGTCACTTTCATGTCAAAAAATAGAGATGGCAACAGGCTTATCGGATTCGATTTCGGCAAATTAGGGAAGTTGCATAGCTTTTTTAATTTTATTGTTTTTCTGGTGTTATTTTGAGTTTTGTTTTGTAATTTAAGCAACATTACTTGAGCCCCTACAAACAAGTGTGAGTAATTGGAATGAAAGTGTAATAAATGATATCCTAGATTTGAACGAAAACATTTCCGATGATTTTGAAGAAAAACGCCATCTTATGCTTCAAAATCGACTAGTCTATTGACTGACTTGGTTAAAAACTATTTTATTGATATGAGAAGATATAAAAATCTGCCAAACAAAATACCAGGACAGGCCAAATAACATGCAATGTCATAAAGTATATGAAGGCTAATTAGCACCTAGTCACTATTGGAGTCATAGGCTCTGTCGTAACAAGCGGTTAAGTCATGCCGGCGGGGCGGCAAGAAACCTGTGTTCTCAGAACTTCTGCCACTTTCTTTCCTTAAAGTCCGGTTTGACTATAGGGTATAGGACGATTTTAACACTAAATTTTGAGCTTTCCTGAGACACACCCAAAGTATTTGCACCACACCACTCACTGGTTTAAAACAAACATGCGATTAGAAGCACCTATTACACCTATTTTACATGTAAACATAGTATGACCTCATAATGTAAAAAAAAACTAAGCAACAAGACTTGCTTACACCAAAGAAAATACCCACCCCTTTCAGTTTTTTAAAGTAAAAAAAATGCATTTAGGACCAAATCTAAAATAAATAATAACATAATTATTAATATTATTGAGAAAAAATAAAAATCACGTCTTGTTCATTAAACTGATTTATATTTTTGGTACATTCATTCGGCGTGGCAATGCCGCCAGCGTCTTGGGGACGCTTCCGTCTGGTACTTATTTGGATCTGTTGACCTACGTTTAGATCGTTAGTAACGGTCTGGAAATAGCTCAACTATTTCTTGTGTATTTTGTACATTTTATGTAAATATTTGTAGGTATACAATTATAATATTATTAAAGGTTGTGGTTGAAGGAAATACCAACAAATACAAAAATAGTTTTAAATGTTTTGAGTTTGTTTAGTTACTACCCTGTACAAGTACTTAATTTACATGAAATCATTAATTACCACTACTGTTTTAAAATGCACTGCAAGGTAAAACCAGAAGTTCTAAATATATTATTTTATATAAATAAATATGAGCATTAGTTTTTAGAAATCCAGTACAGTCAACATGTATAATTCGTTCTTATTAACCTTTGATTTTAAAATGATGTACCTGCTTATGTTTAAAGGAGTTTATTTTCCTTGATATCAATATGATGTACCTACTTAAATACACCACTATTTTGTATCTACCAAAAAAAAAATAGGGTAATGTAGTAGGGGTAGAACATTATGAATGTGCATGTGCAATAAGAATTTTTAGTTTCGATAAAATGACATAGTTAAAATTTTCAGAAATCCTGCATAAAATTATGGACATATTAGTTACGTAGTACTAGAGAGAAAAAAAAATACGCTGTTCGGTTCCGCTTGGTATTTAGCGTTTTTAGCGTTTATGAATGAAATGATTTTTGCTTGTTGAATCATTTCTCAATATTTGACTAAAAATTGTGGTTAGTTAAAGATATTTTTTTATGACAATTTTTTTTTTCCTGGATGTTTTCAGTATCAGCAGCCAATATCGGCATTGTTTTGGTAATTACTAAATAGTGGTGTATAGGAGTTTATTTTCCTGAAGGTTTTATTCCGAAAGAACCGTTTAAGAAATAAGGGGTGTCGCTAACTTGTCACAAAAATGTATTGTTATTTGTGTTCACCCATGCGTGCTATAATGCCATGTCGCGTACTAACGCGGTGTGGATCATACTGATTGGACATTTCCTTTGAAACATTTTTTCTTTTTAAACAATAGGTTATGATTGATGCTACTTGCGTAAGCAATGCTTGAGCAATTCTTTTAGTCATGAAAGTGATTTTAAGTTATACGTAAGTATGGCCGCTGAAATGTCGTTTATTCCACCCAGTCCTACTAGTAGTTCGATTATCTAACCGTTTGGACAGAAATATTCTTAATTGTCATAAATATTATTTTCTTTATTTTTATTTAAGGACTTGGCTGCGAAAAAAAATCTAGAAATCTGTTTGCTGTGTATTTTGTAAATGTACTTGTATTATTGTGAGTTTCCTTAAAATATAATTATTGTGAGTGTAAATAAAGTCAAAAAGATGTAATTAGGTATGACTTGTAAAAACAGTTTTGGTTAGGTTCGTTTGTTGGTTGGCATAATTGTTATTTTTTTTTAGCTGGTTAACATAACATTTGTACTTTTGACTGTCTGTCGGGAAATGGGCGAGTGAAACCGCGGGCGACCACAAGTCAATAATAATAAAAGTACCAACATTACGTCCGACGCAATGATCTTCAAACACACCTACAATGTAGTTTACGTTCTCTATTCACTAGACTTTACCTATCTTTAGAAAAGGGACCATTTCAACACTTTCAATGTTTTTTGAACAGGCCATTAAAGTTAGGATTGGTTATGACTGCTGCAATTGATGAATGCAACATAGAATATATTTTATTGCTTAGCAATTACTGTAGGCCTAACACAAGCTCTGTCTGGCTCTGTCTCTGGCTCTGGTTTTGAGTCTGTGTAAGTGTTGACTAAATAAATCCTACGCCGAAACGTACACTCACACATTATAATACACTGGTGAACACTCACTGGAGGAGAAGAACCAAAAGACCGGGCTCAGTGGCACGTCTTGGGAGAGACCTACGTCCAGAGTGGACTGATATAGGTTGATGATGATGATGAGCACTTGCACAGACTCAAAACCAGAGCCAGAGACAGAGCCAGACAGAGCTTGTGGTAGGCCTACTGTTGTCCTCAGTTTTGCGCAATATTATGTGCCCAAGAACATAATATTATGTCCAGTAATAATATATTATGTGCAAAAACAGCGACAAGAAGATTGCATGGTTTTGAACGTAAACCCGCCACGCTTACTGGTATTTCCACACTATTATATATATAAAATCTAATTTTACAAAACGGGTGTGTCTTCCTGTATGACTTCCGTGTGAGATCACTTACTTGTCGACTAATAGACTTACCTTACTTAACCGTCTCAAATTAAGTTTGTCCTAAGATATTCTTTATTTTTAAACGACTTCAAAAAAAGGAGGTTCTCAATGTGGTTTCTTGTTTCGCTTTATTTTGTCTGAAAGGTAATACTTCTAAATTGGTCCCATAGAAACTCTATCAAAATCGGTTAAGCATGAAGTCGGTTTTTCAAGTTTTCTAGTAACTGAAGCGTCGTTATTTAAGAAAATACCAAGGATTCTTTTAAAAGTGAATCTTGGCACTTATTTTTTGTGATCAAACCTAGAATAACAGGCAAGAAACTCTAGCCACGAAAACGTGAAATGTTTTCCGTTTCGCTTACCAGCTAGAAAACAATAGCATGTGCCTGTTAAACGGCTTTTAACTAACAAAGGTTACACCCACAGAGATTCCATCAAATATTTCTAAAACACTCACGCACGAATTATTACGTTTGTCAATAAATGCTGGCCACAGAAAGAGCGATAGAATCAAATAAGTACAATCAGACATAAGCTCTAAAAAACAAAATCTTTTTCTCAAATACTTTCTGAAATTTGAGCATTATTTTGACAACCTTCTTTGACTTAGACCGAAATTGCTGCACTGGCCAAATGCATGCGAGTAGAGGCCGGCAAAAGTTTTATGAAATTTAAAAATAGAACTATTTTGTTACTCA
Organism: Thera obeliscata; assembly: GCA_947578465.1. Taxonomy (NCBI): domain Eukaryota; kingdom Metazoa; phylum Arthropoda; class Insecta; order Lepidoptera; family Geometridae; genus Thera; species Thera obeliscata. Next base: position 2,577,695 of record OX387929.1, on the reverse strand, counting down.
GAAATATGGCAACCAAGGAGGTAAGTTACCAAAGATTTTATTTGAATTTCGAACTGGGTTCCATAATTAAATGCTGTTTATTGAAAAAAAAGCGACTATAGTAACGCGGGGTTCTAGTGGCATTTATTTGTAAGACTCGCTTTTATCATAGCCTCTAGAAGCGGAAGCCGTGTGACGTCACAGCGCGCGCGCACAAAAACTTTCGCTTTTCACTGCCAAGGCTCGGTATCATCTGGCGTAATGCAAACATAATGTGCTGTCTTCGTTTATTTAGAGAAGAAAATACTACTGGTATTGAATTGACTGGCCACTCAGCTCAGTTGGTAGTAGCTCTGCCTTCTGCGCCGTAGGTCGTGGGTTCGATCCCCACCGAGAACAAATATTTGTGTGGTGAACGCAGATGTTTGTTCTCTGTCTGGGTGTTATATAATAGTATTCTAAATATGTATTTACAAAAAAAAATGCACATAAATTAAGTATTATATCAGCTATCTGGTTCTCATAGTACAAGCTCTGCTTAATTTGGGGCTAGATAGTGTTGTGTGGCATATGGGTTCAAATGTGAAAAACTGGAACTGTCAGCGAAGCGAAGTGATATAATATCATTAGTTATTTTTTGGTTAACTAAACAGATATGTTAGTTATATTAGCATTGCAAAAATAGTTCATGAATGCACGCATAGGTATTATGTAGGACACGTTTCTGACGTGTGTGACCTACGATGCAATGCTTTGTTAAAGGCAATGGTTACTACTTAACATCAGGTGGCCCATATGCTTGATCCATAAAATCAAGCATATGGGCCGCCTGCATTAAAAAATGCATCGTAACAAGCAAGTTGGCACAAAGGCACTATTCAGTGACCATTCATGCGAACAAAGCCGAGGGAAAATCTAGACAGCAAGCGCGACCAATTGCTAAGCCAAGTTTTGCTGTTTATATGTAGGTAGGTACGACCTGGTATTCTTGATTCTGACTTTGTTGGACCTATGTGTGGTAGAATACCATGGAATACATTAGTTTTAAGACCAGCTTTTGCGTTTGCGTCTGTTTTTTAAAATCACATCTAAACTAAAATTCATAATTTATTTATTCAGTTATATCACAAGGATCACTTTGAAACGTCAAGTATAAGTTGAGCTCTTTTGGCCTTGACTGGCCTCTCAGCTCAGTTGGTAGTAGCTCTGCCTTCTGCGCTGTAGGTCGTGGGTTCGATCCCCACCGAGAACAAATATTTGTGTGGTGAACACAGATGTTTGTTCTCTGTCTGGGTGTTATATTGTATTCTAAGTATGTATTTACAAAAAAAAATGTATTTAAGTATTATATCAGCTATCTGGTTCCCATGGTACAAGCTCTGCTTAATTTGGGGCTAGATATAGTGTTGTGTGGATTGTCCTGAATATTTATTTATAGGGCTCATCTGGGGAGTAATACCATATTACTGCCGTGAAGCAGCATTGCTGCGTTTCGGTTTGAAGGGTGTGGGTGCCGATGAAATAACTGGCAGGTGAGGCTGTATGTCTCAAGCTGATGGACGCAGGGCATTGCATCGTAGGGCACGTTCCCATCGCCCATAACAAAGCACTGCTTCGCAGGTCACGTACGTTTGTCAATAGAGGTGCCTCTAAGCACACAAGTAGGTACATAATAAACAAACATTCTACTAACTTTCGCATTTCCGTACTTATTACCACGAACCGGAAGACGATACGTATAGGACGGCCCCCATCCAATAGACCGATAACATAGTAATCGCGCTTTAAATCATTTTTCCGGGTAACTTATTATCAAAATCAAATCAAAAGTTATTTATATAACGTCACATAGCAACAGTAAAAAAAAGTGTTAACTATAAAAAGGACAATGACATTAAAGTTGGTTGCAACTCAGCATAAATGCTATAATAGCGTATGCTACCCAACTAAGAGGAGTTATTTTTTTGTACTGTTGCTAACATTTTATTTAATTTTTGTATTAGTTTTAAGATTATTTCAAACACGATTAATTAGTTAAATTAGTTTAATTGTTCCCAAACGGTGTAGGAAAACCCGCGGTTTAATCAGCTCAGCATGTATTGACCATGTCTTTCCTGTAGATCAGTAGATGCAAAGGTCTGTTTCCTTCCTATAGGATGAAATGGATTTAGGTATTAAGGGTAATGACTACACCGGTTAGTCAGTAGGACGTTACATGTTTTTGCATTGACCAAATAAACTGCCTAAATGGTCGTTTATGATCCTTTACGAAAGAGATTATTAGCATAATAACTCATTTTAACGCGGTGTTAAAATCATGACACGCGTCGTCTACCACGTCTATAGCGCATTATTGTGACATGTTACTGTATAACATAGACGCATTTTTGTTGCAACTATTTTGACCACGTTTTACACACTGAGTCATTTTTTGTAGTATTTTATTTATTTTTACTATCATCCAGCCTATCATGTGCTCTGTCTGTCCCTGTCTCTGGCTCTGTTTTGAGCCTGTGTGAGTGCTCATCAGTGCATTATACTGTGTGTGTGACATTTTGACGTAGGATTTCACACAGACTCAAAACCAGAACCAAAGACAGAGCCAGACAGACTATGGAACAAGCACATTAATGGCCAACCTAATGTGACCACACATGGGCAATTTTTTATTTTTTATATCTGAGCAAACTATGACTAATATATTTTTCATCAAAATAGCATCTATATTATAACAAAATTAGTCAACCAAACAAAACAATCCCACAAAAATAATCCACCATCAAAATAAGCCAACTTCCTATGGATTATCAGCTCTAACTTGTTTAACTAGAAGGTCCAATTTTCTCTGGCAAAGACTAGAGTCCCGAAATTGTATAGCACAAAAGACAAATTAGCTATTCAAAGAGGTAACGTCGCCAGCCTTTTGGGCACATTGCCTGCGGTCGGTGATCTGAACTCTGTTTTCTACCTGTAATACTTACAGGTGGAAAACAGAGTTCATTATTAAATTTTCTAGTTTCTTAACATCATCATCATCATTATCTCAGCCCGTTTGCACCCACTGCTGAGTATAGGCCTCCTCTTTATTACGCCACTCTTTTATAGTTTCTTATAAAATGTTTATTTTTTTATTTTAATCATTTCATGTTTTATAATAATCGTTTTGGTAAATAATGTGTATTCTGTTGTAAATAAACTAGTTTCTTAAAGACAAATTCACTTACACCAAAATTTTGTCCTCAGGTATGGTTCTGCGTAGCATGCCTGGCGTCTACCTTGGCACTACCGGCTCCCAGTTCGAATTCGAGCCCCCAGCTGTACTTGGACATCATAGACATGGCGGCGATCAGCAGGATGTCGCCGCAGCAGCTGGAGACGCTGGCCGAGGGGCTGGCTGCGGAGGAAATCATGAGGTCAGCGAACCTACCTACACTCATCAGTATTGTCATATTCATTTTAGATTCATTTAGATTTTAACAAACTGAAAATTTTTGCTTTAGAAACTAGATAGATAGAAAATACTTTATTGCACACCACATAAAATTAACAAGGGAATACAGAAAAACACTAGGTTCTAGGTATGGCAAAAATCTTTATTTTGTATTACTTATTAATAATAATAAAATACAACTGTTTGATATTATTTATTAAAAAAAATAGCGTAGGAACATATTCTCTAAAAATCTGAAATGCAATTGGAATTGCTAACTAAAGCTTATAGGCCAGAAATTTGGGGGCTAGGTAGGTAGGATACAGTTTTTAGGTTAATAATCACTGTAATACAATGGGCGGCTTTATCGCTAGCAGCGATCTCTACCAGGCAACCTTGGTATATCACAGAATGTTATTAAATTAAATATTTGTCTCATCAGGACGAAGCGTTCGTCTGCACAAGAATCAGTGCTGTCATCAGTGGTGTCGAAGGCCTCAGCAGGTCTGCAGAGTAAAGTGGGGCTGCTGGGACAAGCGTCGGCGTTCATATCCTCAGCGTCCAGCAAGTCAGGCGATGAACACCAAGGCTACTCCTACGAACCGGTAAGACCACTATCTTAACTTTTGAAATTAGAAAAAAAAAGAAAATTTATTTATTTGACAAAATACGGAAACACAGAACAAAAAAAAAAAAAAAAAAAAAATGTACCACACAAATAATAAAGAAACAAAGAAAAATGAGCTACGTCCCGCGCTGGGTACATGCTAAGCCAAATAGGCCCTGACTCAGCTTATGCTGCGTAGTGGGGTATGAACCTACCTTCACAAGCAGCGCTGGTTTTCAGCACTATTTTTATGAAACAACGGGATATTTACCATAATTAAATTTTGTGAGACTCCCGATATTTTGGCACAGCTGCATGCACTATGATCACGGTTGAACTGAAGTCCACTAGTAAAAGAAATGTTATTGGCAGACAAATCGATCTACCCTCTTTCGCAATCTTTTATTGGTTTCGACGCTACTAAAAATAAAATAATCCCGTATGGTAAATATCCCGTTGTTTCATAGAAATAGACCACTGTCTTGGCATGTACTTAATCAGTGTTTTATAAACGTAAAGTTTTGTAGTAGTAGAATAGTAGTAGCTTTTTGTATGTGGCTCATCCGGGGAAGTACCTACTACCACGATACCCATTTCTGCCGTGAAGCAGCATTGCTGTGTTTCGGTATGAAGGGTGTGGGTGCCGGTGAAATTACTGGCAATTGAGGCCGAACATCTGTGTGCCTAAAGTTGATGAACGCAGGGCAGTGCATGGTAGGGCACGTTCCTTACGTGCACGACTTGGCCATCACCGTACTTCTCAAAAAACCACCCTGTATAATACGCCAACATTTTTTCAACAGCACCCTGAAAAATACGACTACTGGGGGCTCAAGAAATCCATCTTATACACCCTCTTCCAAGCAGTGAAAGCTATCACTGGTGGAGTGACCATCCTCAAGGGACAGCTCATCAAGGGCGGTGGAGCTCTGGCTTCGACCTTGGGCAAGGTCATAGCGGGCAAGGGTGATGTTGTCAGCAACATTGGAAAGAAGATTGTCAGCTCAGCAGCTCTCAGCCACAAGAAACAACACGGTAAGAGTTAGGCTACTTGAGATGAACAGTGTTTTTTAACCGACTTCCAATCAAAAAGGAGGAGGTTTTTACCGCATAACTTCGTCATTTATAAGCCGATTTGAAAAAATATTTTTTTATCTGAAAGGTACTGCTTCTAGATTGGTCCCATTTTAATTTTATTAAAATCGGATTTGCCATTTTTTTTAAATCATTTTTTTAATGTTTGTAACTGCATGCCTCCGTCATTTATGAATTCTTACGTCCAGATTGTCCCAAACAAATTTCATTAAAATCGGTTTAGCCGTTTGGAAATGAAGTCGGTTTCTCAAGTTTTTTTAACTTAAAATTATGTTGCAATCAAAACCTAGTCGCATCTTTTATTTTTTGACATGATTTTGAACTTCAATTGCAGTAAAAACTAGATTAAAACCAAACCCATCGCTTTAACTTGTTAGTATCATTTATTTGTTAGCATCAAACCTTTTACAGCAACACAATTTTATAATCACTCTGCTGGTAATATGATTAGAACTTCAAAATACACTTGAGATAAAACTTTTCCAAATTATCACTTCTATAACCGAATAGGCAAGCTTAATTTTCTTATACTCCAAATCACCCAAATTTCGAGTCTTAGACAGATTTTTTGATAGAGATTGATAACTCTTGGTTGTTTACCACACTATAGTGTGGTATAGATAGAAGATGGAACAATTAGGCAACACCATGGGCGACCTTATTGCTGAGAGTGATCTCTTCCAGCCTTGGATTTAGGTTATTATCAGTACTTTTGTTTTACATAGTAAATCATTTTTTTCCGTAGAACTTTCTTAAACCGCTATAAATACAGTTTTATGTTGATGAGATAAATACAAGTTAAAATGTGTATTTTAACATTATTTATGCATGCTCACAGTATATCACGGTGCAATAGTAAGTAGGTATGAAATGCAAATAATATTAACCGTGTTACATACTTTAACAGTAGTTTTATTAGTTTTATCAAGAAAGTTCATCTTTCATCTGATAGTAAGTACGTGAGTGCGCGTTGAAGTCTTCTGCATGAAAAATCTATCTTATATTTATAAAAGAAAGTCGTGTTAGTTACACTATTTATAACTCAAGAACGGCTGAATCGATTTGAATGCAAAAACCAGGAGAAGGCCATAGGACTTTTTAAGTAACGGGAACGGGGTGAGTGAAACCGCGGGCGGCCGCTAGTAAATAAATAAATATAGTGGACATTTCACACAACTTAATTAAGCCCCTAATTAAGCAAAGCTTGTACTAGGGAAACCAGATAGCTGCCAAAATGCTTTTGTACACTTTTCTTGTAAATACATTCTTAGAATCTTATCCCACTAATCCCACTTCCCATTAATAATATAAATGCCAAATTTTAGATGGATGTTTGTTACTCAATAACGGTAGATCTGGATGAAATTTGGCGCAAAGTTGTCTGGAATAGCACATAAGCTACTTTTTATCTCGGTTAAACGTTTCCGTGGGATAAATTTATTTAAATCTTTCATAGAGCAAAGGATGACATGATTTTTTGCATAGGTAGTGGTAGTTTAGGGGTCAGAATATGACAGTCTAATTGGACGCTGTTTAACTAAAACGTTCCAATCCTCATGAAGTTTCATATGGATTGGAACGTTTTAGATAAACAGCGTCCAACTGTCATCCCAAAAGAATGCACAGTTTCTATTTTATTTTTATTTTATTTATTGACCACCATCATAATATACACCAGTACAATTCAAGAAGATAGTGCTTAAAATTTATACAGAGTCAAGTGTTATTATAATTACATGCTATGGGATAGCATACCAATATCTCCTCGTTTTCATGTCCACCACACGAACATTTTGTTCTCGGTTGGGATCGAACCTACGGCGCAAAAGGCATAGCTGCTACCGACTGAGCTGAGAGACCAGTCACTAATACAAATACTATAGAGGTGAAACTACCCTAATTACATTATGTATGGGTTACAAATTATAACCTACATTTTGACATCTTGTGTGTCACAAAAGTGTGTAAGGAAAATATTTCCAACCTTCACCAGGTCGTCACAAGGCCACCTGGCACAGTTCTTTGTGTGCCAGATTCATATCCGTGTCCGGATTACCTAATAAATGGAATGTGTCAGATTATTTACATATGGATACACACATACTTTGACTCGAGTTGAATTTTGAATGGGGATGTACGCATTTGCTTGCATCGGCCATTTTTTTCCCATAGGCATATTCTTATCGTGTCATTCGATTTTTGGAACTAGTGTGCTGAAACGATTTGTCAGGACTATAAAAGTGTTAACATACATAAGGCAAGATTATCAATGTGTTCTAGTAGTAGTAGAGTTCTTTGTAAAAGACTCGTCCGAGGAAGTACTACCACCATGCCTATTTCTGCCGTGAAGCAGCATTGCTGTGTTTCGGTTTGAAGGGTGTGGGGTGCTGGTAAAATTACTGGGACGTAAGGTCATCTGCATGCCTCAAGTTTTTTTTTATACCTCTAGCTGATGGCACTACCATATGACCCACCTGATGTTAAGTGGAGACCATTGCCTATAACAAAGCATTGCCTCGTAGGTCACCCACGTCAGGAACGTGCCCTACGATGCACTTCCCTGCGTCCATCAACTTTAGGCATACAGATGTTGACGGGCGTAGGGCAGTAGATCTAAGGGCACATTCCTGACATGTATATGACCTGCGAAAGGTAACACAACTTTACCTAAACTGGGCCATAGAGCTTGTTTCCATTTTAGTAGTAGTAGAGCTCTTTGTGAAGGGCTCGTCTGGGGAAGTATTACCACCATGCCTATTTCTGCCGTGAACCAGCATTGCTGTGTTTCGGTTTGAAGGGTGTGGGTGCCGGTGTATTTACTGGCACGTGAGGCTGAATATCTGTATGCCTCCAGTTGATGGACGCAGGGCTTTACTTTGTAATAGGCGAAGGTTACCACTTCACATCAGGTGGGCCATATGCTTGTTCCATCAGCTTGTAAAAAAAAGTAATTGTATAAAAAAAACGAGGGTGTTCAATGACATTTTTAGCCTAGAGAATTTGCTATATTCTCATGACCTATCCTCTCATTTCCAGCTGTATACGGTCCACCACCACCAGCCCACGTGGAGTACGGACCACCACCGTCGGCTTATGGAGTGCCCACTGCACCAGCGCACTACGTCGCACCTTCGTTAACCACGGGGTATGCTGCCCATAAGTACCCTTCGACCTTAGACGGTGAGTTTACTTGTCATTCCTTCTTCTATAGTAGCTTGTCATCCTGTAGGCCTACCACTACCTCTGTCTAGCTCTGGTTTCGAGTATGTGTGAGGCCTACCACAAGCTCTGTCTGCCTCAGTCTCTAGCTCTGTTTTGAGTCTGTGTGAGTGTTCACCACTGTATTATACTGTGTGCGTGACGTTTCGACGTATAGGATTTATTTAGTCAATACTCACACAGACTCAAAACCAGAGCTAGATACAGAGCCAGACAGCGCTTGTGGTAGGCCGACTGATATCAAGAGCGGACCCGGTTCTAGGTTAATAGTTTTTTTCTCATGGCATATATTTATATAGAAATGGTCAAATTTCTATTGAATTTAGCAGTTTCTGGGATATTTATTTACCGTGACAAAAAATACTACTGATCTATAGCTAGAATCAGGCTCCTAATCTGAGTATGCATCCGGCATTGGACGAGTCATCAGGATTTTGCTGGAGATCATTGTCTACACAAAAATCCATAAAATCATCGAAAAAATATAAAATAAGCTAGGAAACGGACCATTATTTCAAAATATAACCACATAGGAAAGTCAACTTTAAAGCAGTATATAGCTTATTACCCTGGCCACTCTATACTAGCACCAAAAGAGCGCACCAAAAGAGTGCACCATGAAGTTTAAAAAAATATTTGTACTATGCCAGTACTCTCAAACAGTGAAGAAAAACATCGTGAGAAAACTGGCATGCCGTAAAACCTAACAAGTCCAAATACATGTGTGTGACCCACACACCACGTAAAAACCTTAAGCAGCGGGACTGCTTATATATACCTACCACTTATAACCTACCACAATCTTCAATCACGCCAATAAAAGCACTAGCCAATAAAATAGCTATTCTGAAAACGCCTGAAAGTACTCGAAAAGTGCTTCAAAAGATAGCCTAAGAAAAAAAGGCGTAAGTAGGTACCATCACAAAAACAGCGCGCCACTTATAGACCGAAGTGTAACGACTTATGTAATAAGGCTAACAAACTGGAAAGACATAGCGTTGAATGCAGGTTGTGTAACCAACTTTTGACAGCATCGGAAACGACACTGACGATACAGAAGTGTTATTTATGCTGGATGCACACAACTTTTTTAAAGAGTTACAAAAAAAAAGTAAAAAAAAAGAACTTTTATTTATTTGAAATGCACAGAGGGGCAAAAGTGCACATTAGACGGTATCTCTGACTTCTGCGCTCGAGGGCGTGGGTTCGATCCCCACCGAGAACTAATTGTGTGATGAACATAAATGTTTGTTCTCTGTCTGGGTGATAGTTTGTAATCTAAGTATGTATTTACAAAAAAATATGCACAGAACACGGATCGGCAATTTTTTTTTTGAGACTTGCTTAGTGCTTTCAGAGAATTTATAAAGGCCTCGAATAAAAGTACCCTTTGCTACACAATAAAATTACAAATCTATTTTATATTTAAAGTTGAATTTAATTCACTTTTTAGATTACCACCATCGATTCTAAATAAATATTCGCAATAAATATCCAACACCTCTGCAAATTATTGGATTAAACGGGTATTTATCACGATTTATATAAAATGGTAGATAATCGCGATAAAGACCTGTTTTTTTATTTGAATTACTAGCTGATGGAAAAAGTATATGGCTCACCTGATGTTAAGTGGTAACCATTGCCTATAACAAAGCACAGACTCGTAGGTCACATACGTCAAGAACGTGCCCTACGTTTGATCAATATAATCAATTTATATCAGTCTATAGGACTTAATAGCGAATATTCAGTGCATATTTATATTATAGCTAAGTGACTATATAGGTATGCTTTATAATAATTCTACCTAGCAAACCCTACCTGGTTTGCTATGTAGGATTATTATTCATAATAATGACTCAGTACCTATGATTAATAATTATGACTAATGATGACTAAATAAACCAAAATAATAAAATAAATCAAGAATTAGGAAAAAATCACTCACTTTTAGCAAGTAGTGAAGGAAAACTTGACTGTTTTTCAATAAATAAATGTATGTGGGTAGGTATTATTAATTTTATGGTACACAGTGAGGAGGTAAAAATAGATCAATTTATTTTATTGACCCTAGCTTACAATAAATTACTAGATGTAGGTCAAATACACAAAAATACCTACATATCTACTTAAAAATCAAAATTGGTGGTGCCATATAATGGTATTAATTTAACAATTAGAATACAAAAAAAAGTGGTTATCAATCGTAATTTTTGATTACTTCCCGCTTAGAGAGTTATAATAATAGCTCACGATAACGAGACTGAGAGTGAGTTTTATAAAAATAACTAACTGGTTTTACTTGACTTGTCAAAATAAAGAAAGATATATTTTATTTCGACGGATAGCTTTACTCTAGGCCAAATAAAAGATGAGTGTGAAAGATGATACGGGTAGAAAACCTGTAATTAGTATATTCAAAAGACTAAACTTTTTAAAACACCTCACGTCACCTCAGTCAAAGGTCGCCACAATGCTCGCCGGAACTAAAAGTTATACAATCGCAACACTTACGCTGCCGCTTGCACAAGAACGAATGGGCAGCCACGATAATTACGAGAATGAACCATCAGACAACCTAGATCTTGAGGTCGATGACACGCAAGCGATAAGAAAATAGCTAGATTCAGATAATACGTAAATAAAAGAAGTAAAGAAAACCTATTAGTTTTAACTATAGGTAAACAGTCACGTGCTAATAATATAGTTTTCATAACAACAAAAAACGGGAAATCCAATGACGATTGTTTTTTCGAGGAAAAATATTCCAAGAGCCCCTGGGATATACCAACTGGGTAAATCCTGGAGATAAGGCCAAACAGTTTTGTTCAGCTAAATTACAAAATGACTTCGAAATCAGCCATGTCAGGCCTAGAAGAACAGGCAAGAAGCTTACAGACATGCACGGTATCCCTTTAGATATCTGAGTGGGTACTGTCAAAAAATATGAAAGTATGCGGACATTGGATGCAAAGCTTTGAAGCGTGTGTAATTTTAACTTATGCCCACCGCAACCATTTAACAACTTTGAAACAATGCGACGCTCAACAACACTTCATAAAGTGCACTCCTCAATATTTAACTGCCCATTTAACTAACAGGTCTACAGGTTTGTTGCAACTTTTCCTAACAAAACTTATTGCTTTATAAGTTGTCACGAAATACCTGAATGTGATATTGTAATGTTTCAAAGCAGTGTTGATACTTTGTTTTGAAATAAATAGAGGAATATATTTTTTACAAATTAAGGAAAGAAAACCTAGTGTGTAATCAAAAGAAACAGCTTAAAAGTAAACATCACACAGAAGAGACTACTTTATGTACTCATGTAATAAATAAAGTGTTCTTTGAAATTCAGTCCAATATATATTATGGGTTATTAAACTCAGTAAAAGTCAATGTGAGTGAATGAAACAGAAGCATTACCCAACTAAGAATTATAACATCTTGTCAAAAGAACAAACAAGTGTGCAGTGTACACAGCGATTTGATTGCGGTTATAATAAGGGGGGTATGGTGTATGTCTTACACTATTGAAGGAAATGCCGATTTAAACTTGATGTCCTAAGTAGGTGGAGCTATAATATAATCTCAGTGTTCACTGTTGTATTTGTCAAATACAGCAGCAAAAATCTTTGCTATTTTGAATCAAGCAAACTCAGTACTAGATGGTAAGAAATCAGTTTTGAAAACAGTGGGATATTTCCCCCCCTTAAATAGTTGCACCAATACAAGAGATGTAAGGGAAAGTGATGCTGCACCATCAATAACATAATGTATAATATATTATGTAAATTTTGTAGATTTGAAAGTTCGGTTAAGTATGATACAATCTTCGGAACTGACCCAGAAACCTGAAAGCTATCAAACTATCTCCCTGAGGTGTGGTATAGTAAAACAAGTTGATAAAGTAGTACTGACGTAATAAATGATGATACACTATTATGGTAATATTTCCCCACAAGGCATTACAGAAACTAAAATAGATTTTTTAGTTATTTGGTTTTAATGTGGCTTATTCTTTCGGCTGATACTTATGATAGTATTGGTAATAATTTTGGACTTCAATCTTTTTTTTCTGGTCAAACATCAGATCACTTCTGAAAAAAGCATCAAAGATCAAAATAGGCACTGTCCATGTTTTCAGTAGTTGATTGATGAATGCTGACGAACTTACAAAAATACCTCGCTTTAAGTTCGATATTAAATTGTATTTCTTATTTTCCAGAATTAATAGTAATGTCGTCGGTAGCTGATACAGTTGTAGAAAAACCTGGTCCTCCGTTACCCTCTATGGAGCTAATGGAGCGTTATTACGATCTTGTTAATGAAATCTGATTTTGGTAAGACAGTTCAATGTAAATCTTTGTATATTCATCGCGATCTGCGATACTTTTCTTGAGAATGTCTTCGAATTCTGCTACCGAAGTTTCTTTATCAATTATGTTGATAATTGTTCTGTTGCAATTATTATTGTTTATTTATTTCGTGGTCTTCCCCTTGCATGCTATCTTTGAGCACGTTATTAACGGAATCGCTCTATTGTTGAGCGTGTATATTTGCATTTTCTATTGCATATTTATGCTTTATTCTCTCAAACACTTTCACTCTTTGTCTACCGATGGCTCAATTTTTTACCTATTTTCAATGCTATCCCACTTAACGTGGAAGAAGAGCAGGAAGACGATTATCCAGAATGTTTATTTTTTAAAAGAAAATGGCTAGCAAACGTAGTAAAGAAGCTAGTAGAATAGGAGGTGATTTTGGATAAACATGACATCAGTAAAAATATTATGTATTGTTTGTTACAGAATGATATCACATTAAAAAATATAATATGATGTACATATTGTATTTTTGACATAATATAGGTCATAGGTAGTATTATTGTTATACTCACATACCTATAATAGGTAGGTTTTGTCTAACAAATGAGTGCCATATTTTCAATCTTTTACAGATTTGTTTTCCTGATTTGTTTCTTTATTTGCTATTCATTTATTTCTTTTAAAATACGCCCTTCTTTAAGGAAGCCTTTGAAGCATGTCCAAAACACTCCTCGCCTCATTTCCATAGACTTTCTCTCCAACGGAAACAAACGTTTGCATTGTTATGAAATAACCCAAAACAAGTAACAGACTCAACTATGCATGTAATTTCGTTAAACTTAATAATTTTCTATTTGGTTACGGCGGATGTGGACCAATGAAGTAGTAAAATAGTAAACAATATTGCAAAACTTTGTTAATACAGTATTTGTTTTTATTTTATCTTAAAAACTCCAAAACTCTTATGTAAAAGTCCAAGAAATAACATATTTTGATATTATGTAAGTAATGTGTCTTACTTATCTTATGTTCATCGATAAAACCAAGCTGAAATTGAGGTTAAAATTGAGATGAACTGTGTCAAAGTAATCAAGTAGAGTGCATCAACAGTAGGTATACTTTCAAAACTGCTAACAGACATTGCATCACAATGACTTAATCTTTTAAAGAAGAACATAATAGACTTTTACCCTAAGAGGTACTAGCTAAAGAACAAGGAAGCGAACAAGAAGTTATTGAAGATTTACAAACAAATTGACATCAAACATTGCATCTTATGGCTTAGCTAAGAAAGTGGGCGCAATCCATTAAAATGAGGCCATACCATTTAAGAAGTTATAGCCGAGTGACGGGTTTTCAACAGAAACAACCATTTTCTATGATGAGAGAAGAAAATAATAAACAATTGAACATAAGAGATAAAGAAAAAAATCCTCAGAGAAAGGATTTAATCTATATAGAAACTTAGAAAGTAGTCCACGACCTTAGTAATACCAAAAAAGCTAAAGCTATTAATCTAGATGGCGCAATTGGATCAAAACAATTGCAACGGCGGGCTACTTACCCTTTAGTGAAAGTGTTATGTAATGACATGAACCTGTTTGGTCAACAGCCTGTAGGCGTAACCATGTGAAATAAGATCTTTGGTTTATACTGGCGTAACTCAAATGAAATTGTATCCAGAGAACGCAAGATGCAATTTTCAATGCAAATCAGTGTTTATATTGGTCTAGAGGCACTATTCTTCTTCTTTTCTCAGTCGTTTCACTCTTTGACAGAGTGTTCGTGGTTGTCATGACAGGTCATGACGGGGTAGAGTCTCGCTTGACAATTTTTCGCCATTCCTCTCGCACTGCTGCTTGGATAGTGCTAAGCTATCTTAAATTTTGCCTTTGTCTATTTCTTTTGAGACATCAAAGGTGCTAGCTGTTCTTTAGAAATTATAAGGTTCGATGGTCATCTTCTTTTTCTTTAACTTGATTAGTTTAAATTATGAGATAGTCTTGAATTAGTAGATTTGAGCTATGGAGAATTCTAAAACTACATACAGTATGTCAAATATACAAAAGTTTTTTTCGCTATAATATGATATAAGTAATATGTAAACTTTTATTTCATAGTTTTGTAAGGCAAAATTGCATAAAACTCAATTGAAGTTTTCTTTTATTGAACTTTTCTTTCGCATTTAAAAGCTGCACAGAATAAAATGTCATTAACCTTTCCGCCACCAGTCCAAGTAGGGTTGTCAATCGTTCTGATTGACTCGTATAATGTGCGCAGCCCTGACATTAGTTGCTAGTTAACTAACTTCACGCTGAGGCAGGGACCGTTTTGCAGCTCTTGGGTCTTTATCTCTCTTGTATGTCTAGCCTATTTTCTTTCTTTCTTTATAATATTTGTACAACTTTAGTCATTTTTGCATCATAAGATCTAGCTTCTAACTCTTGAAAATCTATTCACTTTTACCCGTGCTCCTCACAAGTCATGCTTTCATTTATTTTGAGCAATGATTTTTTTTTTAAATCTTTTGATAGCCCTTATGACAGTGTAGTCTCCGCAAATCCAGAAAGGTAGCATTCAGTCAGACTCGGTAATTAACTTACTCTGTGGTTCAGACAACTTTCAACTCGCATAAGGAATCGAGCTTCGGTAAAAACCACTCGGAAGTGTGATTCGTCACTTTCTCGTCCATAAAATGTAACAATATGATAGGTTTGTGTGGTTGAACCTTTTGTCGTGGTTCGTCAATTTGTTTTGACGAGAGACGAGCAAATAACTTGGAAAGATTTATAGAATTGGAAATACTTCCGGTATTTTCAATGGCCCGTCAAAATTTTATTCACATTGCTTTTTGGATCACTCACCCAATGGACCGACGACATTTTTAATATTGTTTTACCCGGAAATACATAAGGGCCATGTCCAGCACTGGACTTCTAGAGATATGTTAAGGTTATGTACATTTTTACCAAACGAAGTTGAAATCTGATTTCTGTAGAAACCACCCGACTGTGACGATTTCAGACAGTTTATTTTTCGTTTTAATGCCTTACTAGAGCAGTTCTCCTGATCTTTGCTGCTTTTTTAGTGCTGTATGATGAAATTATATAGACAGCACTGACACCCTAAAAACGATTACAGCGGCATGTCGAGTTATGTAATCGCAAACGGTGAGAGGGTGATATTTGGTTATTTTCCACCGTCCATATTTTGTGACAAAATCTAGGCCACATTCAAAGGTGATGCGGTCCGGTTCCTATCTGGTTGTCTTGTGTACAATTTATACAGGCATGAACCAACTAGCACTTCGTAGTAAGTAGCAAGCTATAGAGCGTGTATGTATGAACTGCGGGCTATAATACAATACTACTACCAGAATTACCGTATGTATAAGTATGCTGCAGTTGCAGGACATAATATTAGAGCACAGAAGAACCTAAGGTCGAATTCCAGCAAAGATTCTGACTGTCATGAATAGCTCATTGTTAGTGAAAAAAAATGAAAGGAAAGAATAGGAGATCTTTGGTTGGTGAATACGGATAAATCTCAAGTACACTTTATCAACAAATTCGTATTCAAACATTTATTTATTCAGTTGAGTCACAAATCAATTTGAACCGTCTTATAGCTGTAAGAGTCTGCCAGTTCAACGCGACCAAGCTGAAGAATACGCCTACCGTGTTTTTGTATGATCATTTTACAAAACAAAAATATAAAAAAACAATGTAGTTCCAGTGTGGTGCCACTCTAATTTAGTGAGACTCTCGTATATCAGAGACGTCTAGAAAGTCGAGAAGTCTAATCATATTTGAAAGATGTCTACTTTCATAGTTTTTAAAACTGAAAATATATTCTGTGTCATGTGACTTCTGGTGCATATTCTTTTTCTTTTAATGTTTCATTTTAAAAATGCCAAGTACTCGTCTCGGACTCAGCTTGCTTCGTAATAACTCTTCAAACCAGAACATATCATATTACTAAGGAAGTCAGATCTGATTATGCAAGAACGCTAAAGCAATACAAGTCAAAGGGTCAGTATTGTATAATCTTGAGCTTTTGATGATCGGTTTATGTAAAATTGATACCATTTATTTGGGCAGACCGATTTGGCCACCAAATTGGGTAGAACGAATGGCGCAATCGGCTTGGTCATGTGGGTTACTTTGGCCAATTGGGGTTATGATAACTGTCAATTTAATTAAAACTATACAACATTTAATAATTATTCAGCAGTTACCCTAAAACAGCTGTAGTTTTACAAAATCTTTAAACTCTACCGCAGCTTTTTCTTTCTTTATTTTAAAGCGGTTGTTACTTGTACTTGTTTTCTGGTTTACATTTAATCCTAAATTATTCTATCTATGGTCCGTTTCCCTACTTATTCAGTCAACGTTACGACTTCACTAAATCAAAAGTGTTTTCTAATGAACATTGTGCTATTCTTAAAATATTCACAACCTATTTGATTACCGTGACTTGACTCGCCAACATGTTTCATGACTTTTATTTAACTAATAATGACTGACTGTGACTTTCTGAGACAGGACGTGGAAAATTGAGCGGCGTGCATGCAGGACTGGTATTCTTGGCGCCACTGGGCGAGAACCCGCATGAAACCCTGGAGACTGCACATTCTGGTCACACGGCACTCGACCCCCCTCCCTCTATCCTACACACCGTCTACAGCGCTATAAAGAACGTCTTCAATAAGCCTGTTCCTGTGGAGCATGGTGTTCCAGTAGCCCACACCGCCCCGGCTACTCATACGGAGTATTCGGGTTACACCGCTCCGGCTGCGCCAACTGGTCCGTCCGGCCCATCTGATATCGTCAATGTACCTTACTCCCACCAACCTCCTCCTTCTCCGCAATCATTCCCGCAGTTCAAGCCCATGGCTTGGGGAGCAGTAGACTCGTACGGCCAGCCTGCCGCAGCTGAAACCTACCCAGACTTCGACCCTCGGCATCCGCATCCACCGTTTGACTACGCGGCTGTAAAAAAATCCTCACCTACAATCTATCCAACACATAAGACTGGTCTTACTGCTGATAAAGTGCAGAAAATCAACTTCAATCTCAATAAGCTGAGGAACCACATGAACCATCAGGCGAGGTCTTCTGAAGTCCTGCCACAGTTTAATGGTTTAGACGCGTATCGAGAGATGCTGAAAAAGGGTCTTTTTATGCCCACTCCTGTTGTTACCGATAATGAGATTGGGGTCCTTCCTGCTGAACTCCTTCCCGACTCTGACACGACCTCATCCACGCCCTCATCCACGACCTCATCTACGACCACGACAACGACTACTGAGACACCAAAGACGACGGTAGAAACGAGAAGGAAAGACGTCAAGTACTTCCTGAGAGGCAACAAGATAATACAAGTCTGATAGTGACTATTGACTGACTGGAGGTATGTGATGACTGACTAACCATCTGACTGACTGTTACTGAAACTTGTACAGTTTACTACATGACTAAATTCCACAGATATATGACCTTCTTAAACTCTACTCACATCTAACCAGTTTACTAAGCTGTTACGCAAAACCTTTTACTTTCTTGTACTTTTATGTCTTGACCATTGGATTAGGTATCATGACATAACAAAACTTATTATGATTTTAATTTGTAAATACTTATGCATAACATATAAACCATTTCTTTTTGTAAAGTAAACTTAAAATGATATAGGGACAACGCATGTAATAACTGCATATTTTTATTGTAATGTATTTCTTCTTACTTTATGGCTATTCTTTCGATTCTGGTATGAATGTTACTGTTTTTTCTCGTGGTGTGACTTTATTATATCTACCTGCTTCTTTTTACATGTTTTGTATTTAATTTCAGAGACTCCTGTAATAGAGACTGCAGTGCTGGGGCCTGAAGAATTGCAACACTACTACGCACACGCTTGACCAAAATAATAAAATCAAAATCAAAATCATTAAATTAATTACAAAAATATTTTGCAAGGATAGATATTTTCAAAGTTTTGCAAACTGATTTAGAAAATCTGATTTACCTAGAGAATTTAATTTATAAATCGACAAATTGAAATTCAAGTTACCAATAGTGATTAAAAATAGTGTAAATGTTGCAATTGTACAGTACAGTCAGATGATCAAGTTTAATAAATTCATTTTTATGTGCTCAACGCGACATTATTTTACAAGTCACCAAATCCGTCGCCATCTTCTTTCCGAATTTTTTTTTCGGAATGTATTCAAAAGTTCAAATTTAGAATAACTTGCGTCGCTGACTGTACCTTCAGTGATAATCCTAGACTAAAATTAAGCTTACAAGTAAGAATTTAATTTATTCCTTATTCAAAGTGGGTATAGTTAACATAAAAAATAAACTTAAATATCTCCTGTTACCTGATTGTAATTAGTTGATTTTACTAAAACTTCTTATTTTTTTAAAACAAAAACAATCATAAAAGATTTCTTAATCCAGTTGCATATTATTGTGTTCTAAAGAAAATGTATTGATAAAATACTTGCCCATTTCGAAATATGAGTAGAATGTGTAATGCTCAATTACTTGTCCTAAGTATTAAGATTGGTGTTATGCGAATGTTATTCGTATCTGTAAATAATTTATTTTATATTTTTGTATTGTAATATATTTTTTATTTTTGTAAATAAATTGAGATAGATGTGATTTTGTCTATATTATTTTTTGTAGTATTTTCTATAAATCATCCGCAGCCCAATTTAACCCACTGCTGGGCATAGACCTCATTCTGCTCTTGCCATTCACCACGATCTTGGGCTACCCTCATCCATCTGCATATAATCATATCATCTCTACTCTCATTCATTGTATAAATTACCCGTAAAAATAGAAACCTTATACAAAAATAAAATATATAAACCACATTAAAAATCCCTACCACAAGCTGCCAGCAGGAATTTTAAGGAGTGCATACAAATTAAACAAATAAATAAATAAGGGAATAAATTCGAAGAGGCCCCGTTTGTGCACTTCGACTGAAGTTATATTATAACAAGGCGGTATAAATTTGGTTAGTTAATATTTCACACACCACAACTAAGGAAGCTTGTTATGGAAACCAGATAGCTGATAAAATATCACGTACATACAACCCTACAAAAACCACGATAGGAGCCAAGCCGTAAGTTTCTTGACGTTCCTTTTTTTATTACACACTCGTACAGTGTCTCCTGTTGCCCAGACTCTTAAGAGACTGGTGCCTCAGGAGAACTTTACTCTTACTCATACTCACCCACCCCTCACACTTTCTCGCTCACACAACTCAATTCACCAAGCTACACACAGAATCTCCTGTTGCCCAGACTCTTAAGAGACTGGTGCCTCAGGAGATCTGTACATTCACTCATACACACTCACCCTTCACCCACACACACACCACACTCACACACCACATTCATACACCACATTTACACACCACTACACAATACACACCTAAACACACCGTTCCCTTTTGCAAAAATGTTTGCATTATTTTTTTATTATATTATAGGTATGTTCTTATTTAATTTTCCTTGTGTCCATTTTAAATATTTCTACCTACTTTGTTGTAAATTGGATGTCACCTGCCAAGAGGAGGGCGTTACTGGCTGCGACACAGTTTATACTTCTGCAGTCAGTATCGTTTACACTTGTTTTTGTATAACCTTGTACCTTGAGTCCAAATAAATATATTTTGATTTGATTTTGATTTTTTAATAGCTAATTATGGCCACCTGATATTAATTGGTAACCATCGCCTATAGTAATCGCGATATAATCGCAAAAGTTCTCGAATGGCGACCACGAACCGGAAGACGAAGCGCGAGGGCGGTCGCCCACCAGATGGACCGACGACATTGTTAAGATCGCGGGAAGTCGATGGATGGAAAGGGCTCAGAATCGTTCTTCCTGGAAATGTGTAAGGGACGCCTATGTCCAGCAGTGGACTACTTCAGGCTAAAAATGATGATGATGATGATGATCGCCTATAACAAAGCCTTTTAGGTCACGTATGTCAGGATCGTGCCCTACTATGCACTGCCCTGCGTCCATCAACTTGAGGCGTACAGATGTTCAGCCTCACGTGTAATTTCACCGGCACTCACACCCTTCGAACCGAAACACAGCATCAATGCTGCTACATGGCAGAAAAAGGCATGGTGGTAGTACTTCCCTGGACTAGCCCTTCACAAAAATTATGCTTCAACTGCGAGGAACTGGGCGCCTAGATTCACCATTTTTTTAAAGATTTTACGTGGTGGAAGCTGGACTTAGTAATTCTATTAATTAAATACCATTTTTATTACGCACATCAAACGTTCCCGGCTGGATCAATGGTTAAGCTATGATGGAGCCTTGAAGGTAAGTTTTAACGTTTAGATTTGAAACTCCTATACCAGTCCACCAGTTGTCCATAGTAATATCACAATGCAGTCATTGTGTGCATGTTGTGACTTTTAATTAGCAAGCATACTTGACATGTTTTGCTGACTTGTTATTGGCAGGCGCTACAAACTAGTTTGCAAGATATCGTTGAAATATTTGTTGTGTAATTAAAATTAATTTTGTAATACCTATCTATTATATTATAAATTCAGTGTCTATAAATTAATACATATAGGTAAAACCTTTAAAACGATATGATTGAATAAACCCTGTTATTCTTTCAACATAAACATAATAATGAAATCCAAAGTTACTCTAGAAAAAGAAGCGTGTTGAAATCTTTAGAACAGCCTAGTATAAAATAAAGACACTAAAGAACAATTCTTGATAAATTTTGATTTTCTATGTTTAGCAGAAAACGGGACTCAACAGCATTCAAACTATCTAGCAACCGAGTAGTTTTCAGGCGCTTGTATAAAGATACCATAGGATAATTATTACACTATTCAAAATAACAGTAAAATACATACATTTGACGGCAATTCACTAACCGAGGAAACCATAGGTAGCCAAAGCCATGCCCCACCGATAAAGTTCATCAAACCCCCCTAATTACGAACCTCAAGCCTCAATCATACAGAAAGCGAGCAGTGAGGCTTGTCTGGCAACCAGGAAGGCTGTAATGACACTAGATTACGTAACCTCTCTGCACATTTTGTTATGTTATATTTCTTCTTTCCGCTTCCGTAGGTGGACTGGAATTACAATTATAAAATGAGATAACCGAAGTTTTCTCGCTCTTATAAGCTTTGCGCGTGGAACTACTAAAATCACTATACATGCTGCATTCGAAGTTAGGCCGGCTTATAATATTTTTGTAGTAAGTTTCTATTATTTTTTATTAATTCATTTATTTATCAATCTCTATACAAGGTGTATCTAAATATGTGTACTATGCGAAGGTGGGGGGTTTCAGACCACAATGGTGATCATTTGTGGGGGGGAGATAATTAAAAATTCCTATTTTCAGTTTCCCATACAAAAATATTTAATTTCATAATGCCTAAATAAATTGACAACCCTATCCTTGTAACCCCTTGACCTACTACCTCTGTAGGTCTACTACTACTACCTACTACCTCTGTAGCTGAGTTTAGGGTTGTCACTTTGTATAAAGTCAGCTGTTCATGTTGAAACTTCGTTGCACTTTTTTTCAGAGATACCTACCAATCGAAGTTCGAAAAGTCGTTGAACAAAAGTTGTTCCCCGGGGGGTGGAAATTCACCCCCCTTCAGGGTAGTACACATATTTTGATACACGTTGTATATATATACAATTCAATAAAATAAAATGTCACAAATGATAAATAAAATAAAATTATATCTATGCAGCCAGTGGCTAAATTTGGTGACAAATCTTTTAGGTCACCCACCCCAATGTCTCCAGCATGGCTAAATAAATCCCCTGCTCCATAGTCGGTCCTTCATTGTTGAGGGTCGTCACTCTTTCCCATTTTGTGGACAATGTATCTAAAAACAAATAAATTATTTGACTTATTCAAATCCACACAGGGTCATTTTCTTAGTGAACTTTTCCTCTAAGAAACGAAAGGAAGAGATCTAGCCACTAGCGGCCACCCATTCAGATGGTGACAATGGAGCATAGCAAAATTAGTTGATTGATTAGGAATGACCAAGCATGCTTTACCACGAGTGACGGAATCAGTGACTAATAAAGTTGCATGTCAGCGTATGTAGACAGTTTAACAGAGATAAACATTGGTCGTCTTATAAAGAAAGAAAGAAAGAAAGAATGTTTTGCAAATAAATAATTATTTGCAAAACAAAGCAAAACTCACACTAACAATATAAACTTAACAACTTATCACTAAACTACAGTACCCGAAGTCCCAGTGCATTTACAACATTTCGTTACCAAATGTTGTTTTCGTTTCGCCTATTTGTCTCTGTCTATTGTATGGAGAAAAGATGAGACAACAACTCTAACTACGTAACGTATTTTTGCCGTCTCATATTTTCTCCATGCAAAAAGGCGAAACGAAAACAACATTATTGGTAACGAAATGTGGTAGCAAAACCCCGACTTCGGGTTCAGAGTTGAGCTTTCTGCGTCGCAAAACGGACTCTGGCTCAGCATATATATCATCATATTTTTCTGTTGGTTGGCTAGCAACCAACGCTGGTCTTCCCACAAAGGTACGGGGATGGCCTATGTCAAGCAATGGGCACTTGGACCTAGACTCACCTAGCTTTAGAACGTTTCAATAATATCCTTGCTACTCAATCAATTTTTACTTTCATTACTTCAGTTTAAATACGCTATGTATGATCATTATTGAAAATATTCTATTTACTTCGTCTGAGACCGAGCAAAGTTTTAATGTTTACATACATTAACGCTATTTGGCTGGCTACTTACTCGTCCGTCATCGATCATTGACATCACTTTTACATTCGCGTGCGCAGGAGTCACCGACTTATATGAAAAAGTAAGCTCTCACTTATGATGTAATTCGTTGAAGAAGATGTATTAACAGAGGCAAATGACAATATCAATTTATAAAATGAGCTCAGCAAATTTTAAAATAACTTATGATTTTTTTTTTTTTACTTTACTTTGAACGATCAGATTTGATTCAAACTTTGCACACCTGTCAAAGGTCGATGACAATGCAATAATATGAAAAAAAAAATAAAAAAAAATGAAAAGAAATAAAAAAAATAAAAAAAAACCACACTTTGAACGATCAGATTTGATTCAAACTTTGCACACCTGTCAAAGGTCGTTGACAATGCAATAATATGAAAAAAAAAATAAAAAAAATGAAAAGAAATAAAAAAAATAAAAAAAAAACCTACTTTGAACGATCAGATTTGATTCAAACTTTGCACACCTGTCAAAGGTCGATGACAATGCAATAATATGAAAAAAAAATACATGAAAAAAAAAAAAAACTAAAAAGTTAAAAATAAATTATAGTATAAAAAACTAAAAAAAAACGCTTTTATAACTAATTGAACTAAAAAGTTAAAAATAAAACTGTAATAATCAATTGAAAATTTATATTATTGTACAGAAAGCGTGGGGGGCTTGATTTTGATTGTTGTAAATATTTTATCAATAGTTTATTATATCTGAAGTTATTATAAAAAGCACCCCACGCTTTTTGTACAATAATATAAATTTTCAATTGATTATTACAGTTTTATTTTTAACTTTTTAGTTCAATTAGTTATAAAAGCGTTTTTTTTTAGTTTTTTAAACTATAATTTATTTTATACAACTTGCGGTTGGAGTTCCTACCTATAAGCATATAGCCCACCTTGTTAGGTCGCTTAGACCAAATCATTACTTCGTAGGTCACGCACGACAGGAACGTGCCCCAAGATGCACTGTTCAGCCTCACGTGCCAGTAATTTCACCGACACCCCCACCCTCCATACTATGTACTACTAAAACAAAAAAAGCTTAACTACTACAAAAAGCTTAGAGTGCTAAAGTGAGCTAAAAGTTAGAGCTTTAAATATACGCCCAAACATAATAAAAACAAAGAAGAAACAGGGAAACTATTTCAAGAACTCTATAGTAAGTAGTTGTTTGTGAAAACAATATTAAAATAGTAAATTTTTTAGTCAAGCACGAGCTTGTTAAAACATGAGTCGTTTAATTAAAGTAAAAATAGTATGGATCGACTCAGTTTCGCATGTATGGATGATTTAATAATTTGTAGTAAAAACACTGTACTGTACATTTTAAAAGTTGTAGCTACATTGTGCTTCATTATTGTATGTCTATGTACTCGTAGGTACAATCAAAAAAACCAGCTATAGTTATAAATCTACATGCCACTCGTATACCATTATTTACGTTAGTGTTCTAATGTCTTTCCTTCTCTTACAAAAACTACTCGAGCCATGCGGCGAATAAAAAAAAACTCTCAACAACACTCTGAGAAAAAATAATTTGGCTAGAGCCAGCAAATCCTCTAGTATATAGACAGTCCTCTTTGCCTGCTAGACAGGTACAGATACGCCATTATGTGCAATTTAATACCTTCACCAGCTTAAAAATCTTAAAGAAAAGCCTGATAGGATGTCTAGACCTGGGAGCCTAATTCTCGGGACGAGCGAGATTTTCAATGTCCCTTATATACACATTGGCATTGCACAATCCCGCACTTTTTCTATACGTTTTCCGTAAATCGTAGCTGTCGAGGCTTCTACGATGAGGTCGTCAATGAATTACTCAAGGAAATCATCCATTCTCTCTTCGAAAAGAACCATAAAAATAAAATTGCAAAATGATCCGAGATGAGCCGATAATTAGGCTCCATGCCTCATGCATGGTTGACATGTAAACAGATACATTCGTAAGCTCATTGTTTTTTATGTGGTGAGAGGAGACTTGGAAGAGAGAGAAATGAAAGTCCTTGGGGGAAAAAGGCCTTTGCCCAGCAGTGGGACAATACAGGCTGGGGGAAAAAATAAGATTAACATAAAATGAATTACTTTTGTTTGGTTTTATATTATCGACCAACCGCTTCAAAAGCCACTAAGCTATGAAAGCCGACAAAAAACACTTCTGCAGGTACGTAACCTAGACCACCTATTCCTTAGTACACCTAATCATTAATAGTTAATTTTCCTAGGCTTTTCCGCACACAGCCAAACGCGTGAAGTGGGGGCTACTATAAAAGTGCGCAGATGACCTATATCGTACTCCATACTGTCTTGACCAGTGGTTGCATGTCTCGCTATTTTCTAGATACTGTTACTCGAAGAACAATTTTAGCAAATGATTTTTGAGATTTATAAGTAAATTGATCAACATTTTTGTAGTTGTGTGCTGATAATGTGACTGTGTGTGAAAAACTTAAGTGATTTTATTTGATGCTACTGGAGACTGATTCAAGATGATGAAGGTATAGTTTTGAGGTTGATTTAAAAAAATCTAACAGTTAAAAATTATCTTAATTATTTAAATGAATAGATTGTTTGCAATGATCTGTAGAGCAACTTCAGTGTTGCACGGGTTCGATTCCCATCGAGAACAGATATTTGTGTGAACTTAGATTTTTGAACTCTATCTGGGTGTTATATCACATTTATTAGTATTAATATCAGCTATCAGGTTCCCATAGTACAAGCTCAGTTTAACTTAAAATGCTTTCACCACACTTGGTTCGAAAGAATCAGTGACACGATAAGAAGAAGAAATTTAATTTGAGACAGAGTGTTGTGTGGGGTTATCTACAATAATTATTTTATTCTTAATAATTTTGATTTTAAATGAATTTGAAAATTAAATGATTGTTATACATTGAGTGATGATGTCTATTGTCTAGTAGGTAGATAGACTATCGAAAAATTGAACTGAAAAGAAACCGCGGCGTTTATTAGCAAAATCATTATTATGTCTCGCTCGCATATACTCTCGATAGGTACGGTACATTGATACATTTCTAACACAACAGTTATTTTATCATCACCTATAAATTTTATAGTCCTAGGTGCACTTCACTTTCTCTAAACAAATGATATCTATCGAAATGAAACCTAGATAACACTCTCTCTGGCTGCAGAACCTGCTCTAGACTACCCCACAAACACCTTCAATCGAGTTGTCCAGTTAATTAAAAGCCTAATGATCGTGTAAAACAGGAGAAATTATTTGCATAGCTAATGTTACGTACCTATATTTCATAGTAACTTTAATGTAATCTGTGGTTTAATTGGCATAGTCAAGGCCGCTCAGGGTTATTGACCTTTGTGAGAGCATTCAGTAATGCTCGCGTGCGGTATTCGCAACTTGTTACACGCACGTGGTCAAACATCTACCTAATTATAAGGTTTCATCTATCGATAAGCCTAAAAGGCAGCAAAATTAGGAGAGATTAGATCTTATTTAGTTTTTAGTAGAAGTTGTAGTCAGTGACAGTGTTCTTATTTTTATTGTTCCTTAGTAGCCTTTTAAATCTCGTCGTTTTGTTCGCCACTTAAGGGGCCAGCGGAGGGCAAATTTTCATACAAACGTAATACCAACATTATTACTAATTTAAGCTGATTTTCACTATATTATTGTAATAATTGTATTTTTATTGTATTTATCTAGGTTCCTGGGCAGTTTTTATTTCAAATTACTTACCTCAAATGAAATTAACGCCAATCACATTTTACAATGAAAAAAAATGTTTAAAATGCGATTGGTGTTTATTTCATTTTAGGTAAGTAATTTGAAATAAAAACTGTTGAGGAACCTAGATAAATACTATACAAATACAATTATTACAATAATATAGTGTAAATCTGTCTAAATTAGAAATCATTTTGGTATTCCGTTTGTATGAAAATTTTCCCTCCGCTGGCCCCTTAACGCATTTAGGTCTCCCGCGATACAGGCCTAATGCAGGTTTATTTTTGTAAAACTGAATTGTAGAGCTTTATTTTCTACTTCTTTCTTAGTGCGCCAGAACACTATGATAAGAAGCTACCCACGAATTAACATCTTAGCTAAGGCCATATTCAGACAGAGACCTCTGAACCGGGTGACACTGGAATATATAAGTTGGTTGGTGAAGACTGTAGAGGACGTGGTAATGGTGACGTAACGGCTGGTTTCCCATCCATCGTTCTTGCACAAGGGCTTCCTAGCCCTTGCAACTGTAGTCTTAGAATAAAACTGATATCTCGTATGGAGAGCTGAACCGGTCCGTCAAGATTTCACATCGCTAATGTCCAGCTTCGCGGCTGCGGTGTCATCAGATCTTTGAATACCTCCGAGGAAAAACTGTTCCATATAGTCTACTAGAAAGTCAATACATTAGAGATCAATAGATTGCAAAGTCTTCGTTTGGTTTTAATAGAATTCTAGATTTTTTTTTACATACAACCAAGTTAGCATACAAGCATATACGGCACACCTGATGGAAAGCGGTTACCGTAGCTTATGGATGCTTGCAACAACAGAGGCATAACATAACTCACGCGTTGCCGACCCTTTAAATATTTAAAACGCCCAATCGAAGAGCACTGTAGTTTCTAGGGAAAACCTCAGCAGGAAGAGTATTCCATAACCTTGGAGTGGGCGGGGGAAGTTTCTCTGAAACCGAACGGTGCACGCTATGCCCGCTCCAAGGTATGTGAATGAGTCCTCTGGACTTTGGAAGAAGAAGATTGATATCAAACAATTATGCCGGTATATGAGCACATAAAAATACTTTCATACACCGCCGCGTGGTAAATAAAGCAGAACATTAACGGTTCTCCTCACTCTAATTGCTGGAGATCCGTTAAAGCAAATAATTAGCTAAGATTCTATGTTATGACGGTGCCCGCTGTAAATATGTACTTGTAAATATGCTACTTGTTGCTAATATGTGGCAGGTGGAGCACTGGTGTAAAACTAAACCAGTCGTGTAAATGAGTTTTTCTGTCGAAAAATGTAGATGCACTATGCCTTTACTCTCAAACGGTGTAGGAACACATCGTGAGGAAACTGGCGGCGTGTCGTAGAACCTAAAAAAAGTTTGAATAACGCTCACGCAAAAAGGGCTCGCAAGAGTATTACTTGCGGAAAGCAGTCCGCAACGTTTCTACGTAACGTATTTTTGCTGTCTAATCTTTTCTATAAATACAATTGAGAGACAAATAGGCGAAACGAAAACAACCTTTCGTGAATTGCCCTTCTGGTTATGATACATAGATGCACATCACAATAAACACAAATAATGGCAAATACATCAAACCATGTGACTCCAAAAAAAAACACAAAATATGATGCAATTAGTAAAAGGCTGCGTGATCCACAGTCGCATGTTCCATCACGCAATAAATATTTACGTATTTTAGATAATAATGATTACTCTTTTACATGAGTATGCAGCCGGATTATTTCACGGTTAATAAACTGAATGTATACCTACATTTTCTTCTTACTGATGAATGAGAAAGTTTAAAATTTTTGATATACATGTAACACGAATTAGTTATAAAATAAAATAAAAAAAATAATTACCTGGATAATTAATAGAATATAGACTCACAAATATGGAATACTTCTTCGTAAGAGTGAAACCATGTGCGGTAACAAGTTACCTACTTGGTAGGTAGGTATATTCAAAAACAATGCAAACATTTTGTTCAAAGAATAAGCAGTGGAATAAGACTAGAATGCAGAAATAGATAACCCAAATCAATGGGCCATGCACCATGGTTTTGCTTACAAATTGCAACGATTACCTATCAAGCTTTCAATATCGAGTAAAATAACTCAAGCTAATAATAACAAAATAAGACTTGCATGATCAACGTCATTACAACAACGCCGGCACATAAAAGAAACATTACGGTGAAACGCGTGTTTATGTTGTGAAAACGTAACTGGAAGCTGACTCTCTAAAAAATAACAAAAAATGTCATGTGTGTAAAAAAAAATACCGCATTGAGCAGTAGGTACTTCCGTCACGTCATAGAACTTTAAAAGTTCGAAAACATGTGTCAAGTGAAAGAAAACACTTAAAATCCTTTCACCACATTGACTGGTTTGAATGAACTACTGACACGAAAAAAAGAATTAGCAAATTGTTAAAAGTGAATTTTATACTCTGCGCATTGATGGTCGGTGTACATTGCTCAAAGTAATAAGCCAGGCGAAAAAACAGTTTTGATTTTTACCACACTGGTTTGTAAGAGCATAGTGACACGATAAAGATATTATGCCCTGAGGTCCCAGCATGAGATTGGAGCTCTTTGTTTTCCCGTGGATGTCGTAGAGTCCCTTACGGCTTCATCAGGTGCTTGTTTTTACTTAGTGTACCTACTACTAAGTAAAAAACAAGTTTATGATAGCTTTGCATACTTAATATTGGTATTACGTGTTTCTTTCATCTCATTTAAATGTTTCCTAGGAAACGTGTAGCTTATAGGCTAATAACTGAGGAAACCGCCTACGCCGAACAAAAAGGAAGCCGGGGTAGAGAAAGTTAGCTGTAGGTAGCAAGTAATCTAAGCCTTGTCCGCCATAAAGCTAGCAATTAGATCGTTATCGATGTTTGTCCAATCAGACAGTTGTAATACGAATAATGCCTCTTTATAGAAAACCCGAAGTGCTTATTTCAACTCCATAGCTCGCGCTGTCCAGTCCAGCCAGTTATTTGGAGTCAATGTACTCAGGCTGAAACATGAAAAGACATAAGAAATCCTATTTAATATAAATGCAGAAGTTTTTAAGTTTTTAAACATCCAAAGGTGTGAAGCTCAATCACGCTCTAATAAAGGGACCGAATTAGATGTATCTAGCATTAAATATATTTTGAAAGCTGAATAATTAGCTTGACCAATTTTTTATCAAACAATACAGGCTAGACTGAAGAGCCTTTAATATTTATGTTAGCAATCACAACCAACAAATCAAATTACAAGCAACACCATTGTAAGCTGTTTTATTAAAAGCTAATGAATCACATCAAACGTATCATCAATAGATCAACAAACGCTACCGAGAATCATTTTCTAGAGAAGCACGACCGGTCTTTAAGTGGAAGCGATTCATCTTTCCCCAGCCACGGCTTACTTATATGGAATCTAGACGAGACAGGTGCACTTCCGACACTATAAATAAATAATGGGAACAATTTTACGGATCTAGACTTATAGCTTCAAACTTCATTGGCAGCGGTTCCGAAGTTACTCCGCGAAGCCTACAGATATCCCAAGCTATAAGGTAGTATGTCCTGATGTGGTGAATGGCACAGCAAAGGACCTGTAACAAAATGTTCTGGACCCTAGTTACAGATAGACATTTATTTTCTACTCATACTAACAAAGCAAATTAGAAGTAAGTATGTAAAAACAAAGAAGAAATGGAAATAACACGAACATCTAGCGGTTAGATGTTCGTGTTATTTCCATTATTTTCTTCTTTGTTTTTACATACGCTAGATTCTAGCGTATTGCTCAATAATATAAAATAGTATACAACTAGGCGCTGTTTTTCGACCAAATTCAATATGTCGCTGAGGTGACAATGGAACGTTGCAAGTATGTCAATGTGAACATTGTTAGTAAATTAAACTAATAAAATAGCTGCTTACTAAACTTCAAACTAGATGGCGCGGCTAAAATGGTAACGATGCTAGAACGCGCTGATGAAAACGCACGGCGTTTGCTATTGTAGAAGTGATTTATATTAAAGTAGAACCGAATGAAGTTATGTCTTGGATTGTCAAATCCTCTTTTTTTACCCCTCAATCTTGAGATCTATCGACAACTGCTAGGTGTAGCTCATCTTATTGAAAAAATCAAAACATAGATGTATGTAGTGACAATTTACTTCTTGACAATAGAAATATTGTTATTGTTGTTGTACTGTACTGACAACTTGATCCTGACAATAAAAACATTGACGAACGGACTATTATACCATGGTGGGCTCTCCCCTGTTAAAGTTTTATTGTTGCACCCAACAATATTTTTTTCTGAGTGTAGGCGCTGTTTTTCGACCAAATTCAACCCACAACTGCGAAAAATTGGGCAATGTGGAGTGTTTTGCAAGACAAACACTTACCTAATCATAAAAACCTGATCTTTTCCAGTACCAACTCATCCTCACGCTGTTCACTGTCACCCAAGCGGTCTACATCAGCCGAATGACGAACGTGAATCGGGTGCGAGCCCCTTCGGTCTTCAGGCCTGGCGTCAACATGAGACCTTGGACACACCAGCGGATAATGCCATCAGCTTCGTATCGCTCGCCGTCTTATGTGATGTATAGGAATCCTTCGCACAGGTAACAAATCAAATCAAAATACCTAAGTCTTTATTCAGTTGAATTTCAAGAATCACTTTGAAACGCCTTAAAGCCTGGTGAGTCTAGGTGCCAGTTCCACGCGACCAAGCCTAGAAGAACAGGCAACAAACTACGGCTCGGTTCCTACCGTTTTTTTATGTGATCCTTTTACAAATCAAAAATAATAGCAGTGAAGTTCCAGTGTGGTGCCACTTCACTTAGTCAGACGTATGCAATGTAATAATACAAAAGCAAAAGTTTCAAAGACAGCACACGCTACGCTTCAAAGTTATAATAAAGTATCTACACAGCACATAAAATTAGGATACGAAAATAGTAGGTACAGACATTGCAAATTGACATGTTAGCTTCCTAATGGGTAGAGTGGCCGGGACATCGGGCCACGCAGTTTTATCATTCATATAGGTAGCTATTTAGAGTATAGTACGCTTTCTTTATTAAATTATTCTTAACATATGCTTTAAACTTCCGAATAGTCATAAACAATGTCTATCTATCTATCTATTCAGCCTGTATGCACCCACTGCTGGGTATAGGCCTACTCCGTAATACGCCACTCCCTTCGGTCCTGTGCCAGTCTCCGCCATTGCTGCCCAATAACTACTCCGACAATGTCATCCGTGAGGTTGTCTGCCTCGTGGTCGCTGTGCGTCTCTTGGCCACTATTCTGTAATCGCCGTTGTCCATCTTCCATCATTCCTTCTGGCCACAAATGTAACAGTGTCTAGATAACTAAAAATATCTTTACGGACAGGATGAGAGCGAAAATCACTAAGAAATACCATGAAATCTGTCATATTGGGCAAATATCTTGCCAATGCAGAATATTATATTTCCTTGACAGTCACTATAAATTCATTTACCTAGAAGCTTCATATTGGTTGAAATAGATTCATATTATTTTACAATAGTCTGCTTATGGTTGGGTGTTTGTGGCTCAATCCCATTGCGTCGTGTCGTGTCATATTATAATATGTGAGACTACTTATATCTGGATTCCACGTAAACGAAAATGGAGGTGGAAGACAGTTCCTAAGATTTTTTGCCTAATTTGTTCGCAGATACGCAGTTAAACACTTCTCCCCCAGCACTCGCAATGTCTTCGCGAATGGACCGTGGAAGACCACCGCTCGCATGCCAGGCCTGTCGCCTGTCACTCCGGAGTACGAGTTCTTGCGAGCCGCATCCTCACCACCACTGGTGCACAACGATGGTGGTACAGATTGGTTACTGACGCACGAGCACATTCTGTCTTTACAAAATATCTTAGTTGTTTTATTTTTCTCAGCACTTTTTCTAACTTCAGAAGCTACTTCTTCAATTTTTATATATGAAGCTGTGACGTCAATTATGGTTTCTTTGCTGATTCTAATTTCATTTCGTGCACAAAACCTAAACGAGGTCGTCCATAACATAATTTGGAACGTCACAAACAACTTAATTTTATTGTATTTTACCGTAGTAGTAGGCGCGACTTACAACCTCTCCCGTGCAAGTTTGAACTCCACACTTGCCAAAATATAGTTCTCTATAGTAGCTTGTGACATTCCAAGTTAGTTGTGGACGATCGCAAGATATCTCAGGGTTGTGTGACCGACAGGTGCCATCCACACGATACCAGCACCCAACCTCAGCCTCTCGGAGAAGCCAATTGTCGTCATCGAGGCCTCGGAGAACCAACAACAAAACGCTCCCGTGACTGAATTCGTAAGTCCCTCAAACTGTGTGCATTTTCGCAAAGGCTTTTATGCAGATATTGTTATTATTGTATTGTTTCAGTCTCTACACAACTCTAAACCAATGTACGAAGTAACAGAGAAATACCCGGAAAATGTATTCCAAGTGGCCAAAATAGAAACGCCTGTAGGATTTTCAAAACAAGTAAGAACACTCGAATGCATGGTTGGTTACTGAATCATCTATTGTAGGTATAACCTTTTTGTGATTTCAGTCTTCACAGGCAAACCAGGAACTCCAATCACTGCTAAAACAAGGAGCCACATTCCAACAAATGGCTTCGGAATATGGGTTGTCGTCAATAGGAATACCGCAAAATCAATTGATTCCACAAACGCAGCACTATACAATACAAGTATGATTATCGAAGAACGAAACCTGATGTTTTTAATTAGCTAACTTCACTAATGTTCTACTTTTTTTAGGGATTCAGCGGAATACAAAATCCACAACTGTTCAATGGATTACAAAACCAGCAAGGGTTCAACGGATTACAAAGCCAGCACTCATTTAACGGGATACAGAGTCCACATGGGTTCAGTGCCGTACAGAATCAACAAGGGTTCAACGGTTTAATAAACCCTCAAGGGTTCAGCGGTGTACACACACCGCAAGGTTTCAACGGAATCAACACTCAACCAACTTTCAACGTACCAACACAACAAGACCTCCTGAGTTCAGGAGCTGACGGCATCATGATAGCACCAAACGCGCTGTACCAGTCAGACCCAATGTTCTTGCAAAAGCTTCAGACGCAACTGTTACAGCGATTCCCTTCAGTTGAGTTCATACCATACACGGCTGAAGTTTCTAACCAAAACACACAACAAAACACCCCACAACATCAAGCTCAACAATTACTGCTTCTTGAAAACGAGGAGTTGAAACAAGAACCGTTTGTTCCAAGTGAATCAAAGAACGTCGTTCAGAGAGAAACATCTGAAGGCTCAGTTATTGCCTTCATACCTGAAAAACCTGACTTCACTGAAAAAGAAGAGCCAACTACAACAGCTCAAAGCGTACAACCGCACAATATAACTTTAGAACTTATCGCAGCAGAATCTCGCCCAGTAACAACAACGATAAAATACGTCATCGAGAGCACGGAGAAAGAAGGCATAGAAAAGCATAACACAACTCCGATATACTACGCACAGATAGGTCAAAGCGTGGGTAATATGATAGCTAATGGCTTTTATTCGGCCATCAACGACGTCAGAGCTGCCTCTGCTCCAGAACAAGTAGAAAAACCAAACGAGACTACCACAGCGCAGATGAATACGACTACATTAAGTCCAGATTTGAAACCGTACTTCACTCAAACCAACCAAAATGAGGATAATAATAAAACAGTCAAACCGCTACTCGGTGTGCCGTTCGCAAAATCAGCAGATTCCGTCAAAGTAGGTTACACCATTCTCAGAACGGAAGAAAAGGAACCAAAAACCACGAAAGAAGGAACTATTTATGCCGGACAAATCGTCGAAGCTAGCATTAGTGAAGACCAAGATTTCAATAAAGAAAAGGCGAATTTGCACAAAAGGCCACCACTAAGGCTGTTCGCTGTGACGGAAAAGAAAGATGCATCCAGTCCAGCGACCGGCACCTCTCCTAAAGTGACGGTGGTGAAAGCTAAAATCCCTCCGAAGAGTAAGCTGACGTTTGATGAAGAAACGGGAGAGCCAGTTTTGAGAATATATGCGAGCTACGTCAATGGGCCACCACAGGTAAGAATACAAGTAACACAGTACACATTTCGTATTAAGTATGTCGTGCTATGTAAAATCGTCCGCACAATGCCAAATAATCTCAACTCAAAACATATTTAGGTCAAAAATAGTTCAAGGCCAACCCCTCTCTAACAATAAAAAACTGTTGAGGGAATGACAACAATAAACACAGATTTAGATTCAACACAAGAACAACCATAACTTTCCTCAAATCTCGAAGTCGGTTAAGCACATTGGTTCGAAAAATTTAACTAGATGGCGCCACAGGAAAAGTTAGCACGCGCTATCGTTGCGTTTTGGGAGATGATAGGCATGAAATCGATATATTAATTCATGTTAACTTTGCGCAGAGGCAATATCGTAACCAATGAGGTTAATCCGAGGTGCGATTATTGCTAGTTGAAAACTTTACCAATACCCCGCCATGTGGACGTGAAATACCGTCCGCTACGGCAATTTTTGTACGGCTGTTAAAGCCTAATAATAATTGCTTAAATAATATAATTATTAATGTGCAGTGTGCACTGAATCTTCTCTCTATAGTAAAAAATATTCTCCAAAAAGATTATGCGTATCGTATTGGCATTTTATGTCATTATGCAAGCACATTGGCTTAGTTATGTCACTAAGCATTTTGGTCTTTCATTGAATTGGAGAGCGTTTGGTCAGTTTAAGAATTCTTATTTTTTTTGCTAGTATAATAATTAGGTATGTAGAGTAGAGAATAATTATTAATGTGCATTGAACCTTCTCTCTATAGTAAAAAATATTCTCCAGAAAGATGATGCGTATTGACATTTTATGTCACTAAGCATAATTATTGGTCATTCTTTGAATAGGACAGCGTTTTGTCAATTTATAAATTCTTATTTTTTTTTAATGTGTAAAAGATCTTGGAGGAATAAAAGATAGACAAACGGGCTTACGGCTCACCTGATGGTAAGCAGTCACCGTCGGCCTTAGACACCATTAACACCAAGGGTGCTGTCGTTGCGTTGCCTACCCTGGAGGAGTTTTTTGACGTGATAACGTCTTATAAATCGATGGAGCCGGCTGCACGCACGAAAAAACATGACTCATGCGTCGTTACGTCGTTTCGTCGTTCCATTTACCTGAGCCCGAGCCCGGGTCGGGTAATGGGTAAGGGTAAATGAGGGTAAGGGTTCGGTCGGGTTCCGGGTCCGGGTCCAAGAGTTCGAGTCCAAGTCCGAGTCCGCGAGTCCGCGAGTATTTTCTTATGACGTTATCACGTTCAACTATCGTCAGTAAACCGACTTTACAGACAACCGATTTTTTTTTTACGTTTTTCTATGTAATAACATCTATGTAACCTCGGCCACTAAAATTGTTCGAGTATTGCTCAAATCGCACACAATTTTAATTACAGAAAGAAGTAACAAAACATTCACCAAAGCACGTGAGGCAAGCAGTAACACAACGCTACACTCTTGACAACTGGAAATCCTCTACGTTGAGAGCAGCTGCGCCGGCCGCCACAGACAAAACCCAAGGCTTTGACGGCAACCAGGTCACACAATTCGGACTAAAGTTGAGGTCTAGAAGCGATGACTATATTCCACTGTTTGAGGAATATGAAGAGTAGTGGAACATTTCTGACAAATTTGTGATTGGATGAGTCTTGTTCAAGTAGAACAAAACTGTTAATGTAAGACTGCTTTAAATTTAGCTTTTGCAGCAGGTTTTCTTGCATTTTAGACTCGATAACGCATGACATTTTACCAATTTTCCTATGAATGACAGTTTCAATATATCATTATTGTTACATATAGTTCGGATTTTTCCGCCTTTTTGCATACTTACTACACGAGATATGTAATAAAGTTATTTATTTATGAAGATATTTAAAAATCTACCTGTGTAAATAGTTAATAAAATTAATTTATACGTAAACTAGTTTATAAGATTGTGTAAGTGCATTTAGTAGGTATTCTTATTTATTTTTTATTTGTATAAATAAATACATTTATCTGTGTTTACAACTCATTTATTCTTTCCCAAAACACTCTAATAACAATTTACAAAAAACTTAATCTACAATTCCTTGTTATTGCTATTATAACCCTTTCTTATTGAAATACAAGTCTTGATAAATACATTTATTTTGACTACTTAAAAGGCTTTCTATAGTATGTTTCTTATATTGCGTAAATATTTTGGCATGAGCATGTATTCAAATATCTTTTCGAGCACATATAACATGTATACATTTTTTGGACTACTTTTGTTTTAGGTCGTTTTAAGTTCACGGACGATGTGTACTTTGACACAGTGAAAGGTTCAAAAGAAGCTACTGTTTATACAGATCGATTGATCAAAAGTTAGTCTAGGGTGTCTAAGCCTTTACACCATCCAGTATAAATAGGCATTACAATCTACACTCACAAGATACAACTCGAAACAATTTCAGCAAGTAGGTAATATATAAACTTTATAATATTTTTTTTTTACAAACTATTCCTACATTATGAAAGATCTATAGAACCTGAGGTGACTCATAATGCACTGAATTTCATAATTATTCTAATTACCTTGAGCCTAAAATATTTGATCATCTATCTAACAGATGTAAAAAGACACTCCTAAAAAAATACAAGACAATCAGTTAATATTGTAACCTTTCAAAGTAGTGTATTCACTTCAGTTTATATTGTAATATTTCAGTCTGAAAATACTCATAAAATAATAATTCTTTGGTCTTGAATATCTAAGGATGTCTTTTTACACTCTAATATCAAAATTTTTAATTAGTTACATCGGTAAGAGCGAGAAAAGTATACAAAAAACAGCACAGCTGTTATAAGTTTTTTAAAAAATTCTGACCAATACTGAGGCCAGAAACAGTTGTTGAGTCTGAGTCGAGCCCCAAGTATAGATTTTTGTCTTCAGCCGTTTTTGGTTTGCCCTACTGAAGGTAGTCCGTCAAAACGTCTTTTCTCAATTTTCAGTAGGGCAAAACAAGAGACTGAATATTGGGAACAAACCTATCAAAGACGGTATACATGTCTTGTGACATACAGGGTTATTCGTTATTAGCTACAAATACTCAGGAATTAGGTTCAAAAAATAAAATAAAAAATATTTATGAATTTATATTTTTTAAAGTTTTGTTACGAAAATCCCGAGAAAATCGATAAAGATTATCCTTTCGAATCATTGGCGCGTTGTTACATCAAACAATCCATTTCTAAATCAAAAGTGAGCCGCCGGACCTTTTTTGACCCTTGATCCGCGCCCGCGCGCCGCGTGCGACACTCTGCGTTCAGTCACCGCCTGGGTGACGACGATATGTCTTGTTCTCTGTGGCAATAATTATGTCGCAAAGAAATAACTTAAATCAGTTCAGGAACTAAATTGATTCGGCCCAACTTATATTCACGACCCAAAATTAGGCCCTGTTAGTTTGTGTAGCTAATAATGAATAGCCCTGTATATCCCGTCGTTAAAGTGATGTTACATTGTTTCGTCTAATAATAAAGCTCTCTATTATTTTTCTGTGTTGAAGTTAGCAGTAGTAGTAATATTTATTATAGATAGTGCAATCCACGAAGACGCGCCCCACTATTCCTCCTAACCGTTTAAAGTATATGTGTGCAAGCTTACGTCAATGTTTGAGTGTTATCGGTACACACTAATTACCTATGAGTGCACACGCACACTACAATGAATAGACTACGGTTCGCGACTGCCGCTCGGAGCAAACTCCCCGCACCCCGCGAGGGGCGCGTCTTCGTGAATTGCACTATCTATATCATAGGTAAAGTTTGAAGTCATTAGCTACGGTCACCTCAGTTCTCAGGGCATTAGGGTCGGTTAGCGTTTAGCTTGTCTAGCTGGTCGAGAAACCATGGTCGACCTCCTTCGCGCGCCGTGAGGATCTCACAACCCGTCTCTGTCACTAGCAGGGTCTGTTCGAACTGGAAATGAGATGAAATATGGTTAGTTCTTGCGAGTTCTCAAACCAGCATGGCTTAAGCATTGCTTATAGTGTCACTGGAACAGTATGGGGAAATCTGAATATATGATCAAATAAATTTAAGAAAATGTTAATACTTTTAGAACCTTTTTCTCGTGATTATCAAATCAGTTTCATATAATATATTATGCAGCTGGAGAACACTGGTGGTCTCCAGCCTCCGCCTTCCGCCTTCTGATCCTAAGGTCGTGGATTCATATCCAGTCGTGTAACTAATGAGTTTTTCTGTCGAAAAATTGTGCACTATGCCAGTACTCTCAAAACGGTGAAGGAAAACATCGTGAGGAAACCGGCGTATTGTAGAACCTAAAAAAGTTCAAGCAACACGTGTCAATGGTCACGCAAAAAGGGCCCACCAGCGGCCTACTTGCGGAAAAACCTGCCCGCACATCAAGTGCGCATGATAAACTTGCGGAACTTACCTGTGCAGATCGAGAGCCATCGGCTGTGACCGCGGTCCAATGGTCGGGCCACTGTTCGTCCCGCCAGCCGCCCTCGTTGATCATCGGCTCGATGGTGAAGCAATGTCCCGGTTTCATCACTCCTACAGCTTTGTTCTCTGAAAACAAATATTTCATCATGATAATGTAAATTCACCTGGGTTTAACGGGACGATATAGCGCCTATAGCATAAAGATTGCATGGGAAGTCGGCGGATGGAGAGGACCCAGTATAGTTCTTCCTGGAAATATAAAGGGGCCAAAGTTGTCCAGCAGTTGTCTTCTTCAGGCTGATGATGATAGTGCCAGCGGCTTGCCCAGCAACTATCATCATACCATCCTAATCCACAGGAAATACATTGTCAATATGCGCCTACTAAGCCATGGGTTTTCTTCCTCTTTCACCAATCTTTATAGTTCACCTCTCAAACTAATTTATAATATTAGTGGAATATCTACTCACTAAACATACGCAACGAGCTATGGAGAGAGCTATGCTGGGAGTTTCACTATGTGATAGAATCAGAAATGAGGATATCCGTAAACCCAAGGCCATCGACTTAGCTCTTAGAATTAGTAAGTTGAAGTGGCAATGGGCAGTTCATATAGCTCGAAGAACTGATAGCCGTTGGGGGATTAAAGTTTTTGAATGGCGATCATGAACCGGAAGACGAAAAGTAGGGCGCCCACCCACCAGATGGACTGACGACATTGTTAATAAGATCGCAGGAAGTCGGTGGATGGAAAGGGCTCAGAATCGTTCTTCCTGGAAATGTGTAGGGGAGGCCTATGTCCAGCAGTAGACTTCTTCAGGCTGATGATGATGATCTACTCACTTGCATAATGCGGCACATTCGGTGCAGTATGAAACAGCCTATGTATGCCATGTCCGCAGTACGACCGCACCACACTCAGTCCATTAGCCTGTGCATGCTTCTGAATGATGTTACCTATCTCTCGGTACTTCTCTCCCGGCTTCACTATAGCTATGGCTTTCATCAAGCAGTCGTATGTCACCTGAAATGTTTATAGAAATACGAAATGATATTTTTTTTTATCCTCGGTTTTATCTATTCCCTTGGTTACGCCATCACGCGTGTACGGCTGCACCAATTTAGCTGAAAATTGGTGGGGAGGAGCTTAGAACCAGGAGGCGGACATAGAATATTTTTTATCCCGAAAAAGTAACGAGAACAGGGCGACCGAAGCCGGGGGCAGCCGCTAGTCTACAATAAATAATGATTTTGAACTCTTTACATCCACTGTCGATATTTTTGTCCAGGTCCATTTGGGCGCCCTGCGCTTTGTCTAGTTTGAGATTCAAATAGCTCATAAAATTGAGAGATTAATAATAGCCTACCCGAGTTCTGAAAGTACCTGAACAAGTTTACGGCTGCTTTCGGGGACATCACCAACAAAGAATGTCTCATTGAGATCACCATGGAAACCACGGTGGTAGACTGTCACATCCACATCGCAAATATCTCCATCCTGAAAAACAAATAAAGAATTTTAAAATTATTCAATCTTTCATAGTTTTAATTCCTCTATTTTCAAAAGGTTGTCTGAAAGAAATCGCTTTGAAGCGATAACACCGCCCATTATTCTTGTAATGAATAGTTCTCTTTTAGTTGGTTTGTAAGGTGTACAATAAATTATTTTCTACCTTTCAAAATTAGTAGATGGAGCATGCCTAACCGTAATCCAATCATCAACTTTTGACTTAAAATTTTCTTTGTAGCATGGTTCGCAACTCAATAGAGTTATTGGGTTTCTGTAAATTTAACTAGGTTGTTACAGTATTACTATTATCTTTGTAAAGTGTAAGTAAGCACATCAAACTCCCCTCCTCTCTTGTTTATGTTCAGTTCTGTCCATCCCGAGGCTGCCTGGTAGAGATCGCTGTTAGCGATAAGGCCGCCCATTGTATTACTGTATCCTATATGAGTGTATCCTACTTTCCTTGTGTCATTGTAATCAATAAAGAGACTATCTATCTATCTACAACTTACCTCCAAGGGACGTGAATCTGGTATACCATGGCAGATGACCTCATTCACTGATGTGCAACAGCTATTGGGGAAGTTGTGGTAGTTCATAGGGCTCGGGTAGCATTCTCTTTCGATGCACGCCTCGTGTACTACACGGTCTATCTCGTCTGTGGTTACACCCACATCGCATACTCTGAAAGCAGAGAAGCGACATAATTGCACAACATAATTTGATACAATATAGTACTGACAAGATACCCCTCTTTCATGTGTAGGTATTTAAACTCTTTTCTCTGACTAGTGACATGAATGATGGCTGACAAGAGAAACAGTCACGTGTTATAATGAATGTAATAGAGACAAGACCACCTTTATTCATTTTCGAAATATTAATGGATTTAAATAAAAATAAATCTTTTTAATTGTATTTTTATTTAAATCCATTTTTACCAATAATGTATCATTTCAATCACAGTGCATTTGCATCTACTGTTATACCCGAACCAGAATGAGAAGATATAACAATAAGCATACTTAAGGTTGAAGATGGTCCAGATAAAACAGAAGAGTTTATTATGATTGCTATGTAGAGGGCACTTACTTAGCAGCTTCATTCAAGACTTCTCTGCCCAAACGGCAGGCCACGCGCATGCCTTCAATCTCTTCATCATCCAGCACTTT
Organism: Thera obeliscata; assembly: GCA_947578465.1. Lineage (NCBI taxonomy): Eukaryota > Metazoa > Arthropoda > Insecta > Lepidoptera > Geometridae > Thera > Thera obeliscata. Next base: position 2,535,247 of record OX387929.1, on the reverse strand, counting down.
AATATGTCCGGAGCCTTTAGCAGCATGTTCTGAAGCCGGAAAGCCAGTAGGATGATCAGCGTAGTCCGGGCGACCAATATGCGGAGGGACCGTCCTTTTAGGTCCTGGAGGATATGGCCTCAGCTTTCCAGAGAAAGGGTATGACGGCCACGGATTATATTCTGCATTAGACCCATCAGTGTTCCCACCCTCTACAACAAATAAAGCATTAGCACTCCGCGAAACTTTTCACCGAATCATAACCTCAAACGCCTGACACTTACTAGCCAACGTATGAATAATTTTGTGAGACTTCCACGATTTTTTGAAACACTCTTGCGTGCAGAAATAGGATCCCTGTACCCCGAGCTTAACACAAGTCGGGCATTGTAACTGTGCAATTGATTTACAGCCGGGAGTTTCACACATTCCAATTCCAATCGCCGCCATTTTTTTAAATAAAACTAATTTTGGCAATTTTGGCCTTAGTGACAACGTCAAAATAATATTGTTGTCACTGTCAATTTTATTTTTAATTTGAGACAACAGTACTCATTCTATTCTACCATGATCCTCTATTCACATCATAGTCACAGTTAGCTATAGGTACTTATTGAGTAGGTATTAGAACTTCTAAGCATACCTATTTGTGGGCTACATAAAACATTTGCGATCGGCACTTCCACTTCAACCATCTTAGCAGCTTCGTTAATTACTTTTCTGCAACATTTTTAAAACTGTTGATAGAAAGTTCTGCTCAAATGTTAAACATAGCCCTAAGCATTCCTCCAAGCCCTAAGCACATTTGGTACCTAGTTGCTAGTAGGTATATACTATAAAAAGTAGACTTACGATACAATTTGATAAGGCCGCGCAACAGCCCGTCTGGAAGATCCAAGGAGCGCACTACAGCGTTTCGCGATTGAATAAAAAGATAGTTCCACGTTTGAAAGTCCATCGCACACAAAACCTTATAAAAATATATAGGTACAATCCTCTCTACTGCTAAAAACAATAAATTTTATAAAATCTTTAGATTATATAAAAAACACAAATAAATCGAATGTTTGACACTGGTACTTTAAATTATGTTGGCTTATTTTTTTTAGATGTTGAAACGCCCCGCCCGCTGCCAGTTCAATCACGCCAAGTTTTTAACAGTAAAAAGGTTGAATTCAAAGCGTTGGTCGTCAACAAGGGCAGGCGGCGTGCAGCGCGTCGTTAAACGGCGCCCGCCCTCCCGTGCTTGTGCGTAATATCGCAGAATAGAATATTTTACGACCTTGTCTGTCCATCTCTTTCATAATATTAATTTATCGAGCGTATTTTTATTTTGCTCCAGCGTTTTCCAGTCAACACATGCTGGAGATTTTTATTGAAATTGCAAACATTGTTCGAAAACACTATAATAATCTTTGGTTTCGAAAGTGTGACGCTTTCTTGGAAGAGATGGTGGGCGGAGGCTCTAGATTGGGAGAATTGGTTGTATTTGGGGAGAGGCTTTTGCCCAGCAGTGGGACAATATTATAGGTTTCTTAGTAACCCCTAATTCTTTTACTCTACATAGGTAAGGCAGATTTTTCCATTTATGGAGTAGAACTATTAGTTTTCTAAAAATATGTCAGTCCTTGTTTTTGACAAGTCTAAAGAAGAGAAGGAATTATTTTTATATGCGCCCGGATAGCGTTACTTTAGAGAAACATCCGCTCTTAGACCAAAGCTTTGCGCACGTCTAGGCGATCTGCGATGGTGATCAGTTTCAGCATACGGTTTTGCATACATATGCGCACATCATCGCAGGTGATTTTAGATGTGCGCAAGCCTTAGAAGCGTCACAGGCTCAGGCTTAGTATGTAGGTACCTACTTATTTAGATTTTGTTCAACGGGGCTTAGGAAATAAGAAAATGAACCATAAATAACGTTAATCCGGAGATTAAATACTTTTTGTGCGGAGCAGCATTGTAACCGCGAAGCCAAAACGGCAGAGTAATAAAAAAAATATGATACCTAGGTACTTACATATTTTTTTAATATTCAACTTTTTGTGTTTCAATTATATTTAAATCTAAATTATATTTTTTCTGAATGCTTAATAAGTTGATTGTTAAAAATTTCTCTTATCAAGAATAAATTCACTAATGATTTGAACATCTATCTAATTATTTTTTACCGCTGAAAGTGGTTTGTGCCTGTAAATAAACTAAACTACTTACATGGACTTACTTACTCTTAGATTTTTTTTTATTCGAACAGATGATGGAACAAGCTTTTGGTAACCATTATCGCCCATATAAAACATTGCCTCGTAGGTTACGCACGCCGGGAACGTGCCCTACGATGCACTGCCCTGCGTTCATCAACTTGAATGACTCATTCAATAGTGTATTATATTTTAAAAAAATATTAAAGGAACACAATCATGATAAAAAACATTGCTATCCTATAAGCTGTATAATTGTCAATTCTAACTTTAAGTATTTAATATGTATCACTGTTACATTACACCACTGGACTCAAACCTGTGTAAACACTTTCTGTAAAAATGTATTATTCTCTGTAAGTGACTTTACTGTTCTTTGAGAAATAAAATATCTTTATACCGAATTTACCTACGCTATATTTAAGTTCAAAGTCTGTGCGACGAAAATAAAAGCTTATAATATCATGTTTTTATTGTGTAATCATCTTCAAAATCTTTAAAATACTTAGAGCCTGTCCAGATGGAGCGTTTTACGCGCGAGTGCCCTCGCGCGTTTCAATTTATATTGCGTCCAGATGCCGCGTTTTACGCGCGTAAAACGCGCGTAAAACGCCCCATCTGGGCAGGCTCTTGCGTTCAAGTTTCTTGGCGGTTGCGCAGCGGTACTGTATCTCGAGTTTGTTTCACGAAACAAAACAATTAAACTCCAATCTCAAGCTTGCTGTTTTGTAATTATAAACCCAATCAAAAGTAAAATTCAAATGAAGTCCAAATTAAATTGGCCTCACTTAATAGGTTACAATAGCCCTTAGGTAACGTACCAATTAATAGATAGGATTTATTTGTTTAATTTTATACAAACATAAATGACTCGTTCTACTCGATAAAAGAGTTTTACGGAGGCAGGTGAATTATTATATTTCATATTAATATGAAGTTGACTTGTCACTTTCTGCATGTGCTATGAATATATTATTTGTCTCATCATCATAATATAGGTATATACCTGGTACATACCTTAGACGAGAGATAAAAATATAAATTGAAATCCTAATAGTTTCAACAGTTATTCTTTAGCAGGTACCTACTACCGCCATGCAACAATACACTGAAAAATCTTTTCAGTCCGTAAGCATCTCGATCACAATAGAAACGCTCTAAAAACCATTTCTAAAGACCGTCAAAAGGTTATAAATTGAGAACTCGCACCTCTAAAGGGCAATTTCTAACCCGACCTCGTAGTGAAAGAAAAATACATAATCGTCATCAAATTCACTCAAACGTCCGTGCCATCATAGATAGGTAGGTACACAATAAATATTCAACAGTGCAAGCTTACTTTTATGCCTTTTCTAAAGAAAACTTGCGAGACTTGCTTTTTTTTTAATACATTTGTGTCTTACTGCTTTGGACTGGTTTCTATGCAAACTGCGAACTAAAAACTGAACTGCGGTTGAATATGAAAACTTTTTTTTTTCTTAGGAAAACAAACAATACTTTTATTCGAATTGATCTAATATATTCTTCTTCCTGCCCTTATCCCACTAGGTGGAGTCGGTACAACATGTTTTTTTCTTCCATACTCCCTTATCATTCGTCATCTGAGTACGCACTACTTTTTTGGACATAATTATCATCTTTCACACCATCCATCGATCTTTTCCTAAGCAAACTTCTTTAGTAATATCCTTTTTATTCCAATTAATAATTTAAAAAACAACTATTTCATATAATCATCCTATTACAAATCGTGTTTGAATGTTTACTAACTAACAAGCTACAAAAAAAACAAACATTTAAATACACAGTCATCAAATAATAAATACACAAAAACAAACAAAATCAAATGTCAGAATAAATTACAATATCAATAATAAATCAAAATGTCACGTCTGGGAGTCAATGAATTGAGAAAATTGACCATAAAAAGTTTTCGCAAGTGAAACTATTAAAGCTCGTTTAGGAACAAACTTTTCATAATGACCGCCATTTCAATAGGAGATCCTTTTTCCATGGCAGACGCGACAGATGTTTATTTTTTATTCGAAGCCCTTGATTCTCGACGATAGGGAAAAGGAAAATGAACGATGGAAATATTTCGTGGAAGCCCAGTGACTGGTTTATAACAATAGGTGTTTTTGTAAGGATCGTTTGAATCCCTAAGATGCCGGAGAGGGAAAATATACTGAATAATTGGAATACAGGAAATTCTTGAAACAAAATTAGTACCCCTTTAAAAATATTAATGAGCCTTTTTGAGAAGAAAATGTTCATACAAAGAAAAAGGAAGCAATTACTCAAAATCCTTTAGGTTAGTTGTAAGTAATAGTTTTTATAGGATGGAAATAATTATGCTGCTCTAATTGTAAATTTTCTAGGTCTAGAATACTCTCGGTTACACAGTGGCAGTATTCTAGGCTGCTTTGTGGCCCTGGGTGTATAAGGCTCGCGTGTTTGTGGCCGAAAGCCTCACCACAACAGCCTGCGAGGGTAGGGCGGGCGTCATAACGTGTAAGGCGGCCGTGCGGGCGCCCGTTTCGCTTCCCGCCTGCCCTACGATCGCGATCTAAGTTCTCTCGTGCTGGTTTACTTCGGTGTTTGGTGAGTTTCTTATGGTTTTTAAGATGCTTTAAAATTGTAGTTAACCAGCAAAATAAGCTTCAATTTACTATTTCGATAAAAATAATAAGGCTGTTATTTTAAATGCTTAACGTCTCTAATAGAAAGAATAGGTTTATCAGTAAATTTACGCGATGAGGTTTAGTCAAAGTAAAGCTTATTTTCGTGAAAAAAACTACGAGTAGGTATTAGGTATGTACTTTCTGGGATTTCTTTTGGCTCATTTTACAAGGGTAAAAGCAACATTAAAATGCATTTACGTTATTAAAACTTAACGCTATAATAATAATTTAGGCCAGAACACTTATTTCACTTGGTATAAAGATCAGTTTAAAATTTAAAAGAATAATTAAGTAGAGAATAGATGTAAGTCAATTTTGAAAATGTATGTCCTTACTGATTTATCCTATCCCAGGCACTATAGCGTCCCGCAAGTAGGGCTCGAGTTATACCAGTTATACCTTGAGTATAAAAAAACATTACATAACATTACACTTAACATAACATTACACACTTAAAAGTTTATAGGTTTGCAATGTGTTTTTAACGACTTTATTAACACCCAGACAGAGGACAAACATCTGTGTTCGCCACACAAATAATTGTTCTCGGTGGGGATCGAACCCACGACATACGGCGCAGAAGGCAGAGCTACATATACTCGGGTTATTCCCAATTCGTACACTCCATTGTAACTGAGCTGATAGGTCAAAGAGAGAGAGAGGCAAGTATTGAACAAAGATTAGGTGAGCATATGTAAGTAGGTACATAATTTATATTTACTCGGTGTAAGTCCTCGAAATATAATGTTAAGCCTCTCTGAACGAGTTTATTTGACCACGCTTAATTTTGCGCGTGATGGCTTCGCCAGTAAGTTTAGTTGGTACTTATTTATTAATTTTAGCGAGGGAGTTTGAGGCCGAGGATTAAGAGGTTTCCTTTATCTACACTAATATTATAAAGAGGAAAGATTTGTACCTATTTTTGTATGTTTATATGTTTGTAATGAATAGGCTTAAAAAGTACTGCGCCGATTTAAAAAATTCTTTCTTCAATAGAATGCTACATTCTTCCAATTTGACATAGGCTACATTTTCATTTTGAAAAAATTAGGGATCCTTGGTAAAATTAGAACAATGTAACCGAAGGTGTAGAAAAATGAGTCTTAAAATGTCTTTCGTCGAATGCTCTGCCGAAACTATTAGCGATAGAACAAAATAATGAACAACAATATTGTCTACCCCGTGCGAAGCCGGGACGGGCTGCTAGTTGGTTATAAAGGGGATTGTTTGTTAGGCATTTTCCCGATGGAAAATAATTGAGTTTTTAAGGGTATTTGGGGCAATGCTGTTCGACAAATTTAAAGGGCATTTTCAACATTAATTCTGGGATATTGAAGATCATTAAAATAATACTGGTAGGTGGGCAATATTCACCTACCAGTGTGCCTACAGTTCACGCCGGCCGCGCCGCCTTCATCACCACTAAACTTTGTAATGAAAAAACTGATCTCAATCTCGACCCAAGAGTTAATTCTCTTTTAATCCAAATTCGGCTTTGAAGAGATTTTTACGAAATATTGTCTATTAAAGCTCGCAGAACTAGCGAGTGGCCTCTCAGTTCATTTGGTAATAGCTCTGCCTTCTGCGTAGGTCGTAGGTTCCATCCCCTCGTATGTATTTGCAAAAAATATATGCATATTATAAATATTAATATTATTAACTATCTAGCATCTATCTCGTTCACTTACACAAGCGTTGCTTAATTTGGGCTTAATAACTAATACTAAATAGCAGTGAAGTTCCAGTATGGCGCCACTTCCCTAATAGTGAGACGTATGCAATAATACAAAAGCTAAAGTTTCAAAGACCCTGACATTAAATAGGTAAGTACTTTCATGACGCCACGAAAATCCAAACGACATTAAAAAGTTTTCATTCGATATCAGACTTACATTGGCTATAAAAGCGCCAAATCTCTGCCAAATTGAGTGTTTTGTTCAGTCGACTGGCCATGGTAATTCAATTCCAGTCAATTGTAGACTTTACCGTGGCCTTTTAGTCGTTGAGTTTAACATGTTTTGAAAGAAAGAAAGATATTGTGGACAATTCACACAACACAGTCTAGCCCCAAACTAAGCAGAGCTTGTTTTGCGCTACCAGCTTGTTTTGTTTTGTGTTGAGCGGGAACCAGATAGCTGATATAATACTTACATACATTTTTGGTTATGTATTTATATACTAGGTACAATAAGTGGCCCAGTCTTCCGATCCGTAGGTCGTGGGTTCAAATCCAGTCGTAAGTTTTTCTGTTCAAAAATGTAGGCATATTCACTATGCCAGTAGATACTCTTCTACGGTGAAGGAAAACATCGTGAGGAAACCGGCATGTTGTAGAACCTAAACAGTTCAAAAGAATGTGTCAAGTGCTCGAAAGGAGACACTTTGAGGCGAACTTAAAATCCTTTCACCACACTCTGGATCGAAAGAACTAGTCTAACAAAAGATAACAGAAATTGTAAATTCTATTTTATATTGAACGGGAGTTACAAAACAATCTATCTTACCAGTAAACTTCCTCTTAGTTCCACAACCAGAGTAATCCAGGATTAATTAAAAATTTCCACTTTGATGGAGTTTCTGCAGCCTTTGGGGAACGGCTGGTACAATCTGGTTAACAACGAATTAAGCTGCCTTCCTACGGTGCGTGGTTCTGCAGATCATCACGCACAGCTGACGACGACGCACGGCAACGCACACAGAAAGGGCTCCTGTGCTACCGCGCACCTCGGCGCACGAGACCGTTCCCATGGTGTGTCGTGCGAGCTGATCCGCCTCGGTGCGCGCTAGAAAAATATTGACGAGCGGAATATTATAATTTTTTCTCATTAGCGTTCTTTTTAAAGGTAGAGACAAAAGTTATTTTAAATAAGAACAAAGTGTTTTTTTTAATTGAATTGAGCGATCAAATATTTGACGGTTTTATCTAAAATTTTGACATTTCGCGGATATCTAATCGACCGATTAAATATTTAACGGTTGTTTATCTTAAAATTTGTCGGCCCTGAGTGAACCAGCCAAACTAGTAAATGCTATCGTATTGCGGCGTAGAATGCTAGATGAGGGTCCTCAGGCCGCGTTATGTTATTGCCAATCCTGGGATTTATTGCCAAACTAATTGGAACTAGTTTTTCTACTTTCAACTGAAGCAGTAAAATTAAATTATTGTTGCTCACTACCAAGAAATTTTTTAATTGTTAAAATAAGAAATAAAATATATTTTATTTACAACAGAATATACATTATTTACAAAAACTATTACTAAAAAACATGAAATACCTAATTAAAAAGAAAAAATAAAAATTACATTTTATAAGAAACTAGAAAATTTTATATGAACTCTGTTTTCCACCTGTAGGTATTACAGGTAGAAAACAGAGTTCAGATCACCGACCGCAGGCAATGTGCCCAAAAGGCTGGCAACGTTACCTCTTTGAATAGCTAAGCTAATTCTTTGCCCTAGGTAAGCGCCAGCCCTTTGGTCACCAGTCTCAACCACCAGCCTCTTGGATAATTCTTCGAATAGAAGCCACGCCTCTGGACCAATATAATAAATATATGTATAATATAATATATAATATATAATATATAATATAATATAATATATGTGTAATTTTCTGGCATAAAATAAATAATTTGATTGATTGATTGATTGATTGATTGATTGGACCCCAAGGTCCTAGCGTTTCCACCCCAAAAGGCAGAAATATGTATCCATCGCCGATTGATGCATATTTCCGCCTTTTGAGGTTTTCCGCTGCCGTTGCCGCCGCGCCCGCCGCTCTTGAAGTGGACGATACGTGTGAGGCAGCCAACGTATCCACGCAAGTAGCGTCCCACACCAAACGCCTGCCCCGACTCCAAGGTATCAACGACATCCCGTCGGGTCTCTTTCCATCATCACGTGTGATACCGTTCGGCTCAAGAATGGCCGGCACGTGAATGGTGGCTAGAGCCCTACGGATAATGTCGTTGAGGCTTGCATGACGGGATTGGCGGCCTGCACTGCGGCGACAGGACAGTCCGTGGTGACCATGCCGGTCAACGGAGCTGCCGCAGTGGCACTGATGGGGTTCATTGGTGGTGGCTCCAATTCGAATGCTGACAGCTAAAGAAAATGTGGTGTTATCCAAGAGTGTTCCAATATTGGCAGAAGGCAGCGCATGGAGCCAGAAACCAGATTCCCGAGTGCCAGAGGCAATGAGGCGAGCCCTTTCTGCTAGCGTAGAAGCCGATTTTAAAAGTTCTTCTTGCAGCATCTTGCATATAGGCTCATCCCATTGCCTCTGTTTTTTAACTACCAAGATAAGAACTAAATAATCTGAAAAAGATTTTAGCGAACCGAGAGGATAATCCGTTTTAAAAGGGAAAGAACTGCCAAAAAACAGGGATCATCATCATCATCATCATCAGCCTGAAGAAGTCCACTGCTGGACATAGGCCTCCCCTACACACAATGTCGTCAGTCCATCTGGTGGGTGGGCGCCTTATACTTATCGTCTTCCGGTTCATGGTCCCCATTCGAGAACCTTTATTCCGCAACGGTTGTCAGTTCTTCGAGCTATATGACCTGACCATTGCCATTTCAACTTACCTACTTATTCTAAGAGCTAAGTCGGTGACCTTGGTTCTTCTACGAATATCCTTATTTTTGATTCTATCACGTAGTGAAACTCCCAGCATAGCTCTCTCCATAGCTCGTTGCGCGACTTTGAGCTTGTGTACCAATAGTTAGCGACCACGTCTCAGTTCCGTAAGTCATCACTGGCAACACGCACGTCTTGAGGCTTTGCGATATCTGCGACGAGAAGATGTGGCGCAAAAAAAAAAATACTTATAGATAAATAATAAAAATTAACCTATGTCCTTCTACAGGATGTAAGCTCTCTGTGTGCCATGTATCTTGATAAAAATCTGAATATTATTTTGTTGAGAGTGAATGAGTCTCTGTCTACTCTTAGAGGTAGGTAAACGATTTCATATCACATTTCGTACAACCTTTGAAATGACATTATTGGATAAACGAGAGAAGAGTGTTTCTGACACCTGTTTAAATAAATTGAAAGGTCATAGCAGTTGCTCATCCTTCAACAAGAAGCAATTTTGGACTTCCAAAAGATGAACATGATAAGTGTTGAAGATTTTTCTTTTTTATGATCGGGATAAGGTTCGCTGAAATCATTATTATCAATTTGTCTACGTTTTATTAAAAAGGAGATGAATTTTATTAGAAGAACTAAGTAATAACTGGAATCAATTTTATCCTCTGTTTATTGCGTAGGTTTAATATTTATTAATATATTTTTTATTAGAGTTCTACGAAATTGAATTAGAAAATGATTTATAACCTCAAAAAAATATGTTAGGAGCGTCACGGTAAATAAATTTGCTCCCTTTTGCAGCGTCTCAAACCTCATGAGATGACATGTCAGTCTCAGGCGTTTAATTTAATCAACAGCCACTGGCACACATGTCAGCCACAAGTTTAGGCAAATTAATACCATCGAAGTGCTGACAAGTACGCATACAATTACAATTTCAGTGGAATTTACGCAATATTATTTTGACAAATGTTGTATTTGCGCCTATCTCATTTTCGGATAATACATACGAGAAGTACATGACTGCAGCGGCCAACAAAAGAGGCATTGATATAGGAAGAACGTGTAACCAAATACAATGTGTACAATGTGTAGTACTTTTCTCAAAAAATGCGAGGAAATTAAAACTAAGTACTTGAACTCATTGTGTCAAGTACAATAATAATTATGACACGACAACGAACAATACAATTTTTTCTCGCGTCAAATCTCAAATCTGACAGCGATATTTGACAGCGTTTCACTGATCGCTACCGCCAGCGAACTAGGTGTGCGCAGGCCTTTAAAGTGTTTTTCTTTCAATAAACAGCATTTAATTTTGCATTCCTCGAATGCAAAATTATTGTTCGAAATTTAAATAAAACTTTTGATAAGTTAACTCCTTGGTAATTTTAATTGCGGGTAACCGCATAGTGCGTATGTAGTATAGAGATCGTTCTATTTTTAAATTATATGACAGGATAAATGTTGTGGGTTGTCAAAATAATGCTCAAACTGAGCATGTTTATGAAACATTTATGGCCTGCGCACACCTAGTTCGCTGGCGGTAGCGAACAGTGAAACGCTGTCAAATATCGCTGTCAAATCTCAAATCTGACAGCGATATTTGACAGCGTTTTACTGATCGCTACCGCCAGCGAACTAGGTGTGTTCGAGCCTTTACGAACCAACTTTATCTACATACCTACCTAAGTTCTTAGGTATAATTGGAGAAAGGAATTCACGGATTCAAGGAATCACGAGAAAGGAATTCTTAATCAAAATGTGTGATTTTTGTATGTCATTTCTATGTGCACAAACCTGTTAAACACGAGTTATTTCTTTTATAAATATTAAGTAACGTTAAGATTTTAACTGATAATGAATTCTTGGCAAAGTTTTCCAAACTCTTATTTAGCTCAAATAACGCGGGTTTGTCAAAGGCTTCGCAGAGTTATTTTTCCAAGATGTACGGAACGCAATCACACCCTTTTTATTAAAGCCCAGGAAATAGGGGATGGGGAGACGGGAATGAGTCATGGTCGGGGTTTTGTTTACGACTGTCCCTAACTAATTAGGATTTACATTTTTTAAATATTATTTGTTTTCTTAAAATGTTTCGTTTATTTGTTTCAACAAATCTAAGAGGACAAATACATTAACTTTGGAATACTTGAGCGTCCCAGTCCACCAGTCTACCCGGATTTAAATAGACAAAGCTTTTGCATTTGATAGGGTCGGTCACCCATCAGCAGGCCTACAACAAGCTCTATCTGGCTCTGTCTCTAGCTCTGGTTTAGAGTCTGTGTGAGGCCCAGATTCATAGACCGCACTTTGCTTTACAGCAAAGGAGTCTTCGCAAAGTAAGCTTTGTTTATCGAGTTTACCTTCAACATTTTGAATAAAGAAGAGCTTGACAGAACTATGAAATATATTTTTGGTTGAAAGTTGAACTTTCCATCAAAGTAAAGTCAAAGTTCGGTCTATGAATCTCAGCCTGAGTGTTGACTAAATAAAACCCACGATGAAACGTCACACACACAGTATAATATAAATACACAGTATAATATAGCACACACACAGACTCAAAACCGGAGCCAGAGACACAGCCAGACAGAGCTTGGGGTAGGCCTACAGATGCATTTGATTGTTTTCAGCAAATTAATGACGCAGCTAACAATGGCAGTGACTGGAATTGACAACAACAGACAAATTGCGATGAAAGAGGCATTGAAACTGTTCAACGGACAATGAAAAATGTATACAAAACAGGAATTGATGAAAGCTTCAAAATGCTACAGTTTGGATGTCATAAGCACAGTTTAGATTTTATACAATTCCAGTTCAAGTTCAGTTCCAAGTTTAAAGGACGCAGGGCACATTCTTGACGTTCGTGACCTACGAGGTAATGCTTTTTTATAGGCGATGGTTACCACTTAACATCATGTATTGTGAGCCATCTAAGCTTGTTCCATCAGCAACTTGTATTAAAAAAAGATTAGATTTTATGATTCAGTGAAAGCGTCTAAAAATAATTTTGCAGTGCAGTCTGACATTCAGTTCAGTCTCATCAGTTTTTCTGGTAAATTTAGTTACCTACTACAGTGTCAAAGTGAGCCTGATTTTATTGACAAACGAAAAACGTCAAAGATTCACGAGTCACGATTATATGCGTAGGGATAGCCCTTATTACATAATTACCTATCATACTTTACACTACGAAAAATTAGTTTAATACCGTTCGTTTTGATTTTTGATGACTAGGTAGCTAAAAAATACAGTCGTACATTGGAGCACTGGTGAGTAGTATTGTTCTGTGGCACTGGTGGTCTAGTGGTAGTGGCCCCGCCTTCCGATCCGAAGATTGTGGGTTCGAATCCACTCGTGTACCAATGAGTTTTTCTGTCGAAAAATGTATGTGCACTATGCCAGTAGGTACTCTCAAAACGGTGAAGGAAAACATCGTGAGGAAACCGCCAGCGGCCTACTTGCGGAAAAACCTGCCCGCACATCAAGTGCGCATGATAAACTTGCCGTACCAGTCAAAATAAATTTTCTTACATCTCATCTCACCAGAGTTATCTCCTACATCAGAGCCCTCCAAGGGGGAGATAGATGGGGTAGCTCAAAGCGTATCTTCTTAATCTTACGGCTCATAACTGGATAGGACACGTATGACAACGTACGCTTAATTTGATGAGCCGTTTTAATAAGGGACGACATACGACATTGTGGGTGCTAAGGGCCAGCGCACACTGGTCGATTATCTAAGAAGAAGATGAAATTATTAATTGCCTGTTGAGTAAAAAAATACCAACTATCGCTATCTCTGTCTGTCGTGCTGTCAAAAACCTCTTGGCCTTTTGTCAGAATAAGTACATACTTATTCTGACAAAAGGCCAAGAGGTTTTTGAGCTTGAGTAAGTAAGTACCAACATTTTAGTTCTATTGCTTATTCTATTCTATTTTCTATTGGCTGGCCTCTCAGCTCAGTTGGTAGTAGCTCTGCCTTCTGCACCGGTTCGATCCCACCGAGATCAAATATTTGTGGGGTGAACACAGATGTTTGTTCTCTGTCTGGGTTTTATATTGTAATCTAAGTAGGTATGTATCTACAAAAAAAAAATTGTACGTATTATGTCAGCTATCTGGTTCCCATAGTACAAGCTCTGCTTAATTTGGGACTAGATAGTGTTGTGTGGATTGTCCGCATTATTCATTATTTATTTTATAGCTATTGCCTATATTATTTGCTGGTATTTCCTGATTCTTAGAAGCATACAAAAATGTATTTCAGGAAATTTTAAAACGACACAGTCGTAATTTGTTTCCAACATTGTCAAGTACACCCCGAGGGTCATCGACCCATGGAATAAAAACATGGTATTTCTTTTCGACATCATTTGAGTGCAAAGTTTGCTGGACAAGTCTCGAAAAATGGCAACTTTGCTTTGTTTGCTACTTTTTTCCCGCTTTTGACGGGTTGCCGAGTCGAACACAGAACAGGCGAATACGCTTTTGCTTGGAGTCGAAGAACGCACTCTTTGGCTTGGTCGTCAGACGTCAGACTTTCATTCCCAGCAAAATGCCAATACTAAAAACTTCGCCAGTAGTTTGAAACAGTGAGGGCAGACAATGTTCTTCCCATAAATATATAGAGAAGTAATAATGTCTAGCAGTTATAGACCTCTTCAGATTGATGATTATGATGATGACATACAACTGACATAAATTCTTTTATAACATATAAAAAAAACGATTCCGTTATAGATAATTTTTGACGGAAGCTCTCAAAATAGTCTAAGATCCCGCTATAGAAGGACCTTCACCGAGCTGGTTATTTAATGAAACGTATTTTATATTTAATTAAACATGCCAATAAATATATTCTATATGGGTTGCCTATCAAATTTCAGTCCAGGATAATTATGATTAATTAATAATTGAAAAAAAAAAAAAAAAAAAACTTTCCACTGGTTTGTTTATTAAACAAATTCTATACCAATCGAATGTATAGACCCCAGTATTTTTATTCAATAAACATACCAGTGCAAAATGCTAGTATCGATTTACCTGTTTATACTTACCCGAGAGTTGTGACCGGAAAAAAATAGGCAACCTAACGTTTGCATATTCTATGGGGTCTATACTTTCGATTGGTATAGAATTTGTCTAATAAACAAACCGGTGGAAAGTTAAAAAAACAATTATTTTTTTAATTATTAATTAATCATATCCTGGACTGAAATTTGATAGGCAACCCATATAGAATATATTTATTGGCATGTTTAATTAAATATAAAATACGTTTCATTAAATAACCAGCTCGGTGAAGGTCCTTCTATAGCGGGATCCTATGCTAAAAGGAATATTATTTTCCCGTTTTTCGTAGCGTGTTATTTATGCCTTTCTCGGAAAATTGACTAAATATTATTAAGACCAACACTAAAATATTTTTTCAATTTGGATTATTAGTTCTCGAGATTAGCGTGTACCAAACAAACAAACAAACTCTTCAGCTTTATATTATTAGTATGTTTATATTAAAGAATCAAAGCAGCATTTAGTAGGTACATAATCTGCTCAAAGACGATTCATTCCTCTCCATTTCTAACCTATATCAAACGACTTTGTATGTAAGTAGGTATAATACCTTTTCCCGGCCAACTAAACAAGGGCTTGCAATAAAATATCCACTGTCGGCGACAGGCTGGTCGAATGTGGTGGCAACATTCGACACAACGACCTACAGGATGTTCAAAGTTACATTAAATTAAATATTATTTTTATTTCAGATAAATTGATCCATAGTAGGTACAAAATTCAAAAAAATGTTAGGTTGGCTGACAAAACAAATAATAAATAAATAAACGTTCTGTGTGTCGACCGGGCACCAATCGTATGAAATCGGTGTGCGGTGCCTGACGCCTATCGCCGATCGTATCGCCCACCCCTACCACCATTTTGTATGGAGAAAGCAAAAGCGCCCCTAGCGGATTCTTCAAAAAGCATGAATAGCGATTGCGAGACGGTGACGTGTCCACGTCAGCTGGTGTACCATTGGTTCCCGGTTGACACACTGATGTCCAAGTAACGACGTCTTATTGTGCATCACCTATGCTGGCAGCGACTTACATCAAATTGTTTGCTTTTAACTTTGAAATTCATAAAACATTTTTTGTCACTTATAAAACAATAAATAAATATTGAAGTAGCCTTAGTGATAAAAGCTTTAGCAATAGTTTTAAAAATAAATAGGTAAATTTGGCATTTATATTTAATAATTTAAGTTTAAAAAACTTGAGAAACCGACTTCATTGTCAAACGACTAAACCGATTTTAATCAAATTTGTTTGGGACAATCTGGACGTAAGAATAACCTTCCAAATAAAAAAATAATTTTCTAAATCGGTTCATAAATGACGGAGGCATGCAGTTACAAACATTAAAAAAATTATTTAAAAAAAAATGGCAACACCGATTTTAATAAAATTAAAATGGGACCAATCTGGAAGCAGTACCTTTCAGATAAAAAAATAATTTTTCAAATCGGCTCACAAATGACGAAGTTATGCGGTAACAAACATTAAAAAAAAAAAAAAAAAAAAAAAAAAAAACATACAACCGAATTGAGAACCTCCTCCTTTTTGATTGGAAGTCGGTTAAAAATAGAAGAAAGATGAAATAATATACCTCACTATTTTGGTATGACACACTTCAAATACGATAACTAATATTTCGTAAGATGATAAACAAAATCAGTCAAAGCCATAAAACAGTTTTTTTTCGGGATAAGCCATTTTTCTTGTATAGATATAGATAAAATATTCCCCTCTTCCAGTTCCGGAGTAGGTCTTTACACACCCTGTATAAGGTGGTATACAACGATTTATCGATACATAAACGGTTCATATTAATGGTTTGTCGATAGCAGACATAACGGGTAGGTTCACATTGCTACACGTACTTAGGTATAATGTTTCCAAATACGTGACTAAATACTGTTGGATTTTAACCAAAGAAAATTCAAAAACATATAAAAGTATTTTTACTTTTTTACTGTTTGTCATTTAACATCATCAAATTAGAAGTGGTGTGAAGAAAATAGTATAGATTATTTTATTAGAAAACTAACAGCAGTTAAGATAAAACAAATGAAACTTAAGTTAGTGAATATAACTAGCATATTACATGTTTTCTTAGGTAAACTATTACAATGCTAATTTAAAAAATAATTATAAGTTTAAAAAACTTGAGAAACCGACTTCATTGTGAAACGGCTAAACCGATTTTAATCAAATTTGTTTGGGACAATCTGGACGTAAGAATAACCTTCCAAATAAAAAAATAATTTTCTAAATCGGTTCATAAATGACGGAGGCATGCAGTTACAAACATTAAAAAATTATATTTAAAAAAAATGGCAACACCGATTTTAATTAAATTAAAATGGGACCAATCTGGAAGCAGTACCTTTCAGATAAAAAAATAATTTTTCAAATCGGCTCACAAATGACGAAGTTATGCGGTAACAAACATTAAAAAAAATAAAAATAAAAAAAAACCTCCTTTTTGATTGGAAGTCGGTTAAAAAAAGGTGTATAGTGTTAAAAAAATAAACGATAGTAAAGAGAGAACCCACAGAGAGATCTTGGAGAGGCCACATCAACGAAATCAACTAAAGAACTAAAATTACTCTTGCTCAAACCTTGATGCTGCCACTCATCGACTATGCTGATGTCTGTTTTCTTGATGCCACGGAAGAACTGCTCAATAAGCTCGAACGCCTTCAAAACTTGTGCATCCGTTTCATATTCGGACTGCGCAAGTTTGATCACGTTTCTGAGTTTAGATCCAAATTAAATTGGCTTCCTATTCGTCGTCGCCGTGATCTTCACGTAGTGGCGCTCCTTTATAAAATTCTTTACTGTCCTCTTTCTCCTACTTACCTCAGTGAGCGCTTCGAATTCCTGGTCCCGCGTGGTGAGCCGTGCAGGACGGCTATTTCCCTCCTCCTCAAAACCCCTCAACACTCCTCTAGCCGCTACGATGGCTCTTTTACCGTAAGAGGGGTCAAGTTATGGAACGCCTTACCACACGATATTCGAGCTAGTCCATCGCATAGCATATTTAAGAGGAAAGTTAAGGAGCACTATCTGTCTCTCTGAACTGTGATACGTATTGTTATGTATGTATTTTTTATGTATTTTATGTATTGTATTTTATTATGCCTATATTTATTTTGCATATTAGTAAATTTATTAATTTATGTATTTTTATTATTTTTTACTTTTGTTTTAATGTACACAAACCTGCCTATATAGTCACCTCTCCCTAGCCTCAAAAGTTTGCTGTAAGAAAACTCTACTCAGGGTTAAGCTCGCCTTTGTACATGTCCTCTATTTCTGTTCTTTTCCTATGTTTTGTATTGTGTGCAATAAAGAATTAAGAATTAAGAATGAGAAAGAGATAATATAGATTATTGATGTATAAGTTAAAGTTAGGAGTCTACAAACGGAGGCTTGTATAATGCAAAAAAAAAAACACACTAGAAATATCAACGTTATAAAAATGATTGGTAAGTATTAGCAGAGAGCTTTTTAAAGAAGAGTAGATTTAGCTGTCTCTCTTCGCTGTCATCTCATTAGGAGCGGGTTTATAGCAATTCTGCTAATATCTTTTGTGATTCATAAGCTATTTTCTGGAATGCAAAGAATTGAAACAAAAGACGAGTTATTAGAGATATCTGTCAGGTTTGACATTAGTTTGAGCTTCCATTGCAATAAAAAACGAATTGAAAAAAAACTATTGCAACAAGTCTGAATATTGACGTAATAAATATGAGATAGCGAATAGGAACTTCGCTTTGTAAAACTAGTATGGCAACAGATGTGCTGTGATCCCTGTTCCTTGTTAGTATCATTTATTTGCTAATCTAATTTGATTGCAACAGAATTACACAGTCGCCCCCCGCCCCACTAACTTTTGGCGAAGTTTGTCGATCTATGCCGAAGAGGTGTCGGTGACGTGTCGACGGTTACGTGAGTTCCTTTTTTTTTTGCTTGGAGTGTCTGACTGAACCCCACAAACTTATACATACAACAAGTCACTATAGTTACCGCGTTATTACCATCTTACGCACATCACTAGCGGCTCCATAAGACCCACAAGTGTGAGCAAGATAGACATAGTGAAATGATTTATGGTCACACGACTCAGTTGGTAACGCGGTGACTATAGTATTCAAGATTCAAGAATACTTAAGAATCAATTTAGGTCGACTCATCAGCTTTGAAGCTCTTTATTTTTATGCTCCAAGATAAAAGTTCATTACCTAGTCAAAACACAGTTCATTCTTAAGCCATGGTTTCCAAACAGCAGATTACCGTCATAAGATGACCAAAAAGCTCCAGAACCAAGTCTGAATTTATCAGCCATCATCATGACCCTGATTAAGTTAAATACAGGGTTATTCATAATTAACTGCAAATACTCAGGAATTAGGTTCAACAAATAAAATAAAACATATTCATGAAATTATTTTATTTAAATTTTGATTTAAGTTTTTGTATCAAAATTTTATTTTTATTATTTTTTTTACGGCTATTGCATAATGATTGCCATGGAGAACAGGACGATGACCCACCCAGGCGGTGACTGAACGCAGAGTGTCGCTCACGGCGCGCGGGCGCAGATCAAAAGTCAAAATAGGTCAGGCGCCAATGATTCCAAAGGATATTCTTTATCGATTTTCTCGGGATTTTCATAACAAAACTTAAAAAAAATCATTTCATAAATATTTTTTATTTTATTTGATGAACCTAATTCCTGAGTATTTGCAGCTAATTATGAATAACCCTGTATATTAAAAAAAACTTTATTGTGGACAACTTAGAATAACTTAATAACTAGTAAATTAAAGAAAAGAAATAGATTGTCCTGCAATGAGCGGTCTTATCGCTCGGGGCGATTTCTTCCAGACGACCTTTGCTTAAAACTAACTTATAGCTAGACTTTAAATAACAGGTGCAAAATTTAAATAGTCCTATGCACTTGTATTACAATAATGTAAGTGTGCTATAAATGTGCCTATTGTAACTCTTATATTAATATCTGTCTTAGTTGTACGTACACGTGTAAGTAAGTTCACTGTTTAACTTATAAATGAATAAACTAATAAAAATAAACATTACGGACAATACAAATTACACGATCTTGCCCCAAACTAAGCAGAGCCTATTATGTTATTGGAATAGCTGATATATTTACATACATTTTTATACTTATGCCTTCATCCCCAATGAAATATATACTGTTTGACTTATGCTTTCATCTCCTTTTTCCAGACTGAACGATTGAGCCCACTCCAGTCAGTTTTTTTAGAAAAAAATCTTGTTTCCATAGTTGAAATAAATAAATCAAGCTCTGCTTAATTTAGGGTTAGATAGGTGCTGTGTGGCTTGTCCACAAAATTCATTTATTTTTAGATATAAAAAAATGCAGTTACAATTATTTGTCATAAAACCATAATCCATTTACGACCGTCATAATCCAACCGCCATGTTTAAGTATTCCCTGGCATATTATAAGAGCATCGTTTCGTCCACTAGATTTCATTTTGCAGTCCACGGAGAAATCAGATATTAGCGGGATACACAAGGCTAGTTTTTAAACGACTAGAAATAAAAAAGAGCCTCTTATTTTTTTATTTCAAGTTGTTTTTATTTTTTTTATATTTGTTTATCGTAAAACTTCGTACCTGATTTGCAAAAATATTTTTGTATCTGAAAGGTGACATTTCCAGAATAATCCCATATAAATTTCATCAAAATCGGTTCAGTAGTTTGGCCATTAAGTCGGTTTCTCAAGGTTTTGTTTCTATCTAATTTTTAATTGTAACATTTCGAAATTAGGTTCAAGTACCTACCTACCTACCTACCTACCAACTAACTATATTATGCCTACTTAGCAAATTTTTTGAGAACGTGTCAATTGTCGCAAAACACGAAATAACGTTGTTTTCAAAATCGTTTGTTACATACCCTTTGGTATACGTATATAAAAAATAACACCAAAATCTCATTTTGTCAAGCGTTTTCGACAGTATTATTGGGTGTGTTGTCTACTTGGGGGAGTTTCCTAAAATAAATGAGATTGTAAAGGTTTTTATTAAATTCCCACGCGTTGGTAAAATACTAAAAGAACAAAACGGTTTTGTAGTGGAATCTCGCCTGAAGCTATTTCTATACAAACTCTTACACCTACCTTCAACCACCTGAGGAGAGAACTATCAATATAGCTGTTTCTTGGAGAGTTCTGATTCTTTTCAAAGATTGCCTCTGTTAAATTTCAGATCTCTTAGCTCACTCTGTAGTACGTGACGAGTGAGTCCGTGAATGGATTTCTTGTTAAATGTAGATTCACCACAAATACTGTATTTGGTAAAAATTTAACCCATACACCCATACTACCAATTTATGTATTTATGTATGTAGTCTATAAAATATTTAAGTATGTAAATGTCCTTATTATATATTCTTGACTGTTATTTCTTAATGCACCCTAGCCAATTATCTTATTCTAGGCTTCTCTTCATATAGAGGTTGTCTGGAAGAGATTATTGACGTTTTTAAGCGATAAGACCACCCGTTGTGTTGTACTCGTTTTTCCATTTTTAGTTATAAGGTGAGCAATAGAGAATTTTCTATATCAACAATTGAGATGAAATAAAAACCCTTCAGTTTTTCTCTATATGATTATCAAAATCCAGTCAGCAGCAATTAAAGGCGACCCCATTATAAAAGTTCTATCATAAACGATACAGCACAAATATAACTCTTCGAATTTTCACGTCTGATCTAGCATGACGAGGGTAGGCCATTATTCAGTATTATCGGCCCTTCTACAGACGCAGTGGTAGTAACTACAACTACATCCTGTGTCCTTAGCTTGCTTTTAACTGTTATTGAATTGGCCATTGTTTGGTATAGAGCTTATGTTTTATACAAGCTGTTGAAATAAGCATAATTCAAAATTAAAATCAAAAGTGTATTTATTCAGTAGGATTGCAAGAATCACTTTGAAACGTCTTAAAGCTAGGTGAGTCTAGGTGCCAGTTACACGCGACCAAGCGTAGAAGAACAGGCAACAAACTACGGCTCGGTTCCTACCGATTTTTTACCCGCTCATTTTTCCATCAGCGAGTTGTAAAGGCCCACCTGGACAAAGCATTGCCTCGTAGGTCACGCACGTCAAGACCGTGCCCTACGATGCACAGATTGCACTGCCCTGCGTTACGATGCGTATAGAGAAGGATGCAATATTTATAGCGCGGAAGGGTGATGTTTTTAGGCACCATGTACTTTTCAGTCCGTCGCAGCCTGAATAATCATTCAGAGAATTCAGCATTCAGTATAAAAAAATATTTTTTTTTTTCATTGGTATTAAATGAAAAACTCTGAAGGTCCCGTTAAGTTTTTGGAGCTTCTATTTTTTCGCCTTGTATTCGCCCTGTACCTACACAGAGCGAAGGGTGACTTTTTGAGAAGGGTGAGCACAAAATCAGAACTACTCCAGCCATGAGATAAGCTCTTAAAAAAGTAGCAAGTAAGTGTTTTTTATTTTTATTTATTTATCTTCTAAAAAAATACATAATCTAAATTATTATAAATAGCACTAAATAAACCACTAAGGTTTGTGGGGTAATGCTACTAAGAGAGTCAAAAGTCAATAGATTATAAATAAGTACAGAAAATTTTCTAATAAACAGAAACTAGGTAAGTGCATGTAAGTAATAAGTATTTAGTTATTAGTAGCTTTCTATATTAGTTAGGAGGTGAGATTTTAATTTAGACTTAATGTTTTTAGAATGGATGATGTTGATTGGGTCAGTTATTTAAAAGACGAGGAACCAGGTAAGCAGTATGCGTCTGGAAAGTGTAAGTGATAAGTATTTAGTTATTGGTAGCTTTCTATATTAGTTAAGAGGTGAGATTTTAATATAGACTTAATGTTTTTAAAATGGATGCTGTTGATTAGGTCAGTTATTTAAAAGACGAGGAACCAGGTAAGCTTCAGGCCGTAGGTGTTCCGAGCGCGTGGCATCAACAACCGGTTTTGAGCAACCGCCCGCGTGTATACAGGGTGTTTAACTTCTTGTTTGAGCGTTTCATTGAAAAAGTGTTATCTAAGTAAGTTATATTTAAATTGAGTGTGAACTGGTAAAGTTTTGATAATAATCTTTGGTGATACAGATAAATTAGATTTTTCAATCAACATCACTTTTAGCTCCTGTGGTGACTATTGCCTATATCAAAGCATTGCCTCGTACGTCACGCACATAAGTGCTCTACGATGCACTACCCTGCGTCTATCAACTTGAGGCATACAGAAGAAGCAAACTGAAAAAAAATACAGCACTTATTTAATTTTTATCTTATTTTATAAAGCGAAGAATACTTATATTTTTTTTTTATGTAACTAGCTGATGGTACAAGCATATGGCCCACCTGGTGTTATGTGGTAACCATCGCCTATAACAAAGCAATGGCTCGTAGATCACGCACGTCAGGAACGTGCCCTACGATGCACTGCCCTGCGTCCAACAACTGAAGGCATACAGATATTCAGCCTCACGTGCCAGTAATTTCCTCGGCACCCACACCCATCAAACCGAAACACAGCAATGCTGCTTCACGGCAGAAATAGGCATGGTGGTAGTACTTCCCAGGAAGAGCTCTTTTACTACTTACAACACAAATACAGGATTTAATAAATACAGGATTGAAGGCATAAAAAGTAAAATCATTCTCAAATGCTGCCACTTGGCACGAAAACAATTATTGTTGTAGACGTCAGTCAATCGGAAGTGTACAAAGCTACTGACGGCGTAATGATGGACGAATTCTTTTGTTTTTCTTTCCTCCCAACTTCAAAGAAATTATCGGAATCTGGAGCATGGCAATATTATTTAAGGTTCCGAACGTTAGTTGGTACATTTATTTAATGGTTTCAATGCAAAATGAACACAATCAGATTTCATCATAGTCAAACGTAATAAGGGTACATTTGGGGACATTTTTTATATTCACGCATGATGGTAGGTGGAATAAATCAAATGTTTTAAATATTATTATTTAAAATAAAAAATTGGTGACCGCGAATGATCGAAGCGATGCGTGACCTAAGGTATTTGGTGCAGCGCATTAGCTTTTCTATTCAGCGTGGCAATGACGCTAGCATCTTGGGGACGATTCCGTCTGACACTAATTTGTATCAGTCGAACTATCTCTAGATCTTTTGTAACGGTCTACAGATAATTCAAATGTGTAAGTTGTAAAAGTGTTAATTGTAAGTTTTTTGTGTAAATAAAGTATTTTAGTGAGCCTTTATATTATTGTTGATGTTTTGTTTTGTATTGTTGATATAGCTTTTGTATTGCAATTTGTTAATGACCCCAGCACCCGTCTCTACACAATAGACGCAGATCCAAACCGGAAGGGCTACTCCAGCTCAGGTAGAGCGTGACTTGGTGCAAAGTTCACCAACACTAAGACCGTATAACATCTGCTTGGACCTTATAACGAATGGTTTGGGGAGTCCTGAAGTGTTCTTATCCAGTGCACAACAATTATTATTGTGACAAGACAAAGATATTTTGATTCTGTCAATAGTTTCGTCCTTGTTTTTGTCAATTTTATAGAAAAAATGGAAGTATTTTTACTGGCGGATAAGCATTACTTTTAAATTATCAAACCCCTAATAAAACCCCTAATTAAATTAAAAAACTAAACCATATCTTCTTCATAATCTATATTTATAAAAGAAAGTCGTGTTTGTTACACTATTTATAACTCAAAAACGGCTTAACCGATTTGCCAGAAAATTAATGGGGAGGCAGCTTCAAACCGGGAGAAGGACATAGAATACTTTTTATCCCAAAAACGAACCAAACGAAAACGGAACGGGCGAGTGAAGCCGCGGGCGGCCGCTAGTATTATAATAAAAGAAAGTCGTGTTAGTTACACTACCTTTAGGTCAAGAACTGCTGAACCGATTTGGTTGCAGATTGGTGGAAAGGTAGCTTAGAATCAGTAGGCGGACACAATTACCAAAACATTTTTATCTCGAAAGAAAAACGGGAACAGGGCGAGCAAAGCCGCGGGTGGCCACTAGTTATACTATAAAGAGGAAATAATTTTTGTATGTTTGTAATGACTATGCTCAAAAACTACTCGACCGATTTCAAAAAGTCGTTCACTTAATAGGATGCTTCATTATCCCAGAGTAAAATACAATAGCTCATTACAACAAGGCTAGGCCAAAGCCTGAGCATGAGTGTAATTTAGAAAGAGGACGTGTAAAATGTGAGGTTGAATTTTTTGCCATCCTTGCTAGCTAAGATTCGCTAGTAGATAATATTGGAAATAGTATTCCTAGTAAGTAATTAAGTGCTGTTGAGATGTTAACCCATAGATAAACTTACATCGATGGATGGTCGTTTTGACAGGCCCGTTTGAACTGGCCAGCTGGGTACTGGATCCAGTCAGCGGGCGAAGTACAAAATAAAGACAGGGTTAGTTTTAATTAACTTTTCATTACTCATACTCTGAAAGTAGGTCTGAAGTTGCCTGAGGGGCCTAATTGAAAGTAAAACTTTCCGCCCTAGGAAGAATCGCTTTCTACTAACAGCTGTCAAATTATAAAAAAAACAAGTTCTATTTTATTCAACCATGTTCCAACTTTCTAAAGTCTTTCTGACTGCAAAGAGGTCGTTGAACCAAATTCCAACTTTTTATTCAGCAAGTAGGTTGGAAACCCATTACAACGGTAAGAAGTTTAAAAAGTCTAATAAGAGCGCAATGTAAAATTTAAATTTAAATAACATAAAGATAGTATTAAATAAATAATATATCTTCTAAATTACTTGATTAATATATAGCTTCAACTATTTATTTAAAATAACATAGATTTGAGCAAACAATTTACCATTTTTTAAATTATGAGAATGAAAACAATGGCTGAATAATGCTGGCGAGCCGTAGCCGAAGGCCCGCCAGAGAAAAAGAAAAAAAAAACCGGGAAGGCGGCAATTCAATCTTCATTTTCACAAATTTTTCTTTCATGTTTTTATTTTTACTTTCCTTGTATTCGTAATGAAAAGCACAGTGTTTACCTCGGGTGAAAGTCTTTTAAGTTCCTCAAGCTCCATTGGCGCCCTCGCTTACGCTCTGGCGCCAAAACCGTCTCGGGACTCAAAAAACGTGACTTTCAACACTCAGGTAACAATGTACTATTAATGAATCTTTTTAAAATGAATCACTGTATGAGATTGAGATCATCCTAACCAAATTACCATTAAATTTGCCTATGCCTTAAAAATGTTCACATATTTCGCCTAATTTATTTGCTTGAAGCATGGTACATTTTAGAACTTAAATACACTTAAAAATGTTCACACATTTCGCCAGAAAACCCAAAAAGAAGACAGATTTGTTGTTTTATATTTCCAAATGCGCACTTTATTAAAAACTTGCTCGTCTGTACTTTCCTGAGATGGGATTTTACATCTTTTTTTTGCCAAACGTGTCATAAGACACACTAGTAAAGTACATCTCTACACGTCTGCTAAGCCTTGAGTAGAGAAGAGACATCATTCAGTCGAGTACGGGAGACGGGCGCGCGTGACCGTACCGGGAATATCACAAATAGTGTTATGTACGACTCTACTTTGTGAGCAGTGATTCGAGATTTGAAAAAGTGTGTAGAGATTTCTAGTGATGTGTTTTTGTCCGTGATTGTACTTTGTGAGTGTTTAGTGAAACTTGTAGTACGGTTTTTAATTTGTGTAGGACGCAAACTAGTAAGTAAAATATCTCGTAATAACAAAAAAAAAACTCTAAGGGCTGGTTTACCAATTTAATATTTGTGACCGACAAATACTTATTAAATTGGTAAACCAGTTTATTTGAGGCAAAACAAATTTGAGTTACTCAGCTGTCAAATATTTAATTGGTCGATTACCAATCCGTGAAATGAAATTAGTTTTTTTATCTGCATGCAACTAGAAACCTATATTCTTATTCAAAGTAATACCTTCGATACAGGATGATTTGATTATAATACGAGTTGTCTTCAGCGAAACATTGCTATAAGGATGGCTATGTAGCATTACCTTTCACCACACTTGGTTTGAAGGTGGCAGTGTCAGGATAAAAAGAAGAAAAGTTGCATTATGTGGTATTATAGTATACCTTAAGATGGCATTTATTCAGAAGAAACTTACCATTAAACAAATCTTTACAAAATATACACAGGATTTACAATATACACACTTGTGGAGCTGACGGTACCTTTCAGTTAATAGAAAAATGATCTGAAGGTACAGTCACCCTTCATAGATACTTAGTTACTATAAATATGTGACGTAGCTAATTAGTTTTATCTTCTCTACTTAAAGGTCAGATAAAAGTTCAATATTATTATTAGTTCCCCTAATTATTTACATTATTAACTTCTAAAGATATTAATACACGATGTGTTGCGATGTGTCAATAATCTAGACTTATTCACAATTCAAATTCAAAACGTCTATAATCAGTAGTATCACAAGGATCATTTTGAAACGTCTTAGGTCCAATTTCACCGTTAAACGCGTTTAACTAAACTCGTTTATATGTACGTACACAAAAGAAATGCAACGAAATTGACAGGTCTTTAAGCGCGTTTAGAGAAAAATGTACCAACTGAATGCTTAAGCGAGTTTAAACGTCAGTAGAACGCGTTCAATTTCAACGGTGAAATTGGACCTTAAAGCTTAGGTGAGTCTATAGGTGCCAGTTACACGCAACCAAGCCTAGAAGAACAGGCAACGAATTAGGGCGGGGTTCCTACCGTTAGTATTTATGCGATAAAACAAACATTATTTATGCGATACCCCAAATAAATTAATAAAATAATTGGGTCTCCAAAAAAACAGTCGCCAGCATTTTATTTAATAATAAGTTTAGTTATTTTATTTTCTTTCAAAGTGTGCAAGTGATACGATCATCGATGGCGGTCTGCTCTTTATGAACTTGTGTATTGTTTTTTTATTGGGATTCCGTACCCAAAGACTAACACGGAATCCTGTTACTAAGACTCCACTGCTCTTCCGTCTGTCTGTCTGTCTGTCCGTCTGTCACCAGGCTGTATCTCTATAAAAACAGAATAAAATAAATATTAAACTAATATGGCATGGTGGTAATAATACTTCCCCCCGGACGAGCCCTTCACAAAAATATCTACTTAATACTCAATATAAGAAAATAGATAAACTGTATGTACTTAGCACTCAGATGAGCTAATTAAAGTGAAACAACAAACATGGCCTCCAAACACAATTCAAACTGAGACGCAAAGACAAGCAAAGTACCTTTGTGTGCAAGCCTACCCGCAAATTTCTGTGTGTACAATCACATAGACAAATGTTGACGCTTCCTTAATTAATTACAAACGTATATAAAAGTTTTGTGACTGACTGTTACTACGTGCAAATCGGATATAGAGTGTTCGAATAAATCAGTTGAGTTCAGAAGAAGTCGACTTCAAAAAGGAATAATTATCGAATCAGCCTAAATAAGTCCAATGATGGACATAATTATACACTAGGGTGTCCCGTCCATGTATGAGATTTTTTTTTTTTCAAGGTAGACTAACGCAAGAGGTATCGAAACTTGTGTAGTTTTACACAGATTACGAAAAAGGTAAAAATAATAGAATTATATGCCATCTTGAGGCCTCTACCGCACTTTTAAGTTTTGAAATTTTTACGATTTTACAGAACTTTTCTATATAACATAAAATAATACAAAATTAAATAATACTGTAAACTGAAATACTGAAACCCTTTAATACTGAAACTGTACTTTTATAGCATAAAAATCACTTTGCCTATGAAGAAAACACTCGCGAGTCAAGTCAAGAAAGTCGTCGAAGCGAGTTGAAACTTGACGGTGTAAGCAAGTTGAAACCTATCAAATCCTAAGTCGCTGGGAACATGTCCTTACATGCAAATCGAAATGTCGTCTATTTATTACACCTATATGTAACAAAAAGTAAATATTTATTATTATACTATTCAGGAACCTAAATTAAAGATTACTATATTTTTTTTTTTTTTTCAAATCTTTAAAGATCGGTAGAGCCCTAAAGACATAGTTTTATAATGTTTAAAAAAATAATTTCGTAATCTATGATCAAATACACAACTTTTGAGAGGTCTTGCGTTAACAGAAACCAAAAAAAAAAATCTCGGGACACCCTAATATACACCCACATATTTGATGTGGGCTAGCCGTAATCTTAACAGGCAGATTGGGAACCGCAGTGTCAAGTCGTATCAACAGCTAATGCTCTCACACTTTGTGGTAGGTTCCTTTATGTAGCCGCTAGAATAGAAGGTTTTCTATTCTATTCTTCCTTCAACCTTGGATTTTCAAGTCAAGAGTGCACAAGTGGATTATAGCAAAGCGTGCTTCACCTTAGGCTGCATTTTCACTTTCCATCAGGTGTGATGTCAGTCAAACGTTTAGCTATCAGCAATAAAAAAAAGCCTTGAACCGCATTTTTGCAAAAAAGCTAAATTATAATCATCAAAACGCATTCTCATTTTGGACTTTGGCGGTCAGCACATGTTGTTTTTAACCGACTTCCAATCAAAAAGGAGGAGGTTCTCAATTCGGTTGTATTTTTTTATTTTTTATTTTTTTCATGTTTGTTACCGCATAACTTCATCCTTTGTGAGCCGATTTGAAAAAATATTTTTTTATTTGAAAGGTTATTTTTACGTCCAGATTGTCCCAAACAAATTTGATTAAAATCGGTTTAGCCGTTTGACAATGAAGTCGGTTTCTCATGTTTTTTAAACTTATAATTATTAAACTTCAGGTTGATAGTAGGTACAGCTATAGCTTCAGACAATAGAAAAATACCAAGTGAAGTCGCAAGCGTGGCACTAGTTCAACCACAAGTAAAGTAGAGCTCTTGCTAGAGATGTACGTAATTTGAATTTTGGTTACGAAATTGTATAATTAATTGGTGAACGTTATAAAGTTTTGGAAGGATTAGTCTTGAATGTAGTGCTAATTGAAATAACGTGTTTGATTAACACAAATTAAACTTAACCAATAAATGAATGGAGATCAAATTTGGCGCAGAAATAGCCTACACATTTATTATTGGACTCTTGACTAATCGATATACTTTAACTACAATTGACTTATACAAAACGTACAAAATACACAAGAAACAGTTGATCTATCTGCAAACCGCTACAAACGATCTAGAAATAGCTTAACTGGTCCAAATCAGTGCTTAACCGAAGCGTTCCCAAGACGCTGGTGGCATCGATGCACTAAATTTATGTTTTCTTGTCAGCAAGACATCTACTAGCGTAAAGAGTTTTATAATGTCCCAAAAGTTCAGAGCCAGAAAAAAAGCGGTGAGAGCGCGGATTCAAATCCCGCTCGGCTCGTAACTTTTGGGACATTATAAAAAAAAAAAAACATTTCAAGTGTAGTAAACAAAAAATATTTAAATAGATAGGTATATATTGTTTTATAATATCAATAAAAAAAACTACTGGCGTGACAGGCAGCAATAGCGATAAGATTTTGTTCAACGAGACTTACTGCTGTTGCTATTGCTTGTTTTGCGATAGTCAACCCGCATTATATTAGAGAATACAAACAGGTACAACTGCCAGTGTAATCCTTGAAACAGGTGTCAGCGTGTCAGCGTAACGTAACCTCTAAAGTAGGATAATCAGGATGCGGTGACCCTAAACAGCAGTGCGTTTGCGAGTCGCGTTTCAGCGTCGCGGGAAACGAGATATTTACAACTGTTTGAATTTATAAAACTACCGCTTTTAAAATAAGTGTTTAGAAGAACCGGAGGTGGATAATAGCAGGGTTAGTTACAAACACAGTTCTTCATAAGTGGTATTCAGTATATTTATTGCCTTATTATTATTATGCATGTAATGTTATTGCCATAGTAGGTAAACATAATATTTTTAAGACACTTTATAGTCCAAATTTATTTTATAAAATGTGTGACAAATACAGGCTTGTACAGCATTCGCAATAATGATAAGTACAGACAATAGATAGATAGATATTGACCTGTTTTTTTATCAATGCATAATTTACCCTGTAAGGGTGTTGCAATACAGTGAAATGAAAAATATTTTATTTCTGTAGCCAAAATAATAAGCAGAAGTTCACAATGTACAGTAGAAGCGGACCACTCTAATTATTAATCAAGAAGATTATAAGCAAGTTAATATAAAAGGATAACAATGGATCGATAATTATATAACTTTATTCATTTGTTTTGTTTTCAAAGAACTCATCTTGTGTGTAGTAATTTTTTGTAGAAGCATCTCTTTGAAGGTAAACTCAATATTCTAGTTATAACACTGTATAACTAGAATATTAGGCATTCGTACTTCTTCTTCTTGTCATGTCACAAGTTCTTGTCATGTTAAAATACAAGCTGGAATTCAAACCTGAATAGAATTTAAATATTTTTACATCTCCGTAGAAACATAATAAACAAATTTACATGTATTTATTTATTCGTTTTCTAAATAAATTATTTACCAACTTTTAATAAACAAAACTCTACATTATCTGAAAATTTGTACTTACATGTAGATTAATCTACAAATATGTACCTACCAGTCAGATCTACACTCATCAACGTTGTCTATGGATATTCAACATTTTGTTGATTTTACAAAAACTGAAAATAATTTATTTAGAAAACTAGGTATGACAAGAATATTTATTTTGTTTTGTTTATTAATAATAATAAAATACAACTGTTTTATATTATTTATTAACTAGCAGTTAGTGACCGAGCTTCGCTCGGTATTTTTGTTTTGGTAAACTGTTGTTGTGAATTCTATTTAAATACGAATTACTTACATACTGATTAAATATTAATATTTTTCGACCTTACTGACATAATAATAAACTCCACTACTCGTCAATAGATGGCGTTCTCTGTCCCACTAACTCATTACTTAATCAACAGATGGCGCTAGGAGTTATGATTTTATGATAAAGTTGATTATTTACTTTACGATTAAAGGGACATTTTCTAGAAATGAATCCTAGCTAGATCGTTTTATCGCCCCCGAAACCCTCTGTATACTTAATTTCATGAAAATCGTTGGCGCAGTTTCCGAGATCCTAAATATATATATATATATACAAGATTTTCTCGTTTAAAGGTATAAGATAACAATTGAAGTAGTAACAAAATCTCGAAATATCAGAAAATCAATTCTAAATGGAATATCCCTATACAATGTTGATGAGTGTATATTCCAACAAGTACAGAAGTAGATGGATACGTAGGTATATCTATATAGTGTATTTGAATAGGTAAGCCAACACCGCGTACAATAATTTATAGCTGGAGTGACGTGAAATGATTACGTCAACGTGACGTCACTCTTGTGTCACTTCCAATCGTGTTTCAATGTTTAATTGTACATGTTCGGTTGTACAATTTTTTTTAAATAACTAGATTTTACTTGTACATACTGGTATTTATATTTTATTGCTTTACTTAATGGTACATGTTCGGTTGTACAATTTTCTTAAATAACTAGATTTTACTTGTACTTGTATTTATATAATGCTTTATTAGTGGTGATAAACGACAATTGAGCATTCTCCTTTCAATTATGATGTTTGCTACACTGCATTCGTTATTTCTTTTCTTGCCAAGGTTGCCTGGAAAAGATAACTCTCAGCGATAAGATCGCCCATTGTTTTGCCTAATGTTTACTTTTATGTCCTGTATAGTTTTTTTGTGTAGAGAACAATAAAGAATTATCTATCTATCTATCTCACAAAATTGAGAAGACTTTTCAAACACAGGTTTCTATATAACTTGACTGAAGAGATCCAAACCCGAATTATTATATTAATATTAAAAAAAAATGGATTTTGATTTGATTTTTGATTATCTATTTTTGTTTTCAATTTCAATTCAGTGGTACTACTCAGTACCAACACAACATATTTATTTTATTTTGTTTTTTCAAGTGACTGTAGTGGATAGTTTGTTCGCTAACTGCAGACAAATATATCTTCTGTGGTCGTCACGTCATCAAAATTGCTACGTACTGGTGTAAATGGATCTGTCACCGAGAACGCGATTTCTACGCGACTGCGTTGGTATAAATCAAATGGTTCTTAGCTTTTTTATTCATAGTTTTTTTTGGTAAGTTTTTCTGTCAATGGTTAAGGGAAATATAGCCAAAATCAAAAGGTTCATAGGTACATCACTGGAATCACTTTTGAAACATTCTAGGTGCCAGTTCTACGAGACTACGAGTAAGTAAAAAAAAACCGGCAAGCTAAAAACAGCTTGGTTTAAACTGTTTTTTGCCCTAATAAAAAGTATTAGCAGTTTAATTTCAGATTTTTGTATAATATGCCAAGAAATAAGACTTAAAAATAATGTGCGTTAGCAAGTAATATTTATGCCCTGGTGACGTTCAAGCCCGCGGCGTAAATTCAAATTAATTTCGACACTGCCTAAATTGAACTGTCAGTAAAAAGGCGCTTCGCTTCAGCTGCTCACTTTTATGCGCGACTGTTCTTTGTAATAAAATAGATATGAATAAAAACCAGAATTTTTCGGTTCTCTTTTCATTTGTGAGATACGAGAGGGAATATTTTTCCTTCCCAATGTTTGGAGCTACATAATATTTTTTGTGGGTATTTTAAAATAATAAATATGATATCGTAAAAATAAAGCCTTGTGCACATCTGGGCGATCAAATTTACGATGGCGATCATTGTATCGCTGTAAAATAACGCAGCGATAAAACCCTGTAGAGAAAATGACATTGTGTGTGGTTTACTTTCTATATCAGATTCTTTCGTTAGCAACAACCTCATTGCAACATTTAATAACACTTACTGGATAAGCAGATTGTACCAACTTATAAAAAAGTTAAAAAATACTCAGAGGTCACATTATTTTATAGCTCATTAGCGATTGAAAACAAACGATAATTACGATTACTACTAAAGGTAGTTTTCATACCTGATGCTTTATTTAAAAAACTAATTTGTAGTGAGTCTTCTCTACTCGAACTATTAGTAGTAGCTTTAGTGGTAGCGTCATTCCGGTCGCGGCTTCAAATCTAATCCCACCAGTAAGTTTTTCAGTCCAAAAATGTATATGAGTACTATGCTAGTACTCTCAAACGGTGATGAAAAACATCGTGAAGGAACCTAAAAAGTTAAAAACGTTTGTGTCAAAGTTGCACGAAAGAAGCCTAATCGAGGAACAGTAAAATCCTTTCAGCACGCTGGTTCGAAAGAGCTAGTGACACGATAAGAAGAAACTAGCACCATTTTTATTTTTTATTTATTATTTATTATATCAATAGTATGCATGTTAGAGGTGACGATTTTCGCTTTTTGATTTAATTGATTTCTTAATTTAAATGGGCTAATATAACCTTTATCAGAAAGACTACACAATTTGTAATCTATAGTTTAAAAGCTGATTAAAGGCCCGGCCACATCAAGGCGATAACATGACATCGATACAAGATTATTATCGCAGATCGCTGTATTATCGCCATGATGTGGCCGGGCCTTAAATAAAAAAAGTAATAGTTTTTAGTTCGTTTCCGTTTGTCTGTCCTTAGAATTATTTTACTTGCAGACTTTTATGCGTAGATACCACTATGCTGATATTTTACAGGGATGTATGCACTCAAAGTAATGATGTTTTTTGAAGAAATGTGTTCACCCAGAGAGCAATGTTTTTTTTGCGTGAATGTTTTTACACCGTACTTTCCCTTACATCATCGAGTAGGGTACGGTTTTTAAGGGGAAAGCCTTTGTCCTTTATGTGTGTCACTGGATAGAATTTACACGACACACTAATAATAGATTTCTATAATAAATAATAGTTTTTTGTACAATAATATAAATTTTTCAATTGATTATTACAGTTTTATTTTTAATTTTTTAGTTCAATTAGTTATAAAAGCGTTTTTTTTAGTTTTTTAAACTATATTTTATTTTTTGTTTTACTTTTAACTTTTTTTTTTTTCATTTTTTTTTTTTATATTATTGCATTGTCATCGACCTTTGACAGGTGTGCAAAGTTTGAATTAAATCTGATCGTTCAAAGTAGGACAAAATCGAGCTCAAAGGAATCGGTTACAATACATACATACATACATACATACATACAGGTGAAGTTGCTTGAAAGACTTGGTTGCGTGAAACTGGCACCTGCTAGGCTCAACCTAGCTTTAAGACATTTCAAAGTGAACCTTGCGATTCTACTGAATAAATATATTTTTGATTTTGATTTTGGAGCAAATAGAAACCGAGTTTTAATGGGTTTTTAGCGCCGTGTGCTAAACTGTACTTTTCACTACGATTGCGAGAACATAAAATAATCCAATACAATATGGCAGAATTTATTTTTTTATTCCTTCAGTAGGCGCAACGCACTGCATGCATTATACCAAAGAGATCGACGATTTTAGTTCCATTTTCAAAAAACAAACGTTGTTCTTTTTTGATGAAACAGAAATAATTTGAGTGTTTCTCATGAATATTCCACATAATGACAAGACTTTTTCGTTTTTGTAATAGGCTCATTGTCATTGGACAGACACAAAATAACCCTTTTCCCCTAGAAGAAGAAATGTATTTTTCATCCCACCAGCTCTGAAAGTGTGTTTTTGCTGTTTAATTTCTGACTGGAAAAGCCGTTTTTATCCGCTAGAGGATAAAGTAAATTTGAATTTAGAATATCGTGTTCTTGGAGGAATTCCAAGATCGTGTTCAATAAGTTTGTGAATACACAACCTATTTACTTCTACCTCCATGGTGCCGAGCTTATCATACAACCTTTTTTATTTTGTTAAAAACTCGCACTCGTAACCTTCTTGGTGTACTTGTGAATTCAAAACACCATTAAACCTATTCTTTTACCTGCATGGTGCCGAATTGATCATACAACCTTTTTAAATTTGTTAATAACTCATACTCGGAACCTTCTTGGTGTGTTAGTTTTAATCGCGCCATGTTCTTTTTTGCATTTAGTCATTTCCTCGCTGAGGTGGGATGAAAAGTTACGTGTTGCACTCGAGTGCAAAGATTGGTTAAACTTTAGAATCCTGCGCTTGCTCAGTCATCAAAATTGAGCACGCGGTTAAAAAGCAGCTTTGCACTCTTGTATAACAAATAACTATTTTCTTTGTTCTGGTACAGCTATGACGGTCTTTTGAGCAAGAAGAGTGATTTTTTCAGCAGTTTTTAATAAAAACAAATGCTGAGTGTGAAAGGATTACTTGATAATTGAAAGTTGACACAGCTGTGTCAATTTATGGGAGCAATCGGGGGGTGTAAAACACTCAGCATGTTTTTGTTCACAAAAGCGCAATATCAAATGCGAACATTAGAAGAAGAAAGCGAGAACATTATTATTGGAATGTATCCCACTTATCACAACTGATAACGATGACCACTGCTCCGTATCCTTCTACCAACCAGAACGTCATATCTCATGAAAACTTGAAGCAAAACTGAGCTTTATGCATACAATTTTAGAGACTTTATTTGAGGGAAGCAGATAGTGGAATTATTGCATAGGAAATGAACGCAAAGGTCAAAGAACAGTGGCTGATTAGGCGCGATGATTGAGTAGGTATCTACAAAATGAATGCTGTTTTGAAATGAATTGTTTTTACTAAACACTTCAGGGAATTGCAATAAAAACAAATAAATAAATATTAGTGTAATCTAGCCCCAAACTAAAAAAGCCCAAAAACAAATATAAAAGACAATATTTTTATGTACTTATATCACAAATAGAACACGAAAGGAGTCTCTTTGAGGTGCACTTAAAATCCTTTCACCACACATTGGTATGAAAAGACCAGTGACACGATATGAGAAGACAGAGAGAACAAACATCTATGTTTTATCTCTCCATCTACTGCTTGACTGTTTGTCCTCAGTAAAAATGAAGCCCTTATCAACTTTCAGACGGTTTTGATCTTCATTTTCTAAAGCGCTTTTTTAGGTAGAAAAAAATGTGGCGTAACAAAACGTCTATAAAGCACCTAAATATACAATGTAGTACGCAGTGGCCTAGGTCTGGCTATAGCCAGCCGGGTGATTGTATAATAATGATGCTATGAAAAGTTTGACAATAACAAAT
Source organism: Thera obeliscata (assembly GCA_947578465.1). Classification (NCBI taxonomy): domain Eukaryota; kingdom Metazoa; phylum Arthropoda; class Insecta; order Lepidoptera; family Geometridae; genus Thera; species Thera obeliscata. Next base: position 2,498,551 of record OX387929.1, on the reverse strand, counting down.
AAATTATACTAACAAGGAATAGCAATTACGTATCTTGTTGCCATCAGTTTTCACCGCTATTCATCTGTTGCTATGTTAGTTTTAGAAGGAAAAGTTCCTATTGGGTATTTCATGTTTATTACGTTTTACATCTTGTTGCCATCGTCCTTGTGAAAGACTTAAATAAGTCTTTCACCCGAGATTAACACTGTGCTTTTCATTACGAATACAAGGAAAGTATAAAAACTAATTAGACTTTTTATACTTCTTACCGTTGTTATGGGTTTCCAACCTCCTTGCTGAATAAAAAGTTGGAATTTGGTTCAATAACCTCCTGTTATTGAACCTGCAAAGCTGTTTAGAAAGTTGGAACATGATTGAATAAAAATGTGAAAATAGGACTTGTTTTTTTTTATAATTTGAAAGCTGTCAGTAGAAAGCGATTCTCCCTAGGGCTGAAAGTATTACTTTTAATTAGGCCCCTCAGGCAACTTCAGACCTACTTTCCGAGTATGAGCAATAAAAATAAACTTCCAGATTGGTCCCATAGAAGGAAAGGTCCAAACTGCATGTCCCAAGCAGTTTAGACATGAAGTCGGTTTATCAAGTTTTATAAACTTTCCTTCACTTGAGTTTTTAAACCAAAATATGGTATATAACTGGCAACAAAATGAAAAGAAATGACGATAGTCAAATCTGGAACAATTTGGTGGCACTTCACTCGTATATTTGGCCAAACTGCCTATAAAGTATCAAAACAATTTAAGAGAAGTATTTTTGCGGTCATTGCCAACAGGAAAATAAAATAAATATTAGTTAAATGGATATTATCTCGGAATGGCCGCGACTCCCCTTATCGAAGTTCATCCACTTTTCATCATTCATGTGTTATTGGCGATTCTGGTGAAATCTGATATTTATTCACAACTTTTCGGAATTCACCGGATTTCGGAAAACAGATAACTCAAATTATAGAAGTACTCCACGCTTATATTGCTTGGCAATATGCTATAGCTAAGCGATTTGGATCAGTTTAGCTATCTCTAGATCGTGTGAACGGTTTGCAGATAGTCCAACTGTTTCTTGCGTATTTTGTACATTTTGTAAACATATCTTATTATTTAAAGTTTAAATAAAAAATATATATTTACAAAATGTACTTGTAATGTATGTGTAATTTAAATTTTAAACAATAAAATATTAACACGCCTCAAAAAATGTATACTATAGATATAACTATATGTTTATGAATCTTATCTTATACCTTTAAACGAGAAAATCTTGTATATATATATATATATATATATTTAGGATCTCGGAAACTGCACCAACGATTTTCATGAAATTAAGTGTACAGAGGGTTTCGGGGGCGATAAATCGATCTAGCTAGGTTTAATTTTCAGAAAAGACTAGGGTTGAAAGATATATAAATAATAAAAAAAAATTGCGCCATCTCTTGCCGAGTAGTCGAAATCACGAATTAGTGTCACGGAGAACGCCATCTATTGAACTTCTACGTCAACATTCGACACAAAAGTTCCGGAGATTTTCATGAAAATGAGTACATATACAGAGGGTTTTGGAGGCAATTCATCGATTAATATAGCTGAGATAATTTTTTAGAAAATCTTTTTTTATTGTTTTTAATAATCAACTTTATCTATTAATCAACTTATACATAAGCTTATTTTAGCTATTCCAGCAGGTGGCGCTGTTAGTAAGATCGAAAAATATTATTAAAAAACCAAGCAAAGCTCGGGCATACCAGCTCGTGTATATTATATACTTAGTTTATTGCTTTTTTTCTTCATCAGAACTTTTATATAAACTCAACTACTACTCTAACTGTTACTATAATACTGTAATATAGTATCGTAATATATCTATAGTCTATGTCTGTCTAGGAGAGGTAGTCAGAGGAATGTTCTCCAAGTTTATGCAATGAGAAACATAAGCCGCTTCAAAAAGGTAAATTAAAGATGGTTGGGCAAGGCTTGCAAGAGCTGAATAGGCGAAATCAGACCTCGGAAACTTTTGAAGGAATAAAATGATGCAATTTTCGCTTTTCCCGTCTGGCCTCGTGGTCAATGCAGCCGAGCTTTCAATGTTATTATGGAGTTTTAAACTTTGTAGGTATCCCTATATTTTAACTTCAAAGAGATGGTATTTAAACTTATACAAAACTTCGTCGGTATGTACCTCGAGGATATGCTACTCAAATTATTCACAAATTTCGGGACGTATTAAATCAAAATTGTCTTTATCCAGGTCGATTACTAGAATCACTTTGAAACGTCTTATAGCTAGGTGAGTCTAGGTGCCCGTTCCACGCGACCAAGTCTAGAAAAACAGGCAACAAACTACGGCTCCGTTCCTACCGTTTTTTTATATGATCCTTTTACAAATCAAAAATAATCTAAAATAATAGCAATGATGTTCCAGTGTAGTGCCACTCCACTTAGTCAGACGATTTGGGAAGAGGTAAGCCAAATAAAAAATGGATGAATAGTGTGAAAGATGGCATGGATAAGAAAGTAGTGAATACGGTGATGACGACTGATAAAGTAGAATGTAAGAGAACATGTTGTACCGACCCCACATAAAGTGGTATAAGGGCAGGAAGAAAAACAAGATTCGCAGTCACCAATGTAAAGGTCGATTTACATCAAACGAGCGAATGCTCATTCTATCCCCACTACAGCTAATTCTTCTAGTGTAAACAGGCGTAGAGCATTCCTTCGTTGTTCTTAGTGCGTTCGCAAAGATTCTATGGAATAATCTATGAATGCTCGCTCGCTTGATGTAAACGGCGCAAGAGCGCGCGAACAGTTGCTTATAGCGTTCTTGCGTGTTCGAACGTGCTCGCGCCCCTGAGCGGTCTCTTCAAAGCGTTCTTGTGTTCTAGCTCTTGTTCTTAGCTCTAGCTCTTTGTTCGTTTGATGTAAACGCTGAATACAAGTTTTCGTTTACACTAAAAGACCACGAAAGAATAAAAAAAAAATACGGGTTGCACTCCGGGAGTGCCGGCAGAAGTGAAAACTTGATTATTAACGTAGGAACCCTAAAAGTTGTTTATTTTATCAAGTTCCTCAATGTAGTAAAACCCCAATCAAAGTCCTAAGGAACCCTAAAAATTTTAGCATTATCAAGCTCCTAAGTGTAGTTGAAATTCCAATCAAAGTGCTAAGGAACCCTAAAATTGTTTACATAATCAAGGTCCTTAGTGTAGTTGAAAGTCCAATTAAAGGCCTAAGGAACCCTAAAAGATGTTTATTTTATCAAGTTCCTCAATGTAGTAAAACCCCAATCAAAGTCCTAAGGAACCCTAAAAATTTTAGCATTATCAAGCTCCTAAGTGTAGTTGAAATTCCAATCAAAGTCCTAAGGAACCCTAAAAATGTTAACATTATCAAGCTCCTAAGTGTAGTTGAAACTCCAATCAAAGTCCTAAGGAACCCTAAAAGTTGACCACTTAATCAAATTCCTCAATGTAGTAAAACCCCAATCAAAGTCCTAAGGAACCCTAAAAATTTTAACATTATCAAGCTTCTAAGTGTAGTTGAAACTCCAATCAAAGTCCTAAGGAACCCTAAAAGTCGACCATTTAATCAAATTCCTCAATATAGTATAACCCCAATCAAAACCCTATACGGAACCCTAAATTTTACGTAAAGCCAAATCCTCAACGGGTCGGAACCGCTAGAAGGGACCTTGTCGCGCAACCTACAAGTAGGTCCTAAATGAAGTAAAACGGCAGACATAGGAGGAGGGGGTTCTGGGGGGCTAAGGGGGGTCACAGCACGGCTCGCTTCGCTCGCCGCGCTGTTCCCCGTGGTCGCGTGGCGGCTCGCTTCGCTCGCCGCGACGCTCCCCCCGGGTTCAGGAAGAGGGGGTTCTGGGGGGCTTAGGGGGGTAACAGCACGGCTCGCTTCACTCGCCACGCTGTTCCCCGTGATCGCGTGGCGGCTCGCTTCGCTCGCCGCGACGCTCCCCCCGGGTTTCGGAGGAGGGGGTTCTGGGGGGCTTAGGGAGGGTCACAGCACGGCTCGCTTTGCTCGCCGCGCTGTTCCCCGTGGTCACGTGGCGGCTCGCTTCGCTCGCCGCGACGCTCCCCCCGGGTTCAGGAGGAGGGGGTTCTGGGGGGCTTGGGGGGAGTCACAGCACGGCTCGCTTCGCTCGCCGCGCTGTTCCCATGGTCGCATGGCGGCTCGCTTCGCTCGCCGCAATGCTCCACTCGAAAAAAAAGGCTTAAAAATAGGGCATTTTTAGGTTTTTTAAATAATAAAGGGGTCTAGAGGGAAAGGGGGGAAAAATTTATATTGCTTTCAAAATAATCTCACCTTCCCTACATGACCCAAAAAAAAAAGTGCTCAACGCCGCTAAAGAAGTTTTCACTTCAAAAACTTTGCATTTATAGAATAAGAATTATATTGACTCCGCTTTTTATTGTTTATTATTTGCAATAATTTAATTTGGAGATCCTTGGCTTTTTTTCACTTGTTATAATTATTGCACAATAATTGTGCAGTTCTGTGAAAGTCGGCAATTCTCGTGCAGTTTAATGTTTTGAAGTGATTTTTATTATGAACTCTACGTTGTAGTCTTAGGGTACATTTCTACAAAAACATCCGTCTTACGCTTTATCAGGGTCACGTGATCCTGACGCGAGTTTAAGATTTTATACCCATTTCAGAAAGTGCTCAACGCCGCTAAAGAAGTTTTCACTTCAAAAATAAATAAATAAATAAATAAATAATGCGGACAATCCACACAACACTATCTAGCCCCAAACTAAGCAGAGCTTGTACTATGGGAACTAGATAGCTGATATAATACTTAAATACTCTTGTTCTAGCTCTAGCTCTGTGTTCGTTTGATGTAAATCCACCTTTACGTAACCGCACAAGGTCGTTTGCGTTGATTGTTGACCCCAATTGTCTATGAACGAGCTATTTGGGTTGTTTCTAAACTTTTGGAATAGTTTGTGACCCGAGACGCACAATTACATTGTTTCCGAAGTATGATGGTTATTGAAGACATAAACCTTTTGTTAGTAATGTTCCGTAAAATAAAAGTAAACAGACCTTTGCTAGATTATTAGTATTTATATTCAAGATGATTTATGCATAGTAATTTATACATAGTGATTTATACATTTAAGTATAGTGCCAGGAGCAACTGCTTTTACTCATGCCTTTACTTACGGGACGCTATAGTGCCTGGGACAGGATTTTTAGATATAGTAGGCTCGCCCAGCACTTATACCATCCTGACAGCTTAGTTGGCCTAATCCACAGGAAAAAAATGGTCAATACGTGCGGAGCTGACTAAGCCGCCGGTTCCCTCACGATGTTTTCCTTCACCGTTTGAGAGCTCTAGCATTGCGCACAAAAAATTATCGAATAGAATAAAACATAGGAACACTACAGGATATGATCCCGTCTTTCGAACCCCTTAGGATCGGAAGGCGGTGTTGCTAGCCCTAGACCATAAAAACTCTCAGTAGGATATAATAATAATATTTATATTAATAATTCAAGCAAACCTGGCAGGTTTTCCGTCAAATCGAAACCTTCCAAGTATTTTTTACCTTTTTTAAGTAAAAAGTATTTCATTAGAGAAAGGAAATTAAGAAAGTTTGAGGTTTGCTCGAGTAGGTAATTTATTGGACTACCTACTTTGATTTGAAAAGGTGCTTAAAACTTCCCATTACTTTATGAGGTGTGATTTTCTGCATTGTTTAGGAGAGCAGGGGAGAAATTTTCTACTTTTCTGCCGTGAAACAGCATTGCTCTATTTCGGTTTGAAGGGTGTGGGTGCTGGCACGTGAGGCTGACCAAAATCCCAAACTTAAAAATTATTATATCGCCTGATTTATTCTCTGGACTCAATATTTATAGTTTTTGATACCTTTATACAAAAAAAAACATCAATTTGAAATTGAGACACGACTGAAATGGTTATTCTATGTTTGTATTGTTTCAGAAACCCAAATGACCCTGAAAACTATGTCATAGTGCTTGTGAAGTGTCAGAAATGAAGATGTGCCGGTGTAAATGTGCGTCGTCAGCGACGGTCGGTGTGGTAATGACGTTATTAGTGTGTGCGCTCATCGAGCTAGCCTCGGCCGAAGGGAGGGAGGAATCGCACAGATTCACAATAGAAGAGCTATTGTCTATGTACGTGGAGCCGAAAGACTCTGGTGACTCAGGACTGGATCCATGTAAAGCAAGTAAGTTAATATAGTATATACGTATTATAAAGTGTCTTTCAGGTCGTGGAACTATCAATATCCTTGAGAGGCGTGACAGCTAAGTTGGTTGTAATCCTGCCTTGTGCGCCATAGGCCGGTTCGATCCCCACCGAGAACAATATTTGCGTGGTGAACGCAAATGTTTGTTCTCAGTCTGGGTGTTATATTGTACACTACGCGTGTAGTTTTTTTTTGTATTATATTCTGGTTCCCGTATTACGAATTAATATTCTTTTTTCGGATTGTTATTTTCTTAAGTATATAGTCCTCCTCATCGATTTCGATGACGGCGACCCCAGCTAAAATTAATATGTATCTTATTAAACCTAACTAACTCAACTAACCTGACTTTCTCAAGTAAAGTCGCGTCTAACCTTGTTATTTTCATCGTAATAGAGCAAATCTTTGCAATAATCTGTTTTTAGTCAATAATTGTTTTAATAAGGTTGATAAGAGCTATTTTTGTTTGTTAAAGCTTTATTTTGTGTTTACCTGCCCTGTAAAAAGAGACAGTATGTCGCCGGGTGCCCTGATTCGGACACCTTTATATGATAGCGGGTGATTACCTTCGTTACGGATTTTGGGACCGTTTTGATGTAGAGCATGAGTTATAAGCTGATGAATAATCCTAACTGCTTTTTTCATTTAGAACATTGATGTGTACTTTATTATACAATGCCAGTCACAAAGAACTCTACTAATATAGAAACTCATTTGGTTCTTAAAATCCATGGCACTGGGCGGAAAAAAGCATGGTAGAGTCTGTTCAGAAAGAGAGCCGGTCGTGGCCAAATTGTGAAGTAGCGTTTCGATTTTTAAATAATTAAAACCTACTTTATTCTGTCAGCATTATGCATCATAAAAATTAAATAAAGGAATAGTACACTAGTTGTGATAGAATCAAAACGCAACAGACGCGCTATTGTATTGCCCACTAAACAAAAAAGGTAATTATGCACAGCTGCGCCCTCAAATCCCACGACGGCTCTCTTTCTGAACAGACTCTACCTATTGATGAGAGTAACCCGTCTACGGCAGAAGATAGAATGAGGTAATATTTTCATAGTAGCTCTGTGACTAAACCTAACCTATACTTTACTAGACTAGGTCACTTTTAACTGGCATCTAGACTCACCTATTAGCTTAAATACGTTAGAAAGTAATTAAAATTTTGTCTAGGCGACTGATCAAAGCGACGCGTGACACAAGGGCTGGTGAATATCTGGCGCAGCATTGCTATTCAGCGAGCGTGGCAATGCCACCAGCATCTTGAGGACGCTTCCGTCTGGCACTGGTTTGGATCAGTTGAGCTATCTCTATATTTTTTGTAACAGTCTGCAGATAGCTCAACTGTGTTTTGTGTATTTTGTAAATACATATTTGTTTATTGTAAGTTATAAAATATTTTTTTTACAAAGTAAATGATCCTTATATTGTGATTCAAGTGAAATATAGTGATCATCAACTTATTTAGTTCAGAATAAATGGTACAAATCTCTGGTCATCCACATCTTGTGCCACAGATAATCTGAGATTCCCACAGCATCACGGGCAGCGGGTCTTTTTATAGTCCCGTTGATTTCTGTTTTAGCTCTTTTTAATGGTCCCTCCCAGACTTGGATTTAAATACCCTGCATTGTCCGACGAAATGGAAATAGTTAGAGTTTTTATACAGTCAAAAGTTTCACAGCCTTTTTTCGTTGGCTTAGGATTGGCACATTGTTACATCGGATTGTGAATGCTTAGAGAATATAAGGTAGGAAACATACATTTTCAACTGAAAATAAGACAGGCACGGTAATACCTTACTGCTGACAGCAATCTCTACCAGGTAACCTGGGATGGATAGATCTCAATATAAAAAAGAGGATGGGAGCGCTTAGTAGGAATGACAATTGTATATCTTCTTGGTTTGCGACAGAGCTTTGTTGTTTTAAATAACCTAGAAATAATGAAAATAAATACACAAATTGTGAAATAAAACGCGATAGCTCTGAATAAACAATCTAAAAATAAATTGCTTATCGCCCGACCCCAAAATAAAAACAATTAGCACTTCAGTTGATTGCATGATGAAAAATCTGGTGTCACAGCTCAGTAGCTTGCAGCTTGTGTACTACAAGTTACTATTTTTCACACTGATTTTACAATCTCTTGTCGGGTTCTATCAAATTAGCTGACTTTATAAAGTTAGGAGATCGTATCAATAAAATTTTAGTTTTTTTGATAATTTAACATTGTTAGGTGCTCCTTAGCCATTTTCAGAATATATAGTTTTAATCGATACACATTAATTGGATGCTAACAAACCCAAATCTTAGCTTAGTTTGCTTCGAGAAATGACAGTCTTAACAAACGACCAAACAATGCAGAGTGCATCTTAGTTATTGATGATTATAAGAAGTATTTTTTTACTGGAACGGAACACTAAATATATCGTGAAGAAATTACCCCGCTTTCGGAAAAAAAAAAATAAAAGCAAAATGGTGTTATCAGCTTAAACATAGTTACAGGTAATAACTAGGTTTGAAGGGCGTGGGTGCCGGTGAAATTACTGGCACGTGAGGCTGAATCTGTATACCTCAAGTTGATGGACATCGTAGGGCACGTTCCTAATGTGCGTGACCTACGAGGCAAAGCTTTCGTATAAAAAAATGCTTCGTTAGCCATTAACCGGATACTCACAGGAGCGTAAACTGAAATCTGGCACTCCATAAAGGTTTAAAGTCGATAAATTGGGTTCCATCCCTATCAGGTACGCATAAAATCGGACAATACCGGGTTTTACCAGTTTTACGCTCTTTTGCCGATATTTTACAATTTATTTTACGAGCAGCGTTTTATGTTATGTGAAACTGGATCATTTTTTGCGAAGTTTGTTTACATTGTTTGAATTTTTATCGGAAATTGTAGGATATATATTTTAAATAATTTTATTTTTATAAAAAAATGTGCGCTATAAACTTTGTTAGAAAATCTTGTCATCGCCATTTGCCTAAATAAGTCATAATGCTACAATTTTTTTAAAATATTTTTTTAAATTAAAAAATACTTGGGTTTTTTTGTCCTATTAAGCAAGTCTCTAGTCTGGTTGCTTAATTTCAGTAATCTCTACGAATCTCGTAGCAAAAGCCTACGATGCTACGAGGGCTATGAACAGAACAATTATTATTATGACTGCCCGCGACCACGGCTGTTGTAACACGGTAGAAACGTTGGGAAATATGTATATAAGATAGTCGCGATAAATACCCGTTAAATTCATATAATTATGCATAACGATCGCGTTAATTTAAAAAGTGCTAATTATCCCAGAAGTTTATACCCGCCCGCACCTTTCGTCGTAATTAGTATGATTAATTAACCATTGATTTAACCAGAAATTATTTTAAATTAATGTTTGTTCAAAAACTGGGCGGCTGAGGTTTCTAAGATGTAGTTGCTATTATTTTACAGCCATTTTCTAGACTGAGGGGCTGATTTATCAGACTACGGAATAACGCTATTAGTCGAATCAATAACAGTCTTTGTTTTTAACAAGCCTGTATGAGAGATGGATATATTTTTATCAGATTCTGCTTAGATTGGAAAATTATCCCTTTTTAATTTTCCAGATAAATATATAAGATAAACATGTTATTTTACAGAGCTTAGTTTAGAGCTAAATGTCCATGCATTTACTGAAGTGAAAGTTTTGATGTATGAGTCTCAAACATCTTTGAAACCTTTGAAAGGCCTCACGCCTTTTCCAAAGGCATTAATGTATCAAGCATTATCCCGTAAATAGGGTGACGGTTACGATGCATAAATCATCTACGTTATATGTAAAAGGACTGTAAGTAGTAGTTTACTTTTATACTCGAGATATTTTACGACCGTCATGATGACGAACGCTTTTTTAAGAACCCAAGCTTTAAGCGTACCGCGAAAGGTGCCATATATTAAAGTGAGGCGTGGTTTTAAGCGATTAAGGCTAATATAAAACCTTTCAGTGGCAAAAGCCTAGATTAATTGCGACAACTTTTGCCTTCCGCAGTTGGCACGTTCTTTCCAAGGTGCTGATCGATTAGTCATTAGGCAGGAGTGGATTTGAACACTGATTAAATGACTGGCCTCTCAGCTCAGTTGGTAGTAGCTCTGCCTTCTGCGCAGTAGGTCGTGGGTTCGATCCCCATCGAGATCAAATATTTAACTTTGTTCTCTGTACAAAAAAAATGTATTCGAGTATTGTATCAGGTATCTGGTTCCCATAGTATAAGCTCTGATTTGTTTGGGGCTAGAAAGTGTTGTGTGAATTGTCCACATTATTTATTTATTTAGGCTATAAGCAGCAGCCTTACTGCCGAGTTCGGTGAAATTCAAGATCATAGACAATTCTTTATTCCAACATTTCCAACCAATCAACTGTAAGCCTTGACGCAAAGAATTGAAGCGGAATTGAAAGATTGGCGGAATCAGAAAATGTGTATGCTTAAGGCCTGTTTTTGACTCAACTTCCATAGCTTTTACTACCGTTCTATCAATTTTTAACTGATCCAGAGTTTGCTGAATTGCCGCTGCCTAACATGCCACGTCATAATAATCACACTTATAATCCTTTCACCACACTTGGTTCGACAGAATCAGTGACACGATAAGAAGATGCCACGTACCTAGTGCATAACAAAACTAGTAGAAGACAAGTAGGTTTATTATTATCAGGATACCTTTGCTGAAATCTGAAGCCCATCAAAGGCTCGGCAATAACAAAAGGTAAAACAACATGAGTAGGTATTTAAGAAACGTGTTCCTGAATTAATTTTGGTAATTTGTTTTTAAAAAGACCTTGTTAAACCTTTTTTAAGCTTTTGAGTGTCATCCATTTGTTTTCTGTAACGATGTAGTACAAAATCTAAGCATTGCAAAAAGTAGGCATCTACCAAATCAAAAGTATTAATAATTACGTCTGTTTTGGACGTGCCGCTAACTACCTCCATAGCGTCTTTTAACTTTTATGGTTTTCTTTCTTCTTCTTACCGTGTCCCTGGTTCTTACGAACAAGTGTGGTGGAAGGATTTTAAGTGTGCCTCAAAGAGGCTCCTTTCGTGCACACGACACAAGTTTATAGAACTTTTTAGGTTCTACAGTTTCCTCATGATGTTTTCCTTCACCGTTTGAGAGTACTGGCATAATGTACATACGTTTTTGGACAGAAAAACTCATTGGTGAACTGGATTTGAAACCAACTAACTACCTTAGGATCGGAAGGCGAGGTGATGACTTTACTTTTGATGTAATACATTTTTACGCCTAGTGGTTATTTTGATTTCGCATTCGTTTGCTTAATTTTACCCATGAATACGTGCTGCAGAGAAGTTTTATATGCAAAGCTGTACGCATAGAATTTAAAATCATTTGCCCAACACGGCGTTTCGGTATGAATAGACCTTTAGTCAGACTGGCTCTAAAGATTGTGTGCAGTGCGTACATGCCCTATCTTATATCTACACCGCGTTCAACCCTAATCATAGAACTAGTGAATTTCCGCAACTTCGTTCACATAGTATTTTTTAGATTAAAACAATTGCTAAAATGCAATTTGTTATTGCATAGAATGCAATAATAATACCTATATTGTTTTTTTTTGCCATCTCTATATGGCTCTAACATAAAATTTTCTGTTGCTATTCATTTTCATATTTAATAAGAAGTAAATTTATAACAAATAATTATGTAGGCATATCATAATTTCATTAAAATAATTGAGTTTTAAACCTTAAAGAATCCTAGCCTAGAGCAAGAAGAAGAACAAGTCAGTATAGGGGAAAGTATTATTTATTAGTGAGTGGGTCAAATTTTGCTCAGTCCAAGGCTATACTGTAATTTTATAGCACTGTATTTAATTACTATCAATGCAGTCAAAGTCAAAAGAGTGTGTATGTATGTATGTATGTGTGGGACTCCTGTTTCCGCAATTGGACTCAAAAGTCGGTCCGTTTAAAAGTCAAAAGAGTATTTTTTCAGTAGAATCGCAAGGATTACTTTGGTTAGTGGCCACACTGGCCACCATCAAAATAATGTCTAAAACTTTCCGGTCCAGTGGAAATAATTCGAAAGCCGACCACTGACATACTCGTACGTACAAACAAACAGTGAAAAGAGCGCGTTCAAACCACCCTACTTTTACATGTCGAGATGAATGCTTAGCATTTTTTCCCCCTGAAATGTGGAGTGCTATGCGGGCGACATACGGACAAACAAGTTATACAATTGGACATGATAATATAACCAGTAGGCCTACCACTAGCTCTGTCTGCTTCTGTTTTTGAGGCTGTGTGAGTGCTCACCAGTGTGTTATACTGTGTGTATGACGTTTTGATGACACATTTATTTAGTCAACACTCACACAGACTCAAAACCAGAGCCAGAGACAGAGCTGGACCGAGCTTGTGGTAGGCCAACAGCATTTACATAGCTTTTTGTTTTTTTCTGTATTTTGGTGTTTTTTTTGTTGGATTTAAGCTTTGGGACAGTTGTTCATTGTTTAATGTTTGGTTTGGTTCATCCTAGTGCGAGTTTTTAGGGTTCCGAAGTTGGAACCTTTTAGTTGAAGAGATGGTGGTATTAGATCTTGCAGTCCTAAGCAAATACCCACCTGACGTCCTGTTAGGTATTGCTGTATTTAAACACTTTCTATTTATTACAAACTGCTCTGTTGCCATGTTTTATGTTTAAATCACTAACTGAGAGCACTGGTGGCCTAGTGGTAGCGGCCCCGCCTTCCGGCCCTAAGTTGGTGGGTTCAAATCCAGTCGTGTACCAATAAGTTTTTCTGTCCTGAAAATTTATTTGCACTTTACCGGTACTCTCAAACGGTGCAGGAAGAATCGTGAGGAAACAGGCACCTACGAAAAACATGTGTACTTGACACAATAGATGTTTTTAAAATTTTTTAGGTGCACTAGGCACGAAAGAAGCTTTGAAAATCCTTTCACCACACTGGTTCAAACAAACCATTGACCCAAGAAGAAGATGTAAACAATGGAAGGAATATATTCCGGAAGAAATTAAAAAAACTATGTGTCTCATTTTACATGTGAAAGAAACCCACATCTTGGTTTCAGCGACACGGAACAAAACTGTCGTAAGGGACGTGATAATTTTTAAGGGCTCTTATATTAAAACCTCTTGTAAAGCCTACGTGGAGAGGCTGTATTTTTTATAAATTAAGTTTCTTTATAGCTGATGAGAGTCCGGTTAATGTACGCACTGTTAAAACGATGCCACTTTTTTTCCACTGGAAAATTGTAAAGGCCCATGTACACTGTCGCAGATTAATATTTCGATTATTATTATTTTTATCTAGCGATGAATATTTATACTAAACAAGCAGCCCCTTTGAGGTTATTGGGAAAAAAACATTCTCTGGCACTGCGGCGGCCGCTACAGCACGCGCGCTCTGCTCGCTCGCCTTGTGCGTAATTTTTATGTTCTAACATAACCTAACCTATCCAAGTCGGATCCGCCCTATAAAGTATCAAGGACAAGGTATAAGTATCCAGTGCCAGAACAAAAAAGTAAATGATCATATTTGAATTGCTCCAGTGTGCATGTGGCTTAACTGGCATCGTAATAACAGTGTGTACAATAACATGATGTACATTATCGCCTCCCGCTGATGAACATTGTCACGTTACAAAAATGTTTTTTATGGAGTTTGTAATAAACAAGTTTGTATTAGGGAACCAAATTTTACTCTCAAGCCTTGCGCACATCTAAGCGTTCTGTGGTGGCGATCAGTGAAATGGCTGACTAATATCGCTGTCATATTTGAGAGCGTTTCGCTGATCGCCACCGCAGAATGCTTAGATGTGCGCAAAGCTTTAGTGAGATAAACTACTCAACATAGGTACAAAAATTACGAGCGGTAATTTGTAAACCTTTGGCTTTCTGGTAATGAGCAAAGGTTGCGGGGGTTGGTTTATATAATATTGAAAAATTAATCTCTATTTTCCCTTGGTTACGCCATCGCGCGTGAACGGGTCGACCGATTTGGCTGAAAATTGGTGGGGAGGTACGAGTAGCTTAGAACCAAACATTTTCTGGTTCTAAGCTACCTCCCCACCAATTTTATTAAATACATTCATTTCAGACATAGAATATTCTTACCCCCAAAAAGTAGCGGGAACGGGCCGAGCAAAGCTGCGGGTTGCGGTAGCATTGATAAAAACGACTATTTTTATTTTATAAAAACAATGTATTTGAAGCAGCTTCAAAGACGCCGTTTTATGCCGTGGAAATGCCGACAACGTTTTGGGGACGCATATTTTTGCCACTGATTTGGATTAGTTAGCTATCTCTCGATAGTCTACAATGGTTTGCAGATAACTCGACTATTTCAATAAAATCATATTTCTTTAAAAGTTTATAGATAACGATGGAATTTCATAGGCAAAATATACCATTCAATTGAGTAATGCTTTTTTGTGAGACGTAAATATATTTATCTGAAGGATAAGTACTCTGAGGTGGTAAAACCCATTAGTCCGATTTTGGGCACTATTTTACAATCAGGCATTGCTAGGCATAAGTATAGTAACAAACAAACTATTCTAAAGCTTTCCCGTCCAACTGCGTACATTCAGCCACAAAAGTACAAAGATTCACAGGCAGCGGTCCGTTTGATTAGTGGGGGTCATTTGTAACCCGCGCTCTTGACCTCTGGAGCTTGATGCCTGATAAATGACACGACAGTTTAGTTCAATTGTTTGTTTTGGTAAATTCTAATGTTTTCGAGAGGATTTACCACGAATTTACGTCGTGATTGAATATTATTATCAAAAGACAGGGATAAGCTGGCCTACCAAAAGCTTCGCATGGTTATGGTTATGGCTGTCAAAGTTGTGTCAACAATGTCAACACATTCAAACCCAAAAAGAAAATGAATGTGTGGGTCAGCCTATCTATACACAATTTGACAGCTATAGCCATAACCATACGGAGCTCGTGGTAGCCCTGCAGATCCTTGTCAAAAGATAGCCATATCAAACCTTAATGAGTAACTGTGACAGGACTAATTTTGAGCAATGTTTTTTCTACAAAAAGCTGATTGAACAAGCTTATCCACCGCCTGATGTTGAGTGGTAACCATCGCCTGCAACAAAACACTTCGCAGGTCACGCACGTGTCTACTTAAGTAACGTTTTTATGCTCAAATCTGTGTTCAAGAATCACTACTGTTTCAAACGAAAAGGGTACGATTACACGTTTGTGATCCCTAAATAGCTGATGTCCAAACAAACAAACGTGTTGTTTTACCCCCGGGTTCTTTTACCCTCCTCACCCTCCCTGCCCCCTGTGGACCTTAAGTACCCCCTGTGGACACCCGTGACAGGGACCTGCAGGCGGTGTTTGGTAATTAAAGGAGCTTAACAAATGTTTATAGATACCAATAGTATTAGGGTTTGGTTTATTTGTTATTTATTTATAGAGGGCTAAAAAACTAATTATCAAGTCAAGGGAACATCAAGAAATCATCAGCCTTAATAAATCACTGATGGACGTAGAAATCCCCCGTATTTGAGTGGGGTTATTTGCTGTTACTGACCACTTTTTCTTGAATTTAAACTAAACAACAACTGTTCATTTTTTGTGGTTCTTTGCCGAGCACGAGTAATTTGTGGAATGAACTGCCTTCTGCGGTATTCCCTCGGAGCTTCGACATGGGGTCCTTCAAAAGGCGGGTCTATCTCTTCTTGAAAGGCCAGCAGCGACTACTTTACATCAGGTGGCCCGTCTGCTCGTCAGCCAGCTATAGCATAATAAAAAATAAAAAAAACTGGTAGGTACAATGTATTTTGATTTTGTGTACTTATTTTGAAATTTAACGCGATGTCAGTGGTAATTTAAGATAATTATGACGTATTTTTGTAGTGATTCAGCTAAAACAAAGAAAGAAAAGCATTTTAGCTAGGGTCGTTTCCTCGACTTATATCTAAAAATATCAGCATAAATCTCAAAGATAAAGGCCATGTTCTTTTAACAATCTATTTTGGAAAGGACTGTGAGAAAAAGCTATATTCCCGCTAATTTTATAAAGCCTAATAAGGTTCTCCGACCCTTGTAAAAACATAATTTCATTTAAAAAGGTGAGCAACGATATTTTTTTTCATGAAATCTGAATATGGTGCAAATATTAATAAATGCCAAGGTCCCGAAGCCAAGAGATTAAAATAAAATAAATTTGGATCAGAGTGTGTTGAGAAAAATCTTTTTTGTATTGTCCAATTATAATTTGGGGCTTTATTAATTCCCTATATTTATATTAAAAACGTATAATTTTCCTAAATACCCGTGTAGGTAATATAAAATGTGCAATAGCGATTTAGGAAAAAGTGAAATGTAAAAAAAAGTCAGAAACAAAAGGCTTAAGCTAAGTGATATTTAATTGTACCGTTTTACAGAAACCTGTAAAAGGACTGGTGTTGCAATAAATGTTACTTAGCGCTAATTGGTTAGGAGTTGTATTTTTTTTGGTGCAATTTTTATTCTCTTTTCGAATTAAATGAGCCAAATGTTTAGCGACTGTAATGAATAGAATTTTGGCAATCAAATAAAACACAAAATTGACTGGCCTCTCAGCTCAGTTGTTAGTAGCTCTATTTAGTTATTAATTTATTCTATACTTTCTGTGCCTTAAGCCGTAGGTTTTATTTCCAACGAGAACAAATTTTTTGTGTTGATATAATAATACACAGATGTTTGTTCTCTGTTTGGGTGTTATATTATAATTCTTTATGCAAGTATCAGGTATATCATTTAATTTTATCTGGTTCCCAATGTACAAGCTTTGCTTACTTTGGGGCTCTATAGTGTTGTGTGGGTTGTCAACAACATTTATTATTTATTATTTACCTATATATTGTCCAAAATGAATAGAACTTTGGCAATCAGATTAAAACAATATTCAATAGCAACACATAATTAGAAACGTTCCTAATCCTATTATAATGATACACACAATATCCCCAAAACCGAAACCAATATCATTAGTGAAATGAAAAACACCCAAGTCCGAGGATTGGGGCTGGTCAACAAAGCTGGGCCGGTTTCAATAGAACCGCCTTTGTGCAGCAGCTCGCACACAACTGCGTATCGATAGCAGAAAAACACTAGCGTTGACCTATACAAAAAAAAAACTAGCGCGGGGGAAACTTTACTACAAGGGACCGCCTTTTAGTCTACCACCTTTTAGTCTTTTAGCCTAAATGCGGACATAGGAGTCCTTATACAAGATACAAGGGGGAAAAAACTAGCGTTTGCTCATTTTATACATACCAGCAACATTGCTTCATTCATACAGCAACCGCACATGCATGTAACCGACTGACAGCTATCCAAAGCAGTTTCTAAACTTCTTGCTGCGTAGTTTCTAGCCTACTTGGAACAAACGTCAAACGTCGAACAGAGCTGTCAAATTTACAAATCAGTTGGTTGCTCTGTGCTCCTGTCGTCAATTTGTGCTGACAGATCCGGTTGCCATCGATAAAAAGCTTTGCGTGTGTTCCACTTTATTATAAATCTCTTTCTATTTTGATCTCTTTATTACTAAAAACTGTCACATCTTTGAAGTTTATTGATAGCACTCCGTCTAAGTGAATTTACCTACGCATTTATTTTCTAATTTTGTCTAGAGATGTATTTGAATAAATGTGGGCTGCGGAACAATAATGAACGGATTTTGTTCGACTGCTTTGCTTTATTTTAAAAACCCCTGAACACAAAACTCCACAAGCGTACACCAAGGTACAATCATGGAGTTCCCAGGAAGTCCCCATCCTCAATATTTAAAACTAGCTGTTGCCCGCGACTTCGTCCGCGTGGATATTTGAGTTTGTTTTTTTTATTTTGACATGACCAACTGTAGTTACCATAGTTTTGAGCTTGTACTTTAGAGTGTATTTGAATTTGAAGGCAAGTGCTGTTGTTTTATTTTTCAGTAGTGTTTAGTTTAACTATGATAGATGTTTCCCGCGATTTTGTCTTAGTGGTTATCATCGGTTTTTTTGTAAACCTTTGTGTGTATTCAAACCTGGTGACAGATGCTGCGGTAGCTGAAATTTTTTTAATGTTTTTTTTTGCGTATTTTGTAAAGCTCTTTTTCGTGATTTTGTTTAAGTGGCTAATTTGGCTAATTTGTTGGTGTATAATCGAATCTGGTTTTTTTAATTGGCTTGACCAACTGCTATTTACCATAGTTTTGAGCTTGTACTTTAGGGTGTATTTGAATTTGAATGCTATTGTAGCTGATTTTTTTCAGCGGTGCTTAGCTTCGGTATGATAGGTGTTTTCCGCGATTTTGTCTTAGTGGTAATCATCGGTTTTTTTGTAAACCTTTGTGTGTATTCAATCCTGGTGACAGATGCTGCGGTAGCAAAAATTTTTTTAATATTTTTTTTTTGCGTATTTCGTAAAACTCTTTTTCGTGATTTTATTTTAGTGGGTAATTTGGTCAATCGTATTCGTTGGTTGGTTCGTTGGTATCGTAATCGAATCTGGTTTTTTTAGTTTGACATGATCAAATGCTAGTTACCATAGTTTTGAGCTTGTACTTTAGAGTGTATTTGAATTTGAAGGCGAGTGCTGTTTTTTTCAGCGGTGTTTAGTTTAAGTATGATAGATGATTCCCGCAATTTTGTCTTAGTGGTTATCATCGGTTGTTTTGAAATTTTTTTGTGTATTTAAAGCTAGTGACAGATGCTGCGGCAGCTGGAAATTTATTAATGTTTTTTTTTGCGTATTTTGTGAAGCTATTTTTTGTGATTTTATGTTATATTAGTGGCTAATTTGGAGTTTCATATGCGTGTTGGTGTATAATCGAATCAGATTTTTTAAATTTGACACGACCAGCTGGTAACTATAGTTTTGATACTTTAGCCGTTTTTTGAAGCGGTGTTTAATTTCGGTATGATAGGTGTTTTCCGCGATTTTGTTTTAGTGGTTATGGTGGGTTTTAGCTGTTACCCGCGACTTCGTCCGCGTGGTAAAGTCATAGTTTGAGTTCGTTTAAAAGAAACTATTTTATGGTGGAAGGTGGACAACTACTGATATGTTTTCACTGGTTTTTGCGTATTTTTTGAGAGTTCTTTTTCGTGAATTTGTCTTAGTGGCTAAGTCGGGTATTTGTTTGCGTTGGTTTTACATGACCAAGTTCTGGTTACCTTAGTTTTGAGTTTGCATTCAATACTATATAAAGTGTGTTCGAAAGATGGTAAATGCTGTAGTAGCCGATTTTTTTCAGCTGTGTTTAGTTTTGGTATGATAAGTGCCTCCCGCGATTTGGTCTTAGTGGTTATCATGGGGTTTTTTGTAAACCTTTGTGTGTATTCAAACCTGGTGACAGATGCTGCGGTAGCTGAATTTTTTTTAAGTTTTTTGCGTGCGTATTTTGTAAAGCTTTGTTTCGTGATTTTGTTTTAGTGGGTAATTTGGGCTTTAAAGAGAGAGAAGTTTATTATAAAAGCAAGAACATCGGCTTTAGTATTCGTTGGTGTATAATTGAATCTGGTTTTTTTAGTTTGACATGATCAAATGCTAATTACCATATTTTTGAGCTTGTACTTTAGAGTGTATTTGAAGTTGAAGGCGAGTGCTGTTGTAGCCGATCTTTTTCAGCGGTGCTTAGTTTAAGTATGATAGATGATTCCCGCAATTTTGTCTTAGTGGTTATCATTGGTTTTTTTGTCAACCTTTGTGTGTATTCAAACCTGGTGACAGGTGCTGCGGTAGCTGAATTTTTTTTAATGTTTTTTTTTTGCGTATTTTGTGAAGCTATTTTTTGTGATTTAATGTTATATTAGTGGTTAATTTTGGGTTTCGTATGCTTGTTGGTGTATAATCGAATCAGATTTTTTTAATTTGACACGTTCAGCTGGTTACCATAGTTTTGAGCATGTACTTTAGCCGTTTTTTGAAGCGGTGTTTAATTTCGTCATGATAGGTGTTTTCCGCGATTTTGTCTTAGTGATTATGGTGAGTTTTATATAAACTTTTGTGTGTATTCAAATTTGGTGACAGATGCTGCGGCAGCAGATTTTTTTTTACTGTTTTTGTTCGTATTTTGTAAAGCAATTTTTTGTGAATTTTCTTTAAACCTTTTTCCCCTTTTTCTTCTTTTAGGGAAAGAATTTTCCTATTTTCTTTCTTAGTGCACTTTTGCCCTATAAGAGTAACACATCTTCCAAGTTTCATGCTTCTAGGACTAATGGTTTAGGCTGTACGTTGATTTTTCTTTAAACCTTTTTTCCCTTTTTTCTCCTCTTCGGGAAAGAATTTTCCAATTTCCTTTCCTAATGCACCTCTACGTTATAAGAGGAACATACCCTCCAAGTTTCATGCTTCTAGGACTAACGGTCTAGGCTGTGCGTTGATTGTCAGTCAGTCAGTCAGTAACGAAAGAGTTTTATATATTTAGAAGAAGAAGAAGAAGATCAGTGGCTCATTTGGTGTTTCGTGTGCGTGTTAATGTATAATCGAATCAGATTTTTTTGATTTGACATGACCAACTGCTGGTTACCATAGTTTTGAGCATGTACTTCAGAGTAGGTTGTGAAGGCGAGTGTTGTTGTGGCCGTTTTTTTAAACGGTGTTTAGTTTCGGTATGGTAGGTGTTTTCCGCGATTTTGTCTTAGTGGTTGTCGTGGGTTTTAAATAAACTTTTGTGTGTATTCAAATTTGATGACAGGTGCTGCGGTAGCTTAATTTTTTTTACTGTTTTTTTGCGTATTTTGTAAAACATTTTTTTGTTATTTTTGTTAAAATCATTTTCCGTTTTTTCTTCTTTTAGGGGAAGAATTTTCTTATTTTCTTTCTTAGTGCACCTCTGCTCTATTAGAGGAACACACCTTCTAAGTTTCATGTTTCTAGGGCTAACGGTTTAGGCTGTGCGTTGATTTTTCTTCAAACCATTTTTCCCCTTTTTCTCCTCTTCGGAAAAAAAATTTCCATTTTCCTTTCTTAGCGGATGCCTACGTCATAACATCTACCTGCATGCCAAATTTCAGCCCAATCCGTCCAGTGGTTTGGGCTGTGCGTTGATAGATCACTATGTCAGTCAGTCACCTTTGAGTTATATATATTTATAGAAGAGAAGAAGAAGATTAGTGGCTAATTTGGGGTTTCGTATGCGTGTTGGTGTACAATTGAATCAGGTTTTTTTAATTTGACATGACCAACTGCTGGTTACTATAGTTTTGAGCTTGTTCTTTAGAGTGTATTTGAATTTTTAGATTAGTGCTGTTGGAGCCGATTTTTTTTAACAGTGTTTAGTTTAAGTATGAAAGATGTTTCCCGCGATTTTGTCATAGTGGTTATCATCGGTTTGTTTGTGAACCTTTGTGTGTAATCGAACCTGGTGCCAGATGCTGCGGTAGCTGAATTTTTTTTAATGTTTTTTTTGCGTATTTTGTTAAGCTATTTTTGTGATTTTTCTTAAAATCTTTTTCCGTTTTTTCTTCTTTTAGGGGAAAAATTTTCCTATTTTCTTTCTTAGTGCACCTCTGCTTTATTAGAGGAACACATCTTCTAAGTTTCATGCTTCTGGGGCTAACGGTTTAGGCTGTGCTCTGATTTTTCTTTAAACCTTTTTTCCCCTTTTTCTCCTCTTCGGAAAATAATTTTCCATTTTCCTTTCTTAGCGGATGCCTACGTCATAACATCTACCTGCATGCCAAATTTTAGCCCGATCCGTTCAGTGGTTTGGGCTGTGCGTTGATAGATCACTATGTCAGTCAGTCAGTCACCTTTGAGTTATATATATATAGATTAAAACATTAGTCTTTTCTTTCCATAAACTCTCATTCAGTCTTTCACGTTCCTCATACTACGTTCCATTTCACACACCTCACTACGTTCCGTCATCATCTTTAAAATCCTCAAATAACCTACAAATACGATGCGTAAGCAATGTCAATCATATCTAAAGAATAATTATGCGTGTATACGCTTTTTGCCTACCCGACTCAACGGGGTAAAGAATGAACAAGGGTCTGACTCACGCTTGTCTTATTTATTTGCTAACCGTACCCAATAAGTTCTGCTGCTTCGGGTTTTTGTTGCGAGCATGTTTTAGCAATAAAATTAAAAAAGGGATCGCTGGCCCTTTGGCCCAAGTCAATGGCCCACTGACACTTTGTAGTTAGGTATAAGACCAGTAGGCCTACCATGAGCTCTGTCTGGCTCTGTCTCTGGCCCTGGTTTTGAGTCTGTGTGAGTGCTCACCAGTGCATTTATACTGTGTGTGTGACGTTTTTACGTAGGATTTATTTAGTCAACACTCACAGTCAGTTTATTTAGACACAAAACCAGAACCAGAGACAGAGCCAGACAGAGCTCATGGTACAGGCATGGCTCAGGCCTACAGTAAATCGTCAGTACCAGATTTATTGCATTCTGACATTTAAACTGGACAGACAGAGCACTGGTGGTCTAGTGGTAGCAACCATGTCGTCTGACCCTAAAGTCGTGGGTTCAATTCCGGTCGTGCACCAATGAGTTGGTGATGGACCGAGGACACGTTATAGTTGTAAATAGATAAGGTTCCAAATGTGTGGGGGCCTAACCTTTGTCCTGCAGTGGACTTATTCATATTGATAATGACAAAAAGTAGAGTAGGAAACCATTAGGAACAATCCTATTTTAATTTTCCTACTTTAGAATCGATACCTAGTTAGATGATAGGCGTTTAGTGTAGCTGGTAGCTGAATATCAAATGCGTGTGGTGGTGGACAATTGAACATGACTGCAGCTGTGCCTTATTTCGAATAATATAGTTATCGGTGGCTAAATTGATAGGTATTGAATCAATCGATAATTCTGAATAGTAGGTCACATTATCGATAAACTTGTTAATCATAACATTTTCATTTCACATCCAAATTGTTTAACTTTAAACCATCGTCAGCATCTTGGGAATGATTTTGATTGGTACTGATTTGGATCAGTTAAGCTATCTCTAGATCATTTTTTGCAGAGTTTTTTAGTAAATAAGCCAATTTATACCGGGCCCGACAGGCCCCAGCACTTTTCTTCTTTTTGTGTTCGAAATTTAAAATTACCTTGCACATAATACGTTGGTAGCACACACACAGACGCACACGATGTACGCTCAATGCCTGTAAGATGTGTTCGAAATTCAAAATTACCTTGCAATACCTTAATACCATGAAAGCACACACACAGAGATGAACACACCCTATGCATGTAAGATGTACTTATTCGAAATTCAAAATTACCTAGTAGGTACAAAATAATTTGGTGGCATACACAATTACACACAGACTTGCAAACCACCAAACTGACTAGTTTGAAAAGAAAATGGCGTGTTATGAGAGGTCTGCAAAACAAGAGCTGGTACCCTGATTTGTGATGACACTTTCTGCCTGAACATCGACAGTGTCCCAACACTAGGAAACGGAAACGGGCGGCACATTTACGTTCGCAACGCTGTCCAGCCGGCCGGTAATGTACACGACTGTACCTGCTATATTAACTACGGAACTGTCAGTAGCTAGATATTATGTAAAGTACAATCGCGCACAGTAAATTTAAAATTATTTTATCTTTAGAATCTTTAAAAACAGGGCGTGATGTTAAAATCTAGGTAAAATATTCGTGGAATTATTTATTAAGATCAACGCAAAACTTTTTTGACGTGATAACGTCTTATAAATCGATGGAGCCGGCTGCACGCACGAAAAAACATGACTCATGCGTCGTTACGTCGTTTCGTCGTTCCATTTACCTGAGCCCGAGCCCGGGTCGGGTAATGGGTAAGGGTAAATGAGGGTAAGGGTAAGGGTTCGGTCGGGTTCCGGGTCCGGGTCCGAGAGTTCGAGTCCGAGTCCGCGAGTCTTATGACGTTATCACGTTCAACTATCGTCAGTAAACCGACTTTACAGACAACCGATTTTTTTTTATAAATGCGCGCAGTATGTTTTCATGTACACAAATAATATCACAGCGCCATCTAAACAAGAGCACTGGTGGTCTAGTGGTAGTGGCCCCGCCTTCCGATCCCAAGGTCGTGGGTTCGAATCCACTCGTGTACCAATGAGTTTTTCTGTCGAAAAATGTATGTGCACTATGCCAGTACTCTCAAAACGGTGCAGGAAAACATCGTAAGGAAACCGGCGTGTTGTAGAACTATAAAAAATCGAGCAACACGTGTCAAGGGTCACGCAAAAAGGGCCCACCAGCGGCCTAATTTCGGAAAAACCTGCCCGCACATCAAGAGCGCATGATAAACTTGCCGAACTTGCTATCAAAACAAAGCAATATTTTTATTTACAGACAGATACATTAAATACATACAATCTATTACTTAAAATATATAGGTAGGTACATTGATAACAGCCAGACACAAAACAAACATTTATATAAAAAAGACGGGTTGCACTCCGGGAGTGCCGGCAGAAGTGAAAACTTGCCGCTCGTATTAAAACTTATTAAATTTTCATCTAGTATATTTATAAAGTACTCACTCATTTTCTTTCGCTATTTCTTCATCACTTTTATCATTAATAGATGCACGAACCGCACGCGCCGCCCCGCCCCCATCGTAGCAACAGTGCCGGCCGGCGAGCGAAGCGGCAACGTCGCACACCGGGTACGGCGCGGTCAGTCGAGCGGAACGGCAACGTCCTCTCCATCCGTCTTACGCTTTTTCGATCAGGTCACGTGATCCTGACGCGCTGACGCGCTGACGCGAGTTTAAGATTTTATACCCATTACAGAAAAGTGCTCAACGCCGCTAAAGAAGTTTTCACTTCAATAATTTGAACGAGAATGGTCACTGTGACAGCTGAAACATCAAGGCCCCATAAATCACAGCAAATGTTGGAATGTTTTTACAATTTGATGCTGTTTTAGGTTTGTACAATATAATTAATGTGAAATTCAATACTTTGCCATTTGCCAATTTTATTGCGTTAGACATTGATTGAAGCGGTTTGATTTATCCTTTACTGCTTCAAAATTAAAAAATATTTTCATTACTCATACTCTGAAAGTAGGTCTGAAGTTGCCTGAGGGGCCTAATTGAAAGTAAAACTTTCAGCCCTAGGGAGAATCGCTTTCTACTGACAGCTGTCAAATTATAAAAAAAAACAAGTTCTATTTTATTCAACCATGTTCCAACTTTCTAAAGTCTTTCTAACTGCAAGGAGGTCGTTCAACCAAATTCCAACTTTTTATTCAGCAAGTAGGTTGGAAACCCATTACAACAGTAAGAAGTTTAAAAAGTCTAATAAGATAGCGAAATGTAAAATTTAAATTTAAATAACATAAAGATAGTATTAAATAAATAATATATCTTCTAAATTACTTGATTAATATATAGCTTCAACTATTTATTTAAAATAACATAGATTTGACATTTACCATTTTTTAAATTATGAGAATGAAAATAATGGCTGAATAATGCTGGCGAGCCGAAGCCGAAGGCCCGCCAGAGAAAAAGAAAAAAAAAACCGGGAAGGCGGCAATTCAATCTTCATTTTCACAAATTTTTCTTTCATGTTTTTATTTTTACTTTCCTTGTATTCGTAATGAAAAGCACAGTGTTTACCTCGGTTGAAAGTCTTTTAAGTCCCTCAAGCTCCATTGGCGCCCTCGCTGACGCTCTGGCGCCAAACCCGTCTCGGGACTCAAAAAACGTGACTTTCAACACTCAGGTAACAATGTACTATTGGTTACGTTCATTTTGACAGTTATTGACGCAATTTTACGTTGCGTTGCCTTGCTCCAAACCAAGCAATAATTTTGCCCATCGGCAAACTTTTCCATCTTTAAATAAATTAATCCGTCAGATCAAAATATATCCATCTCTTATTTGGCTTGTCAAAAGCAAGGACTGACATTTTTATTCGACGAATAGCGTTATTCCGTAGATGGTTTTACAATCTATAGGCTAACGCTTGACCGCAATCTCACCTGATGATAAATGATAATGCGGTCGACGGTGTAGTGCACTCACCTAGAAGATACTACATTATTATTTACTCTTTTTTTTTAAAACGTCCAAATTATTGGTATTCGCAAAAATTGCCGCTGGCAACGACTTCTATTCTTTGGCTGTCCGCATTCTCAGCCCGTAATTCAATTGTTTTTTTTACCATTTTATTTTTTGTTCGCGACTGTACCCACTAATCAATTGGAGGTGCGGCTGTATTGAACACGACACGTGGTGAGCTCGGTGATGCATTGCAGTGTTTAACACACATGCGTTCTATCCGATATTCTGTGCGCGACGGTACTCGATGAACCATGCTTTTATACTTTTGTAACTGTCTGTACATGCACATACCTTATGGGTACATACGACAACTATTTGCCTCATACAATGGGCGATAAGACCACTCATTGTATGAGTAGTGTTAAGAGTTTTTTTATGTATACCTGTACTTTTATAATAATTATGTTGCGTGCAATAAAGTATATTCTATCTTAAAAAAATCAAAAACCAAAATAAAAAATGAATTTATTCAGTAGGCTTACAAGAATCATTTTGAAACGTCTTAAAGCTAGGTGGGTCTATAGGAACCAGTTCCACGTGACCAAGCCTAGAAGCTTCTATCTACGACAAATTCACGAATGACCTTCCATATAAATATTATATCAAAAGATAAACAATGCTTCGACTCTTGCCATCATGGGCGATCTTATCGCTTGGGGCGATTTCTTCCAGACACTGGTTATGACGAACTTAAAAAAAATATAGTCAGCGTCAAAGTTGGAGTAACGATTTCAGTAATTCAATGACCATTTTCTGGGGATTTCGCGAAATATCAACTTTGGTATACAAATAGGCGGATCTTCAAAATTTTGATCAAGAGTGAACTGGTTTTATAAAGTGTATTTAAATAATTATCAAGTCTTGTTAAAAGTTAATGAAACTTTATGTAACCGTACACTTAGAATATTCAAAGAAAAGTAAAGTTAATAATAAGTAAAGTAAAGCCCTTCCAAATACCATGAGCAAGGGTATCATTTTAAAGGTATTAAAGGTTCATTACCTACCATGATGGTAACTTTTTAATAGAAAAAAGTATGAAAAGACTGGGTTCAGTGGCTTGTGGTTGTTTAGACTGGCCTCTAGCTCAGTTGGTAGTAGCTCTGCCTTCTGCGCCGTAGGTCGTGGGTTCGATCCCCACCGAGAACAAATATTTGTGTGGTTAACATAAATGTTTGTTCTCTGTCTGGGTGTTATATTGTATTATAAGTATGTATTTACAACAAAAAAAATGTATTCAAGTATTATATCAGCTATCCGGTTCCCATATTACAAGTTCTGCTTAGTTTGGGGCTGGGTAGTGTTGTGTGAATTGTCCACAATATTTATTTATTTATTTATTTATTTGTCTTGGGAGAGACCTACGTCCAGCAGAGTGGACTGATATAGGTTAATGATGATGATGAAAACTAAATAAGTTTTTTGGTGGGAAAACATTTTTGAATCATGATTTTGTAATAAGAAAGAGGTGAATAGACGATGACGGCTGATAGAGGAGAATGAAAGAGGGAGAAGGAGAGTTTTTGTAATACTAAACTCAAAACATGTTTGTTCCAATTTTTATATTTCAATCTTGGAAAATTTCTTCTTCTTCTTATTGTGTCACTGATTCTTTCAAACCAAGTGTGGTGAAAGGATTGAAAGTGCGCCTCAAAGAGGCATATTTTAAGTCAAGACAAGGTCTTTAAGGCAAGAGTGAATAGGTGTCTACTAGACCATCCTGCTTCATCGTCGGCTACATCGTCGCTTACCATCAGGTGAGATAGTAGCCAAAGGATAGTCTATATAATGTAAAAAAAAAAGTGCGCCTCAAAGAGACACATATTTACGAAAATAAATGAAAATGTTGAAATATGCAAGTGAGAATTTTCGTTTACTTGTCTATGAGTAGAATATGTGCACAAAAAATACGTCAGCACGCCACAAAGGCAATACCTACCTGCTTGCGATGCAGCGTTGGATACAGCCATCCCTTTGTGTCGTGGGTGTCGAAGGCATGATGAAGATTATGACTGGAAGGCGGTATGCAACCGCTATTAATCCACCAGCTAGTGTGTTTATCCTATCTTATGAATGATAACCTAATATAATTGTCACAATAATCAGTTATCATTCAACACTAAATAGGCCTTTACCATCAGCAAGTTTTTTTTTCTTTTTTATGCAACAAAGTTAAAAAAAATAATAGTTGTAAGTAAGTTGTATAAAAGATCTAAAAAAGAAGTAAACACAACATAGAATTGAAAATGCTGTAGTGCCTGTGGAAACAGTAGGTACCCCTCTTGGTACCCCTAGTACCTAAACGCATTCATGATTATGGTTTAAGATATTTATTCTCAAAAAGACATACATGAGGTCACTTACATGAGAACATTAAGTATAATATAAGGTAATATTAAAGTATTTGTTAGTGGTTGACGTTCTAAGCTAAATGTGTTAATTTTATTTTTGTTGTGATTATTTTTTTACAAAACCTTTCTTGTCCCTCTATTCTCTCAAATCATACCATAATCATAAATTCACAATCATAAATCCAAACTCACTATTTCATAATCATAAATCCATACTCATCAATTTTAAATCCATTCATAATCATAAATCCATACTCATTAACTTATAATCACAAATCCACAGTCAGTGAGTTAGTTCATAATCATAAATCCAAAAGGATTAAAAACTTATCCCAGCTATTCATATTCAGAACTCCATGAAAAAGTTGTAAAAGAAATTTGTTTACACTTCGCTAATCATTTCCAATCCATTATTCTACCGAGTGCCGAGTACAATACTCGTACCTCGACAGGGTGACAAAGGCCTAGTACGTTCGATGCAGACACCCTTTGTAGTCAGCGCGTCAGCCATCAATGGAATCTGAAACGTGTATTACTACAGTGTAGTGCCGCTACGAACTATGCAATAGAATCCGCTAATTAATAACCCCCCAAATGATCTACTTTTTCTTAAATTTAAAAGCTCAGCTCTTGTCGGGGTTTTGATGCAGTTTTTTTCCAATTAAATCTTTCAAATGCAGCCTCCTTGACTTCCTTATACGACATGACAGCGACCTTTTCTTTTATCTGGCTCACGTAACTTATTCTTGGCCTTCCTCTTTCCCGTTTTCCTTCAACCTTTCCTTCAATGATGTTCTTTATGAAGCTGTCATGTCGTAGAAGTAATGTCCTGAATGATATACGGCAGAAAAAAATCTCCAAAAATTACGAAAAAATAAACATCCGTAATGTATGTAAGACAAGTTTAATGGTCAAACGCATTAAACAGCTTGGCAGTTTAAAAAAAATCACTATAGAATAATAGTGAATTTTACTTATTCTGCTGTTTAATGTTGGTTCGATTGTGTAACTTTAATTTTTGATTAAATTATATTTATGCATGTTACCTGTGTTTGACAGCAGCCACCGTTACGCACTGTACTACTAAATTCCGTTATGTTTCGGTGGCCGTTTCTTAGACAAACCAAAGCTCTTTTCCGTGTACGGAGACAAAGAGTGAAGTTGGATGGTTGGATGCAAGTTATTACGATCCAACTTGGACTACTTACATTGTTTAACACAAGTTCTGACACTTTGTTTGAGATAGCGGACTCGTTGTGTGTTCATGACTTACTTTTGAACTCAATAGAGGAAACGCATTAACCATTTAGCAGTCAAATTACAAAGTTTTGACCCATTCTTAGGATTCTTAGAAAAACCTTCTTACTAATCTCTCTTCACAGTGTCACTGGTTTTTTTAAGTGATGCAGTGAGAGTCTTCTTTCGTGCACTCGAACTATGTTTTTTACGCCCATTAAAATATCACGGGTGCACTCGTTCCGTTAGCGCCCTTTGCGAGCTGCGCTCACACGGGCGCCAAACAGGATCTTGTTCGCAATAGCTCACTTACTGCCCTTGTGTTCTACTGTTATCTCTGAGCGTTCTTCGTAGCCAGGTTTTTTTTGTGGAGATCATTTTGTGAAACCAATTTTCGTTTGACACGTGCAAAACCTATACAATCGATTACCTGCGTAGGTGAACCATTGTCAGGAGCCTCAATACCTTTCAACTCGATTTCGCGAAAAAGCTTTATTACAATACAAACTGTCAGCTTTGCACTTGTCCAAAATAAAAAGAGCTTCCCAACCCCACTTGTAAATCCCACAAAGACTAAAAAATACTTTCCAAGTTGTTTACTAGGGCTCCAGTTATATTTGCTGAGGGATTTCTTCGTCTTTTGAGACAGAATATTCTATTGACACTGTTCTGAGTTCTTTATAAATAGCGTGTGTTTTTGAATCCTTTAGAAGTGGTCTCTTGAGAGGATTAGGTAGGTATAAATGAATTTACGAGAATGGGGAAAGCCTCCAGGGTATCGAAAAATCTATTTTTGAAAGTATCTTTAAAATCTCAGGGGAAATTCAGACAATAGTCATTTTCTAGGTTCAATTTTGTTTTATTGCTTCTTTTCGAAGAGAGAATGAATGATTTCCTTGAGCAATTTATCGACGACCTCATCGTAGAAGCCTCGACAGCTACGATATACGGAAAACGTAGAAAAAAAGCGGGGTTGTGGAATGCCATTGAAAATCTCGGTCGGCTGAGAATTAGACTCCTGGAGCCTAATCTACAGACCGTTACAAACTATCTAGAGATAGCTAAACTGATTCAAATAAAATCAATCAAAATTATAATCAATTATATTCCAAGTTTATTTTTATACAATTTTAGCTGATGGTATATAGTACCATATGGCTCTGATAACTAGTAAGTGGTAACCATAGCCATAAGAAAGCATTGCATTGCAGGTCACGGACGTCAGGAACGTGCTCTACAATGCACTACCCTACATACACCTACCAAGTGGTAATAAGGAGGAGCAGACTGAACTTACTGGCACGTGAAGCTGGACATCTGCATTGTAGGTCACGTTCCTGTTGCATGGTCTACGAGACAATGCTTTGTTAAAGGCGATCATCAGGGCCCTGTTTAATAAAGCTGACAATTCGACGAGTCCGACATATGTCAAAAAGTGACAATTCGACAATTATTCTGTTTAATAAAACCGACAGGCGACAAAATTTTGATAGTAGTAAATTTACAAATATGTCACATTGTCACGACAATTCGGCCTTTTTCTGTATAATATTTTTTTTGAAACGACAAGTGACAGGTGACAATTTGTCGTTGAAAACTTGTCAAATCTTCTTTATCTAAATATATAAAACTCTTTCGTTACTGACTGACTGACTGACTGACTGACTGACAATCAACGCACAGCCTAAACCGTTAGTCCTAGAAGCATGAAACTTGGAGGGTATGTTCCTCTTATAGCGTAAAGGTGTACTAAGAAAGGAAATTGGAAAATTCTTTCCCAAAGAGGAGAAAAAAGGGAAAAATGGTTAAAAGAAAAATCAACGCCCAGCCTAAACTGTTAGTCCTAGAAGCATGAAACTTGGAGGGCATGTTCCTCTTATAGTGTAGAGGTGCAGTAAGAAAGGAAATTGGAAATTTTTTTCCCGAAGAGGAGAAAAAAAGGAAAACTGGTTTAAAGAAAAATCACAAAAAATTGCTTTACAAAATACGCAAAAAAACAGTAAAAAAAAATCTGCTACCGCAGCTTCTGTCACCAAATTTGAATACACACAAAAGTTTACATAAACCCCACCGTAACCACTAAGACAAAATCGCGGAAAACACCTATCATACCGAAACTAAACACCGCACCGCTTCAAAAAATGGCTAAAGAACATGCTCAAAACTATGGTAACCAGCTGGTCATGTCAAATTAAAAAATCTGTTTCGATTATACACCAACACGTATACGAAACCCTAAATTAGCCACTAATACAACATGAAATCACAAAAAATTGCTTTACAAAATACGCAAAAAAACCATTAAAAAATTTTCAGCTACCGCAGCATCTGTCACCAGGTTTGAATACACACAAAGGTTTACAAAAAAAACAATGATAACCACCAAGACAAAATTGCGGGAATCATCTATCATACTTAAGCTAAACACCGCTGAAAAAAATCGGCTACAACAGCACTCGCCTTCAAATTCAAATAAACTCTAAAGTACATGCTCAAAACTATGGTAACCAACAGTTGGTCACGTCAAATTAAAAAAATTGATTCGATTATACACCAACACGCATACGAAACCCCAAATTAGCCACTAATATAACATAAAATCACAAAAAATAGCTTTACAAAATACGCAAAAAAAAACGTTAAAAAAATTTCTGCTACCGCAGCATTTGTCACCAGGTTTTAATACAAACAAATGTTTACAAAAAAACCGAAGATAACCACCAAGACAAAATTGCGGGAATCATCTATCATACTTAAACTAAACACCGCTGAAAAAAAACAGCTACAACAGAACTCGCCTTCAAATTCAAATACACTCTAAAGTACAAGCTCAAAACTATGGTAACTTGCATTTGATCATGTCAAACTAAAAAACCAGATTCGATCATACACCAACGAATACGATAGCCCAAATTAGCCACTAAAACAAATCACGAAAACGAGCTTTACAAAATACGCAAAAAAACATTTAAAAAAATTCAGCTACCGCAGCATCTGTCACCAGGTTTGAATACACACAAAGGTTTACAATAAAACCAAAGATAACCACTTAGACAAAATTGCGGGAATTATCTATCATACTTAAACTAAACACCTCTGAAAGAAATCGGCTACAACAGCACTCGCCTTCAAATTCAAAGACACTCTAAAGCACATGCTTAAAACTATGGTAACCAGCAGTTGGTCATGTCAAATTAAAAATTCAGATTCGATTATACACCAACATGCATACGAAACCCCAAATTAGCCACTAATATAACATAAAATCACAAAAAATAGCTTTACAAAATACGCAAAAAAAAACATTAAAAATTTTTCAGCTATCGCAGCATTTGTCACCAGGTTTTAATACACACAAATGTTTACAAAAAAACCGATGATAACCGCCAAGACAAAATTGCGGAAATCATCTATCATACTTAAACTAAACACCGCTGAAAAAAAACAGCTACAACAGAACTCGCCTTCAAATTCAAATACACTCTAAAGTACAAGCTCAAAACTATGGTAACTTGCATTTGATCATGTCAAACTAAAAAAACCAGATTCGATCATACACTAACGAATACGATAGCCCAAATTAGCCACTAAAACAAATCACGAAAACGAGCTTTACAAAATACGCAAAAAAAAACATTAAAAAATTTTCAGCTACCGCAGCATCTGTCACCAGGTTTTAATACACACAAATGTTTACAAAAAAACCGATGATAACCACCAAGACAAAATTGCGGAAATCATCTATCATACTTAAACTAAACACCGCTGAAAAAAAACAGCTACAACAGAACTCGCCTTCAAATTCAAATACACTCTAAAGTACAAGCTCAAAACTATGGTAACTTGCATTTGATCATGTCAAACTAAAAAAACCAGATTTGATCATACACTAACGAATACGATAGCCCAAATTAGCCACTAAAACAAATCACGAAAACGAGCTTTACAAAATACGCAAAAAAAAAAAAAAAAAAATTCTGCTACCGCAGCATGTGTCACCAGGTTTGAATACACACAAAGGTTTACAAAAAACCCCATGATAACCACTAAGACAAAATCGCGGGAAGCACCTATCATATCAAAACTAAACACAGCTGAAGAAAATCGGCTACAACAGCATTTACCATCTTTCGAACACACTTTATATAGTTTTGAATGCAAACTCAAAACTAAGGTAACCAGCACTTGGTCATGTAAAACCAACGCATACATAACCCAACTTAGCCACTAAGGCAAATTCACGAAAAATAACTCTCAAAAATACGCAAAAAACAGTGAAAACATATCAATAGTTGTCCGCTTTCCACCATAAAATAGTTTCTTTTAAACGAACTCAAACTATGACTTTATACTAACCACGCGGACGAAGTCGCGGGTGACAGCTAGTAAAACATAAAATTGTCGCGAAATATTGACATATTTGTAGAATTGTCTGACGATTCTGACAGGAGCTTTACCCTCTGTCGCGAAATCGTATTTTGAAGGTGTTTGTTTAGGTCCGTAAAACAAAATTATGTCAGAAGTCGACAAAATTGTCGCGACAACCCGACAAATGTCAGAAATGATTTGACTGTAGTTTCATGACATAATTGTCGAGTTTTGACAAATATGTCGTAATACCACCTGTTTGTTACATATTTGTCACTTTTATAAAACAGCTTAAGCACGACAATTTCACAATTTTGTCGCTTTTTGACTTAAATGTTGAATTGTCAGTTTTATTAAACAGGGCCCAGATGGCCATAATTATGCTCGTTTCATCAGCTAGTTATATAAAAAAATCGGTTGTCTGTAAAGTCGGTTTACTGACGATATTGAACGTGACAACGTCATATAGCTGTCCACGCGGACGCATTGCTCACTCAAGTAGGAGAGAGACAGATGTCGAATGCTGCCGAACGCGGAGGCCGATTATGCCTCTTTGTCGCTCGTTCCACGCTCTCGCTTGCACTTCAAGCCTTAAATGGAACGCCTCAGAGCGAGGTACCGCCGTATGAGTCATGGTTTTTCGTGCGTGCAGCCGGCTCCATCGAATTATAAGACGTTGTCACGTCAAAAAGACATACACATTAATATATTTCAGCAGAATAGGCCTGACGACTAATTTCCAAAATCTCTTCTATCATATTCTGAAGTATCTATTATGTCTAAAATATATCATATTTCTTTAGAAAATTAAGGTTTTTGTGCAATAAAAGCACATTTAAATTTAAATTTTCAATTTCACTCCAAAACGCTCGCTGGTGTCATGGCGTCTGTTATTACGTCACGGTGTTAGTATATCAACAGTAAACATTGGTGCTTTTGTACTAAATCAGAATGACGTTTACGTAAACGTGACGTAATTCGCTCTGACCGGTGTTTAAGCTATCATGGCGGATTGTTGTATTTTGTAGATTTATGTTATCAAATAAATTGTCAATCTCGACATTAATAAGAGTATAAATACATTTTTCAAAATCTTTGAATCCTTTTTCATTAGATCAGATAAATATTTTGGCGATACTTGATTACTGTCTTCATGCCTATTATGATTGTTTCATCAGCTAGTTGTTTATAAAAAATACATACTCATATTTCAGTAGAAGTTCAGTTTCAGTATTATATTTCAGTAGAATTGCCTTGACGACCGTAATAAAAAGCTGCAAAATTGAGCACCTCTATTTCGGTTGAAATCTCGTATATAGCAAAAATGAGCGTCAGATTATTCCGTGGCGTAAGTAGTCTGGCTAGAAAGTAGGCTAACGACTATAATAACTGTCTGCGAAAGGAAGCTAGGCGTATTCAGCTGTAATTAGTGTGTACTCGTCACGAGAAGGATGATTCAAGGCATATCGTACCGGGAACGAACTGCATCATGTGTCTGTTGATTTTAAACTTTATATAATACTCCGTGTAATGTAAAAATACTAGTCTACCCCGTGCGAAGCCCGTCCCGGCTTCGCACGGGGTAGACAATATTGTTGTACATTATTTTGTTCTATCGCTAATAGTTTCGGCAGCGCATTCGACGAAAGACATTTTAAGACTCATTTTTCTACACCTTCGGTTACATTGTTCAAATTTTACCAAGGATCTCTAATTTTTTTCAAAATGAAATGTAGCCCATGTCAAATTGGAAGAATGTAGCATTCTATTGGTGAAAGAATTTTTTAAATCGGCCCAGTACTTTTTGAGCCTATTCATTACAAAGTACAAACATACAAACATACAAAAATAGGTACAAATCTTTCCTCTTTATAATATTAGTATAGATAGGATAGAGTTGAATATTGGTATTTGTAAATTATCACAAATACCAATTATCAGCTGACGTGCTTAGTATAAATGCTGATTATTGAAATTGCTGTTTTTTTTTAATTACTGATAGCTAAACTTTTAACTGCCATCGCACCTGATGTAAAGTGAAAATGCAGCCTAAGGTGGACGCTTAACACTTGTTAACTCTTGAATTGTAAATTCAAATGGTTTTTTTTATACAAAATAGCTGATGGAACGATGACGATGGATAACCATCGCCTATTACAAAACATTGCCTCATAGATGACGCACGTCTGGAACGTGCCCTACGATTTACTGCCCTACACCCATGTTGAGGCATACAGTTGTTCAGCCTCACTTGCCAGTAATTTCACTGGCACCACACCCTTCAAACCAAAACCCAGCAATGCTGCTTTATGGCATGGTGGTAGTACTTCCCCGGACGAGCCCTTTACAAAGAGCTCTACTTATAAACAAAAATAGTCAAATTAAACGAGTGTTTTTACAAAACCTCGGCCCTGGCACGCCTAAAAAGCGCTGAAACCATCCTTAATGTATACATAAATCCTCTTTTGAAGGTGAAAGAGAGCGTACGTAGTTTGGTTTTGATAATTAACGAGCTTAGGCTATAAATTTGACTGGCCTCTAGCTCAGTTGGTAGTAGCTCTGCCTTCTGCGCCGTAGGTCGTGGGTTCGATCCCCACCGAGAACAAATATTTGTGTGGTTAACATAAATATTTGTTCTCTGTCTGGGTGTTATATTGTATCTAAGTATGTATTTACAAAAATCCGGTTTTATCCGGTTCCCATATTGCAAGCTCTGCTTAGTTTGGGGCTGGGTAGTGTTGTGTGAATTGTCCACAATATTTATTATTATTATTTATTTATTATATCAGCTATCCGGTTCCCATATTACAAGCTCTGCTTAGTTTGGGGCTGGGTAGTGTTGTGTGAATTTTCCACAATATTTATTTATTATTATTTAAATGCTAATGGCTGGTAATGTGGTATGCTTGGACTTGCCTCTAGCTACCAGCTAAGAAGATGACCTCAAGAATCGAGACCTGAGAGATTGTCTGCTGTAAAATCTAAGCATATTGTGTCTATTTTATGCTCATAAAAAATATTGTCTTTGATTCGTAAGTTAAATAAACGTATTTATAAAACTAAATTTCCAGATCCAAACTTTCTGTTTTGAAATGAAAAATCTGATTCCCTAAACGCTCCACAACAACGTACAGATGGGTTCAAAAGTAAAAATGTGGTTGCCTCAGAAAGCAGCCAGAACAATGTACAGTCGCGTACAAAAGGTTACGCGCGGTAGCCCGTGCATTCATTGCCGCTGGGTGCGACGCGCCGGAAAATGCTCTTTGTTGCTCAGCCAATGGTTTCTAGGCGTACGCAGTCGACGTACGTCCGTTAGAAGCTACATCACACCACACCCTGGACACTCAACCAAATCCCATATAAAAACTGCATTCCAACTAACTATAAAGCGGCTCGTAGTTCATATTTTCACTGCAATATATGGCCGGCAACTATTGGTGTTCCTGTCTACTCGTAACATGTGAGTAAGAGAGGGACACCAATAGTTGCAAGCACTGGAGGAGAAGAGCCGAAGACCGGGCTCAGTGGCACGTCTTGGGAGAGACCTACGTCCAGCCGTGGACTGATATAGGTTGATGATATACACCAATAGTTGCCGTCCACAAATTGCAGTGAAAAAATAGATATATAGATCGATAGAAAATTCTTTATTGCACTAAAACAAAAATTGCATCGATAGGCAAACTTAA
Source organism: Thera obeliscata (assembly GCA_947578465.1). Lineage (NCBI taxonomy): Eukaryota > Metazoa > Arthropoda > Insecta > Lepidoptera > Geometridae > Thera > Thera obeliscata. The sequence continues at coordinate 2,460,628 of OX387929.1, read as the reverse complement.
TGCTAGAGAGCATTCTCTTCTAGTCAAAATTGGCCCATCCACGAGCCACTTTACACACAGAAATACACAAATTTCGTTTTGTACACGCGCGTCTGTGTGTGTTACATGGACACTACACAAAAGCGCGTACTCCTTTGCTCAAATCAGGCTAAACGCAAGTCCGCGGGTTGAGGGAGCCCAAATTGGTGGGGGGGCAAGGGTCCGATCTATGCGTAGTACTAGTACTACATATTTTATGTTCTCTAACTACAGCGCTGATTTGGCGTATGAGCGTGTGAGAAATACTATCGCTTACTCACTCAAACTCGTGCTACAATACCATGATTGACTATGGTGATCTGATAATAGCCGAAAAGCAATCTGACTGTCAGCTCCCGGATAATAACCTCAGTGGAAAGGAATTCATTTAAATATGCAATTTTAAACCCACTAAAAGAGATTTACAAAGAATCGTTTTAAAAGTTGGCTCCAACGCCAGCGACCGCGGAATCCAAAGACATGGTACATAAAATAGGCACCCACTTAAATTTAAATGAACGTTTCTGCAAAGCGGGTTAAATTGGATTTAACTGAATGCAGCCGGTTTTGTGCTTAGCAAGCTATTCCAGCTAGAAACCACCACTACAGGACTAGAAACATCGCACTATGTTATTTTTTGTTATAAACAAATGAGCTGTCTGTCGTCTCTGGCTCTGGTGTTGAGTCTGTGTGAGTGCTGTCTAAATAAATCCTACGTCGAAACGTCACAAACACAGTATAATACACTGGTGAGCACTCACAGATTCAAAACCAGAGCCAGAGATAGAGCCACACAGAGTTTGTGGTAGGCCTACTGGAGTGAGTATGTCAAAAATACTCTTACTCTTTTGTGTATCCAATTTTTAGCTGTGAGTTTACCAAAGAATATAAATATAAATTAAATAAATAATAGCGTGGTTTTTAGCAGTGCCAATCCTTAGCATAAGTAGAGCTCTTTGTAAAGGGCTAGTCCAAGGAATTACTACCACCATGCCTTTTTCTGCCGTGAAGCAGCATTGCTGTGTTCCGGTTTGAAGAGATGTGAGTGCCGGTGATATTACTGGCACGTGAGGCTGAATATCTGTTGCATTGTTGGGTATGTTCCTGATGTGTGTGACCTACGAGGCAATGCTTTGTTAAAGGCGATGGTAACCACTTAACTTCAGGTGGGCCATATACTTTGTTCCATTAGGTATAGTTGCACATAAAAGCCCATCGACGAGCCTATCACAAAGAGCTCTACTACTAAAATGAACGAATCTAGGGTGGTGGTAGGTAGTGTTAGGCGGTTTTGGGAATAGGACATCCCAAATCAGACCGAGCGACGGGATACATGACTAAAAAAAAAAGAAGATCTTGCGTAGATGTAATGGTTTGCCATGTAATAAAGTAAATCAGAGTTCTAGCTATATTTAACGGTGAGTTTCGCCGTAACTAGCGTGAAGAGTTACGCAAATATTGGTTTTAGCATATTTCTATAAAACATAAAAGTCGAACGTCGATGTTCTAAATCCAAAGGACATCTTAACAGCTTCCCAACATTTGAGTCCGTCCTTACCACCTTACCTTTAGTAATACTGCAAAGCTTTCGATATTTATTTGCTTGAGAAATAAAAATATTTGCCTCTTCAATAAACCGATAGCTTTTCAAATATCTCCGTGAATGCCATTTAAATGCGCAGCACTGCCAATGCTGTAGGGCTGCCTCGTCTTTTAAAACAATATTTTTATTTCAAAAATCATATTATCTGGTTAATGATATATAGTTAACTGGAAGAAAATGCTAATTAGCCTTAAGTTCGCCTCTAGACTATTTTTTTGTGCAATACATTATTTTCTAATCTAATCTTATCCGAAAAAAGCAGCCAAGTGCGAGTCGGACTCGCCCATGAAGGGTTCCGTAGCATCAATTAACATAATATAAAGGTTTTTGTAGTTCGTCGAAAGGTAAATTGCGGTTTACGATTTATGACGTATAAAAAAAAAACTACTGACTAGATCTCGTTCAAACCAAATATCGTTGGAAGTTTGCATAGTAATGTACAACATATATTTTTTTTAGTTTTATCATTCTCTTATTTTAGAAGTTAGAGGGGGGGGGACCAACTTTTTTCCACTTTGGAAGTGTCTCTCGCGCAAACTGTTCAGTTTAGAAAAAAACGATATTGGAAACCTCAACATCATTTTTGAAGACCTATCCATAGATATCCCGCACATATGGGTTTGATGAAAAAAAAATTTTTGAGTTTCAGTTTCAAGTATGGGGACCCCCAAAATTTATAGTTCTTTTTCTATTTTTGTGTAAAAACCTTAATGCGGTTCATAAAATACATCTACTTACCAAGTTTCATTAGTCTAGCTCTTATGGTTTCGGAGAAAAATGGCTGTGACACGGCCGGACAGACAGACAGACAGACAGACAGACAGACATGACGAATCTATAAGGGTTCCGTTTTTGCCATTTGGCTACGGAACCCTAAAAAGCGTCACAGTTGATTCAGGATATTTTTTTGTACCAGGCAGACTCAAGATTATTTTGGCACTCCAAACTAAGTTTGCGTTCTAACCTTTTTTGTATGGACTCGGAGTTTTTCTCTTGAGTAATTGTGTTCTGTAATTGCAAAACCTCGCTGCGCCGATAACGGCTATCACAAACGATTTCTTCACTATATTTTCCTTTATCAATGAAAGCTTTATAATTTATTGTTATGTTCATGTTCTTTCTAGGAAATGAGTACTCTTACCAAATAACTTCCCTCTTAACCTCCCAAAGTGCGTAATACGTTAAGTTAGCCGATGTCTCTAGAGCTGCTACGCTATGTGCTACGAGTTACGTAGCAACGTAGCATATATAATGAATTTTCGAATAAAAGAGATCAAAAAAGTTTACTTAAATGTAACTAAATAAATATCTTAGATGATAACTAGTGCACCTGACTAACAACTTTAAGTGTTGTTAACAACAAAAATCATTATTAAATAATTTTACTGTATTTCTAATGTCATATTTTGTGCCAGCCCTAACGCAATAACCTAGAGATGGCAAGAAGAATCTCGCATTACAGGTGATATCGTCCAAATAGAGGGAAAAACCATTTTTCAAATAAAAATCTGTATTTCATATCCATTTCGTATACACCTAGGAGATCACTATAATCTGGATATTTTTAGGTCATTTTTTCTGACTGTGAATACGGTTATTAAATTCTCCAGCTCTATTTTAGGGTTCCTTACCGGAGAGCGTTATTGAGCGATGTTATTTAAGTAGATGAATAGAAATAATCAATGAACTCGCGTCACGGTCACCGACACCTTTTCAGCATTCGACTATTCGACCTCGACCTGCTTAAATTTCTCTTCGTTGGTATTCCTGGAGTGCCTAGATTTTTTTACTGGATTTTTTATCTATTACTTTTATTGTTTTTGCTAAATCTGCTTAAAACCATTCCTGTGTCATTGATTTAAGATGTTTTGATCTTGGAACTAATAAGTTCCTACTTGTTGTTTACTTATTAATTCCTTGGTTTTGATGCACGGGTAGCTGGGATAATTATTTTAAACATGCTTGGAAAGAGCATTATTTTGACAACCATCGAGATAAATCAAAATTGTTGTACTGGCCAAATACATGCGAGCATCAGGAGCCGGCAAAAACGTATTAATAAATGTTTTCTATCTCTCTTTTTTTCTCTCAAAAGTTGTAAGGAAATCCATTACTGTCATGTTTAGCAGCCATATAAATTCATAGTATACTCATTTCTGCCATGTAATTTAAAAATGGAACGATGTTTTACTCCGAAACAAAGTAACCAAGGCGGAAACTTACCAAAGGTTTCATTTAAATTTGAATTCAAACTGGCTTGCAAAAATAAATGAAAAAAAAAACAAATGAACACTTCAACGCATGAAAAAAATGTGTTTTTCGTTGTTTGTCATAATATAAGTTTTTTACAAAAGTTTAAGTACTATTTTCATGAAACAACGGGTCATGGTGATCATGGTGCATGCAACTGTGTCGAAATATCGGAAGTCAAAACTCAAAATTTAATCATGGTAAATATCCCGTTATTTCATAAAATAGTGTTAGAACCCATGATAGTTTCTAAAATTTTAAAGTTTAAATAGTACTGATATAAAGCTTTAATTTTCTCGCATTATTTGTGAAAAGTTCTACACAAGCCACAACATCCTTTGACAGTTAATTACGAACAAGGCTAAAAAAACCCATTATTCTCTGATTTAGCGCATAATTAAATATAAATCAAGCGATAGTTAGAATATGCGATGCAAAGTGCCGTGCAAATCGATTACATTCAGATTGCAGGCAATGCGGATCTGATTGAATTATACAATGCACAAATTTGTGGTACAAGTAACAAACTTACAACCTACTAAACGAAGTCGATGGATGGAAAGGGCTCAGAATCGTTCTTCCTGAAAATGTGTAGGGGAGGCCTATGTCCAGAAGTGGACTCCTTCAGACTGATGCTGATGAAACATGACGGTAATGGATTTCCATCAACTTTTGAAAGAAAAAAAGAAAGAAAGAAACTATACTATCTAACTAAATTACTCAAACCAATATTGAAGAATACTACTCCTATACGTTTGGAGAGTGCACTGTTGACCTAGTGGTAGTGACCTCGCCTTCCGATCCAAGGTCGCGGGTTCTAATCCGCCTATGGGTTTTTTCTGTTCGAAAAACGTATGTACAGTGCTCTCAAACCGGCATGTCGTAGAACCTAAAAAGTTCGAAAATATGTGTCAAGTGCACGAAAGGAGCCCCGTTGAGGCGCACTTAAAATCCTTTCACCACACTCGGTTCCAAAGAATCAGTGACACGATAAGAAGAAGAAGAAGAAGTGCTCTCAAACAGTGAAGAAAACCAGTGTTAGGAAACCCATGGCTTAGTCAATTCCATATCGTATTGACTTGTTTTTCCTGTGGATTAGGCCGACTAAGCTTTCAGGATGATATAGGTGCTGGGTAAGCTAATTCCATCTAAAATCCTGTCCCAGGCACTATAGTTAAATGTGGAAGCTCGCCCAGAGGACCAAATCTGTTTTAGTTATTAAGTACTAACCCCTAGCCTTAAGTTTTATTAACACTATTGGACTATCTAAGTTGTCTTGAATAAAAAACTATATTATTATAGCGTCCCGTAAGTAAGATTTTAGTAATCACCAGTGTCCCCTGACACTAGGTATATAAATCATCTATAAGAGATGCAAAAAGCCTGTTTTTTTATTGCATTTGACTGCCATTGCGCCTGATGGAAGGTGAAAATGCAACCTAAAGGGGAACACGCTTAGCTACACTTGTTCACTCTTGACTTGAAAATTCAAGGGTTGTAATGTTCTGGAAATACTAACGACGACGGTATAAGCAGTTTGCACTAAAAAAACCAAGCGATTTTAATAGAGTGAAAAGTAGTTTTAAGATGGTTCTTAGCACAGTTCTTATGACTTTCACCACAGCAAATCGTAGATATCTCGTTGCTCGTTCGCTCGTTGACGCAATTCCCTTATTCAACATAACGAGGTTGTAACAGAAACGTGCTCTAGTTATCATTGTGTCTGATTCGAATTACATGAGACTGATCATCTTTTGATGTATATTGTAACTGTTACTCCCACCAATGCCACGCATTTAGACCTGCACACATCTAGGCGATGGCGTTGGCGATCAGCTGAAACCCTGGCAAATATCGCTCTCATATTTGACAGCGTTTCAGCTGATCGCCATCACCATCGACCTAGGTGTGCGCAGCCCTTTTTTCCCACTCAAGGCCATGCGCACACCTATTTTTCTCTCGATAGCGATCAGTGAAACGCTGTCAAATATCGCTGTCAACATTGACAGCGTTTCACTGATCGCCATCGCCATCGACCTAGGTGTTCGCAGTCCTTCACTGCCACGGATTTCAAATAACAAATGAGTCGCTACTCCAATTACAAATACTCAAGTACAGTCCACAACAGTATGACAATAGGTTAAGCCATGCTTCCGCCAGAGATCTAACTAGACAACATTTGAGTGAAGGTACCGGGGGAACAGAGAACTAAGAAGTTGCTTTCAAAATAATTTAGAAAAAATGAAATATCTTATTAGCTACCGAAATATTGGAGCAGTTAGATGTTTGCGACCACTACTAAGTTGAACAAAATTTTAATCAGAATAAGATTGACATAAATGCAAGTATTTGCAATAAATATTACAAATTTGCTTACAGCTCAACGATAAAATCTCACGACACGACAAAGCTGCTTAAAATCACATTTACTTATAAGTGAGTAAAAGGGAAATAAAGAGAATGCCAAATCCTCACGTCTCATAAACTGTTTCAGTGATTCCACAATTATTCCCCAAAATACAAGCGATAGTTTAAAAAGTAATTAATTTGTATTCCCAACATTCTCCAACTTGCCGCCATTATCAAATTCAATCCTGGAACACGACCTCATAATGAATATTCATAGCGTCGCACCTATCGTAAACTGTGGTATCCATTGCGCGCCTGTAAGCACACATAGACGATTAATTAGTTGCGAGCCAGCGTTGGGCACCAGCTGGCGCATAGACACGGGTTTCGCCCATTAAATTTTATGATCGTGGCAGATGTACCTCGTCGTTAATGGCCGTATGCAATCGGCCGATGTTTTGTCGAATTTGAATTTCGAATTAAGCGTTCTTACTTCAAAACTTGAACTTTGAAGCTCAATGACTCGGGCACAGATTACCTACGCTACGTTTTTTTGACGTGATAACGTCTTATAAATCGATGGAGCCGGCTGCACGCACGAAAAAACATGACTCATGCGTCGTTACGTCGTTTCGTCGTTCCATTTACCTGAGCCCGAGCCCGGGTCGGGTAATGGGTAAGGGTAAATGAGGGTAAGGGTAAATGAGGGTAAGGGTAAGGGACCCTTACCCGGGTCTGGGTCCGGGTCCGGGTCCGGGTCCGGGTCCTGGTCCGGGTCCGGGTCCGGGTCCGGGTCCGGATTTTCATTCAGTTCCATTCAGTTTCATTCAGTTTCATTCAGTTTCATTCAGTTTCATTCAGTTTCATTCAGTATTATTCAGTTTCATTCACATTCAATTCAATTCAGTAAAACTAAAATTTTCTTTTGAAAAATGCAACCATTCCATCAGTATTTTCTTATGACGTTATCACGTTCAACTATCGTCAGTAAACCGACTTTACAGACAACCGATTTTTTTTCAAAGATCGACTATAGACACATAGTAGGTACTTTGCATTTGTGCTATGCACTTTTTTTCAAGATGATTATTTAATTAAACAAATTTCAACTAACACCATGCTATACCTAATATCTAACTCTTTGTTCTCAGTGGTCAAACCATCACGCAAACCTAACTTATCTATTTCTTTACAGAAAACTTCCAAGGAGACATCGCGATTCCTGATGCAGACTTACAACGATATGCCACCCGGGGACCGATGTCAGAGACAAAAATAAACAAATCACTCCAGGAGGAGGTGGAAAGACTGAAGAAAGAGGTGCTGTTAGAAGGTTTGCAAGTTGAGGAAGAGGGAATGCCTGATATCCTGAGGAAGAGGACAAAACAGCCTTTAGCGTTATCACAAGATAAACCTAAAAAGTATAATGACGCTGTACTTAATACGAAGGTTAGTTGTTTTTTGAAGTTGATAGGTGAGTGAATATGAAGTAAAAGTGCTTGAAATTCTTGCAAAAAACGGCTGTAATTAATTTTTAGACTGGTTTAATTCAACAAATATGTACAGTGACAGATATCATTATTTTAAAAACATTATTTGATCTACGAGTATAGTAGGAACAAAGGCTATTTCTGCATTATTGAGTATTTCAGCGTTGATAGCTAGACCATGAAAAATAACCTTTGTTTCAGACACTGCCAGCTGGTCTAGACAAATCAGTATTACTGAAAAACGGTAGAATTCCCCCTGAAGAATCTGAAAACCTCACAAACTTCATCAATCAAACCCAACTAGAGCACGCAAACCAAACCATAGACAACCTCACAGAGTCAGATAGTCTAGAACAAGATGGCGTCCTTGTTGTCAATATATCAACCAACAACATTCTTAACTTAGATGAATTCTACCCTCACATCAAAATACTAAACATTTCAAGCAAAATGGATGAAATAACAAACAAAATTCAAAGCAACAGCAGAGAAATTACAGGTGATATCAACAACAACCTAAAATCAAAAGAAGTGCCTGACAACGTGACTGTTGGTCCTTCTCCAACCAATGGGGTATTGCCTTCGAGTGAGCAAGACGAAGAGGTTTTATCTAATAAGACTGATGATTTAGATGATAAGTTATTGGGGAATAATCTATTGAGGCCGACGGAAAGTTTACAAAATCTAGTGGAGGAAAGCAATGGAAGAAGAAAGCGGAGGCGAAGACATGGGAATAGGAGACGGTAAGTACCATAGAGTTATAGTAGTATTGTAGTAGCATAGACGGTAAGTCTTTATAATTACAGAATCCATTTTGAAGAAATCTTTCTCATTACTTGTCAACTTAAAGATTCGCAAGCAACCCTCGTTATATTTACAGTCCTTACGCTAGTTAAGTCATTTTGGTTCGCACATTTCCCTTAGGTACCTTCAACCTAATTATGTTAGTCTACTGCTTTCATTGAGCCTAGTGTTCTGCTTCTCTCATCCAGTTTATCAGCTAGATAGACTGGATAAAATAATATAGTTCCTACTAAGTTTAAAATGTATAGATATATGTAAGTATATGATAGCGCCTCCAAAGCGGGGAAATAAGTTGCGGTGCCCTAACAGGGTCTATGTTTGAAACTTACATTACCTACTGTAACACCTTTATACAACATAAGTGCAATAAAGAATTTGAATTTGAATTTGATGTTGCAAATGTTCAAATATTCTTGTGTTTGTTATTTATTTGATTATCATAAAGAAACTGATTAGTCTAATCTAATAAAATGTTACTTATAATGACACCTACTAATATAGTATTTCCTACCTACCTACTAACTCACTACCTACCAAGCTTAGCTTTTATCTACCTAGTATTTAAGCTCATTATAAGTGGACTGTAATGTCTGTATTGTAATCTAGAAAGTTCTATAAACCGAAACTATTTTCTTCCTCTTCTTCTTCTTCTTAATGAATGGCATCTGTCCATTTTGGATCAATTTTGCCCGTGTTGAGAAATGAGTATATTATATTACTTAGATAAAATACTTTTTCGTCAAGTCAAGTCAGTCATAGACAAGTCGGCTGACTTGGCTTTGAAAACAAAGATGGTCATTTGTTTTCAAAACCATCAGAAACCTTTTTGATCATATCAGAATATCACATAATACACTTTCATTCCAACTGCTAACACTTTGAGCTAAGACCTTAAGTAATTAGATTAGATTAGATTTATTTGTCAGACGACTTTGTGGTCCATTTGTGTTAGTAAACGTACAGGCTATCTTAGGCTATGTAATATGTATGTGGCTATGTGTGTGTATGTGTATGGTAATGTTGGTTAAAATACCACCGAAATTACACAGGAGAACTCAAAATAACACTAGAAAAACAATTAAAATGGAAATGACTTCCCAAAGTGACAGAAAACGAATACCGAAACTATTTTCAAAACGTCTTGTTTCTGGAACTAACAACAGCTGTCATCAGTAAAGTAATAATTTTATGCATAGGTTTTTTGCTTTTCTGCAATTTTTCAACAGGATTCACACTCCTGGACGAAACCTCATTACTGCACCGACTCAAAGGCTTTTTGCCTCTTAGCTAAGTGATATTAGTTTGCTTTGAAATATAACATGAAATGTGAAATTTAATCTTACTTTGAGTTGATGCCGAGCTATAAAAATCATGAAACTTTTATATTAATTAAATTAAAATGAGAAATAGAAAAAAAACGCGGTAAATGCAATAAATGAATAAAGAATATTAATTACAGCACATATTTTTATACCATGCACAAAAAAGGCACCGTTGCACCAAGTCCTGACCTTAAAATGTATGGTTGTTTTATTTATAAATATTAAATAAATTAATATTTTGGACAATTTACACGACATTTATTACTTTAGTAGAAACGGTATTCAATTTCAGCACTTAATTGTCACAAAACTAAGCCCCTCAAAGACTCTATTTCTTCAATACAGAAAAAAACTACGAAATAATGCGTGATTTTCGTAAATAATGGTAATTTCAGTGTTTCAAGAGACGCTACGAGTAGGCTCGATAAAACAAGATCTGCTACGAAGTGCTACGTGCTACGAATGGCTCGTAGCATTGTAGGCCCTTTAGATTAGACTGGCACTAGAATCACAATCCGGGTTTATTTTAGTATTCTGGGATCTTGGGTTTTTCCTAAGCCTATTTTAGGATTCTAGGATCACACTTGAATATTTAACTTGATTTAAGAAGGCGGTAACTGACATGAAACATTTTTTCTTGGCAATGTATAATCATATAATGAAATCCTGGGATCTTAGAGGATATAAATAAACAGGATACCTTGATCACAGAACCTAAAACTCTAATCTATAGCCAGCACAATACTTTATTTTCTTGAAATATACTTCAGACAATTTTAGTTTGTACACGGAAAAGGCACAAACACTGCCATAGCAAATGACTCATTGCCAAGATCAATCCATCTTTGCTAGCATTATTTATTTATTTTGGCATACACCCAAGTTACCAAAACCTTTTGTACCTAGTGTCTCAAATAAGGCGAAACCACTTTACTACATTTGTAAGAGAGACGCTAAGTTTACTATTCTCCATTTGGTACCGGAAATACCGGAGTATATAATATTTTTTATTTATTTATAAGCTACATATACATTTTCTTTATCAAAAAAACATAAAATACAACACCCTAATAACAATAATGATTTGTAGAATAAATACATTGACATTATTATAGGTAACACTAAAAATGTAACGAAAGTATATCCTCATTAGTCTACATAACAACGAACTTTTTTTATTTAAAAAAAGACAGCTTAGCCTCTTTTCGTAATCGTTCAAAAGTCAGTTTTTAATGCAAGTTTAACTTGAAATAAATCCCTTGCGAAGTAGTTATTATTTTTGTTGTGGTAAAATAGATTAATTAAACTAAACAATAGGCTTCAAAATGTATGCATAACCATTTAAATTTCCTTTTATTTTAATTTAATTTAACTTCCTAAAAAATCTTGAAATTTAATTTAATTTGAATGATCTTGGCAGGAAGTTGAAGAAGGGTAGTCAAAGGAGGTCCAAACATTAAGGATAAGTTTTTTTTTTCAGATTACGAAACATTCACTCAGGCGAGCGAATAGGCCAGAACGACTTATCAAGTAACCCTGACTCTCACTTTGTTAGGAAGAAGTTTTTTCGTCACCACAAACACACCAGTAGAGAACATCACGAAGAAAAGAAATTCGAGATCCCGGAGCATGAGTTCGAAGAGAAATTCGAACTAAAAGCTCCGCCTAAAAATCTAGATGAAGGCAAAATCAAACTGACAACACCGCTGACGACTTATGAAAAAAGCTTCTCACTTCTTCCTAAAGAGAGAGATAGCAAACCATATAAACAAACAAAGGGTCTTCCAAAAGAGCGTAAGGCGAGAGATGAACTGAAATCTGGTAATGATGGGAGTGAGCAGTTCAGCAATTGGTTTTTTCGTGATGACTCAGAGGATCTAGACGCAATGGAAAGCCAGATGGAGAGTCAGTTTCATAATAATACTGGGGTAAGTACAGCCCGCTTTATTGACTTCGAACTTTTTAACCGACTTCAAATTCTATAATATTTATTTATAAAATGATGTAAGTGGACAGATACTATTCAGAGAGCGAGCTAAAGAAATACAGCAGTCATTTAGTTGAGCAGACTGATCATGTCTGTTGCCATTTTTATTTATTACATGTAAGTGAGAGTGACAAGAGAATTTTAGAGAACCCCTAAAAAGTGTTCAGCAATATAAATGAAAGGGATTTCTCCGATGTATACGTGTTCTTTTAGAAAACGATTTCGCTACATTTTTACTGTTACCTATTAATTTCTTACCTCTCGCACCCAGTGTGTCTTAAGGCCTGCGCACACCTAGGCCCCTGGCGAACGCGATCAGTGAAACGCTGTCAAATTTGACAGCGATATTTGACAGCGTTTCATTGATCGCGGCCGCCAGTGGCCTAGGTGTGTTCGGGCCTTTATGTAATAGGACCCTGCGTTGAACATCATTAGGTTGGCAGCTCTGGTTTCTAAAAGTCATTGCTCAGCTAGTCAGGGGGACCACCATTGAATATAGAATTGTGAAACAAAAGATAGGAAAGGACAGCGAAACGAAATGAAATAGCGCTATTAAGGACGAGTATGTTGAAGTTTATCTTTGATCATAAACAGCAAGATTTTCCTTTTACATAAAGTTCAAAATCGTCTGCCATCTCTTTACTACGGCCACCAAACAACGCTCTCAAATTGTATGTAAAACTAAACTCGGTAATTTACCAGAAGTTAATTACTTGATTGGCAAGTAATTAGCAATCAGGTAGGTATGGCCCATGGTTCTACCACCTGACGAATGGATTAAACATTTCATAAAGGCAATATAATATTACATCTACGTAGACATTTTTCTTATAATCTGCTGACTGGAAGCATAGCTTGTTGAAGTATATTTTTCTTCCTTTGTCAGATGCTTTGCTTGAAGTTCCTTTGTATTTTTCCCGAAAACTTATTTTACTTGGGTCTCTATAAAGGCTCCATAAGCTCAGTCACGTTGAGTATTTAGGTATTCTTTATTAGTGGTTCTGGTTTTTTGGAGTAAAAAAATAGGTACTTGCAACTCGAATAAAAATTATAGGTAAAAATTATGGCAGTATTTATTAAGAAGAAAGAAAATGTATTTATTACATACATGTAATGGCTTAGTCATTGATAAACATATTAGGACATAGATAGGCACCAACAATAAACAACAATACACAAATAATAAAGAACTACCATTATCTTATTTTTAGGTAGGTACCCTACCTAAAAATAAGATAATGGTATTTGTAGCCTAAATCGAAACACTTATACTAAAGAGAGCACTAACAGGATTATTTATACTTTTTAAACTTTCGCGATCATAAAACATTATTTATACTATTACACGGGTATTTATCGCGCGTCGCGGGCTGACTCAGCCCGCGACCACGGTTATTGCAACATAGCCGAAACGTCGGGAAAATAAATAAAATAAGGTAATATACGCGATAAATACCCGTGTAATAGTATAAATAAGGATTATTTATTTCAATAATAAACTGAAGATTACCTTTCTGCAATCGAAAACCACTAAACTAGGCGAAAATCCGAATTTATGGATTGCAGTTTCCAGCTTCACCCACTCAAATTCGCCGAATTAAAATATCAAATGATCAAATTCTCTTGGCATTGCGCCAGATACAACTGCATTCGGGTATTTTATAGCCGCAGTTTTTAGCTAATAAATTTTTTGCTGTTTTTTTGTTGCTAGCTTTAAATTGGTAGACTTTAGTTAAACTGCATAAAACTGTCACAATCAGCAACTGCTTGTATTTTATGGCATAACTAGAGTCCGCGGCACCACTGAAGCCACCACGCCTCCCCGATCCCGTTACTTTTTCGGGATCCCGACCAATTTTCAGTTGAACCAGTCCAGCCGTTTAGGCGTGACGGCGTGTCCAAAGAATAAATTATAGTTTAAAAAACTAAAAAAAAACGCTTTTATAACTAATTGAACTAAAAAGTTAAAAATAAACTGTAATAATCAATTGAAAAATTTATATTATTGTACAAAAAGCGTGGCTTGATTTTGATTGTTGTAAATATTTTATCAATAGTTTATTATATCTGAAGTTATTATAAAAAGCACAATTTTTTACTTTTTAGTTTTTTTTTTTTTCATATTTTTTTTTTTTTTTTCATATTATTGCATTGTCATCGACCTTTGACAGATGTGCAAAGTTTGAATCCAATCTGATCGTTCAAAGTAGGACAAAATCGAGCTCAAAGAGGACGGTTACATACATACAGGTGAAGCTAATAAAAGCGTTATAATTATAAAATAGGGATTATTTTTTTAAATAAACAGATAGAATATTTTATAGAACCCAAAATTCTACATTTTATGTGGGCTTTTCCTAATTAACTTCTAATTCGTCTTGTAGTTATAAAAAACCGAACAGTTGGCCTACCACGAGCTCTGTCTGGCTCTGGTTTTCAGTCTGTGTGAGTGCTGACTAAATAAATCCTAACGTCGAAACGTCAAACACACAGTATAATATACACTGGGAAGCACTCACTTAAACAGAGCCAGAGACAGAACCAGAGACAGAACCAGAATAGAGCTTGTGGTAGACTTACAGGTAGAGCAAAATAAATACGGAAATAATAAGGTTTATATGTATCTATTGCTAAGAATAAAACTTTGGTTTTATTCTTTCAGTTGAGCTATCTCTAGATCGTTTGTAACGATCTGCAGATAGCTCAACTGTTTCTTGTAATATTTTGTACATTTTGTAAATATTTGTTTAATTGTAAGTTTCATTGTGTAAATAAATAAAACTTTGGTTAATATCAACATCAACATCTTCCCCAGGTCAAGAGCAAGCACCGGTCCATCCGAGCAGCAACCAATCGCAGGGAGCGTATCTGGGAGCACGGCGTTATTCCATACGAGATCGACGGCAACTTCAGCGGCGCCCACAAGTCGCTCTTCAAACAGGCCATGCGGCATTGGGAGAACTTCACTTGCATCAAGTTTGTGGAAAGAGATGCGGATATGCAGAAGGACTATATCGTTTTCACTGAGCGACCTTGCGGGTTAGTCAAATCATGTATTTTTTAAGAAAATATGTGGAAAATTTTAGCTTATTGTATACATTATCATGGGATCTTGGGCTGATTTCAAACTGAAACTCTACGAATATTATACGCAAGTGTGTAGGTAGAGGTCAATAAAACGCATTCAGTTTAGTAATGTGCGTTTCCTTTGTATGTCATCGCTTTAATCTTAATAGTGATTCAGAACAATTGAACGATTTACTGTGCAATAAGAAATACTACTGCTCATGATGTCATGTACCAGTATAATGCCACTTTCTCACAACGTGATGTTAAGCCTTGTTCACATCTAGACCGCTACGATAACCGACAGTTTATTGCTGTCAAATATCCCACTGTCAAAATTCGCGGCAGTGTGTGTAAATGGCAAATTCATCATTCGCACTTGGTGTGCGGATTGGTATCCGCAAGTAGGTCTCTAGCGGGCCCATTTTGCGTGACGCTTGACACGTGTTGCTCGAACTTTTTTAGGTTTTATGACACGCCGGTTTCCTCGCGATGTTTCCCTTCACCGTTGGCGAGTACTGGCATAGCGCGCATAATTTTTTCGACAGAAAAACTCATTGGTACACGACTGGATTTAAACCCACGACCTTAGGATCAGAAGGCGGGGTCGCTACCACTAGAACACCAGTGCCAGTGCCAGTAGCCCACCAGATTAGGTGGGCCATTAAGCTCGTTCCATCAGCTAGTTTCATAAAAAAACTTCACCTTGCGAGTTCGGCCTTTAAGGCTATGTTGGTGTTCTTGATTATCTACGGATTTTCTCTATAGAGAAACTTCCAGCATTGCTCTCTCCATAGCCCGTTATGCCCTTTCTTTTCTTGCATCAATATAACAAAGAACACAAAGTTTGTAAGTATTAGTTAAGTCAGTAATCCGTAGAATCAAAGTTGGGCCCAGCTAAGGCTTTTGTACAGTCAACATCAAAAGTAAACAATATTTATATATATATTTTCTTAAATATTGGTAAAAATTCAATCGGTAATGATTTTTTTTTGTTGTTTAAGTTATAGTTCAATAAAAGTTACTGAGATTTAAAATCAAAAAAATAAAAAAATCTGTAAATAAAACGTGTAAGTATACATTAGGGGTTGTTATCAAATTACAATGAATGAAAGTATGTTCAAAATATACAAAATACGATTCAAATTGGTATTGTTTTGAGTGAGTTGAGTTGGATTTGACCAAATTTAGCAATAAATACACTTTTGTCACTGATTGTACTTACATCAAACCGGTAAGCAGTTGGTAAGTATTTAAGATAGATAGATAGATAGATTAATACTTTATTGTACACATAAGAAACATATTATAACAGAAACATTACAAATATAGGTACAATGGGCGGCCTTATCGCTAAAAGCGATCTCTTCCAGACAACCTTTGGATGGAGAGATTTTACAAAAACAGAAAAACGGTGGTGTACAAAAGCAAAATCCCGATATTGCTAAAATTATATACCTACTAATACCCTAATAAAACAAAAATTAAAATCAAAATAAACCACAAAATGTATTAAAGGTTATAGGATTAACCTATAATACATAGTTAACAATATAGCAATATATAATCTAACTTAAACCTACACATATTAAACATAAATCCTTAAGGACAAATAATATCTTACGAGCACGTAGACGACAAGGACAAATAATGATTGGTGACATTAGTTTTGAAAATATGGACAGATTTAGATAAACGGACAGACAGAGGGAGAGAGTTCCATAGCCGTACAGCTTGTATGGTGAAAGACTTGCCATACAGTTTAGTACTATGGACAGGAGTAGAAAGCTGTAAGGTTTCGGAAGATCGAAGATTTCGATCGTTGGCTTGGTGCAGGAACTGAAAGCGTTCCTTGAGATAAGGCGGGGAGTTAGAATTAAAAAGAATATTGTAGAGAAGGGACAGAATATGTGCATTCCGGCGAAGGCGGATAGGGAGCCACTTGAGTTTCATGCGATATTCTGAGACATGGTCATACTTGCGTAGGCCAAATATGAACCGAATACAGAGGTTTTGTAGACGCTCAAGTTTATTTAGCAAGACTTCGGAGAGGTCGAGATAGCTGGCGTCAGCGTAATCTAGTAAGGGGAGTAAAAGTGATTGCGCAAGCATAACTTTGGTAGCGGTAGGTAGGAAATTTCGGAGTCTACGTAACGACCCAGACGATGCAAACATTTTCCGACTGAGTTCATTTACCCATGGTTCCCAAGTCAACTTACTGTCCATTATGATTCCCAAATTTTTCACCGTCTGACTTATTGGTATCGGTGTTCCATCAAATATTATGGCTGGTAGTTGAGCAAGATTAATTTTAGGAATCTGTTTGTGACTACCAAACAATATCACCTGTGTTTTATTTGGGTTTACTGTGAGTCCAAAGGTTTTACTCCAGTCACAAATTCGGTTCAAATCAGAGTTAAGAAGGCTAATGGCTCCATTTATGTTATCAGTAGTGGTCTGTTGGTAAATTTGTAAGTCGTCTGCATACAGGTGGTAGGAAGATATTAAGTTTAGAGAAATAGAGCTTGTGAAAAGACTGAAGAGTAGAGGAGATAAGACACCGCCTTGAGGGACACCGGCTGAGAGCGTGCACCACGAAGAGTAAGTATCTTCGACACGTATTCGCTGCCGGCGCCCAAATAAGTAGCTACGAAACCAGTCAATTGCCGTTGGAGATATGTTAAGAGAACCCAGTACACCGAGAAGAAGATCAAAGTCAACGTTATTGAAGGCGCTGCTAAAGTCGAGTAGTGATAGTATTGTGACTTTTCCGCTATCCATCCCAAACCGAATGTCGTCGGTTATTTTTACCAGTGCAGTGACGGTACTGTGGATTTAGAACAGAGTTTGAATAAAAGTACAACAACCCCAGTAAATAATGCAAAATGGATCGCAGTAGATTTAATCCTTATAATGAAGCTAAAATAGACTTTATGAACAGAGTAAATTTACAACATTTGAGAAACCAAAGATTTTTATACTGTTGCAAAATTTAAAAGCCGAGCGGGATTTGAAACCCTCAAAAAAACTTTAAATTAAAGAAAACCTTATTTAATTTAAAGATTTATAATTATTAGATATTTGAGATATTTTTTTAATTTGATTTGATTTTCAATTTCAATTAAAAAATTCTTTGTGATTTCCATAAGTGTGAAAAAACCCTATAAAATCAATAAAAACTTGAGAAACCGACTTCATGGACAAACTGGTGAACCAATTTTGACGATAATTTATATAGGACTAACACAAAAAAAAATATAACTTAAATGAAGAAACTTTAAGCATTTTTATTTTGTTAAAATAGGATAGGATGAAACTAGTACCTCTTATTACTCCTTAATATTGACTCTCAATATGTCTAGATGCTGTTCGTTCGTCGGCAAGCGTGGGGGCGGTGCACAAGCCATCTCCATCGGCAAGAACTGCGACAAGTTCGGCATAGTGGTGCACGAGCTAGGCCACGTAGTCGGCTTCTGGCACGAGCACACACGTCCCGACCGGGACAAGCATGTACAGATCATCCGGGACAACATTATGCAAGGTAAGAGGGAAACGGGAAAGGGCGTATATACTAAAAATTGCTTTCTGTAGACACAATTATTATTATGACCCAACTGATGATAAGTGGTGACCATCACCTATAAAAAAAGCACTGCCTAGCAGTTTTTATGACCAAGGGTATATTTACCATCATTAAATTTTGCGACTTTTGACTCCCGATATTTCGGCACAGTTGCATGCACCATGATCACGGTTGAACTGAAGTCCACGAGTAAAAGAAATGTTATTAGCATAGCAGACAAATGGATCTACCCTCTTTCGTACTCTTTTCTTGGTTTCAACCGTGGCTAACCGTGATCATGGTGTATGCAACTGTGCCGAAATATCGTGAGTCAAAAGTCACAAAATTTATTAATGGTAAATATCCCGTTGTTCATAAAAATAGTCATAAATGAGTTGAATTTATTCGACAGATCTGTAAAGAATGTACTCGACAGATCTGTAAAAAGATAAACAACACAAACTACTTCCATCTCTTACTAATGGGTAACAACAGAGCTATGATTAAATATAACGTTTAAAGAGCCTCTGCTGATGATTAAAATTAGACGCCTTCAGTCATAAACAGCCCTATAAAAAACACGTCGTAAAAAGCTGAAAATTATTCATATAATTGGGAGAAAAAGATATAAAAGATGTAGAAATTGCGCGGATATAATTCCAACCGTTTCTGAAACAGAGAATGCCAACATCTCGAGAATATGCATAATAGTGGCCCATTCATAATTTTATCGCAAACGCTCGGCGACGATTCACCTCGGAACTAAGTCAAGGCATCTGAAGAACCTTAACAATTCAGTTTCACAAGTTTTAAACCCTCCCATTGCGCAAATTTAAACGCTACCCAGAGCAATTTAGAACACGAATTCCCTTGTTATCTCAACTCGTGGCTATTCAACAGCAAATTGAAACTAAAACCTTGGTAATAGAGTTTAATTTCGCCCGTAAAAAAAGCGAGGATAGTCGGAATGCCTTTAGGGGGTTTCAGCGCTTATTCGGTATTTTAGTTATCCTTGGTTAAGTACTGAACAATGACCTGAATATTATTAGATACTTGCCTGGCCCCGTTTCACATCTCATTTTATATTTTAACAAGATCATGCCGAATCACTAAAACAAAAGTTATTGGCCAATTTCTCGCCGTAACTTTCAAAGAAAAGGCCGCAGAATTACAAGGCGTGAAGTTTACAAGTGACTGCATTTAATTTTGTAAGCCAGTTTGTAATAAAACCTTCGATAAGTTACCTCTCTGGTTGCCATGTTTCGGAGTAAAGGAACGTTCCATTTTTAAATCATACGAAAAATATGAGTTTAGCATGTAATTTATCTGGCTGCTAAATCTCATACAATTTTTTCCGGCTGCTGCTCGTATGTATTTGGCCAGTACAGCAATTTCGATTATCTAGAAGAAGGTTGTCAAGAGAATGCTCAAATTTCCGAACATGTTTGAGAAAAGGTATTACTTGTTTGATAGTAATCAAATATAAAATAATCACGAGCTGGTATGCCCAAGCTTTGCTCGGTTTTTTAATCATATTTTTTGATCTTACTAACAGCACCACCTGCTGGAATAGCTAAAATAAGCTTATGTATAATTTTATTAATAAATAAAGTTGAATATAAAAAAAACAATAAAAAAAGATTTTCTAAAAAAATATCCCAGCTATATTAATCGATTAATCGCCACCAAAACCTTCTGTATACTAATTTTCATGAAAATCTCCGGAACTTTTGTGTCCAGTGTTTACGTAGAAGTTCAATAGATGGCGTTCTCCGTGACACTAATTCGTGATTTCGACTACTCGGCGCTACATGGCACTAATTTTTTTTATTATTAAAATAACTTTTAACCCTAGTCTTTTCTGAAAATGAAACCTAGCTAGATCGATTTATCGCCCCCAAAACCCTCTGTATACTTAATTTCATGAAAATCGTTGGCGCAGTTTCTGAGATCCTAAATATATATATATATATATATATATATACAAGATTTTCTCGTTTAAAGGTATAAGATACAAAAAACAGGTACTTAGCTCACTCTAGAAATATTCTGCAAATTTGGCAGTTACCGTCGAACGAGAAATGAGAACAGATTAAGTAATTGGGTAATAACACTTATGAACGAGTCACTTCGAGGTATAATACAGTTAATGTCATTGTGGTGGTTAGCGGTGACCTAGATAAAGCGGATAAGGAGGTAAGAAATGCTCTCATCCACTCCACAAATTTTTACTTTTATTTATTTATAATTAACTGCCAAAAACTTTCTTATGTATTTATCGTAGATAGATACTGAGACAGATTTGTTATTGTCTTGATCATTACACTGGCTTCAATCTAAAAGCTGTAGAAATTCATGAAGACCTCTCAAAAAAACTTGTAATTTGTTCATTAGTTTTTTTTTAAATTAGTTTGATAACTTTCTTTGAGCAAATCATCATCATCATAATCATAATCTCTATGACATATACCATGGGCTTAGATTTTTCACACAAAATAATTAACATAAAAATAAAAACAACTAGTTCCATCAACTATAGTTGTATAAAAAAAAGATAAATAAATTTACAATTCTTATTCTTTTTTAGACATTCCATCTTCTAAGAAAATTGAAACTTTATAGGCGTTAACTACTTGTACATTCAACACATTTTAATAAAAATAGAACCACGTCATAAACCGTAACTCCCTTGCACGGTAGACATCCCTCAGATCTGGATACTGTGATGCAGTAAACGTCTGAGATAATAAGCCGGAAGAGCGTGTTGCCCGCGAGAGTGATGATTATTCATCATGTGACGCGCTTGTGAACAGCATTCACAACGTAACGAATGCAAAAACATAAAGATACATAATCCAACTTGCAACTAATATTATAAATGCAAAAGTTTGCATGGATGGATGTTTGTCAATAATTCCAGAACGGCTGAACGGATCTGGAAGGAATACTTTTCATCTTGAAAAAGTAACAGGAACGGGGCATAACGGGAACGGGGAGAGCGAAACCGCGGGTGGCTGCTAGTAGCTATATAAAAAAACATAATCTGTCCAGCTGAGAATCTGTCCAGTTGTTCCGGAGACAGTAAGTGTAGTAACGACCGTAATTTAACAAAATACAATCAGATTCAGATTTATTTATTTTATTCATGGTACACTTAGAAATTCACAGTAGTATTAAAATAATAAATGCTGCTAAACTGATTTTAATGAAATTTCTATGGCCAATCTTATTTTTTTAACTTTATGAATAAAAAAAAACAAATTAGTTCGTATTAGGACTATAACGGAGTTACAACGACACAAACACAAAAAATAAAACTTAAATGAGAACCTCACCCTCTTTTCTGACCTTTTAAAAGTCAGTTAAAAATGTGCTCTGTCTGCCTCATATTAAGTGAGAGGGACAGCAAGACACAGGTTTATGCGTGGATATTTAAATATTAAAAACTAGTTCTAAGATCTGACACTGTTATATTTACATACTACATAATAAGGCAATAAATATACTGAATACTGAATACTGTATTTCTTGCAGGTTACCTCACAGTGTAACTGTGTCCAAGTTGAAAAGATTTGAAAGGAGACGTATGTAATGGAATAAGGTCAAGTATACATTTGGTGCGTGTGGCACAGATATAGTACTCCGAATATGGTGCCCTGCCCTCATTCCGTAGTGCCCTGTTTATACAGCGTGGTCTGAAATACAAACCATAGATTGTTGCCTCTACTCATCTAGCAAAATAAAAAAAACAAAATCAAAAGTGTATTTATTCAGTAGAATTGCAAGGATCACTTTGAAACGACTTAAAAGCTAGGTGAGTCCAGTCTAGTACTACCAAATATTTTTGAAATCACCCTATATCATGAACTATTTGTATTTGTAAGATGTAGTTCGCGTTCCATTTAAAGGTCTCGGGCTTTATATCGGTACACTGGACAAATATCCTCTGGCCGCGATATTGTGTTTTTCAGGGTTGGCACATTCCTGTCGTGCGCGGTTTATATTGTGCTCTCCTACTTCTTCTTATTGTGTCACTGGTTCTTTTGAACCAGGTTTTAAGTGCTCAATGAGGCTCTTTTTGTGGCATATATTTTAGAACTTAGTAAGTTTTAAAACACCTTACAATTAAACAACTACACTATAATTACAAAATGTGCAAAAAACACTAGAAGCTATCTGCAGACCGTTACAAACGATCTAGATATAGCTCAACTGATAGAAATCAAGAAGAGCCAAACACCGGGCTCAGTGGCGCGCTATGGGAGAGACATAATGTTTAGCAGTGGACTGCACTAGGTTGATGATGATGTTGATGATTTTTTTTCATTGGTAACAATTTATCAAATAAGCTACACCAGTCGTAGCAATCCCGTGTTAGTAAAATAAAGAACCAATATAACGAGATTGTTCGCCAAAACTACTGAAACAAAATCAATTTAGACTGATTTTGTCTGGCGGATCCCTAAAATTATTCCGTTTAATTAGCTGCGGAACCCATTTACTGTTTACGAACTCGTATAACTCAGGAGTTTGGCGTTTCAGAGAGATTATTTTTGGAATATGTATTTGTTTTTACAAAACAAATAAACTCAGGCTTAGAGTTCATGTCGGTTTAATTACTGCCGATAACTTAGGTAAAAGTCAGTGTAAAACTTCATTACATACCTACATATTTCTCTCCAATTTCTATTTTTTTTACAAAATGTAGGCTTGCGTTTGACCGCAATGTGCGGTTGACGATGTAGCAAGCTTACCTTTAAGATACCTGTTCACTTTAGCAAATGTTTAAAAAAAGCAAATTAGTCATAAATGACTAATTTGCTTAAAACTTGGTTGTTTAAAAGAGTAGAGATTGTCATAGTCGTAGTCCACTTATCTGGCGCAAATCTAGGCTACCAGTTGCAATCTAGGATGGCGATGGCAATCAACTTTAGCATTGATACACTGATCACCATCGCAGGCGATCTAAATATGGGCAAAGCTTTACAATTCAAGGTTACTTTGCTTAGACATTGTCTAAGTTATTTTGTTTAAAAAAATAAATGATTTTAAATCACGTGGGCTGCCGTGGCTGCCGTTCCACATAACAAACGTTTCACGATATAATTTGAATAGTTGTGATTGGTAGGCATATAACTTTATAGCAGGCGTTCTCGACATTGTTGATAAATGACCCGAATGAAAGAAAGAAAGAAAGAAAAAACGTTTATTTTTCACACCTCCAATGAAGAACATTTTAGGAATGGTTATTTTCAAATGTGTAAAACAGGTTGGCAAGAACGTAAATTGAAGAAATACGGTTGTAAAAGGTAATGAGGGTAGATGCTAAGTAAACAACGCCACAATCGTTAAGCAGCCTCTACACATTTGCCCATGCTGGGCCAGGCTCCGCCAATGCACAATTGTAGACCACGATCACTTGGTGTTCACACACTGGCGCATGGCTCATTGCTGCCTGGCAAACCAATTGCGACGGACGTCGAAGTAATTACGGCTGCGGCTATTTACTTTGAACGATCAGATTTGATTCAAACTTTGCACACCTGTCAAAGGTCGATGACAATGCAATAATATGAAAAAAAATATATATGAAAAAAAAAAATATATTTTGATTGTTGTAAATATTTTATCAATAGTTTATTATATCTGAAGTTATTATAAAAGCACCCTACGCTTTTTTGTACAATAATATAAATTTTTCAATTGATTATTACAGTTTTATTTTTAACTTTTAAGTTCAATTAGTTATAAAAGCGTTTTTTTTTAGTTTTTAAACTATAATTTATTGTATACTGTTTACAAGTATTACAGAACGCAACACAAAAGTGTTCTATCCCGGTCAGCGGCCGGTGACGAACTGAACATTGGCCGATTGTGTAAACACCACAGGCCAGGCTACGCCACGATTCCTTTGAAGTGTGTCCAAAAAACCGACAACTCCCCGATTGCGCGCCATGCTTGCCGCCAACATACACCAATACCCGCCAATGTCCGCCAACATACACCAATACCCCCTGTACACATTGGCGTTGGCCTGTAGTGGGCCAGCATGGACAAATGTGTAGAGGCTGCTTTATAATCAACAAAGAGTAAAAGGTCGTCGATTTCAAATCTGTCACGTGTTCAAAGTAATCCTATTACCCTTTCACCCACGCGTCGACATCAAAGCAATTGTCACACAGAATCACGCATACAGCCTGAATCAGACATGCAAACAAAACTGTTTACTTGACAATTACATGTATTAAATGAAACAATAATGCCTGTGGTAGCATTCCTGTGCCTGACCTAAAATAGAAACTGAAAACTATTTATCTTACAAAAGTTATAATGTATGTACAGTGGATCACTGAGGGAATAGCTTAAGAAATATCATTATCATCTTCCATCCTCTTATCCCACGCTAAGTGTGATCACCACAACAGGTTTTCTCCTTTCACTTATCTCTATCATTCGTCATCTCAGTGCTCACTCCTTTCTTGCTCATGTCATCTTTGACACAGTCCATCCATATTTTCTTTGGTCTACCTCTTCTTCTATAACGACCATACACATCTTTAAGAAATACTATATTATACCTATATATTCTATTCATATTCATTTATTCTATCATATTCATTCTATTAGCCTGATACTATGTCGTAACCGATGGTAAACACTACCCTTAATAAGAATCAATCAATTATCATCAGCTTGAAGAAGTCCACTGCTGGATTTATAAGCCTCCCAGCTCTACACATTTCCAGGAATAACGATTCTGAACCCTTTTCATCCACTGACTTCCTGCGATTTTAACAATGTCGTCGGTCTATCTGGTGGGTGGGTGCCCTACGTTTGGATAAATCTGCTATTCACCATCAAATAATTTCTAAATGCTTTATAATACGTTCTATTTTTGATTGGTAAAATCCAGCTGACCACTGTTATTATCCCTAGCCTGAGGAAGTCCACTGCTGGATGTTATGTCTCTCATTTCATTTCACACTTTTCTAGGAAGAAACATTAGAGCCCTCCACGTCCAACTTATAGCGATCTTTAAAACATAGCCATCATCCACGTAATCGTGATTTTTAGCGTCAGCTGACTGAATCCCTTTAACCCCCAGGTCAAGAATACAACTTCAACAAGCTGACAGATGAAGAGGTCAACTCCCTCGGCCAAACCTACGACTACGACTCCATAATGCACTACTCACGCAACACGTTCAGTAAGGGCACGTATCTGGACACGATCCTGCCTTTGGAAGTGCACGGGAAAAAGAGGCCAGAGATCGGGCAGCGGGTCAGACTTAGCACCAGTGATATCGCCCAGACGAATCTGCTGTACAAGTGTGCAAGTAAGTATAAAGCCTTGCGAACATCTAACCATTCTGCGTTTGCGATCAGTGAAACGCTGTCAAATATCGCTGTCATATTTGACATTGTTGGACTGATCGCCACCACTGAACGCTTATAGCCCCTTCCCACCGGTGTGTGATATAGCGCACGGAGGCGGATCAGCTTGCACGACACACCATGGGAACGGTCTCGTGCGCCGAGGTGCGCGGTAGCACTGGAGCCCTTTCTGTGTGCGTTGCCGTGCGTCGTCGTCGGCTGTGCGTGATGATCTGCAGAACCACGCACCGTAGGCAGCATTAGATATGCACAAGGCTTAAGTCTAGTGCATAAATATATCTCATTTCTTGTGGTCCTATTTGCCGCGCCCGAGTAATTTGTTGAATTTTCTTTTGCATTTTTCCTCTGAATTTCACAGGGTTTCTGCAAAATGTAGGTTTATTTATCTATGATTTGCAAGTGCCTGGATGAATAGGACTAGTTTCCAGTAGGCAAACCGTTAGTTCGGCTACCTGGCAGAAAAAAAATACACTGTAGTGCTTTTAAAATTAAATAATAAGTTACAAGAACCCTCTTTAAGTTTAATTAGCCCAACTAGGCAATTTCTTCTAGTCTGTGCACTCCACAATTCTTACCAATACTATTGTGACAGAGTGTGGTCGTACCCTGCTCGGCAACTCAGGCTGGTTCAACTCCCCGGGGTGGGGCTCGGAGACGCAGCCAGCTCCTGAACGCTGCGAGTGGCGAATTGTCGCCACGCATGGCGAACGGGTCGTACTCAACATTACTGGTATGTATAACTAGCGGCACATAACTCTAGCGCTGAGCGATACGCAGAGGGGATAGCTGCGCATGCGTCGTGTGCGCATGGCGCGCAGACTGGATGCGTGGTTGTGTGCAGAGTGTCTTATTGGTACAGAGAGCGGAGTGCGACTGGAGAGCCAATCAGCGCTACACACGCCCGCCCTTCATACCGCGAGCCCTCTTCAGGTACCTTATTTTGTACTTCTGCGCAATAACGGTCAGTGCTAGAGTTATGTGCCGCACCTTGTCGAAATTAACCGAGCATAAAAAAAAGGAATCTGTATCAAAAAAACATGATCATCATAATTCCCAGGCGTCCTTCAAATTCATTCAAGTTGTCATTAATCACCGACTTCTTGCGACCCTTATCCAATAGTCCAATGTCGTTAGACCACAAGCTGTCTTGATTATTCATCTATATCATCAAATTATCTGATATTATATTATACTTACTCATTTATGCCTACTCCATCTAAAATCCTGTCCAAGGCACTATAGATTCCCGTAAGTAATAAGGGCATGAGCAAAAACATTTGCCCCTCAGATGCAAAGGCCTGTTTTTTTTTTACGTTTAGTAAAATTTTATTTGTAACAAAAATATAATGCTAGCTAAACACGAATACGAGCTTGTATTTTTGGGCTCTCGTATTTCGCAAAAGCTTGGAAAAAGGCAAGAGAATAAGCTCAGTAACTGAAGATTTATTACCAGTGACCGTCTCTGGAGCCACTTAAAATAAAAGCGCGCAATAAATTCATTAATTCACGGCGTCCATTTGTATTCGGACGGTGTTTTGCATCACCTATGTAGGCCTACCACAAGCTCTGTCTGGCTCTGTGTTGACTAAATAAATCCGAAGTCGAAACGTCACATACACAGTATAATGCATTGGTGTACACTTACACAGACTCAAAACCAGAGCCAGAGACAGTGCCAGACAGAGCTTGTGGTAGGCCTACAAGCCTTTGCTGTAAGCAGCTAAGGAATTAGTTTACTCATAAATAATTTCCTGCAAAAATAAGTCATTAAAATTATCTGCAAAAACCCTATTTTTTCAGAAACTCATCTTAAATTTCTTGGTAATTACCGCGAGATTTTATGTTTCACCAACTGTTTCCAATATGGGTAGGTAGAGACCACGAACTCTTCTTGCTACTTTTAACTATGTATCAAGTATTTTTGTAAGTTTTTTTTTCATTTCTTTCAACGCTGTCTAGCCCAAAACTAAACAGAGATTATTTTCATACCTATATAACATTTTCATACCGCCACTATACTATGGAAACCAGATAGCGGGTATTTTTTTTGTAAAAAATATTTACATACGTAGAATACAAACAGAGCTACTACCAACTCAGCTGAGATATTTAACAGTGTTTCCCTGATCACCATCGCAGATCGCTTAGATGTGCGCAAGGCTCCCATATCTACCGATCCTGTTAGTAAGATAGGTATGTACGTAGGTATGTGATTTTGCTCGAACCCACGCCCTCCAGCGCAAAAGGCAGAGCTGCTACCAATTAAGCTAGGGCCAGTCAAGTAATACAGCATAAAAGATGAAACAAATGCCAAAAATATACTTAGTTACTCGACAAAGTACAGCTATAAAAGACAAGGACCGACTACCGGACTCGTTAGATACCTATCTACAAGTACAATCCCTTTAGTAAATCACGACTGCATTGAATACAAAGCGAGATATCAAATGAATTTCCCACTCATTGACTTGGAAATATACCAGTTACGCGACTGTGGGGAGGTAAAGTGTTATCAATCAGCAATTTTTCCGAGAAGGATTGTTGTTTGAGAATTTCGACTGGCCTCTCGGCTCAGTTGATAGTAGCTCTGGCTTCTGCGCCGTAGGTCGTGGGTTCGATTCCCACCGAGAATAAATATTTGTGTGATGTTTGTTCTCTGTCTGGGTGTTATAGTATTGTATTTTATTGTATTTGCAAAATAAAAAATATTTATACAACTAGCTGATCGAACTAGCATTTGGCCCACCTGATGTTGAGTGGTAACCATTGCTTATAACAGAACATTGCCTCGTAGGTCGCGTACGTTAAGAACGTGCCCTACGATGCACTGCAATGCGTTCATTTTTTCTGGGTCTCTTACCGCCACCTTTTAGGCATAGGTACAGCTCTCACTATGAATCAAATCAAATCTAAAGAGTATTTATTCAGTAGAATCACAAGGATTACTTTAAAACGTCTTAAAGCTAGATGAGCTTGGTGCGAGTTCCACGCGACCAAGCTTATATGAGAAAGGCTTTGAAAGGCCGTGTAGAAAATGTCTTTCTACAAACAATTGAACAGTTTCACCGAAGTATATACCATGACTAGTAATAGGACGTTGGTTGTCCCTTAGCTCGCATAATAAGCCCTTAACAATTGGAAACGTATCATACACTTGTCCCAACATCCATTTGTCTTCCTAACGAGGCCCCAGACGACTTGTTACGTCGACAATAACGGATTATAGAGGTCCCTTCTCTATGCAGATGATCAAACGATTATGTCCGGGTCTTGAGGCAAGTGGCTGGGTTTGGCTGAGATGGAGTATTATAGCCATTTTCAAAGGATATAAACGTATTTTCGTTCGTAGAGTTAGTAAGTTGAAGTGGCAATGGGCAGGCCATATAGCTTGAAGAACCGACAACCGTTGGGGAATAAAGGTTCTTGAATGGCGACCACGAACCGGAAGACGAAGCGTAGGGCGCCCACCCACCAGATGGACCGACGACATTGTTAAGATCGCGGGAAGTCGATGGATGGAAAGGGCTCAGAACCGTTCTTCCTGGAAATGTGTAGGGGAGGCCTATGTCCAGCAGTGGACTTCCTCAGGCTGATGATGATGATGATGAAACGTACGTTACGTAGATTTATCAAAAATGTTTTCTACTACTATTTATGCACGCCAACCACTTTGTTTTTCACCTGTCAAGGTTGGTTGGTAGAAAATGCTGTCTAGCATTAAGCTCTCCTATTGTATTTTATTTTTTGGTGCAATAAAGAATTAAATAAATAAAAGCCTGTTTTGAGGCTGAACATATTTATGCCTCAAGTAGATGGACTTAGGGCAGTGCATCATAGGGCACGTTCCAGAAGTGCGTGACCTGGCAATGCTTTGCTATAGACGATGGACACCGTCACCTAGTTGTATAAAAATAACTATCATTGGTATATTTTTGACAGACTACAAAAAAGAAAGCGGATTTAAAGTCGTTTTGATTATGTAAGTATGTTACCAATTTGGAAAGTTTGATATCATCACGTGGACCGTCTAATAAAATTCTGCTCTCTCTTTATTTCCTGAAAGACGAGCTTTTATTTGACAAATCGATAACAAATAAAAGTCTTGTTGAGTGCATTCTGGATAATACTCTTATACGAAACTTTTTGGCCCTTGAATAGATACAGTCAGTAAAATAAGTATAGTAAAATAAGTCCAAGGGATAACAGTTGGTACGAGATTTTATGTACACTTTTTCTTCGCATGATTTACTTAAATTGTAACTGTGCCTTGAAAATTTTTGAGATTCAAGGTTCTTCAACGACGAAAAAAAAGAATAATGTAAAGTATAAATACCGTTTTCTATCATTGTATTTAGTAACCTGTTTCCAATCTGCATGATTATATTATCATATCGGTTCGCTTCTGCTATATTGCAACACCCTTACTGGGTAAATTATTTATTGATTCAAAACAAGTTCTAAGATCTGACTCTGTTGAAAAATTCAAAATTTAACATCAAATGATATTCTATTTCCACTGCTGACCGTACCTATAGTGAGTTCTTACAAAAGCATTAAAATACGCTCGGTTTCACAAATTTCCGAAAACTTTTATCGGAGTTTGCAGACTAGATAAAATTATTTATCGTATTGTCCTGTAAACTTCATCTTCCTACAAAAGTTTCAGACCTTTCTTTGGTAGGTATACAGGGCGTCCCACGGATATGCCACATGGAGGGAAAGTACCCTAAATATTAAAGATGGAATATTTTACTGAAAGAAGACATTATTTGAATTTAAAATCAATTTAAACTGCATTTATAGATATTTTAATAATAACATGGTTGAACCGGGAATCGAACCCGTTACACTAGAAATATAATCACCCTGTAGCTTTATCATACCAATCATAAGGAATAATAATTCATCATAAGGATTATTTTTAGCTAAATAGCATAGCGGCAGAAATAAAAGGAAGACCATGAATTTTAACATTTGATGTGAAATTAAAAATAATAATCCGGTTCAACCATGCAATTATTTAAATATCTATGAACGCAGTTTAAATTAAAATGATGTCTGCCGGTCTACTCTTGAACGTGATTCCAATCCCAATCTTGAGTTTTGACGGAATTTTGACAGAAATCCTATGGGTTTTCTGTCAGAATTCCGTCAAAACTTAAAATTGGGATTGGAATCGCGTTCAATAGTAGACCGGCAGGATGATCTACAATATTCAAGGCAGTTTCCCTCCATGTGGCATATCCGTGGGACGCCCTGTATAAAAGAGCCCTGTCAGTGAGTGTTTGCAAAGGCCTTCGCGTGCTCGATTTCACTATGAAGTGAACCTTAAGGGCCCTTGATGTGACCGGCCTTTTGTAATTCCCGACTCTACCTACGTCGGTTCGGAAAGGTTTTATAGCTTTTGGTGCATGCTGATTTTTAAAAGTATCCCCTTGGCGTTTGGTCAAGTGAAATATGACGTCAATTATGTTATTATACTTACGACCCATACTCGCTCAGGCTTTCTGGTTATAGGTTCGATCCCCACTGAAAACATTTTTTTGTGTGGAGAACGCAGATAGATGTTTGTTCTCTGTCTGGGTGTCATATTGTATTAGTATAAATTTACAAAAATACACAAGTAATTATACCAGCTGTCCGTTTCCCATAATACACGTTCTGCTTAATTTGGGGCTAGATGGTGTTGTGTGGATTGTCCACTCATTTTTATATATTTATTATACGACTTATCACTATGCACTATTTTTACCAATCGTTGATACATTTTACAAACATGTTGTGCCGACACCCTATAAAAAAGAATAAGGGCAGGAAGTTGTATCAAAAGAAGAAGAAAGATGACGCTATTCGTCAAATAAAAAATATCAGTCCTTATTTTTGACAAGCTTAAAAAATAGATGGATAAGTATTTTTTTATTCGCCCTTATTTATATTAATTTACAATTACTATTCCCAATACTATTATACGATAAAATGAATTTGTATTTATTTTACCACTATTTCGACTGAACTCTTAATTAATAGTTCGTTCATTTTCATGTGTATTTGTTAAAATACTCGTACCTACTTGGAATCCAATATGAAATAGAATTTTGAGGCTCGTTAGTGAATTTACTGAAATTATGCAAAATGTACAGGATGTTGCTGAAAACCTCAAAGTTGTAAAGTATTTTCATCAAATTGAAAGTAAATTAAAGTTTTTTTCAATATATGCATATAAACCCCACCTGATGCACCCTGTGTTTATTATATTGATACGTACTAAGTACTGGAATCCCGTGCTATTTTAGTACAAACTTCGGGAAGCGAATTAAAAAAAACTTATTTAAGTGCCTGCAAAGTACTCGGAGAGTGCCTTAAGATATAGTCTTAAGACCTTGTAGTTTTAAATATTTCAGTCTAGTGGTAGTGGCCCCGCCTTCCGATCCGAAGGTCGTGGGTTCTAATCCACTCGTGTACCAATGAGTTTTTCTGACGAAAAATTTATGTGTACTATGCCAGTACTCTCAAAACGGTGAAGGAAAACATCGTGAGGAAACCGGCGTGTTGTAGAACCTAAAAACCTGCCCGCACATAAAACTTGCCAACATCTTTTTTATAGATATTGACATCCACAAGTCAGAAGAATGCCGTTCGGAGTGGGTGGAAGTCCGCGATGGATACATGCCCGATGCGCCCGTCTTGGGCCGCATCTGTGGCTCGGGGAAGGGACCCATGATGCGGTCTACTGGCTCCCGGCTCACTGTGGTCTACCAGCCGGGGCCAAGGCCGAAACCACATCGCGGTTTTAAAGCTTTTTATGAAGGTCAGCCAAAAAGAACAGGGGACTCTTTGCAAATTTAAAGTAAACTCTAGTTTCTAGAACTGTTGCACCAATGTTTTTTTTTTCTTATCAGCGGTCTGTGGAGGAGACATCGAAGTAGATAGCAGTGGACATCTGGAGTCACCCAATTATCCTGACGACTACCAGCCGAACAAGCTCTGTGTTTGGAGGCTTTCTGTTCCTCAAGTAAGCACTTCTTGGCTTCATCATCTCACATAAAAGTAAATAGTAGTAGTGTAGTAAGAGCTTTTTGTGAAGGGCTCGTCCGGGGAAGTACCACCACCATTATGCCTATTTCTAACGTGAAGCAGCATTGCTGTGTTTCGGTTTGAAGGGTGTGGGTGCCGGTGAAATTACTGGCACGTGAGGCTGAACATCTGTATGCCTCAAGTTGATGGACGCAGGGCAGTGCATCGTAGGGCACGTTCCTGACGTGCGTGACTTACGAGGCAATGCTTTGTTATCCCTTTAATGCGCAGACAAAAAAAAAACCAAAAATTAGTTTTTTTCTTTATTGGGGGGTTTGCCTTAAATATTAATATGCCTACAGGTATTTTAGAAAAAATCTACCTATTCTAGTTTTCGAGAAATATTATGTTGGTAAGGTACAACATTGCGCAACATGCAGTGATGTACATAGCAAATTTTATGTTGTACACAACCAACACTGCGGCTTGTATAGAATCAAGGACTTTTCTATAAACGCTAAAAATTTACGAAGAAACATTTTATTTTACATCAAAAGTCGCCTGAGTCAAAGTCGAGTAGCATCATAACTATTTTACACCTTTCTTAGAAACAATTTCTGTTACACTTGTCTTTTTTCCGCCAAAAAGAGACCTTTTCGTTTGAACCCCTCTCTCCGAGACGTGGCGGTACTGCTTTAGGACCATCTTGAGCTCTTGGGTTCGCTTCCACTTTTTTAGGCAAACTGCCAAGGAGTGGAACTCTTTTCCGTCATCAATATTTCCGGAGCATTACAATTTTCAAGTCAAGAGTGAACAAGTGGATAATAGCTAAGCGTGCTCCACCTGAGGCAGCATTTTCACTTTCCATCAGGTGTGATGGCAGTCAAACGTTTAGCTATCAACAAACAAAATATAAAAATCTTGCATTGTTAGAAACAACGAGTTTTTATAGTTAGTTTCCTATCACCAATCAATGGGCAGTGTTGTTCAGAACCGACATAAAAATGATATATATTTCACTAATCAAATGGGCAGTGTCGCTGATGAACAACATACAAATTGACAACCTCATAGATAATTTTCTTGTTATTCAAATTCAATGGTTTGTACATGTAACAATAAAATATGTATTTTAGAAAGAAACTCTTAGGTGCATAAATAAAAAAAAATCGAATAAAATATTATTTCAATAAATATTTACCTTTGATCCGCAAGGTACAGGTGGCTTCGTTACCAATTTGCGATAAAGTGATAGGAATAGTGACTAAATTAGCCAGCTATAATTTTTATTTGGTTGCATTTTGTTTTTGCTATGATTATAATCAAATATGTCACAGTAAAAGATAAAAATAACGGGTCAAGATTTTTTTGTTCATGATGTTGGTCAGGGTTGTCACTGCGAATTAAAGGGTTATAGGCGATGGTTACCACTTAACTTAACATTAGGTGGGCCATATGCTTATTCCATCAGCGAGTTGTATAAAAAATATAACTTTGCATCTATTGTGGAGGAAAAGTGATGCTACAGGCATCTGCCTGTAGCATCACTGGTCATCACTGACCATCTGGTCTATCTACACGGTGTTAAGCGGTTACCTCTGCCTATAGCAATTACATTGTGCCTGGGGCATGTTATTTCCGGTAAAAGCACTGTGAAGCAAGTATACAAAGCCTTTCAGTCTGTTAGAGACACTTGATCGGGACTTCGTTCGCAAATGGATTCTGCTCTCAACTAATATTTACCTTCCTTCTTAGCACGAGTAGGTGACTAATGTAGCAAAACGTAAGACAATAATGTAAAAAAATACTAGCAAAGAAAACATTACGTTGCGTTGGTCTGTACCTAAACCAAATTCAATGCTGTTTTGAAATATTTTTTTTCGTGTATTACGTTTTTTAGATGTTTGTGGCTCACTTTCATTTTAGCAAATAAAGATGTTTCATTAAATTTCCGCAAGTAGCTTTGAGTTTATGCTACTTTTTGCCCGAAAAAATGACAGAAATAAAACTGTTATGTGGGCAAAAGCCGCGGTTGGCCACACACAGCAGCTGGCCTACCACGAGCTCCATATGGTTATGGTCATGGCTGTCAAAATTGTGTCAACAGTGTCAACACATTCAAACCCAAGAAGAAAATGAATGTGTGGGTCAGCCTATCTACACAATTTGACAGCCATAGCCATATGGACCTCGTGGTAACCCTGCGTTAATAGTATATACACATCCATATATTTCAGGATTACCAAGTGGCTCTCAGGTTCCACTCGTTCGAAGTGGAGAATCACGACACCTGTTCCTACGACAAGGTGAAGGTCCGCGATGGAGACTCCATGGACAGTCCCCTTATCGGCATGTTCTGTGGACACAAGATACCTCCAGACATCAGGTAAACTAAACGACGGACATTTTCACATACAAATAATTTCTGTTTCTAGAAAAGCATTCAGGCTTATGCCCTTAGTCCTGATTTTGAAAGGAAAAACGATACGCGGGATTGCGAGAACTAACGTTTTTACGTAGCGGTCGTAAGTAATTAAATTAGTTCTCGCAATCCTGCCAGACATATCTTAATGTCACCTAGGTTTCTACTGGAGATACCTAATCCAGTGTCTGGACAGCCAGAAATGCATAGCAATTTCCTGATGTTCTTTATGAGAGGGGCTGTGCCTACTTTTTCCCTGACGTTTATTTCTACATTACCAGGTCTACTTCCAACAAGTTGCTGGTAATCTTCGAGTCAGACAGCACGGTCCAGAAGGCGGGCTTCTCAGCTACCTTCATGAAGGAGTTTGATGAGTGTGCTTCCATCGAGCACGGCTGCAGCCATTCCTGCGTCAACACGCTTGGCGGTTACGAGTGTGCCTGTAATATTGGATACGAACTGCACTCTGATGGGAAGAAATGCGAGAGTGAGTACTTTGTAGATTTAATATTATGTACTAAGCCACCTTCATGAGGAGTGTGTCTCCAGCCTACTATAGATGGTAGGTACTGGTATGGTATAGGTTTTTCCCACTAGTAAGTACCATTTATTCAAAACTTGACGTTGTACGCTGTGCGGACTGATCATTGGAATTGTTTTTTTGCCCCATGTATGCTTTGTAAGGGATACTAATAGCGAAGAACTGGCTCCTAGACCAATGCTCATGTGGTCGAATACCTTCAAACCAAGGCCAAAATACCCAGCTTTGGGAGAGGAAAGCCTAATTCCCCAAGAGATTTTATGCGGTACAAATTAATTTGCGTTTTCCAGATGCATGTGGTGGAGCCCTATACGCTCCCAATGGTACTATCACCTCCCCCTCCTTCCCGGACCTCTACCCCCCCTCCAAGAACTGCCTCTGGGAGATAGTGGCGCCCCCACAGCACAGGATCACACTAAACTTCACACACTTCGACCTGGAAGGAAACAATATGTATCAACAAGTAAGAACCTGTGAGGCTGTAACCACATCATCATGATCATTAAACATGTATCCACTGCTGGATATTGGATGTCCCCTATGCATTTCCAGGAAGAACGATTCCGAGCCCTCTCGTGACTTTTTGCGATCTTGACAATGTCATCAGTCCATCGAGTGGAGGGGTGTCCTATGTTTCGCCTACCCCTTCCTTGCACCCATGGGCCAATAAAGACATTCCTGTATATCGGGGAAGCACTACCACCATGCCAATTTGTGCCGTGAAGCATCGTACTGTGTATCAGTTTGAAGGGTGTGGGTGCCTGTGAAATTAATAATTAATTAGTTGTATAAAAAAAACTTGTTAGCCCTCTTTTATTTCCCTTTTCATCAATCATTCTTCAGCCGAAATAGATTTACTAACATGCGAAACCATGTTAGTAAATCTATTTCAGCTGAAAATAGATTTACTGACATGACTTCGTAATGGTTTCCCAGGAGTGTGAATACGACAGTGTGACGGTTCACTCAAAGCTAGCTGACGTGCTGAGACGTCATGGAGCCTTCTGTGGAACCGCTCTGCCGCCGCCCGTCACCTCCGATGGAAACGTGCTCAGGGTTCAGGTAAACTGGAAGCTTTATTGAACTCCAACAAAAAATCTGCAACAGATACCTATATTCTGATATGTGGACGTACAAGAAGAGCATTGCCGTAGCTAGGTGCCCAAAAGCCCTGGGGCAATAAACTAGGCCCCCAACTATACCTACTATTTAAAATCGTATCTTCCCAACCAGACATACTCCAGATTTGCCCTTGAGCTTGGAGGCTCTGGGGCTAATGCCCCACACACACCACTACACGAGGTAATCCTCGTCTAGCCGCCCGATAGCAACGCCACTGAGAAGACTGTCAAATAACACCCCACTTTATCAATGATAACAATTTACTTTCACATTTTCAGTTCACATCAGACGCATCAGTCCACCGCTCCGGCTTCGCAGCAGCCTACTACATAGACGTGGACGAGTGCGCTGAGAACAACGGCGGCTGTCAACACGAGTGCCACAACACGCTCGGCGGATACGAGTGCGCGTGCCACAGCGGCTTCACGCTGCATCCCAACAAGCATGACTGTAAGGAAGGCGGGTGCAAGCATGACGTCACACTACCGCATGGCACTATCTTCAGGTGAGAACACGCTGAAGCTAATTGTTTATTGATTTTATAGTGTTTACTACACTTAAGGAAATCACAAAGATTTTTATAATGTCCCAAAAGTTAAGAGCCGAGCGGGATTTGAACCCGCGACCTTCCCCTCGGTACGGGGCTGCGCTGACTGCGCCATCGGATCCTAATCACACTCGACGAATATCTCTTAGGGACTGTTCGGCACGCTAAGGCTAGTTAAGAAAACACCAGCGCACATCAGTTTATTTTACCGTCTTTCACTGTCAAGACTGTGCTTCTGTGGAACACTTTTCCAGTGGACATTAGTCCGTGAGGTCCCGGAAAAAAATAAAATCCCCTCCATAGGTGTCGTAAAAATCGACTAAGTGAACACAACTGGGAAAAGGGCAGCAGCATGCTTACTGAACTGGCATAGTGCATATATTTTTTACAGAGAAACTCATTGGTATGTAAGTACACCACTTATTACTAAACCACCAGTGTTCTAATAGTTAGTGACATGACAGAAAGCAGTGTGTTGAAGCGTGTTGTGCCCAGTCTTGTCAAAAGAAGAAGACTTCATGATCGCCATAGCCAAAAATAGTGACGTTTCAAAGCATTGGTATTACTTCCAGCCCTAACTACCCAGCAGCATACCCTGCTAGAAAAGACTGCGTTTGGCAGTTCTCAACGACGCCAGGACATCGAATAAAGCTGATCTTCAATGTCTTCGAGCTGGAGCCTCATCAGGTAAGGGACGTTCAGCTTGCTTGGCATTTGAATTGGGGATCTTAGTATTTTCGGAGTACCTAGTCTTTTAGTCCAAAGTTTTGAGAGAGGTCTCAAGGCAAGATAAAATCACCATTAAAAATGATTTTTTATACAACTAGCTAAGAAACAAGCATAATTATGACCCACCTGATGTAAAGTGGTAACCATCGTATATAACAAAGCAGTGCCTCGCAAATCATGCAAGTGGCCTTGGAAGCACTACCTGAATGATGAATGAATTTAATGAAGCTTAGATATTTTAATGCAGCTTAAATAAAAAAATACTTATTGTGGACAATCCACACAACACTATCTAGCCCCAAATTAAACAGAGCTTGTACTAAGGGAACCAGTTGAAAACAAAACGAGTTTAATGACCCAAATCACATTGTCATGTTTCCAGGAATGCGCATATGACCACGTGACAATCTACGACGGTGCGTCAGCAGATGTGAAGACTCTAGGCTTGTTCTGCGGCAGCAAGCTACCACACCCGGTGGTCGCGTCACAGAACCAGATGTACGTGGTCTTCAAGAGCGATGGCTCTGTGCAGAGGAAGGGCTTCCTGGCTACACACTCCACTGGTAGGTTACTTGTTGCTGTTGAAGGCTCACCATCTGGACGGCTGGTCTTCCACAACTGCTCGTTTTTGCCGGTAATTTTTGGCGCGCACGAGTAAGTTGTGGAATGAACTGCCTCCTGCGGCTTTCCCTCGGAACTTCGACATGGGGTCCTTCAAAAGTCGGGTCTATCACTTCTTGAAAGGCCGGCAGCGCATCAGCACCACCCAGGGGTAGTGCTGATGCTTTTTCCGTCCGAAAATGAATGAAATCGTGAGTCCAAATCCAGTCGTGCTCCAATGAGTTTTTAAGTCCGAAAATGTATGTGCACAATGCCAGTACTCTCAAACGGTGTAGGCTTAGCCTAGCTCACCTAGCTTTAGGCGTTTCAAAGTGATCCTTGTGATACTACTGAATAAATATTTGACTTTGGAGGAAAACATCGTGAGGAAAACGGCATCGGCATGTCGTAGAACCAAAAATGTTCGAGAACATGGTGTGTCGCGCGTTACGCAAAAAGGGCCCGGCAGCCTACTTGTAGAAACCGGACTGGTTAACTTTCGTGATCAAATTAGCAATGAGCGAGTTGGCCATTTTCGTACAAACGACTAGCTTCAGAGCCGCCTTGTTCAAACCAGGTAGGTAAAGCGCAGCGTAAGGTCTTATTTTTCTAATAATGCGCCGATTTAAAAGATCATTTTTAACTGAAAGGTACTTTCAGATTGGTTCCACAGAAATTCCATCAAAATGGGTTTGGCAGTTTATCCATGAAGTCAGTTTCTCAAGTTTTTAAAACTATACTCTCTTTCAATTCCAGCTTGCGGTGGCTACCTAGCAGCAACCGAAGCAGTAAAGCACCTATACTCCCACGCCCGTTACGGAGACAACTCGTACGAGTCCCGAGCTGACTGCGACTGGAACATCGAGGCACCTCCGAACCACTTCGTGCGACTCACCTTCTTGACTTTCGAACTGGAGCCGGAGACGAACTGCCGATATGACTATGTGCAGGTGTTCGGGGGACTGGATGGCAGTGGAGGGAACTATGGCACTTTTTGCGGGACTAAGGTTGGTTTGCGCACTGTTTCTTTTATAGATCGTGGGTAGGAGTAAATTGGTGGCTTAGATACAAGTAGGTAAGTAGGTTTAGGAATATAGGTAACTGCGTAATCAGCAATCAGAAGTTCATGATATAAAACTATAAACAGCTCTGGAACTTACCGACAAAAAAAATCAACGCGGCTCTAAGGTTACGTACGTTGGCACTCCACTCACAGGGACTCAACCTTAATTACGTCCCCCTCCCCCCTTCCAATGA
Source organism: Thera obeliscata (assembly GCA_947578465.1). NCBI lineage: Eukaryota > Metazoa > Arthropoda > Insecta > Lepidoptera > Geometridae > Thera > Thera obeliscata. The sequence goes on along the minus strand of OX387929.1, from coordinate 2,420,551 downwards.
TATTTTAGGGAGGGGGAGTCGTAACCAGCAGTAGACTTTTTAGGGTAGGTAATCATGATGATGATGAACTCTCCCTAGGCACTGAAGAGTTTAACCGGCTATCTTTTGCTCTTTACAGATGCCACCAGAAATAGTATCGACCTCCGAAGCTCTCCTAGTCAGGTTCCGCACAGACGATTCTCTAGTCTTCAAAGGATTCTCAGCATCATACCAAATAGTAAAGCCGTTGTGGAGCGAGGAGGACAGTCTTGAGGGAGGGGAGGACGAGGACGAAGAAGAAGACGAGAGGATGCCCCCTCTAGTCGTGGCTCGGAGGGGGCTGCGCGCGCCGATCCCGCGGTTCGTCCGCCGCCCCACGTGACGCTGGCCGCTGCCACGACACGCGAGGCATAGGCGGCCACACACTCGCACGCACAATCGGCTCTAATTTTTTTTTATTCCTATCCGTATCCTTCACTCACTTTTTCTTTTTTGTTATCCAATCTGTGGCCTATCTCGGTCGAGATTCGTTTTCTGTCATCTATTGAAGTTACATAGCTTTTTCATTTGAATTGTTTTTCTGGTGTTATTTTGAGTTCTGCTGTGTAATTTCGGCGTTACCAACTTTACTTGAGGTCTTAGCACAAAGTGTGAGCAATTGGAATGAAAGTGTTTTATGTACACTAAACGTTTCCGATGATTTTGAAGAAAACCGGCATCTTTTTATCTATAGCCAGTGACAACTGACTTGTCTATTGACTGACTTGATTATATAAACTATTTTATTTTTGTCTTCACTCACACGCAATTTTTTCCAAAAAAGACAGATGCCATCTAATTAAGAAGAAGAAGAACTCGGCAGGTCTTATGTTAGCCATTAGTTTATCAGACACGTAATAAGACGTTTACCCGACAACGGCCAATGGTAAGTTATGGTGCCCCAGGCAGGGTGCCCCAATGCGCAATGCCCCAATAGTTTTGCCTCGGAGGAAGTGAGTTTTGCGGAATCAAATCCGCTTCATAAGTCAATGTTGCCAGCTAAATTGGAGCGACACATTTGGATTGGATTGGTACAGATTTGGCGTACCATTGAAAAACTTTTAGAATTATTTTTCCTTGGTCTTTTGTGATGGGGGTTTGCGTAGTACCAAATAAGTTAGAAAAAAAAACAAAGTTGATTTTACGACTGAAACAATTTGTAAATAAATAAATTTCAAATACTCATCATTATAATACATGCCTTTCTTATTATAAAATGATTAATGCATTTGACTACATTTTAAAATATTTGCGGTTACCAAATAGTTTTTAGAAGACATCCAAAGATTTTTGTGTTTTGTTTTATTTTTCAGTTGCCTGCCATCATTGATGCCATAATAATTTTAATTAGACTAAGCTTGATAGGTATCTACAATTGTTTAAACTTTAGGTAGGTACAACTACAAAAATAAGATCTACATTTTACTTATGTAAGTAGGTATCTACTTGCTATATTGTATACAGCTATTTATTAATTGGATTCAACTACATAAATGATGATAATTATTATTTTTACTAGTTACCAAAATGTTAGTAAATATTTAAACAGTACTTACTATCTACTAGTACCATGCATCTTAAAATTATTTATATTTAAACCTAGTAAGTAATTAAAGTAGAATAGCATAGTTTAGTGAAGACTACTGAGACAATATTGTAATGCTAAGTGGAAAATGTAATTGATAATTGATGTTGACTTCGATTGTAATTAATGTTTAATAGATGTTCATAATAATCATATCAGTAAATAATTAATAGTCAGGTATTAAGGTAGAATCTAGAACTTTCCAGAACTAAAAGCTAATATTTTATTGACAAGTTTTTTTTTGCAGTTTCTACATTAATATCGTGATAGTATTTTCTTGTATGTAATCAACACAATTAAAAAAAATACGCACTTATCTAACTCTGGTAACTATTTAGACTAAATTTTTCCTGTTGTACTTAAGTCACCATGTTGGTACGTTATTTTGTTAGTGATTGTTACCAAAGGTATTGTGCCAAAAATAAAAATTGTAACCTGTTTATAGTAGGTATGCCATAATGAAATAAGCGCGCATTTTTGTAACTTAAACTTATATTGATGAATAAATGTAAAAGTAGGATGTTATTTTGAATAAAATACTCGAAAATCCAATTAGTTTGTTTTTGTATTACTTATTTGTTTATTGTCAATTAAGTAATTATGTTCTCTCACTCTCCTAGCAACTGAAAGTAATTAGGGCTTGAGACTCTGACTAATTTTCAGCTCTAAAATTGGGTTTCGATGCTCAGCTTTCCAATAAGCTTCGAAAAATGTGTAGTGGTAATAGATAATGCATTTCTATTTGAATATTTGTAGGTAGGTACTAACCTAAACGAATGTTCAGGTTTGAATCCCCTCGTCTGCGCACCACGATTTGCGAAAAATGGCGGATGTGCACACTACCTTCGTTAGAGGTCGGCGCGCGCATGCCGCTTTGTAAATAAATGATGATTCTCTTTTATTTTTCTACTATCACCCTGTAGTAATTATACCTCTTTGAAATCAGCTTGAAATATTCTAACTAATTGAATAGTAATTATTACTTGTTTACAAATGTACACTTCGCTACTCGAAGTCAAAGATTTAGAAAACGGATGGAAATACACACTTGGAATTTATGTGATGTAGTACAAAGTAGGTTCAATGAGTTAGACAAAAACATTGATATCCAAAAACATGAATATATTTATAAAAGATTCATGATAAAAAAATAACCTATTACCATACAAAAACATTTAGAAATTCAACAATCAAAAACTTGCAATTTTCTATGATAACAGTGCCATGTTATCATAGTGGATTTCTCGGACTGCGGAACGTCCCACTCTTGGATCATGTATGGAATGCTAGTATTTATTTCACTATTTTGAAGAAACCTAATTACATTCTAACAATATAACACTTAAATAACATAAAAATATGTATTGTTGACCTATTCCACTGGTTTTTTAGTAAGGACAGTTAGATTTTAAGTCTAAACAAAGAGATTTTCTATGATAACAGTGCCAAGGATTTCTCGGACTGCGGAACGTCCCACTCTTGGATCATGTATGGAATGCTAGTATTTATTTCACTATTTTGAAGAAACCTAATTACATTCTAACAATATAACACTTAAATAACATAAAAATATGTATTGTTGACCTATTCCACTGGTTTTTTAGTAAGGACAGTTAGATTTTAAGTCTAAACAAAGAGATTTTGTTGGAGAACTTCGCAGAAAAAAAATAGGTGGCTGATGAAATTAGCAAGGTTTTGAATGAAAACTTATCAAAACCGAAACCAATTGAATGTAAAAACATTAAAAACTTACCTGTTCATCGTTACAATAGCACCAACAACAAAATAATTCACTTTTTACCCTGTAAACCAGCAACAAAACACAAACTTGTTACACGATGACCGGCCGCGAAAGTGCGCGTAAATAAAATGAACTTTGGAACTTTGTCGCCGTTGGCCGTATTTTTATGAACATTTGCTACCTGTCTCTATTCTTCAACGAAGCCAGTGACTAGGTTAGAGAAGTGCAGCTATAGGTTAATGCCGTTAATTTCGTACAAATACTGAGGACGGTGGAGGACGGTGCGATAATCCAAGAATCGGATGATGCGCAGATGTGATGATTTTGAAGAAATCCACCAGATCGACAGTTGCCAGTCCAAGGGTATAAGTAGGAACTAAAAAAAAACAGAAAAATAAAAAAAAAACCCTTGGTTTTGTCTGATCTAGTCTTAAAACTTGACACCACAGACTACTAAAGGATGCTAACCTTTTTAGCATACATGGCGAATGCTACACGCTCGATATGTATCGTGATATTTAATGTGATATCTAGGTATCTAGTAATAATAATATTAGTCTAGTACACATACGGTAATAATAATATGAATAGCGTCAGTACGACGGTAAATTTCATTGAGTACACTCGTACGTTTCGTATCACGATACGTGGTAACGCTATAATACACACTCGATAAATATCGTGATCCTGGATTACAATCCAAATATCGCAGTATGTACATATCGAGCGTGTAGCATTTGCCTATTCCTAAGGCCTATGCGCATAAGTTGGCAGCACTAAAATATTCAGGTTATCATTTCATTTCAATCATTCTTCAATCTTTATTCAGTCGTTTCGTTCAATCATTCGTTCATCAATTATTGTTGTTTTGTCATTCTTTTTTCTTCGTTCTACTTTTTCAAGCGTTTCGTAAAAACTTTAATTTCTAAGTTTCTCATCTAGCTGGGTGATTTACATTAGCTCTCTTATATTTTTCATTACGTAACGCGTAGTTCCACCAAAATTGAAAATATAATATGGCTGCGTTGGCGTTCAAAGTCAAAAGTAAAAATGGTCAGCAAGTGCTGAAGGATTTGACCTCTGAGAGTACAGTTGGTGAATTAAAGATTTTTCTCTACAGCATTTCGGACGTGAGCGTGGAGAGATTGTGCGTTTTATGTGGTTACCCACCCAAGCCTATCGATATTAGTGACGATAACATGACATTGAATGAAATAGGGTTAAAAACTGGTGAGACGCTGATTGTGGAAGAAAAGACAGGTCCGTTGCCTGTTCCGAAGGCTACAGAGCTCACTGTGCCTACGATTAGGGAACCCAGACCTGTGGAGAATGGGACGTCTCTTGAGACACCCGGTAGACCTGGTATTCTTATGAAGAGAGTGGTTCCTTCTGATAACTCTTGTCTTTTTACTAGTATAGGTGAGTTATTATTAAACTAGGTAAGTAAAACTTCATTCTTAACTTGCAGACTTGCCTAATAAACAAAGTAAACAATGGGCCTGTGCATAATATTATATATATTTTGACTGGCCTCTCAGCTCAGCTTGTAATAGCTCTGCCTTCTGTGTGGTAGGTTGTGGGTTCAATCCCCATCGAGAACAAATATTTGTGTGGTGAACACAGATGTTTCTTCTCTGTTTGGGTGGTGTATGGTAGGTATTCTTAGTATATAACTATTAAAACAGCTATCTGGCTCCTGTAGCTCTGCTTAATTTGGGTGGTTTCAGTGTAGGCAAGGCAACAACAGCACCCTTGGTGTTGTTGGTGTCTATGGGCGACAGTGACCGCTTACCATCAGGTGGGCCGTAATCTGGTTTGTCTATCTTTTACATAAAAAAGAAAAAAAAAATTGGGGATAGATAGTGTTGTGTGGGTTGTCTAGCATATTTATTTAAATAATTATATTATTCTTTATTTTAATTAACATTCCTGAGATGCATGACCTGTGAGGCAATGCTTAAATATAAAAAAGTGTAAAATTTCAGGTTTTACACTAAATGGCAGTATAGACACAACGGCACACTTGTTAATGCGACAGATCATTGCAATGGAAGTGGGTAATGACTTGGATACGTACACGGAGGCGTTCCTCGGGAAACCAAATACTGAGTATTGTGCCTGGATTATGCAGCCTAGTTCCTGGGGTGGTGCTATAGAGGTAATTTATCATAATCAGCCTGAAGAAGTCCAATACTTGACACAGACTTCTATACATTTCTAGAAAAAATGATTCTGAGCACCTTCCATCGACTGCCTTACTGCGATTAACAATGTTGTCGGTTCAACGAGTGGGTGGGCGTCCTACATGATGTCTTCAGAAGGGCAAGTACCACTTCATTTACAACATTTTGTCTACGAAATGTGGTTTTCGTTTCACCTATGTGTCCTTCTGTTGTATGGAGAAAAGATGAGACAGCAAAAATATGTTACGTAGAAACGAGTTTTTGTCTCATCAGTTTTCTATACAAAAGAGAGAGACACATGCTCACACAAAAACAACATTTGGTAGACGAAATGTGGTAGCAAAATTGAGACTCAGGTACTGGCGGCGGTTGTCGATTCTTCAAGCAATTTGACCACCTCGGCTATTAATTTTAGGAGCTAATACTTCTGGACAAAGGTTGGCCTTGTACATTTCCTGGAAGACCAATTACGAGCCTTTTGTTAAAATAGCCATAAATGAGTTTATAATATTGTTGTTGTTTCAGGTAGCTATATTATCACGATTCTATGGAGTTGAAATGGCAGTTGTAGATACCTTAAATGCAATTATAAATAGATTTGGAGAAGATCAAAACTATGGGCAGCGAGTTTTCCTTCTTTTTGACGGAGTTCATTACGATCCATTGTACTTAGAACAAGCAGATGTGAGTACCAGGCCTTTTTTAACACTGCATGTACTTGCATTCTATTAAACAACTGTAGATAAAACTGAGTTATTTGATATCAGAAATGTTGATAAGATCTGAGAAGTTGCTTAAGGCTGCGCTCACATTGGATACGTTTTCGTACGAATTCCATTCGTGCAGAAACGTACGAACACGTACGAACATTCCCGACCTTCTGAGTACTATGAAAGCGCTCACACTGCGCGCGAGTTAGTCGTACGTATACGTACGTGCGCGCAGTGTGAGCGCTTTCATAGTACTCAGAAGGTCGGGAATGTTCGTACGTGTTCGTACGTTTCTGCACGAATAGAATTCGTACGAAAACGTATGAACACTGTTCGTACGGATTGAGTGCGCACACTGAAAACGTTTTTCTCCGTCAAATAGACAGAGTACCGGTGTTAGCGCATACGTTATTGATGATGAACGCACGAACGTGTAATAAAATCCCAACAAGTTTGGATTGATTTCGGGCGTCGGACTTGCACGTACGGATACGGATATGTACGACTAACTCGCGCGCAGTGTGAGCGCTTTCATAGTACTCAGAAGGTCGGGAATGTTCATGCGTGTTCTTATTATACGTTTCTGCACGATTGGAATTCGTACGAAAACGTATCCAAAGTGAGCGCGGCCTAATACCTAATTTTCAAAGAATCTTGTATGTAATATAAAGTACAAAACAGTTCACATCTGTTTCAAATTCATATTTGAAACAAATGTAACATTGTTATACCACAAAGTTATTAGGTCAAATTGAGTTCATTGATAAGAAAAGGTATTTTAGGCGAAGAGCGGCGAATGCTCCGATTCCTATGCGGTTATTAGTAAGAAAGTTCTGATATTGTTTCAGGCTATGTTTAGTAGAAATCCATGCTGCTGTTTGCATAAACTTTGCGTTTTTTTTAAATTAAGTACCTATGTAAGATAACCAATAATACCAATGTATTGAGATTATACCTCAATGTAATAATATATTTTGACTGGCCTCTAGCTCAGTTGGTAGTAGCTCTGCCTTCTGCGCCGTGGGTCGTGGGTTCGATCCCCACCGAGAACAAATATTTGTGTGGTGAATATAAATGTTTGTTTGGTCTGGGTGTTATATTGTATTCTAAGTATGTATTTACAAAAAAAAAGTATCCAAGTACTATATCAGCTGTCTGGTTTCCATATTACAAGCTCTGCTTAGTTAGGGGCTGGGTGGTGTTGTGTGAATTGTTCACAATATTTATTTATTTATTTATTATTTTTCAGGGTGGCACGCAAACAATCTTTCCAGCCGAAGACATGGACATCTACAGAGAAGCAGAACAATTAGCACATGAAGCAAAGTCTTCCAGACAGTTCACTGACCTCAACAAGTTTACCCTCAAATGCATGATCTGTGATAAGTTCCTCACGGGGCAAGTGGAAGCCCAAAAGCACGCGAAAGAAACGTCCCATACGAACTTTGGGGAGGTTTAGCGACAGCTTTTGATTTCGTACGGGAGCCGATAGCCAGATTGCCTATCGACTTGATACAAAAATGAGACCTATGTATGGCAGTTAGGGCTGCAAAGTGGTGCTCATTTCGACACAACTAGAAAAATTCGCGAAAATTGACTGAAAGATCAAATAGGGCGTTTTAAAATATTTAAAGGGTCAGCAACGCGCGAGTGATGCCTCTGGTGAAAAAAAAAAAAGATTTTTTTATGTAAGTAGCTAATGGAACAAGCATATGGCCCACGGATGTTAAGTGGTCACCATCGCCTATAACAAAGCAATGCCTCGTAGGTCACGCACGTCAGGAACGTGTCCTACGATGCACTGCCCTGCGTCCATCAACTGGACCATCTTTGACTATCAACAGCCATAAACCTCTTCCCGGAGGCGCTACTCTTGTTGGTTTTAGGCATTTTACATCTTGACCTGCTATTCCTGCAACACGGTTCATTCGAGAGGTAGTTGAATCCGCGTTTAATTTTCACGTTTTTTATAATTATAAAAATTGAGAGCTCACGGCGGATTCGCTTAAATGAATTGTGTTGCAGCAATAGACTTGTCACTATGCTTTCTCTGTATGGATATGATGTCATCAGGCTGTTGGTCGGCCAAGACTTATTTTATACCCCTAAGCCACAATTCTGCTAGCACCTTACTCTTACTCCAAACGTACCATAAACTTACGATTTCCTTTAAAAATAGGGGGTATTTTCGTCGTAAATTGTTAGTTTTTTGGCAGTTTTGGTCAATTTTGTCTACTTTTTCAGAACTGATTCGGACTCAGCATGACTTAGTTGTTCTGCTGCCATGGGTCTGATCATTGTATCAAGTTGATAGGCCTGTATATATCTGATGGTTCCCGTACCATTAGGTTGTGTCCACCTTGATACAAAACTTAGCTTAGACAATTTATAAATCATGGGTGAATAGCAATAATTGGCAAGAGGCCAAAAATACCGACATGAATCCATCGAGATATAAGTACTACTAGTACGTAGTACTTATATCTCGATGCATGAACCACTGCATGTCTATGATAAAGTTGCTCAATATTCTATTAGTTAGTTGTGCTTGTGTCAGACTTTCTAAAAGATTTGGAATCACAGTAATATAAAATTGTTTGGTTTAGTCTTTGAATGGACGTGTATGTTATGTCGATCATATTTCTGTAAATTGCACATTTGGATATTATTACACTCGGCGACAAAAGCAGATCAGTTTCAGTTGTTATATTTTTTTCTGGATTTAGCAAAGAAAAGGCAATTATTACGGGTTGATTATTATAGTTGAAGCTGGAACTTACATCTATAAAATATATTTTTCCATCAGATAAAAATATATTCATCTCTCTAATAAGCTTGTCGTTTTTTATTCGATGGAAAAATCAGACCTAAATAATGTTAAAATTTTAACCAAAGGTTTATGAAATATTTCAACTATCTAAATTAGAAATATTAATTCATAGTATCTACTTTTGTGGCTGATCATGCTGTTATTTGTGGACACAACATAAATAATAACTGCTAGATTAATTTTGTTTATACATTTACTAGCTAATTCCTTTACCTTAGAATTTTTTCTCTATCAAAAATAATATAATATTCTATAATTTGAGAAAACGTTTTTATAGCTTCGATTACAAATATAACGAATTGTAAGCTATATTCTGTTTAATTTTATGTATAATTTTATTTAAAAAAATAGTTTTTTATTCGGTATAGTAAAATATCGAATTACCAAAGTAGCTTTCGGATTTAAATAACGCACATATTTATAAATGAAATAAAATATTTTTTGATTTCGGTAGATTATCAGATAACTAATAAAATAAGATACCTACATACAGAATAGCTAAAATGGTGCATGCTCTTTAACTAATATGAATAGATTGTTGAGATACGTTTATAAGATTGGTCATAGATTATTTAGAGCGCGTTCTAGTTTATACATGTTAATCCGTTGTATAAATAGTTGACTATAAAAAAATTAACGCGATCAAAGTATTTTATTCTCTATTTATTGCATAGATTTCAAGGATTGATAATGTTTAATTAAAACACGTTTTAGTTAAACAGCGTCCAATTGCGGATGCTTTGTCAATTTATAGGCAGGATGTAAAACGCCTTTTTACTCATAAAACAATATTTTTATTATTCTCTAGCTATATCTATTGATGGAGAGTTCCTGAAAATAGGGTACAAAGCATTGTTTTCATCTTTAATGCGCAGGACGCAAGCCTTAGAGTTAAATCTCATAATCGTCACGAGACTGCATGTTTTTTATAGCATTAAGTCAGCAGTTTTTCACTCCCAAAGTTCAAGTAGGGTTAGTTGTCCAGCATTGAACCTGGTAAATTTGAGATGGCTATAACTTTTGGGTTACTCAACCAATTTATCTCAGATTTTGTATATGAATACAAAATCTGAGATAAATTGGCTGATTACATGAGTAAGGAATATATCTGGCTACGATATGGTTTAATTCAGCAGAGAATTTACAACAGACAGAACTTGAGCAAATGAGATCCGGGTTCATTGCATAACATAGGTATTATGCCTTGGTTCGCAGCTGGACATCTGACCCTACGGCTTTGTTTAGTTTGAGGCTGAAAAGGCTAATAGTATGTATTTATATACGTTGACTTTTGTTGTATCGCGAAAGGAATGATAATTTATAAAAACCCCTCGCTAGCACTTGGGGTTCTTATAATATCATTGTTTTCGCTCTTAGTTCAGTTTTAGCTCCTAATTGTCTGGTAAATCAAATTCTTCCGAACACCAATGCTTCCGAATCATGAATATAAATTTACTTTACCATTATAAGAACTTTTATTTAAGTTGCAATGTGTTCCTAGATCATTATTAACTTGTCTTGTCAAGAAACTCGTGAGCCTGGCCGGTACCTATGATAAAATATTTACTGACCCATTCAGAATTATTCATACCGTCACAGATTTTATGACCGCGTAGCTATTTACATTACATTAGGTGTGTATATTATTTTCTCAGTTAATTAATACTTTTCATTCAAGACTTGATTTCTGCGATTTTAAAATGTAAGGCCGAAATTCAAAGTTTTAAGATGGTCAGCTTAATGTGTCGCCCTTCCCCTAACCTAACCTAATAGCCCCTTCCCACCGGTGTGTGATATCGCGCACGGAGGCGGATCAGCTCGCACGACACACCATGGGAACGGTCTCGTGCGCCGAGGTGCGCGGTAGCACAGGTGCCCTTTCTGTGTGCGTTGCCGTGCGTCGTCGTCGACTGTGCGTGATGATCTGCAGAACCACGCACCGTAGCAAGGCAGCATAATAGAATGTGTGGAAATGCCTGGGAAGAGAGATATATGCGAACGGATCTACTCTTGTCGTGTCACTCACTGTCGTTTTCGTATGGTGACAGGATTTTAAGTGCACCCCAAAGAGGCTCCGAAGACTTGACACATATTTTCGAACGTTGGTTCTATGAAATGCCGGTTTCCTCACGATGTTTTCCTATCGTTTCGATCTACTAATGTCGATGACTGTACCTACCACAAGAGTTTTAATGGTCCTAGCAGGATTTAAAGGGCAAATAATGAAAATTTCAATGTTTATTCGATTTATTTTAACACAAAAATGTACAATATCAATAAATATAGTCACATCGGTTAGCTATCACTCATTTTACACTATGATTCACTTTTTATATTGTTGTTTGACAACACGACTTACAATAACAATATGTTATGTTCAGAATAAAATTGTGCATCCGTGCCATTCGAGCTTAAACAACCTGATTTAAATAACATAATAATATTTAAATAAATAAATAAGTAAATTAGAACCTACACCATGTAGCTTGTTTAGGCCCTACATTCATTTGTCGAATGGCACAAAGGTGACTAATTAGCAAAATACAAGCAGTTTGAAAATTACAATTCTTGTAATTCCTTGCTAAGTAAAGAAAGCATTTTATACAAATTCTTAGACTACAGTAAAGGTGAGCAAAATAATATTGCAAAGTACAAATTGCTTTTAGAAAATATTGCGTATAGTCTTATTAGTAAAATAGTGAAGATTTTGCAAGTTATAGGTACGTTTACAAAGTTTATACAAGATTTTGATTTGGTGCTAAATAAATACTGCTCCATCTTAGACTTTAGGCGTATACAAAATACATAGATTACATACTTATTAGTATTTTAAATATTTTACTTCCTTATTACATGTGGACGTGCCAAGGTAGGCAACGTATTAGGTTGAGTTACAAATAATCTCTAGTACTGATATTATACGTATTCTAACGAATATTACAGATTGGTGATTTTTGAGAACATGTCCGAAGGTTCTGAATAAGTTCAATTATTGAGTGAAAATTGAACATCTTTCGTCATTAAAACGATTACAAAAAATGTCCGTTATTATCAATAATCTTACATCTTTAAAAAGACTAATAAAAAATTAATTTCAACAAATTGCGTAAATTAGCAAATCTCTTCAGAAAACAATAGGAATAAGTGAATCTCAAACAGTTTCACTGTACATTTTCAAAAAATATAACAATTATAAAAATAACAATAAAAATGTTCGACATTGATTTTGATTTTGCTTACAAACTAATAAAAACAAAGTACCTTCCGTGAAGGTAACAAATGCTGTAGGCTGTAGGATTCGTTACCGCTCTGGTTTATATTTAAAAATTTAGCAGTTTGACAAGGTCAACTAATTTTTAGTAACAGTTTAGAGTGGTTTACCTTTCTGTACAGTACAACTCATTTCGATCGTTCCTACGTAACGTATTGCTATCTCATAATTTCTCCATACAAAAGAGGAAGAAACGAATTGTTCAAACTGATCAAGTAACATTCAGAATAAGGGTACTGTAGTTCTGGATTTGTGTGGGTCTAAATTGCCTTGTCGCATTTTTTATTTCGTGTAAGCTCTTTACAATTTCTAGGTGTGACGAGGATGCAGATTCAGAGGTACAGATAGACATGCTTATAAACCTAGCTGAAGTGGCAGAGGGCCGCCGGTCATGTTTGCCGTTGAACAGACAATCGTTGGAGCAAACAAATACTAGAGTTGAGACCGCGTTTAGGTAAGCGTAGTGTAGGACGCTATCCGGCAAGGTGGGGCGATGATCTGCGAAATGTAACAAGCACTGGAGGAGATCCGAAGACCGGGCGCGTCTTGGGAGAGACCTACGTCCAGCAGTGGACTGATATGTTGATGATGATGCTGTTTTTTACTCTTGACTGAAATTCTGGAGCATACATATCGAGAGTTCATTGGAAAACGGTCGAACTTTTATAAAAGAAAATTACACACCACAAAAACACAATTTTTCATGGGCATATTTGGCATACGCTGAGTTGAGCTTTGCTCCAGGCTTAACAAGAGCGCCCTAGACAAGTATATACGACAGAGTAAGCTAAAATTATTGATGTCGCTTTTACAGCAATGATAAAAGGCGAATAATTAGTCTTTTAGTCAGTCAAAATAAATTTTGTTTCGGGCGTTTATGTTACGTCGCTAAGCCTTCAATTCCTAGCACCAACAAGTGACGTTAAAAGTAAGTTTTAGTCATCTGTATGCCTCAAGTTGATGGACGCAGAGCAGTGCTTCTTAGGGCACATTCCTGACGCGCGTGACCTACGAAGCAATGCTTTGTTATAGGCGATGGGTGCCACCTAACATCAGGTGGGCCAGATGCTTGTTCCATCAACTAGTTGTTTAAAAAAACTTGAGAAACCGACTTCATTTTAACTGCTGAACCGATTTTAATAAAATTTCTATGGGACCAATCTGGAAGTAACTTTCAGAATTTTTTTTTTCAATTCGATTCTTATATGACGAATTTGTTGTAGACATTTACACGAAATTATACTCGATATTTATCAATGTTTACATCATGTCAGTGAAATCAATAAATTAGTGATCAAAGTATAAGTTAATAAAGTATCAGTGAGGTGATTGCGTATCTTTTGTTGCAATCAAAATCTAGCCACATCTGTCAGTTTTGATATTATTTTCAGCTTCGATTGCTTGATAAAAATTGAATATTAACATTTTTTTTCTTTGACAAGGAACGATAGCAACAAAACTGAATTTTTACCTCATAAACATGAGATAACGAATAGGAACTTCGCTTTGTAAAACTAGTATGGGAACAGATAGATATAGTCGTCGAAAAATGATGGCAACTGGATGTTTGATCGCTATTCCTTGTTAGTATCAAACTTGATTGCAACAGAATTAAAATCGCCCAACATGTGAATCTGTACCTTAACTTTAGAGCCACAAAAATTTGTTTATTACTGGTACCGGACCGTCGTATGCGATTGATCATATTTTGGTTATTTTTTTATGGCAAATGCGTTTCATTTCACAGTACACATTCAATGTGGAGAGACGAAATGAAATAATTTATGAAATTATTTCATTATAATTATTTGTGAATGAAGTCCACCAACGATACAACGCTTGACTCTGATATCTTTTGACTTTTACGCGCATTTTCTTATACCTCAATCTGGCACCGGTCGTACTGTTTGGAGGTCTACTGGGCAGGTTTGGCGAATGAGAACCTCGGTAGAGAGATTCCGAACTTGGTTTCCAAACCAGTGAGCACTGGCAACGCGACTTTGTAACCGCCGATGTGATGCGCCTTCTGTACCGTCTCTTCCATCGATGTGGCGACCGTCAAGTCTGATCCTTGAGGACGACTGGAAAAGAAAAATAAATCATAATAAATAAAAAAAAGACTGTTGTTCATAAAAAGAGGACTGGAAAAAGAGTTCATAATGATACGGCGAAAACTCTTGACTGAAGTAGTAGTAGTACATCTCTTTGAGAAGGGCTCATCCAAGTAAGAACCATGCCTATTTCTGCCGTGAAGCATTGCTGTGTTTCGGTTGGAAGGACATGGATGCCGGTGAAACTGGCATGTGAGGCTGAATACCTGTATGCCTCGTTGATGAACGCAAGGCAGTTCGTAGGGCACGTTCCTGACGTGCGTGACTAACGAGGCAACGCTTTGTTACAAGTGATGGTTACCACTTAGCATCGGGTGGGCCACTACTTGTTCTATCAGCTAGTTGCATGAAAAAATAAATAAAATAAAATATAATAAGCATAATATAACTCACGATCCTCCAAAGTCGACGTAGAATAGACGCTGTAGAACTTCATACGTCGCCAGCGTTACTCCGAACTGTGGCGATGATCGTAAGACACGCGCTGGAAAAAATAATTTTACATTTAAACAAATATTGACAAAATACTCAAGAAACAGTTGAACTATCTGCAGGCCGTTAAAAACGATCTAGAGATAGCTTAGCTGATCAAAATAAGTGCCAGACAGAAGCGTCCCCAAGACACTGGCGGCGTTGCCACGCTGAATAGCAATGCTAAGGCGTTGCGCCAGATCCCACCAGCCCTTGGATCGTTTCGATCAGTCGCTTAGACCAGCAAGGCAAACCAAAGGCCTAACCAGTATTTGGAAGCGTAAATGTCATAAAACAGATGGCTTTTACTAAGTGTCGTAAACAAAGTAATAGGCGGAGACAGCTAGCTAAAACTCTTGCAAGCAAATCTGTTTCAAAATAAATAAGTAAAATAAAAGAAATTTTGCTGATAATACGTGATATCATCGGAGTTGTATTTAAAGAATGTTGCTCATAAGTTTTCACGAAATAGCGCATATAATAAAAACATGTACTCACCAACAGAACCCTTCCAGAAAGCCTTGAATCCTTCTTCGGCATATATTTTCCTAATTGCGTCTGTGACACCGTTGTATTGTGTCTGGCCTGTTTGTGCTACCACCTGAAAATTTATTTAAAATACTAATATTTTGGTTTTCCACATACACTCTTAGCCATTTAGTCCGAACTTGTAAGTCAAGGGTCACGCAAAAAGGGCCCGCCAGCGGCCCACTTGCGGAAAAACCACATCAAGCGCGGATGATAAAATTAGCCGATTTTTTTTGCCGGGTTCAAGTTGTTATGTTATTGTTATAGTGACCTGTAGGCGGGTCTTGATGACGTCAGCGGGAGTGACTAGTGACGCGGCTGGCATACCGGCGATGGCCCCGGCCGCGAGGAGAGTCATTGGATGGTTGTAGCCATTTTCGTCAGCGAATTTAGCCTGAAATATAAAATAATATAAACGGCTATAATTAGCATATTTTATCTACCATTATCTATTGTTAACGTATACGTACGTATACCATGTAAATATGTCAAATAAGAGTATTTTCTTTTTTTCTTGCGAATAAAAAGTATGAACAGTTTTTAAAAAATTGTTTACTTATAAATTTGCTAGCTAGATCTATGTTGAGAATTATACTGGTTCATTATTTTACACATTCAAAAAGTTATTTTTAGTTGTACCTAATAGTACTCAAAATTATCTATTTAAGAGTCTGATCTTGTCGGTTTCAGTTTTGATTCCTTCATTATGCAATATTTGTTTCGAAAAGGATCATACAAAAACCACTTTTAACAAATAAAATACTCTTTGATACTCCTAGAAATGTTTATACAGAATGTAATAATTCCACCCAAACACTTTGCGGGGCAAATCAATAAGAACCACTTCTTCTTTAAAACCAACACTGAGCACAAAAAAAGATAGCATACCTTAACATGTGCATATGTAGGGAAGTAGATAGCACTGAATGGCATATCCCGCATTAGACAGGCCCTGGCGCCCTTGTAGAGGCCAAAGAGGCCAAGTTCTTTGACGACGGAGAGGGCGCTAACCTTGCCCTTGCCAGCGAGCTCGCCCGCTACTTGCAATCTGATCTTTACTATTTCTAGAGGGTTTGTGAATATCACTTGTGATCCTCCCGCCTGGAATGAGAAAAAACATTTTTATTTTATTTTATAACAAAATCTACAGCTCTTAATAAACTATGTAAATTGTATTTAAATTTGTAACATACAGCCAATAACGGATTTACATTTTTTGTATAAGTTATATGATTTATACTAATATTATAAAGATCAAAATATCATACTAATTTTATTTTCATATTTTTGTATGTTTAATTATGGTTAAATAAACTCAAAAACTACAAAATCGATTAAAAAAAAATATTATTTGGTTATCCGTGAATGGCATGAGGCTATATTTATTACTAGCAACCCACCCCGGCTTCCCACAAGTGTAATTTTGAAAGAACGAGGTGAAAAATGTAAAGTCAATTAGCCTTTACATTTTTCTACCCGTGCGAAGCTGGGCGATTTGCTAGTAAAATATATTTTAGTCGGAACAAATAAAAAAATAATAAGGACAATCCACATAACACTATCTAGCCCCAAACTAAGCAGAGTTTGTACTGTGAGAACCAGATAGCTGACATAATACTTAAATACTTTTTTTGTAAATACATACATAGAATACAATATAACACCCAGACAGAGAACAAACATCTTTGTTCACTACAAAAATATTTGTTTTCGGTGGGGATCGAACCCACGACCTACAGCGCAGAAGGCAGAGCTACTGCCAACTGAGCTGAGAGGTCAGTCAATAAATAAAGAGACTTACGCAAGCACCGGCAAGCACCTCAGCCCAAACCGCGAGTTTCCCATTCTTGTCCATCAGTTTATCACGGACCAAATCGTTCATCTGTAACATTCCAGGTTATGTTTAAAGCTCGAAATAATAGTGGATAAGAAACAAATATACATAATGTAATAATAGATATAATAATGTACCTAATTATAATAAAATATTCACCGTAAGTTTGATAGCCTTCTCCGGCGCAACGCCTATAAGTTGCGGTACCAAGCCTCTGTACAGACCGAGAAATCCTTCGTGCCGGATCACTTTCCGGAAGCAATCGACCGAGTTCCGATACGCTACTTCCCCGATGAACGACCCGGAGCGTTGGTTCTGCATTCTAGTCTTCACTAGGTCGATGGGGTAAACCGCCGAGGCTCCAATTGCTAAGGAATAAAAGTTATTTAGAATAGAAAATCCTTTCACCACACTGGCTCTAAAACAGGCACAATAAGAACATGGAAATAAAAGTTATTTAGAATAGAAAATCCTTTCACCACACTGGCTCTAAAACAGGCACAATAAGAACATGGAAACATCACTATTTTTTTATTTTTTTCGCACTCTTTTATTGGTTTCGAGACTACTATTGAGTAGTGATAATGTTAACTATGCGTGCGGTTGGCTTTGCCTAAATCTATATTTATAAAAAAAGTCGTGTTAGTCACACTATTTATAACTCAAGAACGGCGGAACCGATTAGGCAGAAAATTAGTGGGGACGTAGCTTAGAACCGGGAGAAGGACATAGGATACTTTTATCCCGAAGCAACGGGAACAGGGTGTTACGGGAACGGGCGAGCGAAGCCGCGGGCGGCCACTAGTAAATTAATTAAAGAACAGAAAAGTTTTTATCTGGCTCTAAAGCACAAGTACAGGTTTAAGCAGCAGTAGAGCTCTTTGTGAAGGGCTCGTCCGGGGAAGTACTACCACCATGCCTATTTCTGCCGTCAAGCTATGATGCTGTGTTTCGGTTACGGACGGTACCGGCGAGCGAAGCCGCGGGCGGCCGCTAGTCCTAAATAGTTGTCACTAGTAACATTAATGGCACTAAGGGTACAAGTGAGACAACTTTGTAAGTTGTCTCACTTGTACCTTCAATTGTACAGTGCTACTACTGACACCAAGGCATTTATTTAGAAAGAACACTTACCACCAGCTAAGGAACCCAAGGTGAATCTGTAAACTGTCTCGAGTATCTGGATAAAGACGCCTCTATCCTCCGGACCCTGGGAACAAAGCAAACAGGTATTAATCCAAGACTTGTGACCGAGAGGGTGCTACATCGATACAGTCTTTACTAGAACCAAGAGTTTCTTGACTGTACCCGAAGTCCGAGTTTTGCAACCACATTTCGTTACCAAAATGTTGTTTTTAACCGACTTCCAATCAAAAAGGAGGTTCTCAATTCGGTTGTATTTTTTTATTTTATTTTTAATGTTTGTTACCTCATAACTTCGTCATTTGTGAGCCGATTTGAAAAATTATTTGTTTATCTGAAAGGTACTGCTTCCAGATTGGTCCCATTTTAATTTTATTAAAATCGGTGTTGCCATTTTTTTTTAAATAATTTTTTTAATGTTTGTAACTGCATGCCTCCGTCATTTATGAACCGATTTAGAAAATTATTATTTAGTTTGGAAGGATATTCTTACGTCCAGTTTGTCCCAAACAAATTTCATTAAAATCGGTTTAGCCGTTTGGCAATGAAGTCGGTTTCTCTAGTTTTTTAAACTTATAATTATTATCGTGACTCTGTCTGTTGTAGGGAGAAAATATGAGACAGCAAAAAAACGTTGCGTAATTAGAGTTTTTGTCTCATAATTTTTCCATGTAAAAGAGAGAGACACGTAGGCGAAACGAAAACAACATTTGGTAACGAAATGTTGCAAATGCACTGGGATTTTGGGTACTGTTCTTCTAGGCCTGGCTTTTAAGACGTTTCAAAGTGATCCTTGCGATTCAAATGAATATATAACTTTCAAGTTAGATTCTTAAAAGCTGACTTAAATACTTATATGTAAGAAACTGTTCTACTGACTGTATCGATGCATAATTTTGATGTAGAATAAATAGCTTAAAATTCTTAAAAAGATCAAAGTTAAAATGGCAGTGTTGTGTAATATGAAAAAGAGCTGTGAATTAATGTAATGTTGTGTACTGAAACCTCTTTACCGATATAGCTTATAATGGGTTTGCGGTGCCTGTTTAGGGTGCCGTACCGAACAGGTAAAAAGGGACCCTATTACTAAGACTCAGCTGTCCGTTTGTCTGTCTGTATGTTTGTCACCAGGCTGTTATCTTACGAACCGTGATAGTTAGACAGTTGAAATTTTCACAGATGATTAATTACTGTTGTCCCTACAACAAATACTAAAAACCCGAGTAAAATAACTGTTTAAGGGCCTTAAACAGTTATTTTACCCGATTATACTATCAAAATTAATTAATAATTTAATTTTTCTGATCGTTTTTTAACTGAATGGCTGAATTTTTAGCAATCAAAAAGTGTTTCACTGAGTTGTGTAGAAGTTGCATGAACGATGAAATAGCTTATTAAAAGTATTATGAAATGATGTTTTGATCCTTTAAAAAAAACAGCAGATACCTAAGTGGTAAGTTCACATATTTTGTGTGTGACTTGTAAAATAGTTTTACCAATAAACTATTGCATTGTAAGGACCAAAACATGACCGTATTAGAAAGAGAAGAGAAGAAACATCATTAATCTTCGACCTCCACTTACCCGCAACTGCCCCAAATACAACAATCGATAAGGCTCTCTTAATATATTTACCTCATCCTTTTGCGCATTGAAAACAGAAAAACATAGACGATAAGTTAGTGATGTTTCCAAAATAACTCATACGTACACATACATTCTAAAGTCTACTTCACACGGCTTACTATAATACTTTGTTATTTACGTTGTGTCAAATCATAGGGCGTGCGCAGACTACAGATTAAGGCACTGACAACCGTCAAACAACTTAAATTGTGCGAGTAAAAAGGTCATCGACGGTTGACGGCCTTTAAGAGGGAATCACACAGGCGACTCTCCATACAAACGCAGTCCCCTATTTCCTCCCTGGATAATGCCTCTAGAGTAACCATTTTGTCTCATAAAATCCAGATCTGCTATATACGTGCTCGTATGTTTTCCTTTTTTCAGAAACTTATTGATAAAGAAAATATGACCCTCATAACATTTATATGAAATATGAATTGGAGGTGATATTTTCTTTTGTCTGTAGTCTACACTAACCTTTAAAATGACTGGTAAAATATTGAAAATATAGCTTGGATTTAATATAATATTATAGCTAACCGTGTGAAGACACCTAAAGTTACCTACACATACATTTTAAGGGTATCTCGCAGACAGCTCCTGTAAATGTACGAGAGGTTAGAAAGAGAGGTGTAATAGTGCGTGTGAGGGAGATACAAGATACTTACGGATACTGCTTTGACCTCTGCGAGCCTTCGTGTGACATGTTTGAAGTACTGTTCGGGGGTTATGGCATTAAGATCTTTGTATACGATGCGTCTGAAAAAAAAAACAATTTTATATCAGTAAATAAATGTCTGGTAGAGATCGTTACTTAGCGATAAGACCACCTATTGTTTCTACAAATAGTTTTTAAGTTTTTTTTATGCCATAGCTGTGTCTGCTCGTCTGCTATGGCATATGGGCCACCTGATGGAAAGCAGCAGTCATCGTAAGTTTTACATGTATCATGGTCTACACCTAAGTTTTTGTGAGCAAATAGTATTTTCTATCTATCTAAGTATAAATAGATCAGCTTTCGGATTCCCACAGACCCACAGATGTTTTCTTCCCTTATCTCAGTACCCTTAAAAGGTGAAGGAAAACATTGCGAGGAAACCGGCATGTCGTAGAACCTAGAAAGTTCGAAATAGTGTCAGGTTTCGAACTTGAAAAAAATAAGGCTTATTAGAGGCGTACTTAAAATCCCTTCATCACACTGGTTCCTAAAGAACAAATGACACGACAAGAACGGTTTACACTCAATGAGCGTTGTTATCGCGACCAACAATGCTATAAAGTCACGGACAGATAAAATTGGCCATCGTAAGAATAATGGCAGCGTAAGGTTTGCAAATTGTACATGACTATCAGTCGATTAGATATCGAAGTCACTAGGCTAGGTATAGGGTTGGCAAACTTGTGCAAGACAAATGAAGTTTAAACAACTTGAGAAAACGACTGCATGGCCAAACAGCTGAACCGATTTCGATAAAATGTCTATGTGAAAATAATTTCAAATTACACCTGATTTTTTTAAGATTTTTCAAATTGGTTCATAAATTATGAATTTATGCAATAACAAACATAAAAAAAACAATCAAATACCTCCTTTTTATAACGCTTTTATTAGTTTCACCTGTATGTATGTATGTAACCGACCCCTTTGAGCTCGATTTTGTCCTACTTTGAACGATCAGATTTGATTCAAACTTTGCACACCTGTCAAAGGTCGATGACAATGCAATAATATGAAAAAAAAAAAAAAATGAAAAGAAATAAAAAAAAAAAAAAAACCTACTTTGAACGATCAGATTTGATTCAAACTTTGCACACCTGTCAAAGGTCGATGACAATGCAATAATATGAAAAAAAAATGAAAAGAAATTAAAAAAAAAAAAAAACCTACTTTGAACGATCAGATTTGATTCAAACTTTGCACACCTGTCAAAGGTCGATGACAATGCAATAATATGAAAAAAAAAATATGAAAAAAAAAAAACTAAAAAGTAAAAAAAAAATTATAGTTTAAAAAACTAAAAAAAAAACGCTTTTATAACTAAGTAATTGAACTAAAAAGTTAAAAATAAAACTGTAATAATTAATTGAAAATTTATATTATTGTACAAAAAGCGTGGGGGGCTTGATTTTGATTGTTGTAAATATTTTATCAATAGTTTATTATATCTGAAGTTATTATAAAAAGCACCCCACGCTTTTGTATAATAATATAAATTTTCAAATGATTATTACAGTTTTATTTTTAACTTTTTAGTTCAATTACTTAGTTATAAAAGCGTTTTTTTTTTAGTTTTTTAAACTATAATTTTTTATTTGAAATCGGTAAAAAATTACGTCCATCGACTTGAGGCATACATAATTATGTTCAGCCTCACGTGCTAGTAATTTCATCAGCACCAACACCTTTAAAACCGAAACACAGCAGTGCTGTTTCACGGCAGAAATAGGCATGGTGGTAGTACTTTCCCGACGACGTTTCTAATGGCGTTTCAAATAGCTCATTGTGATATTATTGAATAAATACATATTTGACTTAGAAGTTTCCATGTGACAGCCCTAGTTTAACCGCTAATCGATCAAGGTTTCAACAGATCCAATTGCCCTGTACAGTACATACATGAGGTCCACGAGTAGTCATAATGATTCCTTGATAGGTTTTATCTTGTATGACAATGCATTCTTTTTATCAAATAACTATAAGAATTCATCGCGTTTTGAATATGGGGTTTTATCACGGCAAGATAAAACTGGTGGTTTTTAGATATAACAAGTAAAAACCGCAATTAGATTAAACTGACTGATATTAAAAGATTTTTCGTCTATCGTCTTTATCGTCTATAGTAAAATGTTCAACTGCCGTAAATAGATAATACTCGTAAGTTACCAAGACAACGCATATTTCAATTGGACAGTCTTCTTCTTCTTGTCATGTCACTAGTTCGAATCAGTGAGATGTAAGGATTTTAAATGTGCACTTGACACAGTCATGTCTTCGAATGTGTAAAAACGTAAATCCTTGTCGAGCGGTGTGGCCTGACTCATTATCTGAGCTAAATGAGTCGTTGAGCTGTTCAACTTACCTATTGCTCTGACCTATGGCATGTCACAGTTCGGACAGTAAATCCACTTCGAGCGGAGTGATCTGACTCATTATCTAAGCTAAATGAGTCGTTGAGCTGTTCAACTTACCCATTGCTTTGCCCTATGGCATCGCGCCGCACTGTGCGTTGAAGAGGGCGTCGATTCCAGCAACACAAATCACTCAAGCGATCGCTTAAATCGGTGTAAGTGTCGAATTTTGTTTGAAAAATTTGAAAATGGAACGCAGATTCAGCGATCACTCAATCGAGCCGTGTTGCTGGAATCGACGCCAAGTTAATCCACTTCGATCGAAGTGATCCGACTCATTATCTGAGCTAAATGAGTCGTTGAGCTGTTCAACTTACCCATTGCTCTGTCCCATAGCATCGCACAGCGTAAAGAGGATATCGACCTCGAGCGGAGTGATCTGACTCATCATCTGCGCTGAATGCAGGAACTCTTCCTTGGTGACCTCTTGGTTGCGCTTGTTGTTGGTCGCGTTCAAGTACACTCGCTTTATCAGCTCCATGTTGTTGAGAAGACTGTTGAACGCCATGAAGTAGGGGAAACTGATCTTGCGTTCGCCGTGGAAGCCTGATGCCTGTAATAAATAAATAAATAAATATTATAGACAACCCCCACAACACTATTTAGTTCCAAACTAAGCAGAGCTTGTACTATAGGAACCAGATAGCTGATATAATACTTAAATACCTTTTTTTTGTAAATACATACTTAGAATACAATATAACACCCAGACAGAGAACAAACATCTACCACACCAATATATGTTCTCGGTGGGGATCGAACCCACGACCTACGGCTCAGAAGGCAGAGTAATACATTCATAGGTTAATATAAATACATAAAAAGTATCTAAATAGTATTATTAGTCTTCTTATAATACAATATAACACCCATAGGAGAAACATTTAAAGGGTTAGCAACGCGCGAGTTATGCCTCTGGTGTTGCAAGCGTCATGGCCATAGTAACCACTTCCCATCAAGTGGGCCGTATGCTTGTTTGCTAACTTAGATGTATAAAATAAACAACTAATTTAATCACAAAAAATATTCAAGTTGGGGATTGAACCCAGGCCTACAGCGCAGAAGGTAGACCGAACAGGACAGGATACCTACAGGTATAGACAGTGCAATCCACGTAGGCGCGCCCCACTATTCCTCCTAACCGTTTATAGTATATGTGTGCAAGCTTCCGTCAATGTTTGAGTGTTATCGGTACACACTAATTACCTATGAGTGCACACGCACACTACAATGAATAGACTACGGTTCGCGACTGCCGCTCGGAGCAAACTCCCCGCACCCCGCGATCCCCTCAACCGACAATTGGTGGGGCGCGTCTTCGTGAATTGCACTATCTGTACTTTCCATCGGTATCCATCATACGTTTGGTAACTCAGTAGGATAGTATAGAAGCACTGGTAGTATAGTGGTAGAAACCTTGCCTGCCGATCCAGGTATACCTATGGATTTTTCTATTCGAAAACGTGCTAGTGCTCTCAAACGGTGAAGGAAAACATCGTGAGGACACGAGCAGCTTAGTCAGCTCCGCACGTGACCATGTCATTTCTGTGGACTAAGCCAACCAAGCTGAGAGGATGAGAACATCATCATCATCATCAGCCTGAGAAGTCCACTACTGGACACGGGCCTCCCCTACATATTTCCAGGAAGAACGATTCTGAGCCCTTTCCATCCACCGACTTCCCACGATCTTAACAATGTCGTCGGTCCATCTGGTGGGTGGGTGCCCTACGTTTCGTCTTCCGGAGGATGGGATAGATGCGGGCAAACATCTGCGTTCACCACACAAATATTTGTTCTCGGAGGGGATCGAACCCACGACCTACGGTGCATAAGGCAGAGCTACTACCAGCTGAGCTGAAAGGCTATACACTTACATTGATAACCTTGTTCTTCAGCTCATTAGTCAGGAGATGGCTCTTGACCGTCAGCATAATATCCTTGAAGTCTCCAACGCCGATGAAGCCAGAGCCTTCCTTGTCGCTAATCTTGAAGGCCTCCACTCCATACTCTTCGTGGAAGTCATGAAGGAACTGACTGAACTCGGGGTATGTTACTAGCCTTTTCTTATCCTGAAAAAAGAAATGTGCTATAGGTTCTAAGATGAAGAGTTTTTCAAGTGGGTTCGCAGGCTGCTAAGTCTTTTTTTCTTCTTTATTTAATGGCATCTGTCCATTTCGGATCAATTCCGCCAGTGTCTAGTGAGGATATATTACATAAATACAGGGTTATTCATAATTAGCTGCAAATACTCAGGAATTAGGTTCAACAAATAAAATAAAAAATATTTATGAAATGATTTTTTTTATGTTTTGTTATGAAAATCCCGAGAAAATCGATAAAGAATATCCTTTGGAATCATTGGCGCCTGACCTATTTTGACCTTTGATCCGCGCCCGCGCGGCGTGAGCGACACTCTGCGTTCAGTCACCGCCTGGGTGGGTCATCGTCCTGTTCTCCGTGGCAATCATTATGCAATAGCCGTAAAGTAATTAATAAAAATAAAATTTTGATACAAAAACTTAAATCAAAATTTAAAAAAATGAATTTCATAAATATTTTTTATTTTATTTGTTGAACCTAATTCCTGAGTATTTGCAGCTAATAATGAATAACCCTGTATAATACTTTTTCGTCAAGTCAAGTCAGTCATAGATGGTCGTTTGGTATTCAAAATCATCAGAAACCTTTTCGATCAAATCAGAATATCGCATAATAAATACACTTTCATTCCAACTGTTAACACTTTGAGCTCAGACCTCAAGTAATGTTGGTTAAAATAAAAAACAATTAAAATGGAAAAGCTATGTGACTTCCCAAAATGACAGAAAACGAATCCCTGCTAAGTCTATTGCCATCTAGATTAGAAGACATCGAAGTCACTGGTTCTTTCGTACAGGTGCATTGAAAGCATTTTAAATACGCCTCAAAGAGGCTCTTTTCGTGCACTTGACACATGATTTCTAACCTTTTAGGTTCTACGACATGACACTTTCCTCGCGATGTTTTCCTTCACTATTTAGAGTACTGGCATAGTACAAACACGACAGGATTTGAATCCATGTCTTCAGGATTGTAAAGCAGGGCCGCTACCATTAGACCACTATGGAAGTACAGACCTTGCCAAAGTACAGACGGACGAATGAGCTTTCCATGTTGAAAGGGTGTTTTTGATGGATCGCTGTCTTCTGCATGACTTCAGCGAATTCGTCTGGAAAAAACAATTAAATTATAACATCGGTGGTATTTATTTTATGTTTCAAAGACTCAGTTCACTATCATTGAATACCATTTTCAAGAAATATTGTTCTCTGTTCTGTATGTGTGTATTTTTTTCTTTTATTCTATGGTCTATCATCACTTCAGAAAATTCCAATGCTGGATATTGGCCTCCCAAAATTTGGCAAATTTTATCATCCGCACTTGATGTGCGGGCTGGTTTTTCAGCAAGTAGGCCGCTGGCGGGCCCTTTTTGTGTGACCCTTGACACGTGTTGCTGGAACTTTTTTAGGTTCTAAGACACGCCGGTTTCCTCACGATGTTTTCCTTCACCGTTTTGAGAGTACTGGCATAATGTTAGTAGTAGTATAGTAATTTTTCGACAAAAAACTCATTGGTACACAACTGGCTTCCCCTAAACATTTTGTCCCGCCGCGGGAATTGAGCCAGCACAATCAGAGACCTTCAATTAAGATCACTAGAAAAAATTAAACGTTAAAATAACTAGTTTTATAAAGTAAATAAAATTTAAAATAAACTGATAAGCATGTTTCAAACTAAATTATGGTGACCTCGAAGAAATGCAGAATATGCAAGGTTGTTTTACTGTAACCTTGACTTCTGCATTTTATATCAACTGTTATCTTTTTTATCTTATAGAGACAGTTTTTGATTAATCTGAAAGACGATCTAGCTATAAGTATGTTCTTCATAGTTTCTATCATCATCATCCTGAAGAAGTTCACTGCTGGACGTAGGCTCTATTTACGAGAAGAAAGATTCTGAGCTCTTTCTATCCACCGACTTCCCGCGATCTTAACAATGCCGTCGTTCCTTCGGGTTGGTGGGCGTCTCGTTTTCCGGTTCGTGCAGAGGCAAATTTTTATTGCGAAAAAAGGTTGTAAGGGGATGAAAAGTAGCATGGAAGTATTGTAATTTTTAGAGTTAAGGGTGTAAAATATCAATAGGGAATAGGGGATAAGACTTAGGATACTAGTATAAAATATATAGAAAGGCGAACTAGAGACAAACAGATCGCCTAATGGGTCCAGGGCCTTAGACTAAATGACAGTGATAGAAATAATGATGGACTTTTTAACTCCTGCAAATTTCATCGTTTTTCAATCTGTTCCTGTGCTATTTGTTAACTTTTTGGCTTTCTCTTAACACCAAAGAATTGCTGGAAGAAAACTCTTATTAGGGTTAAGCTCGCCTATGTACATGCCCTTTGTTATTACTTATTTGTAAATGTTTCCGTGTACATTAAAGAATTAAAGAATCCAAATTAAGAAATTTTGATTTTTTTTTATTGTTTAGGATACACAGAGCTTTTTGTGAAGGGCTCGTCCGGGGAAGTACTATCACCATGCCTATTTCTGCCGTGAAGCCGCATTGCTGTGTTTCGGTTTGAAGGGATGTGGGTGCCGGTGAAATAACTGGCACGTGGGCTGAATATCTGTATGCCTCCAGTTGATGGATGCAGGGCAGTGCATCGTAGGGCTCTTGACGTGCGTGATTTACGAGGCATTGCTTTGTTATAGGCGATGGTTACCCCTTAACGTCAGGTGGGTCATATGCTTGTTCCATAGTTACATAAAAAAAAATACATACCAAATGCCACAAGTCCATTGCCGTTGGTATCAAAAAGCTGGAAGGCTGTCTTGTAGAGCGCGTCCGGGACACAGAGTAACCCCTCAAAGGCCTGGAACTCAGCAAAGGATATGAACCCATCTTTGTCCATATCCACGATGCCCGCAATGAGCTTAACCGATTCCTTGTTGTAGTCATCTGAAATGTGCATGTATAAAAACATTATTATCAATTATTTGCATTGTTGTTGACTGGCCTCTCAGCTCAGTTGGTAGTAGCTCTGCCTTCTGCGCCGTAGCTCGTGGGTTTGATCCCCACCGAGAACAAATATTTGTCTGGTGAACACAGATGTTTGTTTTCTATCTGGGTGTTATATTGTATTCTAGGTATGAATTAACAAAAAAAGTATTTAAGTATTATATCAGCAGTCTGGTTCCCACAGTACAAGATCTGCTTAATTTGGGGTTAGATAGTGCTAAACATACCTTCGGGGAATAGTCCAAGATATTTCCTGACGAAATCTTCACTAGTGATGAACTTTTCACCCTTTTTTTCGACGGTGGCAAATTTCAGAAATATGTCACGGAGTTTATTTGTATCAGCTCTTGTCAAATAACCAGCTCCCTGAAAATACAGAAAAAAACGTTTGTATAAACTTTTATAAATACATTTTTGACATTTCAAGAAAAAGAATCTCTAATCATTAGTTTATGAAGAAAAATACTGTATGTCTATTTTGGCGGAGAGCCAATATTATTAAACATAGGTACTTCTATGATATTGAAACTCATGGAAAAGACTGAATTTTAAAATTGGGTAATTGTTCTCACTTCTGTACGCATGTGTGTGTATTTTTTTCCCCAATAGGTAATAGGTAGAGATCATCCAATCCTAAACTGCACGTCCCACTACTTCAGTCAGTCAAAGTAAATTGTTCTTTATTACCTACATCACAAAGATCATTTTGAAGTACTTTGCTGTTAGCCAACGTCAAGAAAACGTGGTGGAGGGGCGTGCATTTTTAGACTGGTTTATCCCTACATAATATCTTTTGTTTCAGAAGTTAGGAACTGGCTCTTTTATAATAGTTGGGCTATAGCTACTACTGGTAAATTCCATAGCTTTTATTAAAAACATATTACAGCATCCATTGATAGCTTATCAACTTGAATGGTATATTGTTTTATTATATAATTTTATCTTCAAATGTGAACTAACATTAGTTAACCTTACTAACTACCCATACCTCAAAACATAGCATAGCAATTTGACAGTTTTTATTTATATGCCTAGACCAAAAAATTTGAGAACAATAGAGTTGTTGGATAGCTACCGCTATTAAGAAAATAATCATAAATATGAATACACGGTTAATAAATATCTCTTGACTTTTTAAGCTAAAGAGTTTGTTCCAGAATTGTATACAGGGAGTATGGATATGGAGGGAAAGTACCTTGTATATTACAATATTACATGTGGCATATCTATGGGACGCCCTGTATAGTAACAGCAAAAGCAAAAAAAATTCCAGTTTATATAAAACAGCTGATGCACTCTGTATTATACTTGTAGGTATCTTTGTATACTCAAACATTTTTAGTGGGACTTAGTTAGAATATTTAAATACCTAACTATTAGTGGCAATAAGGCTTCCCACAATAGCCCCTTTACCAACTTCCTACGACATTAACCAATGTCATTAACAAAGATAAATAAAAATCAAGGCCAAAATCATTTCAAACCAACTTCCGCTTAAAATAAGACACATAATTCTTCAAATTACACTCATCACATTAACATAACACATTAAACTTCAAATCACACAAATAATTAAGAAATATATTCTTAATTCAACACTAATCAGTATAACCATTATTTATCAATTAGATATTATATAAATTAGGTACCCGACGGGATGTCATTGTTGAGTGAAGATCCAATTTGAACTGAGCTGATAGGCAATTGACGTAAGAGATAAGAATTCTTATCTTGTGTATTCAAGCAATATTACTTTATATGCAACTCTTGCAATTATCATAGTGCAGTTCTATCATCCCCACAGCTCAGTCATTTTTGAATTGCACTCACAGATTGCATTTATTCAGGTATGTACAGAGAAGTAAATATTTTAACAATGTGCAAAAATTAAATTCAGAACATTCGAAATTTGAATAGTGTTCATAGCAAAATACTTAGCCCTATTTTGAAATTGGAACAGGATCTAAGTATCTATAGTAGGATATAAGTAGTAGAGTATGAAATATAAGCCATGGGTAAAATAATCGTTTTTCTTGTAAGGTCAAAAAGGTTAGGTTGGTTATCTAACTAAATGTACACAAAGTGATAATGTGAATGGTAAAACTATTGGACCAGTAGCTAAGTGCCATCCAAGGTGTTGGAAGAGAGTAAGACCGCAGTCGCTATGTTTCTTCTTCACATTCAAGGACGGACGATTCAAGGGCATCCCGACCATAAAAATATCCGCATACAAACAAGATATGCATAGTTGTTTCACAGTATTCTAGAAATCCAGAAAACCCTTTAAAAAAATCAAAACTTACCCACCTCTTCACATCTGGCCTCAGTTACCAAAAAGCTGAACAAGGATTTGTACATTACAGAGTTTTTTGTTAGACACAAACAATGTTTTCTATGAGAAAATTGCTGTGTTTAGCTTCGCAGCGATTGTACGGAGTTCGTTTTGTCCTGTTATCACGTCACGATACGTAAAAATGGTTGGAAAATCTATTTTTGCAAGACACGCTCCGCACTCATGATCGTCTTCGATCTTCAACAGCCCGGCTCGGCTCGGCTGGCTGCTGGCTGGCTGGACGGCTGGATTTTAAATAAAATAAAATAAAGGCAGTCAGCAGTTTACGTAGTGAGCAACAATATACGACGAATGCCTCAATCAAGTATGCTTTTGAATTTGACTGGGTTGTAATCAAATTTTTTTGCACTTGCGAAGTCGCGAAGAGCGAATTTGACGTACCTTTCCTTTCCCTAGTGATGTACTTTGTTGTGGTCGGGTGCAGGAGGCGATAATGTACATCATGATACTGAACACTGTTATTACGATGCCAGTTAAGCCACATGCACACTGGAGCAATTCAATCATGATCATTTGCTTTTATGTTCTGGAACTGGATACTTATGCCTTGTCCTTGATACTTTATAGGGCGGATCCGACTTGGATAGGTTAGAATAAGTTAGAACATAAAAATCGCAGTGCCAGAAAATGTTTTTTTCCCAGTACCCTCAAAGGGGCTGTCTTGTTCAGTACAATTATCCATTGCTAAATAAAAAAAAATATTAATCTGCGACAGTGTACATGGGCCTTTACAATTTCCCAGTGGAAAAAAGTGGCATCGTTTTAGCAGTGCGTACATTAACTGGACGTACATTAGCCGGACCCTCGGGCCAGGGTGTCGCGTGATGGGTAATGCTAATGGCAGATTTTCATTTCACTACCATTGTGGTGCGCCAGAAGCACAGAACAAATATAAATATTTATATCTCAAATTTTACGCAAGTATTAATAAAGAAACTTAGTAAATGTACTTTTGTAGGTATACTTACTAGGCTTACCATCTAATATAAATCAGCTTACAGAGCATTCCACGCTAGACCCACGAACGGTATCGAACAACTAATATTTTTCCATTAGCTAGGAGCTAGGGAACATTATTTATTATTATGTCGTTGGTTGGAGGGTGTGAGGTTTGCGTAAATTGCTATTTCTTATTATTTTTGTCACATGTTTATTCCTACGAAAGATTTTCAAAATTTTATTGTCAAACTAACTGTCACAACACTCACAGTCACAAATCTCACTCACAACCATAAACCATAGACTAGGCAGTTAGGCAGAATATCTATGATCTATTACTTGTTAGTCAGCGCCATCTTTCGAGCATAGTTGAATAGTTTTGCAACAGAGGTAGGCACCTACTGTTCAAAATAGTGATATACGCTAACCAACAGATGGCGTGACAACCGCTTGATGATTAATACTAAATCTTGATATTTGTAGATGACGCTATAATTTACGTTTAAATTGCAGCACGCAAAACATTTGCTGGTTTGTTTACTGGCTGGTTTGGTTGGTATTTTGTAATGCATCATAGTACGTAGTAGGTACGGCTATGATTTAAAACATTCTGGAATCCTCTATGTCAAAGTTTCACCTACTTTACAGCAGAACAATGATTTATTTTTATAGGTTTCTATTTTCTTTAGATATTAATTAAAACTTTGGTAACCTATAGCATGGTGACCTTTACAGGGTGGTTTTTTGAGAAGGGCGGTGATGACAAAGTCCGAAACCACGAGAGTTGGGGAAAAGTCGTTAAAACAACAGTTTTTTTTTTTTTACTTTTGCTATTAAGATTTGAGGGGTGAGTAAAAATATATACCTAATAGTGAAAACTTGCTATTTTAATAATGTAAAACATTAAACGATTGATCCTACCAAACAACAGAATCCATTGGTTCAATACTGCCCTCCTAATTTAGACAACCGTAACTACTAAAAGTATAGTTTCGAGATATTCGCGCCTAAAGTTTTTTTTCTTAAAAAAGTGACCAGTGTCGCAGTTTTAAGAAGTAAAGTATTTGATTTTGATTATTTTGGTGCATACTTGTGATGATTCCCTACATAATGATTGGTATAATGTCTTGATAGCGTTATTACTTTCAATTTAATTTAGCAAGTAATATTTATGTTTAGCACATTGCTAATATTTTATATGCTTATCCTAAGCATGAGCACCGTATGTCAAGTAGTTACGGTTTATATGCCTAGGAATCGATTTTACTTGGCATAACAAAAAGCACTAACTAATTTTTACGTGTAAACGCACAGATAGAAAAAGCAGCCAAGTGCGAGTCGGACTCGCCCAAGGGTTCCGTAGCATCAAGTAACATAATATAAAGGTTCTTGTAGTTCGTCGAAAGGTAAATTGCGGTTTACGATTTATGACGTATAAAAAAAAAACTACTCACTAGATCTCGTTCAAACCAAATATCGTTGGAAGTTTGCATAGTACAACATATATTTTTTTTAGTTTTATCATTCTCTTATTTCAGAAGTTAGAGGGGGGGGACCAACTTTTTTCCACTTTAGAAGTGTCTCTCGCGCAAACTATTCAGTTTAGAAAAAAACGATATTAGAAACCTCAACATCATTTTTGAAGACCTATTCATAGATACCCACAGTCCACACGTATGGGTTTGATGAAAAAAAAATTTTTTGAGTTTCAGTTTCAAGTATGGGGACCCCCAAAATTTATAGTTTTTTTTCTATTTTTGTGTAAAAATCTTAATGCGGTTCACAGAATACATCTATTCGCCAAGTTTCATCAGCCTAGCTCTTACAGTTTCGACACGTCCAAAATCTAAATACTTAATGCCACTTTCAAAATCACTTCTCCACTAGGAAAATAGGCGATAAGAACCACAAAGTCTTATAAAATATTACTTTACGGTGCTATTCATAAGGTTACACATTTGGATACAGGACCAAATTCATATAATTGCGATAAGGAAAAGAACCGTAAGGGCTCATACGGTAGTAGGTAATGTCTAGGAATGCTATTAAAAAATTCGCGGTTACGGTGCTCATGACTCAATTAACTTCGTAAATATAGGTTTTATTTAAAATACGTCAAAGAGAACATTATAGATCTCATCACGCTAATTCCGAATCTATAGCTAACTAATTTTTGATAAAAACCCTACTTACGGTTGTCTAAATTAGGAGGGCAGAATAATACATGTATTTTATACATGTATTTTGAATACGTGTATTTTTATAATTCGAGGGTATGACTCCCTTTCACACTTTTCCGTAACTCTCTTGGTTTCGGACTTGGCCATCACCACCCTTCTCAAAAAAACACCTGTTTATTTACCTATCTAGTACTTTACTACTTAGTTTATTATGTACACTTAGCACCTACTACAGTTTGCTACCCACCATGAAGAAATTGAATAAGTACATACAGCAAAAGCAGAAGCACTCCCCGGGAGCAAAGCCCGGACAGTGTAAATTGAGTTCTGTCGTCAGAAAACTTTCTTTGCACAAAGGTCGAGCTACGAAGTTAGCAAAGTTAATATTAAACTGAGAAAGCACAAGTCACGGATTTATAGACTATAGAGTTAGGTACCTAGGTACGAGTAAATAATACTTAAACCTATTACTTGTACCGACTACCTAACTTTGTAGGCAATACAGAGATCTAGGTAACTTACCATGGACAATAATATAGAGTAAATAAACTGGAAAATATACAAGATAGAAAAATAATACAATACACACCGTATTATTTTTCTATCTTGTATTGTATGGTGGTGGTTTGAATACTTAAACAATTTTTCTTTCTTTCTTTCTTTATTTACTTCGAGTAGCTTCTCTACGACAGACGCTGGCATGGCGTAGATAACCTCTACGGCTACGCTATCGTAGATGTTACAATGCCTTAGATTATTTTGCGTTCATAAAAAAGTCATCATATTTATCATTGATTTAACTACAAAACAAGCGGTTAAAAACGTTTTAAAGTTAAATCATTTTGCGGAAGGTATATTAGGTAAAAAGCAAATATAAAAAAACAGTAGGATCTCACATGACTTTTTTTGGTTTTTAATAAGTAATCATTTCACTTAGATTTTTTAAATAAAGAACGTACTAAAAGTAGTTTGATTTAATGTCCCTACCCTCTAGCTCCAGCACATGTGTGGATCTTAACTTAGTTTACGACCGTCCATCGCCTCTGGTGACCTGATTCGTTTTTAGGGTTCCGTAGCCAAATGGCAAAATCGGAACCCTTAT
Organism: Thera obeliscata; assembly: GCA_947578465.1. Classification (NCBI taxonomy): domain Eukaryota; kingdom Metazoa; phylum Arthropoda; class Insecta; order Lepidoptera; family Geometridae; genus Thera; species Thera obeliscata. The sequence continues at coordinate 2,385,730 of OX387929.1, read as the reverse complement.
AGATTCGTCATGTCTGTCTGTCTGTCTGTCTGTCTGTCTGTCTGTCCGTCCGTATGTCACAGCCATTTTTCTCCGAACTAATGAAACTAGACTAATGAAACTTGGCTAGTAGATGTATTTTGTGAACCGCATTAAGATTTTTACACAAAAATATAAAAAAAACTATACATTTTGGGGGTCCCCATACTTGAAACTGAAACTCAATTTTTTTTTTCATCGAACCCATACGTGTGGGGTATCTATGAATAGGTCTTTAAAAATGATGTTGAGGTTTCTAATATAGTTTTTTTCTAAACTGAATAATTTACGCGAGAGACACTTCCAAAGTGGAAAAAGTTGGTCCCTCCCCCTCTAACTTCTAAAATAAGAGAATGATAAAACTAAAAAAAAATATATGTTGTACATTACTATGCAAACTTTCAACGAAATTTGGTTTCAACGAGATCTAGCCCGTAGTTTTTTTTTATACGTCTTAAATCGTAAACCGCAATTTACCTTTCGACGAACTACAAGAACTTTTATATTATGTTACATGTTGCTACGGAACCCTTCATGGGCGAGTCCGACTCGCACTTGGCAACTTTTTTTTACGAAGTAGACGCAAAACTGCTTATCTCATTTCAGTAAATAAAACATTCACATTTTGGTCCTTCCTTTTTGGCTTTTGGTGTAATTAATGATTTTAATTAGTTTATTATTGGCAGGACGATTATTAGTTATAATTACATCTTAACGAGGGTCGATATCAGTGACCTTGAGTGATTGTTTTGACTGGCCTCTCACCTCAGTTGGTAGTAGCCCTGCCTTCTGAGCTGTAGGTCGTGGGTTCGATCCCCGCCGAGAACAAATATTTGTGTGGTGAACACAGATGTTTGTTCTCTGGCTGGGTGTTATATTGTATTCTAAGTATGTATTTACAAAAAAATAAGTAAAAATTATACAAGTATTATTATCAGCAATCTGGGCCCTGTTTAATAAAGCTGACAATTCGACAAGTCCGATATATGTCAAAAAGCGACAATTCGACAATTATTCTGTTTAATAAAACCGACAGGCGACAAAGTTTTGATGGTAGTAAATTTACAAATATGTCAGATTGTCACGACAATTCGGCCTTTTTCTGTATAATATTTTTTTTAAAACGACAAGTGACAGGTGACAATTTGAAATGAAATGAAATGAAAAAAGTTTATTGAATGAACACAGATACAAAGAACAAACTAGAACTTAAATACAAACAAGGTATAGGTACAAGGTGAGTACTTATGAAAAATTGGCTATCTACTAGGTAAAAGTCCCGCGCACCCACCCATCCACCTAAAGAGCTATATTATGTTGTGTTCACTCAACAGGTTTCAGCTCAGCATATGCTGAATAGGTCGGCAGGTACCTATCCAACGCTGATTTTTAGCTGAACCGTGAGGTGACGACGTACGACAGACAAACGCACAAACACTCGGAATCTAAGGGTATCATTACAAAAATTTAAAAAATAATAATAATTAAGCAATAGCTTATTACAAAGTGCATACCGTGATAAATATATAAAAAGACAGGTATAATAATAAGACAGGATATTACATTATATTACAGGTATAGACAGATTATATATATATTACAGGTATATTATAGGTAAAAAACACAAATACATAATTTGTCGTTGACAACTTGTCAAATCTTCTTTATAAAACATAAAATTGTCGCGAAATATTGACATATTTGTAGAATTGTCTGACGATTCTGACAGGAGCTTTACCCTCTGTCACGAAATCATATTTTGAAGGTGTTTGTTTAGCTCCGTAAAACAAAATTATGTCAGAAGTCGACAAAATTGTCGCGACAACCCGACAAATGTCAGAAATAATTTGACTGTGGTTTCATGACATAGGTAATTGTCGAGTTTTGACAAATATGTCGTAATACCTGTCGATTTGTAGGCTTTGTAGCATATTTGTCACTTTTATAAAACAGCCTAGCGCGACAATTCTACAATTTTGTCGCTTTTTGACTTAAATGTCGAATTGTCAGTTTTATTAAACAGGGCCCTGGTTCCCATAGTACAAGCTATGCTTAGTTTGGGGTTAGATGGTGTTGTGTGGATATTTAATTATTTATTTTATTCCCTCCGAACGATGTGATTCCTGATGTAAATAAATTTTGATAAATTATTCGTTTGGCAAATGTAAGTAGAATTGTAGAGGTAAATAGCACAAGTTTAAACTTGTACCAATAATCCCATTTACTGCCCCAGAAAGCAGACTTTTAAATAAACTGTAAATCCCTTTTGGGCACGAAATGCCCGAAGCCCAGATGTGCTTTAAATTAAAACCCTACCCAATTTCACCCGAAACCACAGAAGAAAATATTAGGTAGCATATCAAAGCCGCAGCTGGCATAACAGTTAGTAAGGATAACTAAGTCTGGGCGAAAAATATTACGCCCAGAAGGCATATTAATATCCTACAAACACATCGCCATTCGCCACCGAACAATCTATTACCAGTCCTGAGTCCTAATCTTTATTACAACGTATAGGTATGTGTTATCGACATTATTTTACGGCGCACGGTTCCCTCAGGAGTAATTTCTGACATAAACCCTGTAGCTATTTACGAGGGCTTATATAAGCTATCGGCAGAATTTATATTATGAGCATGCGTTAGATTTTATAGTCATTTACGCGTCCTGTTTCTGAATTTCTCATATCGTAAAACTGATTGGCTATTCTCATGGTTTATTTGGTTGGATAGGGTGCTTAGCCTCCGCATTCTAAGCGTAACCACTTTATCAGGCCCTAATCACAAGTTGTAAACAAGTAATCATTTTTTGTTGCAGACAGCAGCTGGTGAGAAAACAATATGCAAAGCAACGTAGCGCCCAAAGGCATGGTGGTGACACCTCACCATCTTGCCAGTCAGAGCGCTTTAAACATCCTCAGAGATGGAGGAACAGCTATGGAAGCTATGGTAGCTGCGGCAGCCACAATTGCGGTCGTCTACCCTCATATGAACGGTCTAGGTGGCGATGGATTCTGGCTAATAATACCCCCAAATGGAGATCCAGTAACTATTGATGCTTGTGGCGCAGCAGGCAGCTTAGCTACTACAGAGTACTTTGAAGGGCTCACTAATATCCCATTCAGAGGCAGAAAGTCTGCTATAACCGTTGCAGGTACTGTTGGAGGATGGGAAGAAGCACTCCGATACACGTCAGAGTGTGGATACAGGCGAATTTCCGTTCATAGACTCCTGACTGATGCTATCAGATATGCTGAAGAAGGCGTAGCTGTAACAAAAAACCAAAAAAACTCTCTGGAGGACATCATGGAGGAAATTGATAATCTCGAATTCAAAAAAGTATTTCTTCCGGATGGAAAGATTCCAAATGTAGGGGATAGAATGTACCAAAAACAACTTGCAATTACGCTCAGAAGCCTAGCTGAGAACGGTTTGACAAGTTTTTACAAAGGTGATGTGGCTAAGCTTATTTCAAAAGACATGTTTTTGCTAGGCATGCCTTTAACAGAATCAGATTTGGCAAGTTATACACCTGAAAGAAAGGTTCCCCTACGTCTGTTGCACAAGCAAGGGGAAATTTTTAACCTTCCTCCTCCCACGCAGGGTGCGGTATCACTCGGTATACTAGGTATCTTAGACCAATTAAACATTGATGGTCAAGAAGAAGGAAAATTTATACACGTAGCAGTTGAAGCTACAAAACTAGCCTTCAAGCTAAGAGACGAATACATAACAGACCCACGAGAAATGACAATAGATCCAAAATCTCTGGTATCGAGTGACAGGCTGTTTCAAATGGCTAACAAAATCAACTTTGACCAGGCTTTGCAGGCTGGAAAAGGAAAAGGGCCAGGTGATACAGTTTGGATGGGCATAATGGATAGTAAAGGGTTCTCGGTTTCATTTATTCAAAGCATTTACCACGAATTCGGGAGTGGAGTAATGCTTCCCAGCACGGGCATTTTGTGGCAGAACAGAGGGACTGCGTTCACGCTAGAAAAAAACCATATTCTGACAGTCCGACCGGGTAAAATACCACTCCACACCTTGAATCCAGCTGCTGCTAAACTTCACGATGGCAGGGTGATAGTATACGGTACCCGAGGAGGTGATGGTCAACCGCAGACTCAAGCTGCCATTTTCCATCGATACGTAGTTCAGAATATAGATTTGCAGACCTCAGTATCAGCTCCTAGATGGCTGTATGGACGAGATGCAGGTGAACATAATGATTTTCTCAGATTAGAAGGGCGATTTAATGAAAATACGATTATGTATCTGAGAGACAGAAATCACAAGGTAGTTCTGATACCGGAATATTGTCAACTTATGGGCCATGCGGGTATGTTAGTGAGGCATCCCAGTGGAATGATGGAGGGAGCTTTTGACCCTCGTGGCAATGGAAGTGCAGTTGGCTTCTAGATTAATAAATAAAAAGTAACTTTTTTATCGAACAAAGTTCTCGTATACAGAAGTAAACCTACTTAATTCAAACGTCCAATGTTTTTGTAAACTTTGTGGGCTGCTTTATTTAAGCTTTGTTTCTACTTCGGGCGCTTGTACACGCTAAGAAAAAACGCCGGGTCTACCCAAGAATTCGTGTCGTAACTAGAAAATAACTGTGTACACTGCTCGCGGCGGTGCACGAAAAAAATCTTATCTGCGCAAGACACGACGCGGCGAACGTTGTTGCGTTTTCGTGTGTGGAAAAGACAAAATTCTTGTCTTGCGCAGATAAGATTTTTTTCGTGCACCGCTGCGAGCCGTGTACACAGTAATTTTCTTGTTACGACAAGAATTCTTGGGTAGGCCCGGCGTTTTTTCTTAGCGTGTACAAGCGCCCTTCTAGTTGAACCGAATTATTCTCTGTTTCATTATTAAAACTTTTTTTAATACAGCAACTGGGGACTGAACTTGCAAAAAGTTGCTGTGACTGTCACAGCCATACAAAATTTCCCAGACTCCAGGGATTTTGTGGGGAATCTTTAAGCTCTATTGTGATCTCGTTTTAGAAAGTTATTTCAGTTGAGATGAGGTAGAGAGGGAGGTATAATAGCCTTAAATTAAGTCTAGGAACAGTTTTAAATTAGACAATCTCTTTGAAATACAGTCGATGCTCTCCTGAACAGTGGTCGCCTATAACTCACGTTTATTGGAGAGATAAGGGAACGAACAAAGACCCATTTGGATGTAAATCAAAAATCGCCATTTTAAAAATCATATTGAAGGTAGACTGATCTGATATATTGTGAGCGTTAAAAACTGATTGAATTATTTTATTGTGTATTTTTATTTTACTTACATGATAATGTGCAACATTGTTACAAATTATTTATAATACAAACACGGAGGTAAGTAATCTCGATTAGGTTGTAAGTAAAAACAATGTTTTAAATTAAGAGGCTGGATATTTTACTTACATATATTTCGATTTATCTACATAATCTAATTATACTCATTAATACTTAGTAACTAATTTATCTTTTTAAATTAAATGAATTGGTTTTATTGTTGCTAATTGAATAAAATTATTCAAGTATTACTTTTTTATGATTATCTTTCAATTATTTAGTTTATACCGATGTATCATAGGTAGTAGGTACCCATCTAAGCTGCAATATGAGGGTCAAAAAGGTCGTGTCTCAGCGCACTTATATAAAAAAGATATAAATGTTGTCGATAATCCACACAGTACTATCTAGCCCCAAATTAAGCAGAGCTTGTGCTATGGGAGCCAAATAGCTGATATAATAATACATAGACACTCTTTTTTTAATCTATAATACATTACTTAGAATACAATAAAAAACTGACAGAGAACAAACATATGCGTTCACCACACAAACATTTGATAGCGAGGGGGATCATACCCATGACTTTCGGCGCAGAAGGAAGTGCTGCAACTCAGCTGATAGGCAAGTCAGATCTAACAATGTTAAACTTACATCTAAGCAATAAACATACAGAATACTGAATACATTCAATTGAATTAGCCAACACTATACACAATGGGAACGCAAGCGATAAATCTGTGTGCTTCCTGTTTGGCTCCACGGTGCGGTATCTGCGCTCAAATGGCTAACAGCATATACCCTCGCCAGAATAGCCGGGTGTCTGTTTCTATTTGCTTGCAGGGATAAATCAATACCAATCCTAAGAAAGGTGCCAATGAAAACCAGTTCTGCAGGAGCCCCAAAAAAAGTCCCTTCACTTTAGAATATTGCTGAATACGGCATTTCGTGGAACTAAGAAGAGTGGATAATACTCGTATTGTGTACCTACCTCAGAATAAAGACTAACTTCTTAGTTCCACGAAATGCTGGTTTCCTCACGATGTTTTCCTTGATGGTTTGAGAGTACTGGCATTGCAAGGTTGCTACCGCTGGGCCATCAGTGCTCTTAGTCCACTAACTTCTCTCAATCTTTACTATGCACCGAGTCAGGATGAGGGCGTTCTACGATTCATCTTCCAATTAACTAAGGTTGGTACGTGCGTCGAACTGATTACTTATTAGGGCTATTAGATAGTCACTCAGCTAGTCATTCGGATTGTCTATGAATACAGACAACACTAGACCACACACCCACACAATAGGGATGTGAACAATTAATCTACGGTTGTGTGCACTATCTGTTTCATTGTCTATGCACGCTCTATGCCCAGTGTCTATGGTTGTTCATTCAAGCCAATGTGTGCTCGATTCAAGGGATACTATAGTCGATCTGCTGTGATTTGTTGCTAAGACGGGGTAGAATCTTGCTTGGCTTATCAAGAAGTGATTACCCTGCAATAAAACAGAATATACTGATGAAGTAGCAAATAAATGCGTGTCTTTAGACCCGAAAATAAAAAACAAGTTTACGCCGTGGATAATAGCACTATGTTGTTTTGTTAATTTAGGTGGCACTATGACCACGGCAATAGACGATTTTCTTGTTTCTAGTAAGAAACAAGAAAATCGGCTATTGCCGTGGTCCTAAAAAGTATTTTTAGGACATGTTTTTCAGTAGTCGGGTCTAAGTTTTTAAACTTATTTTTTTCAGCTTTTTCGTCAAATGTTTATGATGAGCATTTCGTAGATTTTTCATTCATAACATAACTTTCAAGATATCATCTATAAGTTAGGTATAACCTAATAAATCTAAAGATAATAGCGCATAATAATACCCAGCACGTTCCACTAAATACTGAAATTAATGAACCGGAACATTCCGAAAACTGTCAAATAGTTTCATCTCGAAATTCCGAACTGTAACCCAAAACTTGCTACAAGTTAATACGAATCTAATAACGGTTTCTATTCCCAAATTAAGACGAATGCGGTCACTTCATTATTCGTTGTGTTTAATTTAGGAAGGTTACTTGGCCATTTATTAGAATTAACGGATTTGTAGAATTCAACAGTGAATTGGCTCCTATAGGGATCGTGAAGTCGTGACCTAAGAAAATCAAAGGGGAAAAAAAAGAAAGCCTTCATTCTCTGAAAAACCTTTTTTATAAGTATTTCCCAAGGATTTTTGTATTTCCATTTCAAATATATCATGATCAATGTTGAATGTGATTCTATTGTTTTTTTTTTCAATAGCGAAATATTATGAACGTCTTTTCTATTCGAATGCATTCTGTTTATAGCCAGGGATCATTTGTTTCTGTCAGAAGTAAAAAAGTTGCATTTGAATATATTATTAGTTACATAATTTCAGTACAAAAACACAGAAGTTTCCTTTAAGTACCTACTAGATTTTTGACTTTCTGATACGATATCCTGGCTTCGCGTTGTCGTTAGGGATTATGTTTTTTTTGGTGTTTTTGATGATCGCAAAACGTACTGTTTTGATTTTTATATTATTAGTAGCTTGAGGTTTTATGCCCTTGATATGGCTTTTCTTTACATATTTATTAATATTTAATGAAAATAGAATATGGCGACCACGAACCGGAAGACGAAACTAAGGGCACCCACCCACCAGATGGACCAACGACATTGTTAAGATCGCAGGAAGTCGATGGATTAAGGGAGGGCTCAGAATCGTTCCTACTGGCCTTTGTCCAGCAGTGGACTTCTTCAGGCTGATGATGATGATGATGAATAAAAATATGGAAAATTAACAGTCCATTTTACATTAAGACCGTAGCGTAGCGCTTCAGCTTGATAGGCAAAAGGTTCCGCGGTCGGTTATGTACATCGCAAATGAAAACCTCGACTCATTTTACCTGCATCAATACTGTAGAAAAGGCAGTGAATACCTATGTGCTCGCACATTATCATAATCTAAGTCCAACTAAAACAGCAACTGAGCACCGCGATGCAAATATGAGCTCGCTAGCGTAGTTCGCAGCCGGCGCCGACGTTTACTTAGGATACTTTGCTCTCAAGCTTACTAATCTTTAAAAAACGGCGACCGAGGTTGAACGGAGAATGTTTTGGAAATGGTTTTAGAAATAAAACGTTTTATAAAACAGATGATACACGATTTGTACGTTGTAATGTTGTGCCAAGTTACGTGGAATTTAATTTTTAGCTTTCACTAGCTGTCAGTCATGACCACAGAACACAATATACTCAAGAAAAGAACTCCGAGTCCATGCAAAAAAGGAGGGAACAAATTCTTAGTTCATGGGATACAAAATAGATGGCGTTGATATTTTTTTTTTCAATGTAAAAAGACTACCGTTTCAGGGTTTGAACCCTGGTTCAAACCCTGAAACGTATCAGTTCGATTCTGCTCAATTGTATCAGTCTTGATACAATTGAGCAGAAACCGAGACGTTGATTGACTGCACCACAGAGAAGATAGATTTTAAGACGAGATTGATCACTTCAAAACATCTCAATTCTCGCTCACCACTTTTAACCCCTTGTAAGTAGTCCCCACTCCCCAGCCACAGTCGACAGGGCCTGTACCTAAAGTCCCAGTGCATTTACAACATTTCGTTACCAAATGTTGTTTTCGTTTCGCCTACGTGTCCCTCTCTTTTGCATGGAAAAATTATGAGACAACAACTCTAGCTACGTAACATATTTTTGCTGTCTCATCTTTTCTCCCTACAAAAGACAGAGACACGTGGGCGAAACGAAAACAACATTTGGTAACGAAATGTGGTAGCAAAACTCGGACTTGGGGTACTGGTCATGACGGCGACAGTTTTGTAGGAAGCCATTGGTTGCGCCGTAAGCTATGAACTTCTGACTTACGTATTACCGAGCAGTGTTTAATGTTTACTTGCGCGGTATTGTGGAAAACTGGCGTAGAGAACTTGAAAAGGCTTATAAAAATGCATAAAAGCTTAGTGATGCAATAGCTTAATGAGATACCTTTATCTTTGAATTTAAGAAATAAAGAAAGAAAGAAAAAACTTTGAGAAGGATTTTTTTTTTTTTTTTTCTAACCTATATCGTCCCACTGCTGGGCAAAGGTCTCCCCCAAATCCTTCCAACTCTCTCTATCCATTGCAATATCCCACCATCCTCGCTCGAAAGCGTCGAGATCGTCCCTCCAACGCTTTCTTGGCCGACCCCGACCTCGCCTTCCCTCTGAAAGATAATAATAATTGAGATAATTGAGAAGGATAAAAGGTATTTTTCAAATCGGTTCTTACAACAAATGACGAAGTTTTACATTAAAAAAATACAACCTCCTTTTCTATTTTATTCGTCAGTTCGGTCCTTGTTCGGTCGCTTAAAAATGAAAGTAACTGTTTTTAAGGAATTATGATCTACGTGAATTTTTGGTCAAAAAAACTAATTGGTGCACGACTGGATTTGAACCCACACGCAAGAACAGGATCGGAAAACGGGCCGCTACCACTATACACGATATGCTAGAGAGGTTATTCTAATTATATTTTTGCATGCTATCAGTTTTATATACCAAATAAAAATTAATATCTTATACCTTTAAACGAGAAAATCTTGTATATATATATATATTTAGGATCTCGGAAACTGCACCAACGATTTTCACGAAATTTAGTATACAGGGGTTTTCGGGGGCGATAAATTGATCTAGCTAGGATTCATTTTAAGAAAATGATTATTTCTTTCAGAGTTCAATAATTAAACATAAACTGAATATGTGACTGCTCCTGCCATCTATTGACGATTTTGAGCAACTAACTGCAAGCATGAGCAAAAGATGGCGTTGTTCAGTAAGAATAAACCAGTAAAAATGATAATATGACTCTTATGATTTCTTAAAAATACAAATTAACGAAAAAAATCCGAGCGAAGCTCGGTTACCAATTGCTAGTTTTTTTATGAAATTGCAACACGATGTCCTAATATTAATTACACTCTTCAACATTGTCTAGGGATATTCAACATTTTGTTGATTTTTACAAAAACTGAAAATAATTTCGTTAGAAACTAGGTATGACAAGAATCTTTATTTAATGTTGTTTATTAATAAAATAATAAAATACAGCTGTTTGATATTATTTAATAATACAAAATAAAGCAGGAACAAAATCCCGAAAATCAGAAAATCTATTTGAAATGAAATATCCCTAGACACGTTGATGTGTTTAGGTTCCAAGCAAATAAAGAAATTTTATTCTATTCAAGAACACAAGAGCTCTCATTAATATACCTACCTAAGTATTGTATACGTTTGCATCTTCACTTATTAGCTACTCGTCGTGATTTCACACTGCAGGCAGTAAAGTCACGGAATGAACTAACTTCGAAACTAATACTAATTAGTAGGTGCTTTTGTGAATAGCTGAGCAGTTTCCGTGTACTGAAGAACTTAGTTCCTATAATCTGTAGCTTCGAGGAGTGTAAGTAAATATTCAACTAAGATAGTACTCTCTCTACAAATTATAATAATACGACAAGAATTTCATTTTAACGGATTTATTTTCGAAAAATTCCAAACCAAATTGAACCGCTAATATTTTTTTATATTAAAAGCCCACTTTATAGAAAATAAACTTACCTATTAGGGTACTTAACGATTTTTACTTCTAAGGATTGACGGCCTCTTGAGTTTTTGTGGTAAAGCGTGAAAAAGAAAGGCCTTTGTAAACCAATGGAGGATAGAAAGATAGATAGAAAATGCTTTATTGCACACAACAAATTGTAAAAGTACAGGTACATAAAAATACTTAAAACTATTTGCCTCATACAATGGGCGACACGACATAGATACACCGGTAAGCAAGCAAAAAGCTTACGGCTCGGTTCCTACTAATTTTTGCATGATCCATAACAAAATTACATAGATAAAGCTCCAATGTGGTGCCAATCTATCATGTGAGTATTTTTTATAACGCTTTTATTAGCTTCACCTGTATGTATGTATGTGTAACCGACCTCTTTGAGCTCGATTTTGTCCTACTTTGAACGATCAGATTTGATTCAAACTTTGCACACCTGTCAAAGGTCGATGACAATGCAATAACATGAAAAAAAAAAAAAGAAAAAAAAAAAACTAAAAAGTAAAAAAAAAATGTAAAAAAAAAAATAGTTTAAAAAACTAAAAAAAAACGCTTTTATAACTAATTGAACTAAAAAGTTAAAAATAAAACTGTAATAATCAATTGAAAAATTTATATTATTGTACAAAAAAAGCGTGGAGTGCTTGATTTTGATTGTTGTAAATAGGTATTTTATCAATGGTTTATTATATCTGAAGTTATTTTTATGAAACAACGGGGTATTTACCATGATTAAATTTTTTGATGAGTTGATCCGATATTTCGGCACAGTTGCATGCACCATGATCACGGTTGAACTAAAGTCCACGAGTAAAAGAAATGTTATTGGCAGATAAATCGATCTACCCTCTTTCGCACTCTTTTATTGGTTTCGAGACTACTATTGGTTCCATTCTCACTATTTTGTCGATTTCGACACACAACACTGACGGTATCGGGACGCGTAGTGGATGACACACTTTTTGGTGGTTTGCACATTCGTACCACCGGGTTCCAGACTCCAGATAACTGGAAACCATCTTCACGGTTGAAGTTCTTGTGTTTGGTGATTTCAATTGCCTCTTGAAACCAATCTCGGTATGTAGTGGCGCTCGGTTGAAATCACCTGCGGGTTGTGTAGCTCGATCCAATGGTTTGATCCGGAGTCCAAAAGATGTTCTGCAATGGCAGACTTATGTGTCTCAATGTTTTTAACCGCCCTAATGTGTTCTTTTATACGACAGGCAATGGTGCGTTTTGTTTGGCCAATATATGAGCTCCCACAGCTGCAATCAATCTTGTACACTCCTGGTTTTTCCAACGGGAAACTATCTTTTGGTGAACGCAGGTATCTTTTTCAATGGAGTAAAGATGGTTTTTACTGAAAACTTTGTTAAAGCCTTTGCAATTTTGTCTGTCACACCTTTGATGTATGGCAAAAATGCTGGTTTTCGTTCTACTCTGCATCTGTGGGGTCTGACCCTAGGTCAGACGATGATTAGTTTTGACGTGGAGTCCTTGTTTACCAATGTTCCAGTAGTCGACTGTATGAAAGTGGTGGAACTGAAAACGCAACAATGTGGCATTTCCGCTGAGTATGTCAAGATTCAAGATTCAAGATTCATTATGCGTTTATTCAATACGATACAAGAATCACTTTGAAACGTCTTAAAGCTAGGTGAGTCTAGGTGCCAGTTCCACGCGACCAAGCGTAGAAGAACAGGCAACAAACTACGTCTCGGTTCCTACCGTTTTTTTATATGATCCTTTTACAAATCAAAAATAGTCTAAAATAATAGCAGTGAAGTTCCAGTGTGGTGCCACTTCACTTAGTCAGACGTATGCAATGTAATTATACAAAAGCAAAAGTTTCAAAGACAGCACACGCTACGCTTCAAAGTTATAATAAAGTATCTACACAGATATAAAAATAAGATATTAAATAGTAGGTACAGACATTGCAAATTGACATGCTAGCTTCCTATGGGTAGAGTGACCGGGACATCGGGCCACGCAGTTTTATCATTCATATAGCTATCTAGAGTATAGTACGCTTTCTTTATCAAATTACTCTTAATATAGGCTTTAAACTTCCGAATTGGAAGCTTAGTTGCATTTTCCGGAAGTTTATTGTAGAAGCGTACAGTGTTCCCCATAAAAGACCCATTTACCTTCTGTAAACGAAATTTGGGAATATAAAGTTTATTTTTATTTCTAGTGTTAATATTATGTGAATCACAATTTTTCTGAAAGCTACAGATGTGTTTGTGAGTGTACAGTAAGTTTTCATATATATATTGTGAAATTACTGTGAGGATATTAATTTCCTTAAATCGCTCCCTCAATGAGTCTCGTGATTTCATTTTATAGATGGCACGTATGGCCCTTTTTTGTAAAACGAATATAGTTTGAATATCAGTTGCTTTCCCCCAGAGAAGGATACCGTAAGACATAACACTATGGAAGTAGCTGAAGTAAACTAGCCTAGCTGTAGCTTCATCAGTGAGCCATCTTATAGTCCGAACTGCATATGCAGCCGAACTTAGTCTGGCAGCAAGTGCTTTGATTTGCGGTCCCCACTGCAATTTTTTGTCAAGATTAAGTCCTAAGAAGATAGTAGAATCTACAAGGTTAAGTGACTCTCCATTAAGTATGTGAAGCTATTGGAGCATGTTCTGACGTCCAATTATTTTATCTACAAGGGAAATTATTATCTCCAAATAGATGGAGTAGCCATGGGAAGTCCAGCGGCTCCTGTGGTGGCAAACATTTGGATGGAATATTTTGAAAACTTGGCAATCTCAACTGCCCCCCGTGTTGTTAAATTGTGGAAGAGATATGTGGACGATGTGTTTTGTGTTTTAGAAGGAAAGAAAGATGAAATAGAGCTGCTCTTGAAACACCTAAATCAAGTACATAGTAAAATGAGGTTTACGTATGAAATGGAGACTGAACGCCGTCTAGCATTTTTGGACGTATTGGTACAGGTTCATGAAAATGGAAGCTTAGGTCATTCCGTTTACAGAAAACCTACTCACACGGATCGGTATCTACATGCTGACTCTCATCACCACCCACGGCAACTCAACTCAGTAGTAACCTCTTTGACTAATCGCGCATTCGACCTTTGTGATGATAATAGTTTGCAGTGTGAACTTACCCATGTACAGCATGTCCTACGAAGGAATGGATATAAACTGCGTCACTTTCCACCTCGACCTAGGGTCAGACCCCACAGATGCAGAGTAGAACGAAAACCAGCATTTTTGCCATACATCAAAGGTGTGACAGACAAAATTGCAAAGGCTTTAACAAAGTTTTCAGTAAAAACCATCTTTACTCCATTGAAAAAGATCTCACACTACCTGCGTTCACCAAAAGATAGTTTCCCGTTGGAAAAACCAGGAGTGTACAAGATTGATTGCAGCTGTGGGAGCTCATATATTGGCCAAACAAAACGCACCATTGCCTGTCGTATAAAAGAACACATTAGGGCGGTTAAAAACATTGAGACACATAAGTCTGCCATTGCAGAACATCTTTTGGACTCCGGATCAAACCATTGGATCGAGCTACACAACCCGCAGGTGATTTCAACCGAGCGCCACTACATACCGAGATTGGTTCAAGAGGCAATTGAAATCACCAAACACAAGAACTTCAACCGTGAAGATGGTTTCCAGTTATCTGGAGTCTGGAACCCGGTGGTACGAATGTGCAAACCACCAAAAAGTGTGTCATCCACTACGCGTCCCGATACCGTCAGTGCTGTGTGTCGAAATCGACAAAATAGTGAGAATGGAACCAATAGTAGTCTCGAAACCAATAAAAGAGTGCGAAAGAGGGTAGATCGATTTATCTGCCAATAACATTTCTTTTACTCGTGGACTTCAGTTCAACCGTGATCATGGTGCATGCAACTGTGCCGAAATATCGGATCAACTCATCAAAAAATTTAATCATGGTAAATATCCCGTTGTTTCATAAAAATAGTGTTAAAAACCATGATAGTTTCACAAGTTATATATCTGAAGTTGTTATAAAAAGCACCCCACGCTTTTTTGTACAATAATATAAATTTTTCAATTGATTATTACAGTTTTATTTTTAACTTTTTAGTTCAATTAGTTATAAAAGCTTTTTTTTTAGTTTTTTAAACTATAATTTTTACATCTACAGATCAACTTAACCATCCGATAAAAAATAGTTATTTGTTATACAAGAGTGCAAAGCTGCTTTTTAACCGCGTGCTCAATTTTGATGACTGAGCAAGCGCAGGATTCTAAAGTTTAACCAAATCTTTGCACTCGAGTGCAACACGTAACTTTTCATCCCACCTCAGCGAGGAAATGACTAATGCAAAAAAGAACATGGCGCGACTAAAAGTAACACACCAAGAAGAGGTTCCGAGTATGAGTTATTAACAAATTTAAAAAGGTTGTATGATAAATTCGGCACCATACAGGTAGATGTAAATAGGTTTAATGGTGTTTTGAATTCACAAATACACCAAGAAGGTTACGAGTGCGAGTTTTTAACAAAATAAAAAAGGTTGTATGACAAGTTCGGCACCATGGAGATAGAAGTAAACAGGTTGTGTATTCACAAACTTATTGAACACGATATTCTAAATTCAAATTTACTTTATCCTCTAGCGGATAAAAACGGCTTTTCCAGTCAGAAATTAAACAGCAAAAACACACTTTCAGAGCTGGTGGGATGAAATAGTTATTTGTTATACAAGAGTGCAAAGCTGCTTTTTAACCGCGTGCTCAATTTTGATGACTGAGCAAGCGCAGGATTCTAAAGTTTAAAAGTTAGAATCCTAAGCGTTGGCGAAGGAATCAAAAGAGCACAAGTAAAAAAGTTGTATGATAAATTCGGCACCGTTCAGGTAGAAGTAAATAGGTTTAATGATGTTTTGAATTCACAAATACACCAAGAAGGTTACGAGTGCGAGTTTTTAACAAAATAAAAAAGGTTGTATGATAAGTTCGGCACACAAAAAGGTTGTATTCACAAACTTATTGAACACGATATTCTAAATTCAAATTTACTTATCCTCTAGCGGATAAAAACGGCTTTTCCAGTCAGAAATTAAGCAGCAAAAACACACTTTCAGAGCTGGTGGGATGAAAAATATATATTATGTAATACGTATTTCTGATAAGTTTCATATGCACTTAATCACATGATTGGTCCAAAGTTGACAAGTCTTGTTAATTGAAGTTGACGCTGACGTTTGGCGTGCAAAATACAATCTTATATTAGGGGACGAAACAGGAATGAAAATATTATTATTAAAATAAAAAAAATTGTTGGACCGAAAATGAACCAATAGCCGGTGAGACCAAATTGGAGCTAAATGTGACGCCTAGGCCTTACACGTAGGTTACACGTAGTGGTTACTAATAAACAAAAAGTGAGTATACTAATTAATCACTGCAAACCAAGACCAATTTTATCTCAACAAAATAATCTCAGAAAAAGCATACCTAGCTTCAACCCACCGCGTTGCAAAACTCATTTTTCTTCCCCAATTAGGCAGTGTCGGAGTTTTTGCGAGTTTGTCCACGCCATGTGGCATTTGTCAAGGTAATGTACAATCTGAAGTTAGGCCATTTATCTTGTCTTTTTGATTATGTTTTTGTTTGAAGTTTCGAGTAGGGGAGCAGATGAAAATCTCTAATGTAATGTGATGTACCCTTTTGACGTATCGTAGTTTGCTCGGTACTAAATAGTTTGGTCGGTAGACACGGATGGGCTGAGCAAAAACCAGTTGCAGCCAACTAGTAAAATCTACCATTAAATTAGCTGCCAAAATTTCAAAATTTTGTCTTAGCGACTGATCAAAGCGGCGCGTGATCCAAGGGCTGGAGGTATCTGGCGAAGCGAATATTGCTTCTTCTTCAGCGTGAAAATGCCGCCAGCGTCTTGGGGACGCTTCCGTTTTTGATCAATTAAGCTATCTTTAGATCGTTTGTAACCATCTGCAGATAACTCAACTGTTTCTTTTAAATTTAGTACATATTGTAAATATTTATTTAACTGCAAGTTTCTTTGTGTAATAAATAATAGTATTATATGTATAGATGCCCTTAGTTGAAATCTTTAAAGTAAATAAGATATTTTATGCTCCTTTACCTCTGAGTACCAGTTCAGAAGCTACACTTTTATCTAAATTCCCAGCACGCTGCAGTAAGCAGCGTATGTGAAAAATGCCTTTGTTTGAACAAACTTGATTTTTCTCCGTAGAAGCTTCTGAAACTTCAAACCTCTGAGGAATTTGCATCAGCGCCATTGTTTCATTATGTGCTCTTAGCTTTATAATGGAATAGTCAGGTTTCAATAGCGCTGGGGAATCGTTCCAAAAAAAATAAGCAAGCATTAAAGTGAGTAATCTGGTTTTTTGCTTAGTTTGGGGCTAGACGTAGACAGTGCTGTGTGGAATGACTGCAAGTATTTATTTATTCACATTTGAAAAATTGAGGAGCAACAGGCTGCCGTGGTACGGGCATGTCATGAGGATGAAAGTCTTGTAACTAGGAGATTGATGAGTAGGTATGTGGATGGATATATGAGCAGAGGTAGACCACAGAAAACATGGATGAACTGTGTGAACTCCTCTCTTATCCATGTCATCTGACATGGATAAGAGAGGAGTTAATGCAGAGATGACGGCTGATAGAGGGGAATGGAGGAGGAAGACATGTACCGAGCCCATATAAAGTGGAATAAGAGCAGGAAGAAGAAGAATGTTTTATTTACTTTTAAATAGTGTTATACATTCAGCAGTGATAGTTCAGCCTTCCTCAGAAATATCTGAGGAAGGCTGAACTATCACTGCTAATGATATTAATCAAAGCAAGTCAAATATTTCTTTATTTAATGGTATCACAAGAATCACTTTGAAACGTCTTAAAGCTATAGGTGAGTCCAGTAGGCCTACCACAAGCTTTATCTGGCTCTATATCTGGCTCTGGTTTTTAGTCTGTGTGAGTGTTCACCAGTATATTATACTGCGTGTGTGACGTTTCGACGTAGGATTTATTTAGACAGCACTCACACAGACTCAAAACCAGAGCCAGGCAGAGCTTCTGGAGGTGCAAGTTCAACGTGACCAAGCCTAAGAAGAACATACAACAAACATCGGCTTGGTTCCTACCTTTTTGTGTGTGATCCTTTTACAAAAAAAAACAATAGCAGTGAAGTTCCAGTGTGGTGCCACTCCAATTAGTGAGACGTAGGCAATTATACACAGAAAAAGAGAAGCTTAAGTAAAACCCAGTGTAAAATACACTCTCCGTAAGTAGTCTTCTTCATATGAGCCAACTTTTAATTACAAAATAAATTAAGATATTTCTTGCTGGGAAAGCAAAATCGGAACACCTGTTTTTGCGGTTCCCTACTTCTGCGTTAGGTTATATTTGCAACCTTATCTTTGCGGTTTGCTAGAACCTTATCTCGTTTGGATAGGGTTATATTAAACTGTAGTTTGTTTAGTGACGATAAGTAAGTTTATAGTAAGCTAGTAAGTTTCAGGGAACTAATCTGCTAATGGTGTAGAAACTTAGCGGCGGGCAACGAGACAATCATTGCTAGTATAGAATTTTAATTGTGATTTGGTTGTAGGGTAAACCATACTATTCTTGGCACCCCCCCAATGATTGGCACTCTAGCTTAGAAACCCATGAAATAAGAGTTTCGAGCAATTTTTTTTAAGTGATAATAATTTATTTTGGTAGTATATTTAATTTTCTTAAAGGTAACATTCATTTTATGCTTAGAATGTCCGCCATCCAAACTTTTCACCCAATCCTAACTTTTTTTATAACTTTTTACTCGGTTGTCTCATCCTTGCTATAAACGTGTTTGGAAACAGCTGTGAAAGGAATATGGCGGACATTCTAAGCATAAAATGAATGTTACCTATATGAAAATTAAATATACTACCAAAATAAATTATTGTCACTTAAAAAAAATTGCTCGAAACTGTTATTTCATGGGTTTTTGTGCTAGAGTGCCAATCATTGGGGGGGTGCCAAGAATAGTATGGTTTACCCTACTGAATAAAAATTGAACCGACTCTAAGGCTTCGTTCACACGGCATTGTCCTGCACGTTTTTTTCGTATTTGTTTTTTTAACGTACAATCATCCGGGTCTTCACACGGTAAATTATCATTCGTGTTAAAGACGAATAGCCGCAGTCTTCACACAGTTGTCACAGCGAGTAGACGTCACTGATGGATCCACGCGTTAAAGTTCATTCGATTTGCTTGACAAGTCCGTTGAGTATGCGTTTAAACGTATAAGCGGTACACGTTAAAACGTGCAACGTTAACACTTGCAGGACAATGCCGTGTGAACGAAGCCTAAGGCTTCGTTCACACGGCATTGTCCTGCAAGTGTTTGACGTATTCGTTTTTTAACGTACAATCAGCGTTCATACGGTAGATTTTTATTCGGGTGAAAACGGATAGCTACAGTTTTCACACAGTGGTCATACATTCGTCAATAATTTTAAAATGACAAAACTAAAATACGCACGTACCTCTCCTCGAACTTTACTCATTCTAAACGCTTGTTCGGTTGCTTTATGGCCTGCGCACACCTAGGCCGCTGACGTCGGCGATCAGTGAAACACTGTCAAATTTGACAGCGATATTTGACAGCGTTTCACTGATCGCTACCGCCAGCGAACTAGGTGTGCGCAGGCCTGTAGGTCAAAAAACGTGTCATCATGTCGTGTGAAGGAGACAGAGCCTGTGTGGCACTGCACACCAAATACGTCAAAGTTCAATCGATTTGCTTGACAAGTCCGGTGAGTATTCGTATGAACGTATAATCGGTGTATGATTTTTTGCAGTACATACGACGTGTGAATGGTTCAATTTACAATGTATGATCCACTATTTATACGTCAATACGTATACTGCAAAAAAACGTTCAGGACAATGCCGTGTGAACCACGTCTTAGCATTAGACAAAGTAATTTTCCAATATTTTCTTGTACAGTTTGCTCTAGAGAAAAGTAAACAAAATTCTTCCCAGTCCACTACATACTTTGAACATTTTCTTTCACAACTAAAAACTAGGAAACTATCAATCTTTTCCAACTATTGAACGATTCTTTGAAATTTATTACTGTACAAACATTAAAGTTGGAAGTGTGAGGGAGATAGAATATAGGAATGAGACGAGGGACCTCGGGGCTGGCTTCACTCCTGGCAAGACGTAGAACTGTTCAATATAAGAAGAATTGAATATTTTTCAAAGTTACAACACAGCCAGTGTGCATTCCTATATTCAGTATATCCTTATGAGGAAGCCTTTCGATCGGTATGATAAAGCTACAGGATAATTACTTTTTTGTGTTACGGGTTCGACTCCCATGTAGTTATTTAAATATCTATGAATGCAGTTGCAATGCGCCTTGCATTAACCAATTTCTAACGTAATTAATATAACCTCGCTACCTCTAATATCCAACATAACTTAAGTTTATATCTAGACCAAATATCAAGTATTCAATCGGATTAATGTAGAACAGTCAAATCGCACCACGTAATAGTGGTAGTTTGCTATCTGCTACGGCGTAGCGCCTCGTAGCATTTAGGGGAATATAGACGAAGCAGCTAAACGTCCAGAATGATTTATAGGTTTGGAGTGTATACAAATATTGTACAATGCTGTAACTATTCATAGATGTACACGCCTCATGAATTTAATCTCCAATCTCCTCAGGTTTGTCCTATCCCCTTCATATATCTTAGTACTACAGTACATAAATTAGCTTTCTGTCTTCTGTACAGTATCATGTACCCGCTGAAGATTTATACACAAATTAATAAACGCATAAAAAAATTGTTTGAATAAATCCACGCCTAGATGATAAGATTTAGTGATTTTGGCTATTATGATACTGCAAAACGTGAAACTGTCAGAGACATAATAAAAGCTTTGTCTCACGTAGTCATGCTGCGGAATGTAGGATAGAAATTCAGTTTCTGCTTATTGAAAAAAGTAACTGAGGAAATAGGCTCATGTCTGTAATATTTACACGTAAGGTAGACATTAAGAAAGATGAGGTGTTTATTACGGTATAAAACACAATGCAAAAGATTTACTGACGAATATATTATTATAAAGCAGGTGTTATCATTGTTCTGCGTTAGTTTTGCTCTGAAGAAAATAACGCGTTGTGTGAAAGAACTGAACTGCTACGCCGTAGACATTACCATTCGTAGCTCTGTAGCGCTACGCTCATTGAATTCATAACCAAAGTAGGTACTGCAGTTTCCAGCTGATTGTATAGCACAGAAACAGGATTTTTATGCGAACAAATTATAAATTCAACCGAGTGAATCTCTCGGAAGAAGTTTCTCGAATATTACATTAAAACTGTGTAATAGCTTACTGGCTTTGTGCATTATTTAAATACTTAATATTCATTTTACGTAAAGTGAGTTATTATGTAAAAAATGTTTAGTACTTAATTAAAATATTTTTATTTAAATTCCTGCTTCATGTATTATGTTTAAATCCTATCAACTTGAAGCATGCAGGCTGTTGAGCGTCATGTGCATGGAATTTTTAAAGACCGTCCTGCTACTTTAATCTCACATACATTATTTTTACCTCTTTTAGAGTTCCGTAGCCAAATGGCAAAACTATTCCTCGAATAGAACATGTTACTCCTTGTTTTTGACAACATAATTATTATTAAAAGCCTGTTGTGTCCCACTGCAGGGCAAAGGCCTCCCCTCTTTCTCTCCATTCCTCTCTTGTTTGGCCTACTGTGGACCAATCCTTAATGTAAGCATCTATTTCGTCCCTCCATCTACGCCTTGGTCTGCACAAACAATAGTTAACAAACAATAGTTTTAGGACAAGCATAAACAATAGTTTTTTTATACAACTAGCTGATAGAACGAGCATATGGGCCACCTGATGTTTAGTGGCTATAACAAAGCATTGCATCGTAAGGAACACAGCGATGCTGTTTTACAAAAATAGGCATAGTAGTGGTAGTTTTTCCTCGGACAAGCCCCTCACAAGAGCGCTACTACTACTAAAACTATTTGACGGATCCGATAGATTGAAAATTTTTTTAACGCATTAATTTATTCGTGTTTTGAAAAATTTGCCCTAATACTTATTCATTTTTTCTTTGGGCAACCCTTTTTAAAAAGCCGACAAGGCATCAGCAGCTCCTCAGGTGCTGCAAGTGCAGAAAGCATGAATGTAACCACACATTCAAATGCAGCTAAATAACGTACAGTACCACAAGCTCTGTTTGGTTCTATCTCTGGCTCTGGTTTTGAGTCTGTGTGAGTGCTCACCGGTGTATGTGTCGTTTTGACGTAGGATTTATGTAGTCAACACTCACACAGACTCAACATCAGAGCCAGAGACCTACTGCTGTCCAAACATGAAATTACTTGGAACGCAAACCGAACTCAAATCCAATGCACTTAAATTTATTGATACGGCATATTAGCAGAATCATCCTACACTGTAGATCCACTAGTGAGCAAGCTTTAAATGTAGTAGCCTCAATGGGTATTGTACACTAACTCGTGTTGATCTTTTGCAAATACCGTTTGAGGGGTTAAAATTAATCCAGTGATAACTACGCTTTAAACTTAAGCTCTAGTTTACTATCTATCTGGTTTAGTATAATATAAACTATTCCTAGAGTCTGTTCAGAAAGAGAGCCGACATATACTATACCTAGAGTCTGTTCAGAAAGAGGGCCGTCGTGGCCAAATTGTGAACTAACGTTTCGATTTTTATATGGCAGCTCATTCCTTTCTTTTTGTCAGCATTTTGCATCATTAAAATTAAATAAAGGAATAGTACACTAGTTGTAATAGGATCAAAACGCAACAGACGCGCTATTTTATTGCCCACTAAACAAAAAAGGTAATTAAGCACAGCAGCGCCTTCCAATGCCACGACGGCTCTCTTTCTGAACAGACTCTACCTACTGTGTCTATGAATAGAAAGCTTGAACTTGCAAACTGCAACAAAACTGTCCGCAGCAGAAAGTTCTACTTGTGACTGTAATGTGAATTGAAAACCGCACAGTAGCAATACGTTTTTACGAGTACCATTTGACTGTTTAGTGTTATTAGAATCGGTCAGAACGAACGGCCCCATTGGACTGCACTCGCGTATTTAAGCCGTTTAGATAGTAAGGGTTAAAATTTAGCGGGAATATGGATACCGGCATTGGAGATTGTGATAATCTGAGCTCTTGAATTGATGAAATTTAGTTGCTATCTTTAATCTACGATATTTTTATCCGTTAACTTATTCAGAGATCT